>OY728142.1:1296032111-1297251915 GCA_963277665.1 Viscum album | reverse complement strand
CAATTTCCACATGTTGGGACAACACAAAAATATTTTTCTCACTGTCTAACTAATCCCATCTGTGGGATAGTCCTATCGACTAAACCTATATGCTAAACAATATATGATAGAATAAATACACATATAAATGATATTGTATAAAAAAATTGATCATAATGTCACATGAAATAAAGCATGTATCCATACCTTCAAAATATATATGAAAAAAAGAACATGTCAACCATAATGTATAAGTATCTACATATGACTAATGGGGTAACGTACACATGCTAAAAATCATGCCATAAACCCATATATGACATTATCTAATGATATGGGTGGACTAATTTAGTTATGTCATGATTTATAATAATGGTTCACTTTATAAAAAACCAATGGAACTACTAAAGAAACAAAAATGAACATGATTGATCATACTGTTATCAGGATCATGAAGAAAGCACAACCTAATGGTTGACCAAATTATTTCATTATATAATTATCCACTAATTATAATGACCATGGTTCAAAGGTAGGTTAGGTTCCAATTCTCTTAATCTGGGAGTAGATTTTATCAATGCTCAATCAATACCTTTTAAAATCAAGAAGAATCTTTATATTTTATTAATACATAAATAATATCATCTAGTTTTATCATGGATAATTGAATTGAAATGACCTAGAATAAATAATATGTCACTTAATAATTAATAATTAATCGATTCATAATTTTTCTATCATGTAAATTTCATATTTTGGAAGAAAAACACCTCATAATTGACACACATTATCCCTAGAGAATTTGGAGTTGAATGGGGCCTTAGGGAATAAGCATGTGTGACGAATGGATCATTTTAAAATAGAATAACAATAAAATCATTATCGTTGATGGGTTATGTTGGATTCCAATGGCCAACGGGTTACTACAGGGTTGATCCAATTCTTCTTAGTGGGATAACTATATAAAAATAGATCCACACTAGTAGAAATGTGGGATATTCATCCATATTTCTGATCAATAAACTTCAATGTCTTCCCTATGGAGCTCCATATAAATACTTTCGAGGTGTTACATCTTATTTACACTATAGAAAACTCTCCACGTCATCCGATTTGTATCTCCAGCCTTATGAGTTCCCCTAAATCCCTTTAAATAAACTAAATACATTCTCAAAACTATAAATAATGGTTAAAAAATTGGTCTACATAAAAATAAAAACATTAAAATTTTCCCTATATTATGATTTCTTTTCCTCGAGAAGTATCCCAGTGGTGTACTCAAATAGTTTAGGCAACTATTCAAACCATGTATACCACACCATTAGCACATATTTTTTATAAAAATTCTCATGAATACGTGGATATATAATCAAAATAACATTATTTATTCTCAATAAATTATTTCATCTTTCCACTATATAGAAATTTCACTCCATAAAAAATTTATCTGGTCTCATCCTAAGCCCCTAACTATTGAGAACATTATAATGAATATGAAAACACTTCTAAAATTGTTTCATATATAATACAATGTACAAACCATGGTTTTTTAGGATAATAAAAGTAATATGCAACAATTTTTAGACATTTAACTATAAAACTCCAATACTTTATTATATTTCTCTTCATAAATAAATTTAATTTTATCAATAGCTTATGTTAAATTGAACACAATGCGAAAAAAAATTATTATATATTATTATATACCTGTAAATTTTGTCACCTATACATTGGAATTGATGTAATGAATTTATTTAAATAAAATTAGTTTACACGTGTTTATAAAATCAATTCAATGGTTAAAAAGTATTTATAAATAAAATTAAAAACCATTGGATCATAAAGGATGTGTTTTTATAAAATATCTATTTATGCCCATAATGGAATTTTATCATATTAAAATAAATTAATCATAATTAGTGGATTTTATTAATTAAATATAAATGTTATATATTTAATCAAATATTTTAAAATTCGTCAAACATGTTTGACAGGATTAATATAAAAAAAATCCAATTTTAATAATAATATGTTATATATTTCAAAAGGCTGTTTTTCAGCCTTTTGAAGGAGCTCTTATTTTAAATAAAATTGTAGAAACATTAATAATTTTTATATAAAAAAATAAAGGTAATTTTTGTGATATTATTTTCAATAATATATTAGGGTTAATATTTGGTACTTTTTTAATAAGAATACTTTTTTTAAATGTTAAAAATGATAAATTTTAATTGAAAACTAATTTTTATTCTAGATTATTTATATAGTTAAATATTATTTGAAAATTATTTTGAAGAAAAACTTGTTCAATTATAATTAGATAAATCTTATTTATTTCATTATAATCAGTTTCCCATTGAAGTTGGACATAATAAGATTTTAAACATTTGAACTATTACACTTTAAAAATCAGCTTTTGTGTTGTGTCTCTAGGATTACATTAAATCTAATATTTTATTGTATATGAATGCAGTTTGGTAAAGCGATTAAATTTTAGGATTTAGAAGGATAAAATTATGTTTTATGGTCCATTTCCGTTCCATTAATAAAAATTTTTATCATGTACAAAAATTATTTAACGTGGTATAGGTAAAAAATAGCAACAATTAAACGTTAAAAAGGTACTGGCTTAAAATATAGAAGAACTACAAATATAAAAGGTTGTTTGAGGTGTGTATCGACCCTGAACAAAATATAAAAAATTATTTTCCAACAATGGTATTGGAAATTAATGACACCCTAATATGGTTGGCTTTAAATATGAAATAATCATTATCTCAATCACACAAAGACACATATTCTCAGCAATAAATATCATCCATCCTCACTCCATTTTGACCCAGAGGACTTGTATCTTGGAAAATATCTACCCATGATTCTCTTCCCTACCCATCCCAAATAATCTTTCCTCAATTATATAAAAATACCAAATCCATAATTCTCAAGGGTCTCTAAATGATATGATATTCATGAGATAATTCTTTCAAACATGTCTCTTATTTCCGTTTCTTCTTATAAATTATCTACATCTATTTCAAACAACGAGGAATAATAATTACAGAATAATTTAAATAATATGTTAATTTTTTAATGGAATATATTTTATCCATATATTTTATTGCATCATCTTATTCACAGAAATGAATTATTTATTCATGGTTTAGTGGTTTATCAACTCTATGATTGTTTTCAATTACGACCTTAATGGCTTGTAATAAATAAATTATTCTTGTTCAATAATATTTTATTATGTATAATACTTCATATATCATGTTATGGAACTAATATAAATAGAATATATTATGTAATATGAAACTAGATTGTTGTTTTCGAAAGAAATACAAAAAAAATATTTAAACATTTATTATTAATGTTTTATCTACAGAATCATACTGTTCTAATAAATAAAAATTATATATGTAAAAATTAATAAATCATGATGTAAATTAATAATATTCCATTACATTTAATGTTTTTAATAGAATTTTACAGATATTTCCCAAATTAAACACAAATTAACATATCATGAAACAAAGAATCGAACACAACAAAGACAATGAAAATGATGAAATATTCTTAAATAATTGGTCATAAGATGTTATAAATTCATATAATAAGTAAATTTAAATATAAATATAGTTTTTTGTTAATTAATAACAATATATTGATCATTATACTAGTTTTTAATGAATTATGCACTAAATGGAAGTGTGAGGTATGTGTTCTCTTCTCTCACTTTTACTTCTAGGAGAAATATGACTTATTAAACACTTAATTATTATGTGTGGTGTATGTATGATTCCATTTGATAGGTAATATAATGAATCTATTTATCCTTATGGTATTAAATATTTCATTTGATAATTATTACTTTTATGGGGAATATGATTTCCCTAATTACAAGTGGCAAGGGATTCTATCTCAATTTACATTTCATTGAGACATAGTTGTTATTATGCACCAATTAAATTCGATGTGGTGTATGTACCATCACATTTACTTTTTAAATAATTACTTATTAATTACTCTTGGTATTCTAAGTTTCAATTTGTGTTATTTAATCCAATGGGATTGGACATTACAACTTCCATGTGATAAAATTGATTTCAAAATATATCATTTTTTATGAGTGTTGACTTTATCTTGAATCAATAAAATTATTGTATTCATTGTTTTAAATTTTATATTTTCTTAAATATAAAAATTCTTGTACTATCTAGATGATTATATCATAATCCTATTAAATTTTTACATGTGGTGTTTTTAATTTACGTTATTCAATTAAACTTGATAAATCTGTATCTATTTTTTGATACGAGTATTTGATGATAAGAAACATTATTAAATATATTACACAATATATGAGGAATTATTTAGACAAGAATATATAAGTGGGACATAGTTATAGATATCCTCTTACACATTGATAGTTTCATGGGATGAATTGGTTAACTAAGAAATAATTGGGCTTTTACTTTTAGATTAAACCATATTTTGAAAGGACTTGATAGTAGTAATTCTTATTTAAGAAAATGAAAATGAGTAAATAAAAATTTTACACATTCAATATAAAACTATAATTATCTAGAGTATTTTATCGTGGAAAAATATATGTATTCAATTTTTTCTCATTTTATTAAATAAATGTTTTGTGTGTTATGAATTATTTACACATCCATTATGATTATTCTTGTTCATTCAAATAACATCCACTATACTTACCCCTTATTAAGAATTTTATCTCACGCATTTCATATATTTTATTATCACCAATTCATTATGATGATTAAAAGGATTGATATGAAGGGTTATGTTCAGGGTGATAATTATGTTATCAATGAAAATACTTTTTTATATTATGCTTCAAATGTAATTTTAATTTAAAATAGGTATCAAGTTTACCATGATAACTAAAATATATTCTCTTTTTTGATATGATTCATTATAAAAATGTAATGATGTAACACATTGACTCTGAGCTACTATTTTTAGGGACATTATTATTTCAATCAGGTTGTGTTTAGTAGAATCCTTGCGAACTATATTTATGGAAGCTTGTATTTAGGAATACAACCCTATTAATGACTATGGGGATAATTCTATGTATAGGATAATATCAAATAGACATTTTCATGACCTAGGATAACCTAGGTCACACATAAATACTTTTGTATATAGATGAATGTGTAAATATGTAGACACCATTTTCATAATATTAGCACCCTCTAATTAGTGCATTTTTATGCATACAAATTATTTTATTAGTTAGTGGTTCAATGTATAATGAAATAGTTTAAAATAAAATTTTGTAGATAATGTATTGTTGAAAAACCAAATTGGATTGTTACTAGATTAAAGGATATATTTTCTATGTTGAATTAGTTATCATGATATATTATTAAAAATATGCACCATCACTAACTCTTTGACTCACTAAATAAGAGAAGGTAGAGCTCACTAAAAGACCATGTGTCAGAAACCATGGTGGAATAGAAGATTTGGTTATCTATATGATGATAAGGATATAAGAAACACCCATGTGAATGTATTAAATGAATAAGAAGTTGTGCTAGGATTTAAATGAATGATATAATAAAATTTATTTTTAGGGAAAATGATAATATTGGAATAATAGTCTCCTTAGAATGTTATTAGTGGTTGAATTCTTTAATTGTGGAAGGTATGATCATTATAAAAATATATGAATTAAGGGGAAACACCAAAAAGAATAAATAATCTTTTAATATTTCTGGATTTTTTATGATGAATAGACAAAAAATGACGTATGAATAGAAGAGGGTAATAACTAATATGATCACGAATCATAGTTGATGGTTTAAGAATGAAGTAGAATTATTAAAGGCCTTGTGTGTTCAGATTTGAAAACTATTTTACCAACGATAGTAACATCTATAGATATTATTAAATATTTACATTCATCATAATTTAAATTAATTAATGTATTATGTTACACAAAATTCATAGTTGGTATTCTATCACCAAAAAATATATCTTTAATTTCGTGCAACATCGAGTCCCTTTTAAAACATTTGATACATGCATGGTTGAGTCTTACCATACAATAATATACTATTTCAATTATTTATTAATATGTTATTTATCTCCTAGATTTTATATTTTTGAGTGTGCATATGACTAACTATATTTTGTATAATCATTTTTATAAATTTTTTTTGACATTCATCCAATAAATATTAGTGTTTTAAATTAACAATAGATAATTTTTTAAAGAAAATTGTTCTACTTGTTTAAAATATAGTTTTATTTCCATTAAATAGATAACATATTTTGATTCCAATTTTTTAGACATTTATTATTTTTATATGGGAAAATAAAATAAATTTTGGAAATTTTAATATCAACATTTACTTTGTTGTTTTTTTGTATTTCACATTGATTTTACATTTTTTGATGAATAATAAAAAAACTACTTTTTTTGTGGAAAAACCCATTACATTCAAATAATTGTTAATGACAAATTATATTATAAATTTGTATTAAATTAAAAATAGATAAATTATATATATATATATTATAATTTAGATTAGTGTAATAATTTTTATTTTGAATTTACATATTAATGCTTAATAAACATTGATCATTTTCACATTAATAACTCTATTTCTCACCACATCTTTGGGATTAGGATTAAATATAAATTTTCCACTTTTGTGAATTTATTTTGAAAAAATATACATAAATAGTTGTAATAATTATAAATTTTTTCTCATATAAGAACAACATAATTTTTTGACATAAAATACTTGTAAAAAAAATTAAAATTAATTACAGTGGTTATGGTTAAATTAATCTAAACAAGAGACTAAACCATAAAAATAAGGGAAACAATTACCTAGACACTTTCCCAATGAACATTATCTAGGAATAGTTGGACCATATATTCCCTTTTTTCATGTTTTATGTTTTACAGGTACTCATGTTCATGAATTTTTACTATATGATAAGTTATGTAAAAAATGTGACAATCAATACACATAGTGTTTATAAAATATTTTGATATAGGGAATAAAACCTATTTTTGGTTAAAAATAACCTTTTTAAAGATAAATGTATTGTTTTTATTATATTTATTTATCAGAAATCATTAGAGATAATTCTATGATGACCCAGACCTAAATGCCACTTAATAGGCTCCCAAAGCATGATGGGACACATAGACATAAGGGAATCTCCCAAAATACCAAAGGATTCAGACTATTTTTGAGGGCCTAGGGTGTTCCCATGAGCATAAAATTCCCTTATTACCATATTGTATCACAATGGAAATTCATAGAAAGTAGTAAAAACGATATTAAATATAATTACATAGAATATACAATGAAAGGAGGAAAAGAAAAAAATTCATGAAATATATGTAATAATCTACGGAAATACATCAACTAATGATGATATGTCATGTCACTAGAAATCTAGAAAACATGGATACATAGTGGAAGGATTACATGAAAAAAAATTATAGGAAAAATAAAATACATCAAATATCCCAAGCATCCGGAGATCCAACTGGGTCATCTACTACCATCTCCATACCAACACAACAATAAATAAAGTGTTTGAAGATGTATAATTCCCTTTATCAATACCTAAAATCATGTATTCTTATTAGTTACTAATGGATATCAGATATAGTGTGAGATAAATCTCACTCAGCAAAAAATGTATCTAAATACCCCAATACCTACTTTAGCCCTCAGCTGGCGTTAGGACATATAACCATCTCATTATTATTTATTAGAAGTTTATCGTTATTACACATGTTAGAAATAGGAATGGTTCCAACATGTAACAAGGAAACATGTAATGATACCTAAGAGTGAAGATCCAATCTAATAACAAAGGAATCATATAGCTCAAGGTTCTATAACTCAATAATTAATGTATCCTAGATAAGGGTAAGTGTGTAATATAATTATCATTGTCTAATCCATTCTACAATAAGATGCCTACAGAGTCCAAGGAGTTCATCTATGGTAAAATGAGGCTAATTATTGACTAGACCTAATAGGATTTAACCATGGAATGTACATTTCAATGATAAATCCTAGGAGTTTATCCATGTAATCCCATAGTAATACATGATGGATTATACATTTACATACCGTCAATTCAATTTTATAAATTGATCGCTTCTAGTTGAGTCCCAAACAAATCCTGATGTATCCTTTAATTCAGAATGGGGTTCTCAAGTGCTAAAGGCCTTTCCTTGGGGATCCGGGGAGAGATCATGTTTGAAAACTCCTATTTAGATAATAAAGTAATATATACTTAATATGGTTAAATTGATTACATTTTGTTATTGAGATAAGTAAAATTGATAATGTTCCCATTTAATCAACTCACCAATAATCAATAATTTCATTTTGTTTAATGCTTTCATTTCATTAGTAAGACACGGTCAAGTAGCTCAAACCCATTCATTTAATCCATTTCAGTCATTTTCAAAAATTTTGGATCACCCAGATACCATCCATTAACATATAAAGTGGTTCTATGTATATACAACCAATTATTCAATTACATTTGTTAAGGATAAGTCATATACTTAGTATACATCACAATTTCCATTTCACATTTAATTATCTAATTGATATTCTTACCTTAGGTGCCTTGTGTGATGAGAATACATTGTACTTTACATTATGAAACTAAAAAAGATAATTCAATCCATTCAATATGGAAAATATGACCCTCTGAAACTTCATGCCAAAGAACATCTGAACGGTGGCTAAAAGGTGTCAAAACACAGAAATGAAAATTATTGAAAATCATATTACATATGATGGATGAAGCTGTGGTTATAAAAACATATATATAATATCATATTTTTAAATATAATAACCATATGGTTCTAATGATTATAATAATAGAATATATAATCAATAAACGATAAAGGATTAAATTAACTAGCCCCACTTCTAAAATCAATGAACACGTGGATTCTGTTATAGACCACCCACCTTAGTCTTGAATGACTATCCTTGTCCAGTAATAGCCTATAGTTCATATTTTAATGTGATATATTTGATAGAAAAGTAGAAATACTCATACCTCGATAATTAGGTCATGAGAAAGATAGACGAAGAGTGGCTCAAACGGACTCGAGTACCTACCATTGTGCATCCAACGTGAAAAACAATTCATCAAACCCTCTATGATCATGAACTCTTAATACATATACTAGTCCTTTAAAAAACTCTAAAATGGGAAAATGTAGGTTAATATCACTAGAATAGGGATTAGGGATAAAAAGGGATTAATTAGATCAAGAAGGAAAAAATGTTAAATTATCCAAAATTTAAACTATTCACTGTTTGGCTGCATAATTTTGCAAGTAGTGCCCCAACCGTGCATGGGTACCTAGAGAAAATGGGGATCTCACATGTTGATTCTACATGATTAGGAAAACCATGCGCCAATGTTGTGAGATAGCTCTTCTAGAAATTTATACCATATACATGGTAATATCTAACTGTGAATCCTCCGCACCTGATTTACTCTAACAAAGAGATATGAATTATTTTTCCAAAAAGAATGGTTTCATACATTGAAAAACACCCAGCAACCCCTGTAAAATTCTCTAACCCATTAGAAATCTGAACTATTTTCAAAATAAATAATTAGACAAAAAATTAAACGACCCATACCTGATAAAAAAAGTGTTCTCATTGTACGCCCCCCTTAAATGAACACATTTAGAGTTCAATATTCACTAGAGGTGAAATACTATCAGAGAACATCATTAGCCTTTGGTCATAAAAGTTGACCCCCAACTCCCTAGTCATATTCTGTACATAGTCATGCTACCATTTCACCAACTCAAAGGGATATAATACCATTATATAGCCTTCATGGTCTGGTTAATGATGTGTTATAGATTCACCTCGGAGATAGCACTGTCAGTTAAACCATCATCACCAAGATAAATAGTATGAGACAAGTCGGCATGATACTACTGATGTTGTGATAAAGGGAAGACTCCATGTATGGAAAAATACCTCTGAGGTAGTATTAATGGATAAGATACCAACCGAACTATCTCTAGGATCTCAAATGTCCATACATAACAAGGAGATAACTTGTCTTTCTTCTATAACCGTCTATGAGCTAGCTTTGTAGTTAAACAAAGGAAAACATGATTCCCAACCTCAAACTATTGAGGTCATCAATAGTGATCGGTATAAGATTTTTATCAATACGAAATAGTATTCATATACTTTCTGATCAGCTAATCCTACTTTTATGTCTCTTGAATTAGATGAGGACCTTGTAGGGCCATCTTGCATACCTCTATCAAGCATAGTGGTGAACGACGTGACGTACTATACAATTCATAAAAAGGATCCCTATAAATAATCACTTGAAAGTTATTATTGTAGGAAAACAAGATAAAAGGTTTATTATTCTCCCATGGACCACCAAAATCATGGACACATGCTCAGATCATCTCATCTAGAACCTATATCATCCATTCTAAATTTACATCTTCCTGATGGTGACATGATATTTTGAGAGGCACGTGTATTCCCTATATCCTTCTGCAATGCCATCTAGAACTGTGATATAAATAGAGTATCCCTATCTGAAACTATATTACATTGGAATATTTGTAGTCTTATGACCTAATAAAAATAATATATTCATATTTAATCAACTATGGAAGGATCAAGAATAATATTGAATTTGGATTCTTTCGTTATTTTGTCAATAACTACCCATAAAATGTTACTACATCTTAGAGACCTATTTAATTTGACTACTCAAACCATAACATCATCTTCCTATTTCCATTGTGGGATAATAAATATCTATAAAAATATTGTTGTTCTTTGGTACTCTGCCTTATTATTTTGACAGGTGGAACACAAATTGATAAAGCCTATAATCTGATGATTCATCCCAAACTACCAATAATGATGTCACGTATCTCGATACATCTTAGAGATTCCTGGATTAACATCCCACTGAGAAGCATGGGACTCACACATATACTCCTCTCTCATATCTATAGGAATTGTGGTACTCCCATGAATATACCAGATGATTTCTATATCCATAGAAAAATCTAGAGGTGGTTTAACTTTTGATATACCCTCATAGAGAACCATGCCCTTGGGATCTGAAAATTCCCTACCCTGCACATTATCAGGTAGAGAAGAGGTAACTTTCAAGGTTATGAGGTAATACTATTCATGAATACAATTGAAATCTATATGAATCTCCAAAAATGAGTCCATTAACTTTTATTCATCAATATATTCCCATATATCCTATGCTTGAGTTTTCTGACTCAAATCCTTAGTGAATACATTTCTATTACCAGGATCATAGGAAATAACAGTATTAATGGAGTGAAGATATTCATCTTATCTTATCTATCTAAGGTTTATATCACGATGCAAAAATATATATCTGAATCTATTGAGTTCTGTGTATACCAAAAAAGTTCTCACCAAAAAAATAGTGTCTCTATCAATGTAAGGTATGGACATCTACAACAAGATCAACATCATGTGTCTGGTAGTTTCTCTCATGGGTCCTCAACTACTGAGATCTATATGCAATGAAACTATCCTACTACATCAGTATAGAGATAAGGGAGATGACAAATGCATCATTGAAGATGGTATAACGTCTTCTCGGCTCTGGGAATGTCAGAATAGGTGTCAAGATTTTCTTCTCTTTTAGCTTATGAATGGATTTGTTACACACTTCTAGCCAGTCGAACAGAACACCCTTCTTTGTAAGACTGGTGTGAGGTGAAGAATGGTGTGAGTTGTCCTGTATAAATCAACTAAGAAATCCATCAATCCCAATGAAACTGAGTACACCAAACTTGTTCTTGGGATTCTCCCAAGAATCAACAACACTAACCTTTTTAGGTCAATATATATCAATATTCGAATGTTATACGACCCATGAAGTAAACATTCTAGATCCATAAGTTTGACATAGAAATATTGGAGTGTAACTAATAATTTTTTAGTGAGCTAAGAACAATCCCAATGTGATTTTCATGGTCAATATGTGAGTGTTAATTCACCATGATTCCATCCAAAATAGATTTGAAAAAATAAACCCATTAGGGGTAGAACACCCTATTCATCAGATCTATGAAAATAGTTTATGTGTTTGTAAGACTAAATATCGTAACCACTTGCTCAATTAGACTACAACAATAGTAGAAATTTTTATGTTGTATGTCTGAAGGCATAACACTCACATGATGATAAATTGATCTCTGGTCAATCAAAGAGATTATTCTTTACCCTGAGAGCTAGTCAAGGAGATCATCTATTCGATGTAGTGGGTAACGATTTTTAACACTAAGATGGTTCACCTATCTACAATCCACACATATATGTAAATCCATTGGCCACTAGTTCCTATAACTATCGCATGGGATCATGGATATCAATAGGATCCATCCTATATGGAGGAATGGAAAGTGGTATTACTCTTGGAACAAGAATGGTCATTAAATCAACCTATCTATTAGGAAGTAATATAGACAATTCATTCGAAAAAACCTCAATGAATTGATCCAATACTCGAGGGAAATTATATTGAAGTTAGCATTGCTCTTTCATGAAGATATTGGTGATCGATGAGGTCACCCCACCTAGCTTGTGATGCTTTGGTCCAACTCTACTTGAAAGAAGTTCCATAAGAAATGATAACTTTCTAGCTCAAGGGGATAACCCCTACATTGGTGTATTTCCTCATACCAAACATCCAAATGTGTATCTCGGGTCATTACACGATAAAAATAATGTATCTACCAACTGATACATTCAATAATTGACAAAGAGATAAATTATTTTGCAGCACTTGTATAAAATAATGTATATTCCATTGTAGATGTCAGTAGAATAATACTTCGTATAATAAGTTGTCTCACAATCTGATGCAAAGGTATTAGATGTAGTTTAGGAAACTACCATATTGTATAGAATAATAGAATTGTTGGATTCCCACAATCATTATTTATTTTTTTTGGAATTTCTATTAATCCGGGGTATAAATACCACAACCATAAACTCCCCCTCATCCAATATTTCTAGTTCTATACAGACTCCCTACCTGATGCGGCATAAAAGACCCTGGTCTCAAAGATTGATCTGGAACAGATCCTTTTCAACTCGAGAATGGTGGAAATGTCCTACAGAATTTATGAAAAATACCCATATTGTTGCAAGTCCAATATTCCATTGGTTCTCTATCATAATGAGGCTTTATGTTCCCATGTCATCCACAATACTGAAACCCACATAGATATCAATATAGATACTCTGGTTGTCACTTCTATGATTAAAAAATCGATGAAATGTTTCCCTCCATCAAGAGAAATATTGGTTTTATATGAAACGAATCCATAATCTATAGCATTATTTTTGTCCCTAAGGATTCATCTAGTGACAAGAACCTAATTGACTATTTCAGAAAAATAAGGCAACAGAAAGACTTTCCACTATGTAATGATAGCATAACGGATCCCATCCTTGAACTGTCTAATACACGAAATCTCATCTTTTTCTAGAAGTAGTGAAAATTCTTGTAACTATATTAAATTCAATGAATATTCCAAAACTAACAAAGAAAATTCTAAATATGAATAAAATCTGTGGATCTGTTAGCTCATAGCATATGAGGAAGTAACTATTCATTGAATATTGTCTACATGTCATCCCATACCATTCCAGGATGGTGATCAGCCTACATGACCACATCCGAAAAACTCTTGAAAAAATAACAAAGCATGTATGTGGAATGCTTGACACTCTGATCTGGAGGATTCTAATGATACTCAAGGATAAGTAGGTTATCCACAACCCAAGACTCAGAAACCTGTGGACCTCAACACCCTGTTAATATAGGAGGATGCTGCTGTTGGAACTCATGAGTCAGATTAGCCACCATAGGTTCTATATTTGGATCCCCATGTATGGACTTCTTTATATGTATGTATATATCATAAACATGGGATTCAATGACCAAATCATGTATAATAAGAGGATCCTCAAGTTGAACTCATGAAACCAAGACTGGGGGCTTCGGGACCCCCACATTAAGACAAGTGTCATCGTCGCCCCCCTAGAACATGATATATGGATGTCATTGTGGAATTGGTCTATAAATAAGAAAATGTAAGACCCCTAATTTTGAGACTATAAGACTTTGAAATTTTCTTGATGTTATTCATGAGTAAGGCATTCAGACGGCATGTAATTCTGAGCCCCGGTGTGGCTGAAATTGAATTTTAGGTGCGTTCACACTAGAAATTCCAAATAAAGCAAATAACTCCTAAATGGTTTCTCATATGGGGAAACTGAGGGCACAGTTGAGTCCGCAGCATTCCGTTTACCATATTAGGTGTGTAACATTTGCAAGCGTGACCCTTCTCTGGGAACGCCACTAGGGGCATTTTCATAATTTAGAGGCCTCAGGCGTGAACATTAAAACTCTAGAATGGAATAACATATTAAAATTAAGAGACCGTCGTTGTGTTCATAACGTGGATTTTACCCTAGGGGGGCATAACCTTGACCCTTTCGAAAGTTTGTGTATGAACCTACAGGTGGGTGTTTAAAAATTAATTAAATTTTAATTAATTCTCTACTTAGACACCCCCACCTCTCCCTTCATCGCCTCAGAGCTCCATATCTGGTGAATGCTCTCCCAATAAGAGAGAAACCACCTCCAATCTAAACCTCCTCTCCGGTAAGGAGTTGTCGGCTCCGGAGGACCATTCGTGAAGTGACGGGCTATTCCCTACGAGGTAGGTTCGTGTGTTTCATTTTTAAATTCCTCACATATCTTCGAACCCAAATATTAGTGTATAATTGTTGTTTAGTTTTCCAGAAGAGGCCATAGATGCATAATCTTTTATCCAAGATTTAAAACGCTTATTTCAGATCAAAAATATAAGTCTTAGAGCGTCCGGGGGAGCCCTGTGAACATTCCTGGCCAAACATTAGTTTTCTGGTGGTTGCACGGTTGTCTGGTGGCTTCGTGCGGCTGTCTGGTGGGTGACGACGATGGCGTGGCGGTTCCCAGGTGGCGTCGCATTGCGGCTCATAGGAGGAGATGCATAGGGTCTTCAGAAGTCAGTGCAGGCAGTCTGGGACGTCGGCACGGCCCAGGGTGGCTCCTTGGCAGTCGGCGGTCCGGGTGTAGACTGTGGTCGTCGCGACCCCGGATGCAGACCCAGACCCGCGTATCGCGGGTCACATGGGAAAAGCCTGGACCGGCTCATGCTGGTCCGAGGTGATGCGGTGCAGGCCGTGCGGTGGACCATGGGCCACAGTCGACTGGGCGGTCCAGGCGGCTGAGCCACAGACCGCCCGTCTACAGGGGGTGGACCGACTGAACCGGTACGGCCTACCCCGTCTCCGTCCTTAGGTGTTTAAACGCCCCTAAATTATAAACCAAATCTCGGATTCTCACGCCGTCTATGGAGACACAATCCTCAGCTAAAAACATAGATTTTGAGATTGTTTAAGGGATTTTTAATTCCGAGGACATGGTCTCAGTGGCACAACATGCCCTTTAAGTATCATTTGTCGCCTTAACGGGAATCTTATTTCGGATAGCGTGAGCACATCCGGAGTCTGTTTTAGGCACCGTCAGCAGAGTGGTGACCCTAGCATCGAGTAGAAGATGTAAAGTGTGGTTCTAGGCTTTGAATCTAGAGTTGAGGCGTGGGCCCCACCCACTGTCTTTTATGCTTTGAGCAGCGTTTTACGACTTTTTCATCAGACGTCCGTTCAGGGAAAATGTGTAGTCATTTTGATGTGTTTTTTCGAGAGCATCACGATGGAACAACTCTCCCGATCTTTTTAAAGACTAAGGTGTGGTCCCCATAAGACATTGTATGGGTATAAAGTGATGTTGAATAACGTTTTCATTGGGAGTCCGCTTCAAGAGGGTAAATAGTCTATATCGCGTGTTTTACCTTGAGGAGTATAATGTTGTAATCTATTTCGGTGTGCAAATCCTCTTTCACGATCACATTAAATGTTGAAACATGAAAGTGCATTGGTTGGAGGTTCATTTCACGCACACCAAACCAACACATAGTGGCGATGTTAGCGACACCCAGAGATAGTATGGGTAGTGCGGATTTATCAGGCCAGTTCTAGGATTACCCTCCAGTGGGGCTAGGTAGTGGGTTACCCATCGACGTATTGGGGTTTACCCTCTAGTGAGTCTAGTCTGTGGGTTACTCGTTGAATTTAGGTTTTACCCTCCAGCGGGGCTAGGCAGTGGGTTACCCGTTGACTTTAGGGTTTACCCTCCACCGGGGCTGGGCAGAGGGTTACCCAAAAACCTCTTAGGGTTTATCATCTAGTTGTTCTAGGCAGTTGGTTACCCAACTAATTATTTTAGACTCAAACCTTTAAATTAGACTAGTCACTGAATTTCCGCCGTGATTACTAGAGCATGACCTTGGTTGCATGGTTTAGTGATGAGATAGATTTGACGTGCAGGGGTGTTGGGAATTATTGATCGTTACCCTTAGAACTATGGCGACTTTTCTTGAGCTGAGCTTGGAGATTGATATCCCCTTAGGCACTCATTAAAGGTTTTTTAGAGCACACATTTATATATACATACAACCTACTTTTGTTTCCACTGCTTAGGATTTGTTAATCTCCTTATAGGAGGGGTGAAGACACGCAGGGTCTGCCATGTGCTTTCCGTGTCTTGCACCTCTTTGTTGGATGAGTCTACTTCCTTTCTTTTATTGGGTTGAGTTGCACTATATTTACTGTACACATTCACTATTCCTTGTTCTGTCTACTACTCACTATTTGGGTACATCCTTTTTTTCTACCTCTAGATTTCGGGGCATCTTAATAAGTATCATTATACTCACCCCTGCTTGGGCTTTGCCCACACTTGGTGTGCCCTTGCATACGACAGGTAGTTCGATCGAGAATACGGAGGAACGTAGAGGACACAGGATCATGAGTTGCGTTCAGTGGTCATAGTAGGACATTCAGGTGTGAGTCTCACAAAATGTTTACTTTTGTTTACCTGTTGTCGGGTTGTCGCACCTTTCGGGTTGGGCGCGTGTTTTTCCCTTTTTCTGTGTAGTTATCTTGTCAGTACTTTTCATCATGTTACTTGTTCTGTTAAGAAGATGATGCCTGACTATTTTTGGGTTATAGTTGTTTGTCCCTTGGTTTTCATTTTTACTCTGTACTTCTACATCGAGTGGGAGGTGTGTGTGTGAAATGGTACATAGGCGAAGGCCTTCCTGAGATCGTAAATCCTCCAGGGCTTGTCTCCAGCCCCTGGCCAATGGAGGCAGGCCTGGGGTAGTTGCGGCTCGATACCGGTAGGGTCGGGTTGAGACACAAGCACAAACCTTAGAAAAATATTTTATAAGATTTATTGTAACACTTTCAAAACGAAAAATATGTAAAGGTTTACTACCCAAGGTATAATACCCCAACCACCCACTTAGACACCATGGTTCTGGTATTTTCTCATGTATATGATTCATTTAATTTTATATTTAATTATCAGGTTTACTCCTTTACCATTCATAAACATGACAAGGTGGGATAAGAACATGCAACCATTTCATTTTAGATTTAATGTTTCCCTTTATAATGGATAAATATTCACATTGAATGAGTGCACATACACCTTGTCAATGAGAATATCCCCCATTTATTAATTTCATAATGGATCGACTTGGTATATTACACATCCCCACATAAGAGGGACCATAACACCTCATGGATTGAATCATGAAATCAGTAAATGATTTCTAAATAATTTAAAAATCATACATACAAGTAAATAATCACTGAATAATCACAAACATGACTAGAAATGAAAAAAATTAAAAGCACCTATATGGTATGGAAATATGCAAAACATGTTAATAAGATGTTCTTATAATGATGCATGTAATAGTGATACATAACCACATATCATTGGCCCATGGATAAAGTGAAATTCCCAATCAGAATAAAAATCAAAAACACCACACTATGTATGAGTCAGTCAATAGTGAAATGATAAAAATTGTAGGAGGAAAAAAACAAAATTACAATTATAAATTAGGAAACATAGATTTTATATTTAATATGGGTTAGTGATACTCAAGAAAATAATTTTTACAAAGATCAAAGAGTTCCAAATGTTTGTAATATTAACAGTAAATGGAAATTTATGAATGGAACATCTTTGATATCACTTTGTGATACCCCAGACCCAAATACCACTTAATAGGGGCCATGAGCCTGGTAGCCTACATGGCCTCAAGCGCATCTCCCTAAATGCTAGAAGCTCTTTCCTAGAAGAGATAGACTTTGGTGAGTCTATTTGGATAGTATTCCCTCAATAGAAGAGTTTATAAAATAAGATATTAATATATATAGGTAAATGGTGGAAGAAATATAAGTAAATAGAATGATAAAATTAAATGGAAAAGGATACAAATAAGAAAAATAATTGGAATAAGAAACAATCATACATCAACAAATGATATCTCATGTCACTAAAAATCAATAAAATATGAATACAAAGAAGAAGAAACACTGGAAGAACCAAAATTCTAAAAAATAAAATATATAAACTCTCCCAATAATATGGAGCTCCATCTTTGTCATCTTCTACCATATCTATAATAGAAAAACAAGAAATCAAGTGCTCAAATCTATATACCTCCCTTTTTCAACACCTACAATCATGTATTCTACTTGAGTACCAATTGTTCCTAGATAGGGTGTGAGATAAGTATCAGTGGGCCACCACTAACGGTGTCTATATCATCCAACCCATGTAATGGTAATGAATCTTTGTGCAATCATGCATATATAAAGTAAATAAATATAAAGTAACTAAATAATAATGTGCCTACTTTATCCCTTTGTTGGTGTCTAAACATGTGGCCAGTACATTATTGTATTATTACCAGTTTATAAATTTGATAGATGTAAGCCATAGTAAATGTTCTAGGATGTAATAAGGAGACCTATAATGATATCTAATAGTGATGTTCTAGGGTATTAACCAAGGAAATGTTGACCTAAATGGTCATAAAATCTGTAATATTTTTATCCTAGATAAGGTTAAGAATTTAATACAAGTATCAAAGTCTCTGACATTCCAAAAAATAGGCCTAATGAGTCCAAGGAGGCCATTGAAGGTAAACCAGGGCTAACAATGAC
This sequence comes from Viscum album, assembly GCA_963277665.1. NCBI lineage: Eukaryota > Viridiplantae > Streptophyta > Magnoliopsida > Santalales > Viscaceae > Viscum > Viscum album. The sequence goes on along the minus strand of OY728142.1, from coordinate 1,297,232,707 downwards.
TGGGTCTGATGGCCTTTAACCATGGCACCTACTTCTCAATATTTTATCCATTGAGTGTATGCTAGGAATCATGTAGTACTACATGAGGGATCATATGGTATCGTCCTGGTCATCCAATGTTAAATAATTAATGATTTCTATGTGGGTCTCAACCTAATCATTCCATATCATTGAATTTAGAATATGGTCCTTGAGTGATCATGGATCTCCCTATGGTATCCGAGGAAAGCCCATGTCTGGCTACTCCTAATTTGAAAATTAAGTCATATATAATTCAAAATATTTAACCCATTAATATTCATTAGTGTGACAATTAAAATTGTTAATGAAACTGTTTAATCACGTAATAATTAATCAATATGTAAATTTGGTTTTTTCCATTCCTTTCATTAATGTGACAAGGACAGGCATTTTAAAACCATTCATTTAATTCATTTAAGGAATTTTCAATATTAAATTTTCACTCATTTACATTCCATTAACATAGTACGAGTTTCTTGATATTTCTATCCTAATATTCATTTACATTTAATAGGCCCATGTCATATACATTGTATACATATCAATTTTTATTTCATATATAAATATCAAATCAAATCACATTCCTTAGGACTTCCAAGTGGAGAGAATACTGGATCTTTCCATTATTAAATTCAAAATAAAATTTAATCCATTTAATATAGAAAAGATTACCCTTAGAAAGGTCAAGTCAAGGAATACCCAAACGGTTGTTCAAATATGTAATATCACCAAAGAAAAAACTATGAAAATCATCCAACAAGGGATGAATTGAGTTCTTTGTGTAACCAGTAAAAAATTAACATACTAGTAAAGAGAATATCTATATGGTTATAATGAATATAATAATAGAATATTAAATCAATAAATGATTTCCAATGAAATTGATGGGTCCTACACATGAATACCAAAATAAACAAACATGAGGGATGGATTATAGACCACCCATCTTAGGCTTCTACGATTCTCCACATCTAGTATTATCCTATAATTTGGTATACACTAGAGTAGATATGATAAAATTGTAAAAATTATCACACCTAGATGACTAGGTTGAGATAAAGAGAGATGAAGAACCTCTAAAATAGAGTCGAGTGCTTACATTTGTGCATCCAATGAGATAAATGAAGGCTTGATCAGACCAGAGAAGGATATCTCTCAACATAAAATTATGGATTCAAAAAGATCCAAAAATGGAAATATTGGAGGTTAATACTACTAAAATATAGATGAATGATAATGGGGGATTAATTAGATCATTATGTGTAAAAATTTAAAATTACCCAAAATTTATCCTGTGTGCGGTTTGGATGCATTGTTTTCTAAACTCTTAGCCTACCATGAACTGTTACATTTAGAATTGGGCTCACTCACACGGTTAGGAAGAACAGTTAGAGAAACCATGCACCAAATTTTTAGAATGATCTTCCAGAAAATGAAAATCATCTGCATTGTTAATCCAAATTGTTCTTTATTCTGACACATTTGGCTTTAACCATCCAACGTGATCAATTTTCACAGGAATATATCTTTTGGGCTTACAAAAATCAAAAGTCACCCTTGGGAACTTTTCTAATTTATTATTCATCCTTACTAGGTCCAAAATAAATTAATGTACCCAAAATTAAAGGATCCATATATGAGAAAAAAACTAGGTTCTTTCAATTTAGTTACATTAATTTCTTAAGAAACACCAACATTATGATTTTTTAGTTAATAATTAACTAAAATAAATGATTTTATGAATTCTAAAAGTGATGTAAGAAGATTAGATTACTCTATCTATTTATATTTTTGGTTTAATATACCATGTTACATATATTTGACTTTATTAATACGAATTATAATAATTTTTTAGATATTTTTTAAATAAAATTAAATAAATAATGTCAAAATTGATATTAATGTTATTTTATAGTAAATTATATTTTATTAATAAAAATAAAATAGTAATAAATAATATACACTTCCATGTAATTTTTCTATGTCAATAAATTTAAAATAGTTTCTATTAATTTACCAATTGATGTTTCATGGTGAACATATTTTCACATATATAGTAAAAACATTATTTGCACTGTCTGGGTTAATGAAGTGTTTTGGTGCATTACATGCAGTTGTTTTGAAATAAATTTACAAAACACACAATATTTCTATTTTATAAATTTGATATAATTTTCAGACATTAGTGGGTATATTTTGGCTAATAAATTTCACCTTAATTAATTCTTAATGGTTATATTACTTAGGTTATAGATATCATTACTTTATTAAAAAACCAAATGATAGAAGTGTAAAAACATTTATGTTTGGAAACAAAATTATAAAAATAAACATTTTTTTTGTGTGGTAGATGGTATTATTGTCCATAAATAACTTTTAATACATTTTTTGTCTATTTTGGAGTCACATTAGGTAAATTAGACTTCCCAATAATTTATACCTTTTGTTTTTAAAAGGACAGCCACTCCCACTCCACTATAAAGAGGCACTAACACATCCCACTTTCTCTAACCTCTCAATAAACTCTGGCTTGTCCAATATCATCAAAAATATATTCTTAAGATCCCTCCCCTATACATATAAGAATCTAATTTGTATTTAATAAATCTATGTAATCCCTTTTGTACAAACCAAAATGTGTTAACTGAATAAGAGGTAATATTGTTCTCCATGATCTTTTATTTTATTTTCATTATCCAAACCTTAAATTATTATTATTACATGATTTTATAATAAAATTAGTATCATAAATATAATTATATTTTTTAATAATTAGTGTTATACCATCAATATCACACACTTCCAACTAATTGGTAACGAACTTACTATTTATGTGTACAGCAGACTACCGCCTCAGAAAATGATGTTATTTGTTTTTTTCTTTTACCACTATTCATGGATTGATATTATGATAATGAAATATTCTTTAGATAATATATATGATCATTATAATTTTTTTATTATTCTGTATTTTATTTATAACACATACTTTTATACATTACAGTTTGTATAAATACAACAACATCGTTTGTAAAAGTGTGGACTACTGTCTCACCAATGCGATGTGATTCATTAACATTATACATGGAATATGAAAAGGATGGGTTTAATAGCACATATGTGAAATAAATAAAATAAAAATAATATTCATTACCTAATTAAATTTTTGGAAATATAGTATATCATTTTCTTTATTACCTTTTCCACACACTAAAAAGTGACAATGTTGGTCATGGATGTGTGTGTTGCCACCTCCTCGACAAGATGTGATTAATTTAAATCAAAATAATTCTATATATATGTATATATGATTAAATAACATGGTATGTAGGATATAACTATCATTATGGAAATATTTTATCTTACTTACCGTATTTCCATAACTATCATTGAAAATGGGAACATTAATCATGTGTATATATGACCTACCATCTCCATGATTGTAACATCACTTAATTTTTCGTTACCATCATTAATTATGGGTTTTAAAAAAATAATTTATTTATATATTTTATAGTTATTTTATTTTTATTATTATGTAAATTTTTATGTAATGAACTCATTTACCATATTCGACCTATCAATGTTAGTTTTGAGGCACAATCTGAATACGGTGAAGATATATGACATAAACATTACAGATTATATGATTATATATAACTAGTTTATATGTAAAATAAAATTAAAAATAAAAATATAAATGGTGATGAAGAATTTATATAATTAAAAATATTTATTATTCATGAACATAGAGAACAAGCATTCAAAATTGGACTCGAGGGAAGGGATCTTCATCAAACTTTTTAAATCAATGGGATATATGTCATATTCATCCATGAATTATTTTGTGTGATGTAATTACTACCCCTATTTATATATTATATAATGAATTTTTTTTGTAACTGAGTTATTTATAATGATTATTTTAATAGTATTACATTTGGGTTTTTTATACAGATGTTACTACATTTGTAAGGGTTTTCTTTTACCAAATTTACTTTTGGAAGGCACATGTCATAATCAACCCATGCCTCTTTTAAGTGGTGTATATAATGCAATTTTGATATATTATGTCATTAATTATTTTATCATCATGGTATTTAATTCTTTAATTTAATTATTATAATTTCACGGTGCTTACAGTTTCCAATTTATCAAATCAGTAATGGACTGATGTCCTAATTTTCATTATTTGTGAATTTGTTATTTACCACGAATATATGATATTATATAGTGTATATATTTCCTATTTTAAATGGTATAACCTGAATATATTTATTATAATTATATAAGAATTCTCATAATTTTTATTACATCTATGTGTTTACTGGTTCAAATGTATCAAAGAGGTATAGGAGGCATAGAATTGTTTAATGATTGATTTCGCCAATAAAAATTTAATGATATTTTAATTGTATTTTAATTCACTAAAAACCACAACCCTTTTTATTACATATCCCTTACTCGGGAAAATTTTTACTGATTCTATCTTCATTAATATTTTAATGGAGTATTATTTTGTAAATATTTTTATTTAAACAATTTCTTTTCAATTGGTTAATAATTTTTTTTATAATTATTATTAAACCCATTTTCCTTCCATGGGTTACACATGATTTAATGATATATTTATTTAACCAATTTATTTTATATGGGTGAATCATGTTTCAAAGATATTTTTATTTTACCAATTTCTTTTCCATGGTTTAATCATGATTCAATGATATTACTATTCAATCCATTTTTATTACATGGGTAACTAAAAATTCAAAGATATTTTAAATTATTCCATTTCTTCCCTATGTGTTAATCATGTTTTAAATAGATTTTTTTGAACCAATTTCTTTTAAATGGGTTAATCATGTTTTGAAGATGTTTTTATTGAACCAATTTATTTTATATTGTCTTATTATGTTTGATGTTATTTCAACGGCACTCAACCATTTTACAGTAGGTTATGTGATAAAAAATGATTGGTGGTTATGTGATAGACCAAGGATGGGTGGGTGCATGATAGCTCTCTAATTAAATGGTTATGGAATTCAGTTGTACGGATATTCTATTTATAAGAGTGACATGTATGGAATTTAACAGATTAGTTATTCAATGTATCATTTTGAAATGTATTATGATGTCCCAAGGTACCATTTTATGTTTCTTTATTCTTTATATATGTTTCTAATGTTTCTAATGATTGAGATTGATATCACATTTCATAAGATTATTTATTCTGATTACACACACTTTTTCCATGTTTTTTGATTTTATGGTCTTGGTATTGATGGGTATGAGTTTTTTATGTCTATCTCATGCACTTTTTTTAATTCATCATTCCCTTATAAACTCTTCTGATTATTAATGGGATTTAATTTTAATTATTATAATTAACCATACAATGTTTTTGAGATCACCCATATTATGATTCTTTTTACCCTAGAATAAAATAATTTTATTAAATGATTTATTTATATAAATGATATGACAATGATGATGTTTATAACCTATTTTGAAACGAGTAATGTTGGGTTAAATGTGGGTAATATAATTTTGATGACTTATGAGTCCATATTGATATGTGTTGTTTTTATAGGAGTTTTTCTTAATTATATAAAACTATAAACTTAAAAGGTCCTCTAGTATGTAAGTGATCCATATTATCCTTTTTATGATATAATGTTTTTATAGAAAATATAGGGTCATAATTATTGGAATCAATTTTGGGAATATTAAGACATGGACTTCATAATATAATCCAATAATGCTTGTTTCAGGATGTTACAGTTGGATCCAAAGGTTTTCTTAGATGGCTTTATAGAGTAGGATGTTTTCATGTAAGGTAATTTTAAGATTTATATATAGTAATAGGTCTATCATATAATAGATAAATATAATTTCAACGTACTGTCCACCACATTTGGGGTTTAACTGATGATATGTTAAAAAAAATTTAAGTGATTTGTTTTGGGATGATGTATTATCATCACCTAAGTTAAAAATTAAGTATTTTTAGGGAGTATTTACATTTCACGGTCAAACAAAAAAATTAAAACCCATATAGTTGGTGTAAACCAATAACATCTAGCAAAGATATGTTGCATGAACACATAATTGAAGGATGATATGGGTTTTATGAACTACCATTGGCCCAAACAATGTCCAGGTTAATATCACCTTTTTTAATTAAATATTAATATTATTTGGAAAGCATATATTATTTCACCAAGGTAATAATCATTCATTTATAATGGATGAATATTTGATCAAGACATTCTTATATTTTGGTTTCAAACTTATTTATGAAATTATAGAAGAATCTTGAGGAAAATTATTTATGGAACAATTTATTTTTAAATTTTGGTTTTAGTATTTAACATTCATGGTTAGTGTATCATTTGATGGTTTAATAATTTTCAGAATTATCTAACTATTTCATAACAATTTTATACTTGGTTAATGCGTCATTAATGTTGGAATATTACAATTATCCCTTTTATAGATATGTGGTCTTTAAAAGTGGATTTCAGTACTTTACGAATTAAAAAATCATCTCGAATACTCATTTTGTAGAGTTTTTTATTATACTCTGGTGTAAATTAATTAAATGATTAAATTTCACACATAAATTAATTATATTTTTTATTAGAATAGATGGTAAGAGAATTATTTAACTCTATGAGAATGATCTTGATATAAAAATTATTATCATCGTAACATCAATTAGGATTAACCTAGGGCCATTCAATCATTACATATTTATGTTTCTAAGTCCCTAAACATTACATTTATAAATCTCTAGTATTTTATTAATGAACTTAATTAACCTCTATAATTATTTATGATTTTCCTCTATTATGAAATTTGGTCTCCCATGGTGGAATCATGAAAATGAATAAAATCTAGTGACCTTTATGTTGTACACATTAACGTTTTATGATTATGTTTGAATAACTAATTGTATGATGTGGTCTTAAATAATGGAATACAAGAAATGTTAATAATTTTATAAACAATCAAATTTCGATGGTCAAATTATTTTTAAGGGGGGTAAGATGTAACATTCGATGATTTTATGAAATTAATATTTTCAATTTAATTTAAATTATTTAATATATAATGTTACAAAATATAAATAATTTATCTTGTATTACATCAATCAACATGTTTATATTTCATTTCATGCATCATTTAGTGACGTATAAATCTTGTGATACATGCAAGGTCGTTTGTTACCAAACAATAATATACTATGCATAAATTTTTTTTTAATATCGTAGTTATTTCCTAGTGTTTATATTAGAAGGTTGGAATTTGATAAACTATATTTTGTTTACAGAAGTTTATAAAATCTTTTTACATTCAACCATTAAATTTTATATGTCAATAATAATAATATATATAGTTTTTAATCATAAAAATATATTTTTTAAATATAGTTTTACAGCCTTTTAATGGTGATACAATTCTAAATCTATTTTGAATCATTGATTATTTTTATATGAAACCATGAATTTAAGTGTTTAAATTTTAATATCCACATTAACTTTGGGTGAAATTTTTGTATTTTTTAGAAGCTTCATGTTTTATGAATAGAGAAAAATTATGCATTTTAGTAGAAGACTGATTTTCATTTAAAAAATTATTAATGATAAATTTTTTTAAAATTTAATTTAAAGTAAAAATATATCATTAATACATTTATTAATCAATTTTTCTACTTTTAATAATTGTTATTTTTATTTTAGATAATAAAGCTCAATGAAATTTTGAACATTTTAACATTAAAAAATCGAATTCCCACCACGTCTATGGGATTAACATTCAATTAAATTTTACCACTTATGTGAATATATTATATAATATGGAATGAAAATGTTTTATTAATTGAGAATTTTTTAGTCTAATAATATGAACTTAACTATATGAAAAAAAATTATTACAAAAAGTAATTAAAAGTAATTACATTGATTTAGGTAAAATTAAGCATAATAATAGAATGAATATTAATTGTAAGGGAAAAATGTCCAGGAAACTTATTAAAATTCCATTGGAATCCAATACATCAACTATATACCCTCTTTATTTTAATAATATGAGTTATTGGGACACATGTTCATGAATTTGACCTACATGATTTGTTATGTAAGGAAAATGATAAAAAAGGACTTTTCCTTACCATTAACATTTATAAAACATTCAGATATGGAGATGCAAATATTTTCATTTATACATATTATTTTGAAATATAAATTATTTATTTTTTTGTAATGATTTATCATTAAATTTTAGAGATTTGATAGTCACCTTAATTTCGTAAAAAAAACACAATGACATTTGTTGTTTTGTGAATATTTAACTAAAATAAATAACACAATAAATATTAAAAATGATATAAATTTATTGAAATAATATCTTGAATAATTTATTGGATGAAAATATCATGTTTTATATCTTTGATCTTCATTGATATGAATTAAAATATTATTTTAGATTTTTAAATTAAAATTAATTATATAATTTCTGAATATCTATTAATTTTATTCTAAAATAAATGTTATATTATCAATTAAATTAAAATTAATAAAAATCCTATATTCTTAAAAGTTTTTTATATGTATCAATATAATTTAAATTCGGCATATTAATTTACTAATTGATTATTTATCATTAACCTATTGACCCATAGGGAGAAAAAACATTGTTTTCATTGCCCCGTTTAAAGTATTGTTTTGCTGAGTTACATGCACTTATTTTAAAATAAATTTCAAAAACACATGAGATTTATATTTTTTGATCTATATATAAGATTAATATTAATTGGGTGTATATTTTTTCCTTAATCTCACAATAATTTAGTCTTAATGGATAATTTAAATTGGTTAGAAATATAGTTACATTAATAAATACCAAAATGATAAAATTTGGGAAATATAGAAGTGAAGGAACAAAATTATAAAAATTCAAATATTATTATATGATGTAGGTTTTTATATATCATATTTACCCTTTAATAAATTATTCATCTAGTTTTCAGGAACATTGGACATGGGATACAACCCATTAATGTATTCCTTTTGTATTTATATGATTACCACTCTGCTTCAACTATAAAAAGTTACTCACCCATCCCACTTCCTCACACATATGAAGAAAAAATTTATCAATCATGATCTATGAAAATAAATCCAGAAAATAACTACCCTAAACACACAAAAATAACCTTAGGGATAAATCCATCCATGTAATCTCTTTATTATAATCTGAAAGAAGGTAACTTAATAAGATGAAACAATTTCCCTAATGTTATTTTTTTATTTTCATTATCCACTTAATAAAATATTCTTATTAAATGATTATATAATAAAAAAGTCTAAAGAATATATAGATATGTTATTATTATAATGGTTGTATCTTATCTTCCACACACTTCCATCTTCTGGGAAATGAATAATCCATTTATGTGTTTGTTGAACTGTCGCATCACAAAATGATGTCGTTTTTTCACATTATAACAATTCTTGGGTGGAAAATTATATCGACACCCTCTTTATATACATTATATTTGATAAATGTTTTTTATTTATTTATCTATAATAATTTAATAACACATTTCTTTATAATTCTCATTTTATGTAAATATGATAATATCGTTTGTGGAAGTGTGGACTACCACCTCACCAATCGATGTGATTACTTCCTGCAATAAATTGAATGTATAAATAATATCATTTATTACACGTGTGATACATAAATTAATTATATATTATATTCATAAAAATTTAGGGTTCTGGAAATATAATATATCACTTTTTATTACCCATTTCACACACTTAAAAGTGATAATGTCGGTTATTGATGTGTGGATTGTTGCCTCCTAGAAGCAATGATGTTTCTTTTACATCACAATAATTATACAGATTAGTATATTATATTATATAACTATGTATTCATTATATAATTATAATTATGTAAATACATATTGATACATACCCTCATTAAATATTGACCGTTGAAAAATTGGAACATTGTTAATGCGTATGTACGACCTACTATCTCCATGATTGTAACGTTGCTTCATTTTTCATATCATAATTAATGATTGATTATAAAATTATAATTGATGTATAAATATGATAATTATTTCATGATAATTAATCATTATATGTTTATGTAATTACCTCAATGACGATAGTTGACCTATCAAATGTAGTTTTGAGAAATAAAATGAATATAGTCAAAACATAAGACTTATACATTATTGATTAAGATGTTTTATATAACTCATTTATAAGTAAAATAAAATTAATAATAAAAATGTAAATGATTATTTAAAAATTATATTATTATCAAAGGTTAATTATTCGATAATATAAAAAACAAGACAAATCAAACTCGAGGTAAGGGGTCATCATCTCACTTTTTACATATATCGGATAAATTTCTTATTAAAAAATTACTGTTTTCATAGTTTATTTGGTAAAACATTGGATATATTATATAATTAATCCTTTTTATATAATGTTTATTTAAAAGTTTCATTTTATTATAATTACATTTCAGTTTTTCAATTCACATGTTGCCACTATTGTAAGGGATTTCTTATCCTTATTTTACATTCGTGAGTCATACATCATAACCACTACTTATTTATTTTGTATGAATTATAAAATATCACTTGGATATATTATATCATGATGTATTTTATCTTAATTGTATTTAATTTTTCCCCTAAATTACTATTATTTCATGCGGATTAAGATTTCAAATTTACAAAGTCAATAGAGGATTTCTGTCACAATTTTCATTCTTTGTGAAGTTTATTCGGTAATACACCTCTCATATTTTAAAAGGGGTATATATTACCCCGTTTTCATGATATATTTGGAATCTAATTATTATCATTATATCTTAGGTTTTATTATTGTTATTCCATTCAGGGGGATAATGGTTCAAATTTTTCTAATGTACTATGGGATGCATGGGAATGTTTTATGATTATTTTCATCAAGAATGTTTTAATGATATTTTACTATTATTTAAATTCCCCACCATAAAAAATAATTTTGTAAATTAACCTCTATACGGGATAATTTTTTTTTGATTTAATATTCATTCATTATTTTGATGGATTATGTTTTTTCAAAAATATTTTCTTTTAACCCATTTTCATCCCATAAATTAATAATGTAACAAATATATAATTATTTAACCCATTTTATCTACATGGGTTACTCATGTTACATAGATATTTTTACTTAACCCATTTATTCCATTTCTTAATATTTTTTAGAAAACAATGTTATAGAGAACAATTCATTTCCTTAGTTCACACTTGTTTTAAAGAGATTGTTATTTTAACCCATTTCTTATCCATGTGTTAATAATGTTTTAATGAGATTATTTGGGAACCCCTTTCTTTTCATTGGGTTAATAATATACTGAAAATATTATTATTGTACTAATTTTTCTATATGGATCATTTATCTGTGATGCTTTATTAATGGAACATAGGCATTTGATGAGTGGTTATATGATAAAAAATGATAGTTGGTTTTGTGATAGGATAAGGATAGATGTTTCTATGATATGTCTTCAATTCACATGTTATATAAGTTAGCCATATTACTATTCCATTTGTAATAGTGACATGTATAGAAGTTAATAACATTTTAATTCCATTTTTAAGTGTGAAATGTATAATGATGTCCCATGGTATCATTATGTTTTTCTTTATGCTTATTATATGATTATAATGTTTATAATGATTGATATTGATATCACATCACATGTGATTATTGATTTTGATTACTCTTTCCTTTTTCTATATCTTCATATTTTATGGTCTAGGTATTTATGGGTATGAGTTCTTTTATGATTCCATCGTACAATTTAATTATGTTATCATTCCCTTATACGCTCTTATGATTATTGAGGAAATTTAATTTTTCATGATAATTTTTACCCTTTTAGTGCATTTGATGTCACCCATATTATGTTCTCTTTTCCCTAGTCTTTAAATAATGATGTTGAAAGAATTATTTCTATAAATTAAATCCCATGGATGGTGTTTATGGCCTATTTTTAAATAATAAAGGTCGTGTTAAATAGGTGAAATTTACATTTGATGAATTATGAGTCAAAATTGATATAAGATATTTATTTATGAGTTTATCCTAGTTAACTAAAACTATAAACCAAAATGGCCTTTTTTATATAAACGATAATTTAAATTTTTCATCTTTTTAAAGGTTTTGACGAAAAAAGATGGGCCAAAATTTTCACTATGAATACTGGGAATGTAAATTTAGGGATTTCATCACCATATCTGGGATTGTATATTCTAGGCTCTTATATAGATTTTCTGGTTGTAAGAATCATGAGGTATATAAGTACTGTACTGGAATAATTATTATTTAAATATTTTAATGTATGTGATGAATAGTACCTGTAAACAATAGAAGTGATTCTCTTGCAAATTTATCTTTTGAGAAACATATAATTTTTGGAAGATAACTTTAAGATGTTTTTCTATGTTAAGATAATTATTAAAATGAGATTTTTATGGGATTGTATTGGTGACCATGAATGTGATTAATGATTTGATTGTTTATGAGATATTCTTTGGGTTTACTAAATGTTCACGTTTAACAAATTTATTTAACAACCAAATATTTTATTTTTGAATAATTATTATTTTTATTATGGTTTTAAGGAGATGAAGGTATAAATATATTTTTAATGTGACTATTAGTGTAATATTTTGTACTTTGGGGAATATGATTTTGAATTATTAAATATTTCAATCTTCCCTCTATACATATGGATAAGGAATTTTGATTGATTTATTTTTGATTAGTCATAAGGTTAACTAATTTTAAAATGAACTAACTCATACATTGGATACTGTTTTTTGTTGATAAAGTACAATTTATCATATTTTATAACTTGTTATAACCATTTTTTCTGGAAAATATTAGGTGACATGAGAAATAAAATATGGGATTTATTATTAACTAAAATTTCTTCTTATATAAAAATTCTAGGTGAATACCTATTTTCTGTCATATGATATGAAGTGAAAATAGTTTGAAACATAACCAAAGGATGGAATGTTTCTTATGAAAAGTAATTTTATCCATGATGTTTATTTTTCTGATGTGATTACCTAAATATAAAAACAATCACCCAACATTAGGAAATTAATTCGATATAAAAATGATATTCGATTAATTTTCATATCTAGAAATAAATGGTCTCTTCAACCCATCACAGATTTAGAGTTTTGTGATGGTACAACTTTTTATAACCATATTTTCTATTGTTATCCATCAAAACATCATGGTTTGATTTCTCTCCAATGTTTTTATTTTCACTTCACACTATGCTTATCCTATTCAAAATCAAAATTTTCTGGTTTCCATCAAATATTCATTTCCATAATATTAAGGGGATATTTTATTAACCATATTTATGATCTAGGTTTTTGATAATGTTATTTTAATGTTTCATATTTTTATTTTCAAAGTGAAATTCTAAATTATGTGGATGCAATTTAATGAAGGAGGTGATAATGTAACATCTAATGATTTTATGGTATGTCACTTCTTAAATAGATTCAATTTATTTGATAGCTTATATAACTCCAAACACCACATTTAATCAAATGTTTAATTATTTATATTTGATTACGATAGTTTTAATCATATTTTAAGAATGCATTGAATGAATGATATTAACTAAATATGTTTTAGAGATATTTATTAAATTAATTGATTTTTTAACCATTACTTATATATAAAAATGAAATCTAAATGATCATAATATATTTGTATTTATAAAAAACTATTTTTATGAACCAATTTTAATTTTCTCATATAAAAATAAATTAATAATTATAATATAAATATATTAATGTTATATATTCAATACTATGTTTATAAGTTAATCTAACAAGTTTGATAAGATAAATATATGAATAAATCCATTTTAATTGTAAAAGAAATATATTTCTAAAGGCATTTTTTCTATCTTCTGAAGAAGAAACTCTTTGAAATATAAATTTGTGAAATTATATAAGTAACATTTTAAAAAATAAAGTTAATTTTGGAATTTTTTAAATAAAATTTATCTTAGGGTTATTTTTTTGTTATTTTTCTACTTTGTTTTATATTTTCGTGAAAAGATAAAAATGATTAATTTTAATTGATATCTTTTATGTCTTCTAATTTATTTATATAGAAAAATTTTATATGAAATTGGTATTAAAATTAAATTAGTTCAATTATACATAAATATACATAATTTCTGTCATTATAATCAATAACACATTGAAATTAAATAAAAAAATGTTTATTATTTTGACCTTGTGTACTATAAAACTGATCTTTTTCAGTAGGTATGTGATATTATTTTAAATAAAAATGTTTCAATTTTTTGTATGAACTTTTTAATATAAATTAAATATTTGGAATTATACGATATAAATTATGATTGAAGGTAAATTTCTTTTATCTCCAAAAAAATGTTACCATGTTAAAAAACATTATTTATTTTGGTATACGTACAAATGAAATGCGCATAATTTAAAAATATAAAGGGTTAAAATTAAAAAAAACCATTATTTAATAGTTGGTTAAGGGTTTTATTAAACCTAACCAACATAAAAATATTAAATTATAGAAACATTCAAGGAAATTAATTCCACCTCATTGTGGTTTGGTTTAAAAATAAATTAATCATTATTTAAATCACTTGAAACGACCACCCCAATGTATAATTACGACCCCTCACCACACCATTTCAACCCAAAATCATTGTAGATCATAAAATATCTGACCAAAAATCTCCTCCCAACTCAAAATAATACCATTTTATACTATTCTCACCAAATAAAAAATCCAAGGTCCTCAAGATTCTCATAATGTCATGATATTGAAGAGGAATGTTTCTCAAAACACCACTCGTATTTTCATTTATTATTCTAAATTAAAATAATATTTTTAGGACATCTAGAAATAATAATTAAATAATCATGTAAATAATATATTTTATTCTAATATTTAAATATATTGTATAAAAAAATTTATTACACCCTCTTATTCATGTAAATGAAACTATTATTCAAGATATCCCAGTTATTCTTCTTTGTGAACAATGTTTTCATCCATTTTCCATTACCGCATTCCAGTCTGGTCAAAAGAATTATTCTACATAAATAAAAAATTTAATAATTATATTAAAACATATTTATTTTAGAGGATCTAATATACACACATAATATTAAATAACATGATACTCGTTCATGATATTACATAAAATCACCAAAATTAATTAATCATTTATCATTATGGTATTTTTTGATGAATACTTCACATGTAATAAATAAAAAAAAAATATGAGAATATTAATACTTCCCAAATCTATATATCTTCTAAAGATGGAATTTTTCTACCTACGTGTCATCTTCCTACGAAGCCACATCACACATTTTTTCCTATCCATCCACCAAACCCTAAATGCCCTCCTGCCCCTGGTTGGGATTTTCTGTCACTTCTCCCACCCCCGCGATTCCCCTCAATGCTCTATATGGTTCCCGCTCCCCAACGAATCCCCCCTCCCAAATCCCCTCACTTGCTCCCCTCTTAAGTTCCCCTCTACAGCCGCAACTCCGACTGCTCGACTCCGCCTCCGCGACTCCACCTCCTTGACTCCGCCTCCATGACTCCGCCTCCGCGACATGTCCTTCACGACTCTGCCTCCATGAATCCGCCTTCGTGACTCTGTCTTTGAGTGATCCTCCTACGGCTTATCCACTGTCTCCTCCTCTGCATTCACCTCATCCGCCTTCGGTTCTTCCTCCTTCGGTTCTTCCTCCTTCAGCTCCTCCTCCTTTGGCTCCTCCGTCTCCAGCTCCTCTGATTCTTGATTTCCATCAAGTCTTGCTACGATACCAACTAAATCTTCACTGTTGTATCCTCCATGCCCTTCATTCTATTGACATTTTTGAATTGCATTTTTTCCAAATACGGAATCAGGTTTTCCTTCTATCCCTGAAATCATTACAGTTTTTTGGAAATTATTGATGCCTCTTAGGTTTTTTCTAGAATGTTATTTCAGCACCCTGTATTGAACTTCATGGTTATTTATACTTGGTTAATTTGTGGATGAGTTCTCACTACTATATAAAGAGTTTTCTTCTTGAATTTCATATATGTTTTGGAATAGAATTCATTCAATGTTTTATTCATCACTAATGTAAATTTATCCATCTGTTTGATGATTCATAGATGTTTAATTGGTGGTCATTCAACTTCTCTGTTCATCTCTATTCGAATTTTTTAACTGGAATATATCAGTGTATATTTGTTAAAAAAATATATTCATTTTTAATAGTAATTTCTTCTAATTTACTGGATTCTAAATATTCTGGTTTGAATTGTACATATAACTTATATTTACCAAGAACTGAAAAATATTGATTCATATTTTTTAACAATATTTATTCTTTTTTTTATAGTAATTTCATAGAATGCATATGTTTGTAAATATACAGGTTTTCATATTTGTTTGTAACTTATATGTATGAAGAATATAAATGCAAATCAATTTGAGAAGAAACGAATTGAGCTATCAGGAGAATCAATGAGAAAAAATCTGAAGCAGTCACTTGTAAGGATCCTGCTTTTTAGTATCAAATTGATCAAGCCATAAAATACATGGACAAGACAAAAAAGGCGAGTGTTCTCCCATTTTCTTTAACATTTTTTGTTTCAATATTATGATCATATACAATTGACTATGGCTTACTTCTACCAATCAAGGATATATGAAATTTTATATATCTCAATTAAATTTATAGGTTATTTTATTCACTATTTCGAAGTCATTTTGGTCAAAATTCATGCATGATTTTCTCAACGCCTTTCTGGTCGTATTATGGAACATGGCAGTACTTATGTTATGTCAGAACATAGTTGTTCTTGAATACCATTGCATTCATAGTTTTTGAGTGATTATAACTTTAACTGGAACTAAATTTTATATAACATTATACTGCCATTTATATTTCATTTTATATTGCACTTTATATTGCACTCTATATTAGTTAATGTTGTACCCAATTTTCAATTTACATGCCTGTTTTCATAGCTATTTCAATATAACATCATATTGTAGTTTATATTGAAGATTATATTGAAGTTTATATTGAAATATCGATTACTGAGATTTCATTTCACTTTTAGATTATATTATCATGCATGTTGTTTCCTTGTGCAGAATACAATTTCCTTCTACAATCATGAAATATCATGCATGTTTATAGTGAGTTTGGATGGTAATTTTGATATATGTATTTACAGTTATTACATGTTTTTTCTTAAATATATACAATTGCTTTCATTGGTTTTATTAGTCCATTCACACAATATCTTATTTACCATCTCAGAACACTCTCCCTTGTATTCACTCAATTTCTTTACACGGACCATAGAAAAAGATTCATCGATGAAAACTCCATAGTCATTCCCCTCCCCCCTTAGTTTTACTGACATTTTTCAATTTCATTTTTTTTCCAAATATTCACTCATGTTGTCATTATATCTCAAAAATATATACAATTTTTATGAAATTACAGATACCTCTTAGGTTTGTTCTTGAATGTCATTTCAGTACCCTATATTGAACTTCATGGTTATTCATACAAGGTTAATTAGGGGATGAGGTCTCACTACGATATATGTGTTTTCATATTGTATATGCACATATTAAGGGAAACTATTTTTTATCTTTTAATTCACAAATGAACTGATTTTTTAGGAAATTAGAACTGTTGTGATAGTTCATTTGAGCTTGACAATAACCTCAAGCATGATGTTCATGATGAAAAACTGAGCATTAGAGGAATAAAAGTATTAGAGATATTTCTTTTTATACACCCTAGATTTGTTTTTTTCTTTTTGGGTTTTTTGGCTACTTAACTATGTGTTCATTGAAATTTTTTAAGATTGTGTATGATTGAAGTTTTGAATTTGTTTAGTGTCAGGACTATACAATTTTATTTTTAGTTGGGTTACAGGTATCTGATTCCAGTGATATTTTCTTTCCTAAAGGTATACTTAACTAATTAGAATCTCTCGGGACCCATTTGACTTTGAAAAATGTATTTTGGTTTATATTTTCCTAGTTTATGTTTAAATAAACCTTGTATTTTCATAATTATTTTTTTATTTATTTTTTCTGGATTATTCATTCAAAATTTGGATCATCCATGGGATTTTACAGAAGGTATGTTTCAAAAATTTGAAAAGAGACATATGATAACTCTTACGGGGAAGGGTGATATTGATTCATGAGTACCATATTTATTTCCCATATTGTTATATATATATATATATATATATATCTTCATGTGTGTGTATTTGTTTTCATTTTTATTATTTTTTATACAGGAAGAATCTATGTCTGTATACACAGGATGTGAAAATGATAAAATTTCTCACAGATGAGGTATTACTCAGAGATATCATGGAAGATCCATTTTTGAGAAACTTCGGGTGTTATATTATCCTTGTTTATGCGTTATATTTTTTTACCCATGATTCCATTAACATTTATATTATATGTTTCATTACATTATTTTATTGGGACATGATCCTGTTACAGTAATTATGGTGGGTGAGGCTCAAGAATGATCCATTTCAATAGATATCATATTGGGAGTCCTAAAAAAGGTAATTTTTTATAAGATTAATCTCTGTGAAATTTTTCCAAAAATCGAACAGTTTATATGAATCATTTTTTGAATTATCATCATAAATCCATTTCCATAAAGAATTATTATCTTACTACTTCTTAATGTAGGGATCATGAGGTTCTAAAGAATATTTTAGTTTCAACCTTTCTTACAGCCTCTATATGTTTTCATATGCATTATTGTCTTCTTACCTCTTTATCTGTTCAGCTGAATTTTCATGATTTTTATGATTCTGTACACATCGCCCCTATGAAATATGATGATTCTAAAAACATGCACCTTGGGGATGGAATGAGCAGCAACATATATAATGACATATGAGTTTTACATAACAATTGGTATACCTAATGTTTGGAATATATATTAATATTTTTTTTACAGGAAATCTGGGGATGTAGCTATTTTGAACAGAGGAAATTCCGTCCTTTTTAATATAAAAAAACACCAATATTAAGGTATTATGTAAATTCTACTATTCTGAAAATTCCATCCTTTTTTAACAAATGAAATTTCATCCTTTTAGGTAGTGGGATTAGGAGGTTATGCTTTACAATTTTGTTATATTTCTGGATTTCTTTGTATTTTCATGTTATTGTTATGTGTTCCCTCTCCTGTAACGCTTTATATGGATGTCGCATAGATCCTCTCAAAAGCCTCTCCATGTTGTTGTTTTTCCTCACATATTTTCTAATCATTTATGAAAACTTTTTAGGGTTAATCAATGGTTTTCTCTAATGCAGGTATATGTGTTCAAAAAGAATTATTATCATCATACCTCTTTTAATTCATGTATTATGATGTTTTAAAGTAGATTTCAATTTTAATTTTTCTTACTGCCTCTATATGTGTTCAAATACATTATAGTCTTCCTACCTCATTATGTTTTCATCTGAATTTTCATGATTTTTTATGATTCTGTAAACATCCACCCAATGAAATATGATGATTTTGAAAATATAAACCCTAAGGATATCATGAGTATAAACATATATATATATACATATGAGTTTTAATTAAATATTGGTAAGCCTAATTTTTTACATATATATTAATATATATTTTTTTTGCAGGAAATCTGGGGATGCCTCTATTGTGAACAGTAGAAATTCCATACTTTTTAATATCTAACACACCAATAATTAGGTATTCTGTAAATTCTACCCACTTCCAAATGAATCTCTAAAATGATGATCATTTGAATGATGCATTTTGATCAACATTTTAAAACAATGCATATTTTGTTTAGACCAATTATTTTTTATTAATAATTTTCTTATCAGAAATAGTGAGCTTCAAATCGGTGTTGTGCAGCCTATGGTCGCCAGTTTTCGTTACAAGATTCAAAAGATAAATTTCAACATCTTTTATTTTGGTTTCCAATTAATTATTTTATGTCAACATTGATTTTTTTCTTCTATAAATTCAGGTATTCTTTTATTAAACATGGTTTTCGTTGCAGAAAAATCTTCCAGGAATTTGAATTTGGATATTTGTACAGTGACATAATTGATCAGTGGCATTAATACTTATGTTGTATGTTTTGAAATTTAAATTTCCATTTTGAATGTTTTTTCATTCATTTAAAATGGAATATTATGCTGGTTATACTAATTTTGTATAACAATTATTTCATGTTCTTATCATAATATCACAGTGACATTAATACATATGTTATTTCATTCATGTTCATTTTTTAATATACTTTTCTAATTATTGTCCATTTTTCCTTTTTATTCATGTATTTGAAGTTGGATACTTATGTTTTTTTGTACATTGTATCATATTTTCTTATCATTATTATTTTATGTTATCATTCACGTCCATTTCATTTTTTTTCAAAAATATTATTTTTCTTTTCAATTGAATCTTATCTACTATATTCAAATATCAATTTTTATATATGTTTTCTTTTCCTTTCATATTCTCTTATATATTTTCTACGTTTTCAAATAAATTTTTTCCTTTTATATTCTCCTATATGTTTTCCTCATATTCACTATCATGCATTTTTATGGTTTATTTTGTACAGGGATGGTATACTTATGTTTTCCATATATATTCTCATATATTATCCAATATTTGTACAATATTCACTTACATATTCTCTTATGTTATTTTCTGTAACTTTTTTTCTTATATTTTCAATTCTCTATATTTTGTCTAATTATAGTTCAATATTAATTATCACTATTCTTTCTCAACATATTTGATATTCTTGTTCTTTATGAACATTAAAATATAGTTTTGTCTTCTTAAAAATAAGCATTGAAGGAATTGTCGCGTGAATTCATGTGTAAGTACCAGTTAATTTAATAATACTCCATTCCATTTTTGGTGTTTTAGATCCATTTTACAAGAACATCCACACTTTTACACCAATGAACTGGTCATGAAACAATGAATCCAACACACCTGAAATAAAGAAAAAAATGAACTATGAGTAATTAGTGGGTCAGAATATGTTATAAAATAATAAAATATAAAATTATATATATGTATATATTATTTTAATTTAATGCGGTAATAATATTATTTTAGCCAGAATACATGAGTTAAAATAATTCTAACACTAAAGATATGTGTGATGTATGTGTTTTGGCATCTCACGTTTACTTTTGCGAGATATATTAATTATCCACCACATATTTTTAGTTTGTTGTTTATGTAAACATTAATTTGATATAGAATATGTTAAATCATATTGTATTAATGGTATAAAATGTTTAATAGGAAAATTATTAATTTTATGGGGCATTTGATTTGACTGATTATATGTGGTAAAGGATTTCATCCCAATTTACATTCCATTGAGACCTATTACTTATTATGAACAAATTATTTTATATGTTTTGTAAATATTTTCACTTTTACATGTAATTATATTATTTATTCCTTCATCATGTAATTATAAGTTTTAATTTCAATATTTTATACATGAGGATATGACTTGAAAACTAACAAGTGATACAAGTTATTGGACAATATCGCATCCTTTTGTGATTGTTAACTTTCCATAAAAAAATTACTTTATTGTAATCCTTTTTCATTAGAAATTTCATTCTTTTTAGTATCCAGATTCTTGTATGATGGAAACTACGATATCTTAATCCATAATCCATTTTTATGCGAAATATTTAATTTGAATTTTATTTCATTAATGTTGATAAATCTGTATCCTTTATTAAATATATATATATATATATAAAGATTAGTCACATAATTATGTATATTATTATATATATGAGGAATCAATTTGAATAGAATACGGGGGGTGGGGACTGGTTTTAGATATACCCTAAATTTAATGGTAGTCTCAAGGGAAGAATCAATTAAGCTAGTATTAAATTTGTTTTAACCTATATATTTAACCATATTGTGAATGGTCTTGATGGTAGTTGTTCACGTTCAATATACATGATGTACATTCTTTACACATTTTATTATTTTATATTTCATTTTTCATTATCCATAAGATTTTAAGTATAACAAAATATATGGATTCATTTCATTCTCAAATTATTTATTAAAGG
This sequence comes from Viscum album, assembly GCA_963277665.1. Taxonomy (NCBI): domain Eukaryota; kingdom Viridiplantae; phylum Streptophyta; class Magnoliopsida; order Santalales; family Viscaceae; genus Viscum; species Viscum album. The sequence goes on along the minus strand of OY728142.1, from coordinate 1,297,210,405 downwards.
GAATATTTTTCTTTAGTTATTTAACTATACATGTTGATTATTTCTATTGATTCAAATTAGATTCTGTTTTACATAACATATACTCAACATTTTTGGTCACCCCTTTCTTATGTTATATTTTCTATAGGATTCACATAATACTATTATGATTGATGTGTTGGGTTATTCTAAGGGATATACTGGTGTTCTTAAAGAAAATACTTTGGTATTTTAATTTTTTGAAATATAATTTGAATTTCAAACTTGTATATAGTTATCAAATACTAGTAAATTATTCCATGCTTTAGGATGATATTTCTTTTATATATTCCAACATAATGAATTAATGGTCCGAATTTGGTCAACTGGCATCAAGGTCATTACATCAACGATATCGAATCACCTAATATACTAATATAATAATTATTAATATTTCTTTTAAAAAAATTATTTCTAAATTAAATTCACACACTATGAGTTCACTAATAACATACATGGCCTAACAACTAATGTCTCACCTACCCAATGCTTGTGTAGAGGGAAATGAAATTTATCCCCATATAAATCCACAAAAATTTCTATCTAAATAGATTAATAGAAAAAATTATTGTAGGAGGACTCCACTATAGATAAGTGATAATAATAACCACCTTATAAATTTAAAATATAAGCTCAAATATTATCCTGTCATGTCTGGATCATTCTTTCTTGCTTCCTGCCTCTATGAGAATGAATGTACATACACTCCTTCAACTAAGTATACATATTATTTTGTAATCAATTACAAAAATATGAATTAATTTTCATGTATCTGTTGTTTAACATTCTTCAATGTAAACCACGAATCTAGATGATCTATCATTCAAAGATCTTTCATAGCCAATCCACTGAGTTCATATCCCATGTTAATATAAACCGATATCCCATAGTCAAACAATATATAATAAACCATAAATTATCTTTACGTCTAAATTTCCATCAAAATCCTATCACAATGTCTCGCATCACCTCCTCCCACTTCCACATAATCACGTGATGTGTAAGGAGTAAACCTATAAGTCTTGGTTCGTCATCATATGTTCCTTGAAATTTTATGAAATTAAATACAAATAATATAATATTTCTCTTTATATTAGGTCACCATAAAATCCAGAAAACATTACAGTAATTCCTAGTAAACCTCATATGTGCTTCACCCTATAAATATTGAGAGATTATAATCATTTCATTTATTATAAAAGACTGAACTATCTCCCCAACATGAACTGTAATCACTCCATGTATATCTAAATGAGAACAAGAAAAATATCTACTTAATTTAAATATATCGCACATCACCCCACACTAGGGAATAAGATCATTATTATTATTCTGTAATTCATTAAATGAGGACATGATCACTAGGGGTACACAAAAATATTACCCTTGATCCAGGACTATACCCACCTACCAGTCTACTAATAAATCCATGAGGTTCCATCTAACTACTGTCTTTCTTTCTCCCACATCCAATATTTCTATACTCAACACATATATAAGCACAAATATTATTTTTTTTTGGGAAATATTCCATATTGATGTTAAATTCTACATGAACCCTTCCAAATTCCACTAATAATGACATAGGTCATAGCTAGAGAAAATATACCCCAAAATATTGTGGTTCATATACACAATAATTCTCTCAATGAATATGTAGTTTCACTAGAATTTTGTCCCTTAAACCATAGTCGATAACATTAAATCATGAATAACATACACAAACTCATGGGGTTAGAGATAAAAATAATATTATGTTAATAACCTATCATAAAAAAACAAAAACTATTAATTCAATGAATTACATAAACATTAAATCTCTCAATGAAGAGATTGTTTCACTAGAATTTTGGCTCTTGAACCATAGTCAATAACACTAACTCTTGAATAAGATACATCAAATCATAGGTTTTGAGCTAAAATTTATTGTATGTTATTATCCTATCACCACAAAAAACTGTTATTACAATGTGAGGCCTATCAAAATTTTAATGTCTCGGCCTAGGATCCCCTTAACACATGCCTGGAGATAGTGGGTCACATTAACTATAATGCATCTACCCATATGCCAGAGGCATCCAACATAGAGCCAGTGTGTAGCTGTGGTATGGTGGGGATACAATACCCAATTAACAGAGCTACATAGTGGAAATAATCCTAAATATACTTTAATAGATCAGCATATAACCAGACAGAAGATAAATAAATGGATCAATAAAAAATTAATCCTTTGAGGGACAATATAAAAAAGTACAATGCAGTTTCATGTACATGGATTCATGGAATACATATATCGAGAAATTTTAAAAGTGGAAAATCATATAAAATAATTCTATTCAAAATGTATGAAAATGAAAAAAACAGATCCACTAGAAACTCGAGTATATTCTCAATCCTTTCTACAAATAATCAATCAATAAGTAAAGAATATCAAGAATCTATGGCATGGAACTTACCCTTGTCCATACCTGTAGTCATATGTTTTTATTTGGTACAGAAGGATCCCCATGTTTGGTGTGATATTAAATCCCAGTAGGTGAAAACCAATGGTTTCTACAATTAATAAAAGCAGTGAACATAGATAAACATTTTATAGGTATAAATAAAATAAGAATGAAGTGATAGAAATAATAACCAACATGCTTAGGTTACAAGTGGACACATGAAAGCTCCACCTACATTGGCCCATGACCTCAATGAGTATCTAATAAGTAACTATATATATAGTAATTATATATATATATATTATAGTAATATATTTTATACATCTATATCAATGAAGTATGTGCAGACATAAGTGTCGATATACCAGTGATAATGGGTGTTGGTGGGACCATGACATAACTCAGACTTCCACAACCATTACAAACATGCCTATATGATTTTTGAATATAGTACAATCTCTATTTATCATAATGATTAAATGATATGTTGTAACACTTTAAACATTTATATGGTGTGACATTCCCACCGTCCAAATATAGTTGATGGTGTGATATGTCATAATAAAAACCCAATGTACCCAATAGAACACTTACCATAAGTCTAAAACCTACATCAAAGGAGTAATTTTATTTTTATTATAATTCATGTGGACTTATCTCACATGCCTTATATTTTACCAATCCATTCATAACCCACGCATATTTGTAAATACCTTGGTTTTTATATAATAATAAATATTATTTTATACTATAATTTATGAATATTATTTTTTTTACATTAAAATAGACTTTTCTTATGATCTCATACTCAACACGCCATAACGGGTTTATCTTAAATATAACAATGCACACAACATAGAGTTATACTGAAAAATAATAAAATATTATTATTATTATTTTAAATTGTTATTAATGCCTTGTAATTGGAATGGAAGGAATGAATATTATTAACTAAAAATATAATTAAGGATTACACATTTTTATATAATGAGCCATTGGTTACAAATTTTTTTATAAATGGAAATAAAAACCATTTGAATATAAAAGATATTTTTTTATGAAAAACTATAAAAAAGAAAATAATTTTTTTTAAATAATGTCACTCTTTATGGATTTATATTTAACAAAAAAATATAGGTTATATATTCAATATAATGTTTTAAATTCATATTATATGTTTGTTGGATATGATATAAGAATAAATTAAATTTTTTGGATAAAAGAAATATTTTTCTAAAATTGCAGTTTACCACCTTTTGATGGAGATCCATTTTTAATATTAGTTTTTGACACCTTAATATGTTATATTTGAAATAATAAACTTCTTATTTTGAATAAATCCATCAATATATAATTTGGATAAATTTTATATATTTTTCTGATAACTATCATGTTTTGATGAATAGTAACAATACGCAAAATTTTAATTAAAAACAAAATTTTCATTAAGATAATTTATATGGTAAAATAATATTATATAATGGTTTTAAAGTATAAATAAAATAGATTTTTGTTATTCAATACAATGTTTATCATTTAAAGTAATATCACATTGAAATTGGACATAACACATATCAATCTTTTGATAGTTATTAGTTCTCAAAAACACGCTTTTTGATTTTGACAATGAGAATTAATTTTAAATTAATTTCATCTAATTCTATTTTTTGAATTTGGAAAAATTTATACCATATTTAAAATCATAAGGTCCAAATTTTTCACATTAAAACATTTTATTTTTGGACATTGTGAATAATAACTTCATTAATTATTTTATTTTCCATGGTTAATGAGTATATCAAGTAAATAAGGGTAAAATATTATATTATAATAATATTAAACTACAATATAAGTTTTCCTAATCATATTTTATGATATATTTCCATCTATGGTCATCATTTGGTCGATTATGGGACCCCATGGGCCCACTTGGGTGTGAAAATGACATTTTATTACAACTAATTAAAGGTAACGAAAAATATAACATAAACATGTATCTTTTAGTAAAACCATTTTTATATGATGTTATATAATTGATATCTTAGACTATAAATAGTAATTGTAAATATAAAAATATTTCCTACATCATTATATTTTATTTAAAATATGTATACATTAAACAAATAAATTTAACTATGACACAATGATGTTGTAGTGATTGATTCATTAATACAGAATTCAAATAAAAGATATTATAAATATTAAAATAAATATAATTTTCTTATTGTGATTCCATAATTAATTATTATGTATTATATTATAATATTATATTTTATTTAATACCTTTGGCTTAAAGGAATATGTTTGTTATGAATTTGTAAAAATGTCACGTATAAATAGTGTCCTAAATTTTCATAATTCATAACATAAAATATGAAATAGTTTATTTAAATATGTTAAATTAATAAAAATATAAGACTCAGTGAAATGGTTAAGATATGTCGAAATATGTCTTAAATAACTTTTTTTCGGTTGATTGACAAGATATTTTATGTACATTAACCCACAATGTGTCAATTACATAATATCACAGTAAGATTAAAAAGGGATACAATAAGGGTTTAACAAAAAATAAAAGGATAATAAAATATTCACATATTTCCTCAAAATTATTGTTTGATGGGTATTTGAACCAAAATAATCTTAACCTTTAATTAAATATGTTTTGGAAAATTTTTAATCGAAACCAAATTTATAATAAATTAATATTTCCAGACTTCCGTAAAGTGCCCTTTTAGCCTCTTATAAAAGGACACCACCTATATCAACTTACTCACACCTCCCAATACCCATGGATAGTCTAAATTATGAGATAATAGTATCCCAAAATCCCCTAATTCATCTTATTAGACTTCACATGTGTATAATGAAATTCAAGAAAACCTTTTGGATCAAATCAATAAAAGTTACCTGAATTAGAGGTAACATCATCTCTCATGTTCTTTTTTTATTTTCCTTCTCCATTCATTATATAATTATTATTAATTTATTACATATAAACACCATTATCCTCACTATACTTGGTTGTTTTTATGATCATTATATGAACAACACCTACACACAGGTCCTTTTAATGGATATGATCATTCTGTTTCTATGTACGGAGAACTACTGCCGCACAAAATGATGATTGTTTGATTTTCTCCTACTACATCCCATGGGGGCCATTATGATGGAACTATATGTATATGTGATATATATAATATTTATATTGTCCATTTTTTTAAATCATTATTTAAAAATATACCATTATCATTTCTATTATGTTTAAATATGATAATTTTTTTTGAGAAAGTGTGGACTACCAGTCTCGCAAAGTGATTTCTCTCACTCATTTTATACATAGATAGTATACAATATGTTTTTATTAAAACTTTGAAACATAAATGACATAAATATAATACTGGTAGTATAGTATAAATTTATATCATTTGATTATTATTCTTTAAATATGATCTCGAAATTAATGTAGTCTTCATGCGTACGTATGACCAACCATCTCCATGAATGATGCATTTCATTTCATATCTCAAAATATTATAGACTATTATAAACACATATAAATTTGAATATATGTTATTTATATCATTCTGGATATGGTGTAATTTTGACTACATGGATTATTTATATCAGAAAAAAGTTCATTTCCGTCTGTAGTACCAAATGTCAACAAAACGATTGATATTAACTCAAATAATTATGTAATTTTTTTTCATGTTAATAAGTGATATAAAATGAATAATATACTTGAAAAAAGTTCTGACACAAGTATAAATTTATCTTTTTTTATTATTCTGGAATATAATGAACGAATAAGACAAGATATACTCAGTGTAAAGGAATTCATCTGAATTTCAATTCATTAAGGAAAATTTTGATAATATATAACTCGGTCTTTTATACAATTTATAATAAAAACAATTTTAATTTTAATTTAATTCAATGAGAATCCTTTTTCTATGAAGCATTTTACTATATGAATAAAGGAATGTTTTTAACTTATACAGAGACAACGAACTCTCCACCGCCATAAACATTATTTGATATATTGATTCTTCTATAGGCCTTATTTTTTTAAAAGTAAATGAAATCCCTTATCCACTTTTTGGGTGTTTTTGTATTGAAAATTGTTTTTTAAATGGATTGAGTATTTCAATATGCTTAATTGATTTCTTGTGATTTCAAATTAAATGGTATTAGTGAAATGCTAATATTCAAAATATTTTATTTGTTATTATTAAATAATGTTACTCGAACATTTGGCGGGTGGCTACATGATATAAAAATTTTGGGTGGTTTCATGATAAACCAAATAATGGGTGTTTCCATGATAAACTAAGGATGAGTGGTTGAATTAAAACCTCTAATGCATTGGGTATGGAAGTTGACTGTATGGCTCTTCCATTTAGTGATATGTGTGGAAGTCAAACATATGGTTATTCCATTTAAATATGTTTATGTTCTATTTTTACTTTATATGCTATATGTTTCTTTCTATGTGATTTATTGAAACATGTTCATTAAAAAAGCGTATGTATTGATTTTATATTCCGTAAACTATATTTACTACTTATAAAATGTGAAAATTATTCCTTTATGATAATGTTTTAATGGTTTATCGGTTTTCGAAAGACTATCAGTTTTCATTCATTATGTATTCATTACTAAGATTTTTATGCTCATTCGATGTTTTGAAATGTTTTTCACATGACATAAAGAAGACTAGGGTCAAGGATGTGATCAATGAAATGTTATGATTTTAAAACATGAAATGATTTCATAAGTCTTTTTAAAGAGTTTTTTTATTATTAAATAATGGATAGTGATTAGATGTGGCAAATGTTTTAGACAAACAATGACATGAATTGGTCCCCCAATTCATTCCCCAAAATATTTGTTAAATAGAAAGAGTTACAAAGAATGCTCGAGGTGTAATGAGTTCACACCAAATCCAATATGAAATTGATACATGATGATGTCGCAATAAATCACAATCAACATTTCACAAAAAACTCAGATAGGTAGAAACCTTGCCTTCAAGTAAAAGATCACCACTTACAAGATAGACATCAAGTACAAGAAAGATCTATCATTGAGAGTCCATGAAATGTACCTCCAAGTAAGAAAATGTGTCTAGCTAAATTGCATCAACTCTGAGCAAGCTCCATGTCCTCATAATCTATAGTAACCCATCCAAAAGTAGGTCCATATCATCGAGATCAGTTGTGAAAGAAAGCTCCAACGCAAGGTTAAATGCAAGCATGTCCGTGGAAAAAAGCAGAAGGCAGTCAAAAAATGAAGCAGCATTGATAAAAATAATGGAGTTTGTTTAGACTCCCTCATCAACATCTTATTAAACATTCTCTGTTTTATTTCAAGATAAGTATCTATAGAAGTTTCTCCATTTCTAAGCCTTTGATAAGATATTTCAACAATATGGTATGAGTTTTCATTCATATTCTCCTTAGGAGGTACAACATGATCAACCTTATGTTGCATAGGAAGATCTAAAACACTTTTCCCAGAAGCATCAAAAGTGACAGCAGTTATATCAACCTCACTTGATGATGATGTAATTTCAGTGTTTTCCTTTTTGTAAGCATCATGTAATCTTGTAACAATTGTTCTTTCATGGTGATAATAGTCCCTTCGTTTCCATATTTTATGGTATTGGGAGTAATGAAACCATTAACATCCACAATTTGATTTTCCCTTTTCTTGAGATTGATTTTAAGAAGTCCTTTTCAATTTAATTAGATTTATCTTCAGCCTTCTGAAAGGGTTTGTAGAAGTGTCTAATTGAATATTAAAGTTGTTATGTATATGTTATGACCTAATTATTTAAATATATAACCAGAAATAGTCCTCGATGATAATTAAACAAAAATTATTGAATTATCTCATGATTATGTAATTTTTAAGGCTGGGACCTTATAGTTGGTATTAGATGTCAGTTTAGATATCATTTGAGGTTTGGGTTTTATTTTAGATTATGTGTCATGTTTTATATAACCATAGTGGTTAGCATATTAGAAAGTGTCGTATTTATTTTGGATAGACTGAATGAGTTTTAGATAATATGAATATGTATATCTTAGTGATTACCCAACTCATAAGATAATATATTATGATTTTATTGATATACACGCACTAAGCTATTTGGTTTTAGATAAATTCTAGATCTAGTTGGCACAAAGTAAAAATGGATGGGAATGAAACTATTGTAGTTTTATAAATAACAAACCGAATGAAATGCGAGCTGTAATGAGAACTCTTGTGGTTATACATAACCAACTATCAAAAGTCATGATTTTCCAAAAAAAACCTTGGCATTTTTCGAAGGAATTATATATTAAAGAAATTATTCCCTATAGTAGTTTGGTTAATAATCATAAATGTACGTATATTAAAAAAAATGTGTCAAAGAAGTGGAAATAAACCCTTAGGAAAATGATTCAAAGGGAAGGGAAGATGTTATAGATGTGGTAATGAAGGTCATAATGAAATAACCTCCCATGGAAAACGAATGCATTCAGTTGGCTATAAGTAAGTGAGAGAAGTTACTTTACATAGATTAATTGAATTCATTAAATGTGGTGTGCATAGTCGTTAAGAAAATTTTTAGGACCCATCCCTAAGGGCCTATGTTGTGACTACCCAATTCCATTTATCCATAGGCCATGGGATAAAATCTAACTCTGTAAAGTCATATCCCTATAATGGGAATGAATTTGTTTTTTAACATGTAAAAACACATTGTACAAGAAAACAACTAGAAGAAACCATGATGTTAATAGATGTAGTAAAAGGGTTTTGGAAGTAAAGGGGCTAGAATACAACCACAACTGATATTACAACTACAACAGAAAAGTACAAATACAACTGAAAAATTCCAACATCCCAGGCATCATCCATCGAGGATCCTACTTGAAGGGTAGGCACTGCTCATGATTAGTAGTCCTGGCATCACGTCACGCCAAATGGCCCACCTCTGTGTACCGCCCAGTCCTGGCTCCCACATCATCAATCAATGATGTCCATCATCTTCACAAGACACAATAAGGTGTCGGTGAATCCTGTGTAGGGGTGACTATAACATTACTCATTAGGGACCCCGAGACCCCTGTAGGTCTCGTAGAGTTCCACAAATAAAATACCACAATGAAATACCTCAATCTCAAAGCACGAATCAATAGAAGTCAGCTATACTTAAGTATATTCCAATACATATACCTATGATATCATGAAATACTCATCTTCTACATGATGGAAAAATACATAAAATTAATAGCACAATGGTAGTAGTACCACACAGGTGACACCACAGTGACAACACCATGAAGGTAGATGTACCACACAGGTAACACCACAAAGATTGAAGTACCACATTGGTAACACCACAAAGGTAGATGTACCACATAGGTAACACCACGAAGATAGAAGTACAACATAGGTGACACCACGAAGAAATAAGTACCAAACATGTTACACCACGAAGATAAAAGTACCACACAGGTAACACCACAAAGATAGAATTATCTCACAAGTAATGCCAGAAAGGTAGAAGTACCACATAGGTAACAACATGAAGATAGAAGTATCACACGGGTAACACCACAAAGATAAAAGTACCAGATAGGTAACACTACTAAGATAGAAGTACCCCAAAAAAACACCATGAAGACAACACCACAAAGGTAGAAGTTCCAAATAGATAACACCACTAAGACAACACAAAGAATTTTAGAAGTACCACATAGGTAACACCAAAAAGGTAAAAGATTCAGCTCACATAAGGTATAACATATGTACAGAAGTAAAAATAATTATTCGTAATGATAGATCATCTTAATCATTTAAGAATCACTAATTCTGAAGCACAAAATAATGATAGGTATCTAACCCCTTCCATCCCACATAGGATATGACCCACACAGGATCGATAGGTATCTAACCCCTACTAACACACACGTCATCTGACCCGCATCGGATCAGTATGCACTGACCCACATAGTATCATTAAGCGCTTACCCATATAGGATATGACCCACCCATAATCAGTATTCACTTACCCACACAAAATCGTTGAGAACTAACCCACACTGGATCTCATAGATGTTGACCCACACATGATCGATATTTGTTTTTCATGTTGCAGCCATCCACAAGATTCCTCGCACCAAGTGCGCTCAAGTTCTGTAGAATCTACCGCTAGAGATATAGTTCATCCTTCTACAGACATTATTCTCCACAAAGAAGTAACTCAAAGGACCATCATGGAATAAAGGTTCCAACACGGCAGACGGTGTCTCAATCATACATCCGGTGTGTGAGTTATAAGGGATTTAGTTATGAGGGCCCAGTTGGATTCGGGTTCGATCCAACCCAGTCGTACTCCAACAGTTTTCAAAACTCAAGTATAGTATACCACATGGACCTACCTGATCCAAGGATCCCAACGCCATAGGCGGTTCATCAAACAGATGTCTAATTCTCAAGATATGGAAATTTTACTGTTCCTCGGCCCTGATCTGGTCGGACCTGGTCAGGCTGACCCGGTGTGTGTCGCCCGACCAATTCCAGGTCTGACACAATTGGGCTAGGCTGTGGCGGGCTCGGACCGCTGGGCAGAGGTTTGGCCCATCCCACAACTGGGTGGACCACTTGGCTCATGCGGCCCAGCCCACAATGGCACAGCCCGCTGGGCTCGCACGGCCCACTGGGCTCGCACAGCCCGACCCTGGATGAAGTGCGACCCGACTAGAGGAGTTGTGTGGTCCGACATGAGGTCACGTGCAGTCTGGTTCAAGAGGGAGTGTGGCCTGCCCGTGTTGGGGTGCGTTCTGATCTGAGGTGGAGCACCGCCAACAGGCAGCGTGGTTCGCCCGAGCGGGCGCTAAAGGGGTGCGGGCCCCATCCATTTGGATGACCAAGTAGAAGCTCCTATTGGCACCGCCAAGTAACCCGCGGAACCTAAGAGGTTCCCACTACCATGACATTGGTGTCTTGGATCCACTGGCAGCATGCTTGTCATGCAGCCCTCACCTTCTGCGGTCAACTAGTTAGTCGACCACCTCTTCCGTCCACCGTGACTAACAAGTTGTGGTCGGTTCCACTGGTGGTGCGGGATAGCACACCGCACCACCTTCTCGGCCGGCCGTTGTCGGTAGCTCCGTTGACCACTGCGGCCTTCTCTTTCCGCGTGCAATAACACGCCGTCTCTATTGTAAATGGTCGATGTCGCTGCAACAATGGTATTCCACAGAGGACACATGGACAACAGGGACTTAGAGGGTCCGGGCTAGGTTTATTAGGCTCGAGCACTCCGCATTAGCTTTTAAAAAAAGGAATGATTAAAGGGTTGTTGGAATTCACATGAATTAAACAATAAAAAACCCCCATCTGTGGTTGTTGGAGATCCTCCGTTCTTGAGGAAGGTGGTTGATTTTCTTCGTCCTCCGCAACTATCATCCAATGACGTCGCTCGATCATCGATCATCGATTTGGGGTTTCAGTGTCGCTTGTCACCTCCTGCTGGAACCAGCTCCATCCTCCATGGTCTTAGTATCTTGGCACTTAGTCATCTATTTGTTGCTTGTTGAAGTAGTGTTGACACCTCTTCCTAAGCTCTATATAAATAGGAGAGGGGGATGGAGTTCCTTGTTCATATAATTAATGGAGGCCCATTAATTAAGAACCTTCCTAATTCCCCAATTTTGTAGTTACATAGAAATGAATGGAAAGGAAATTTATTGGCTTGACACGTCACTAGTCCCACAATACACCTGTCCATTGGAGGAAAATGAAATGAAAATAAAAAACAAATTTCTTTTATTTATTTTTATAAAAGACCCAAAAATAAAATTTTTCTCTAGACCTACTGGGGTTGAATTGAAGTCTTACATAAGTGAATCCTGGTATAGTAGACTCAACAATTCCCTCTTAATTTTAAGCTTAGCACTGGATCCAATGTTAGAAAATGACACATGCATGTTTACTAAATGTACCATAAAAATTTGAATAAATTATTTACGTTCACCCTCGACCCATGCTGGTTGATATTTGGATCTGCCTAAAGAGAACACTCCCCAATAAACTCAACGGTACTCTCATATTTTAAATTTGAGTTACATTTTAGAAGTTATGGATTTTAACAAAAAAATAATTGTTAATTAATTATTTTATTTACGACCAAAAACTAACATCCATTGTTGGCCCATGCCGACCAATGTTAGTATCTTCCTAAATAAGGAATTCCCTCCAGATCTCAACAGTGGTCTCATATTTTTAATTCGAGTCACCGTTAGGGAGTTATAATAATTTAAAAAATATAATTACTATATTATATTATTTTATTTACAGTTATGCCATATTCGGTCATTCTCACAGGGGTACCTCACCAAGTAAACAAAATTCATTATTAGGGTAAACCTTCCATTTTGAATGCAATGGTGCCCTCAGATTTTTTGATCCATGCAACCGTTTAAGAGTTAATACACTTTTTCTAGAAACTACTTACGCATGCTAATTAAAGCATAACAAAACATTGACAGATCATTCTGAGAACTCCAGGTATCGGAATCAAGAGACATCAGATTTCGTGGTCTTGAAAAATTTCCATATAATTAAAAAATTAAATGTAAAATCAGGGTCTTTACATTCTCCCCACCTTCATGGTTTTTATCCTTGAAAGCCACAACATAGACTCAGAAAACAAATGGGGGTACTAAGCATGAATCTAAGCCTCCCACTCCCATTTTTTCTTCAAAAGGTTCCCTTGTTGCCTGATAATTCACACCAAAGGTATCGACCACCCATGAATGACTCTCCCCTATTGATCCTTGATCTCTACTAGAACCTCCATAAAAGTCGTCCCATTATTAAACACTATCTCTCCATGGTCACTAATGTGATATGGGTCTTGCATGTATCTCCACAGTTGGGATACTTTGAAGATGTCGTTCACCCTCTCCAATTGTGGTAGAAGTGCCAAGAGGTATTCCACCTCACCTATCCTCCAAATTATCTGAAATGATTTGATAAAATTCGATGATAACATGCAGCCTCAGCCAAATGTCCATTTTCCACATCGGGGTATGACCCGTATGAAGAAATGGTCTCCCTCAACATCTCCTCCCAAATTCTCACTAGTACCATGGTGCATCCCTTGAAGAGGATGTCATGCTCCCCACCTTTAAAAAATTATTTAGGTGTCTGTCCTAAGTATATCGAAGCACATCTGTCCTCGCAGTCAACATCCCCAAGTAGTGCCTCTTGAATTCACTAAATAATTATCGGAGTGACAGTCATAGACTACAGGTAAGCTTCTCCATCTTTATCCATGATGGATATCGACAATGTGACTAGCTGTTCTAACACCTCACTTAGTAGTTGCAGACTAGACCGCCTGATGAGTGCGTGTGCTACCACATGGGTAAGGCTGGAGGACTCAAGAGTGAATGACTTCACCATCCTATGCATGAGTTAATCATATGCTTCCTTGGTTACCTCTTTTACCTACCAATGAAAACCCCAGTCCAACATTGTAGATAATTCACAACTATATTGACTAATATAGTCAATTTAAGTATGAACTACTGATATCCAATCCATACCCAATCTAATTTCGTAAGGCCTTGACACAGCCACTATGAGGTTCCAACCAAAAATCTCACCTCAAGGGCTAGATTACTGCATTGGAAAAAGTGTTATTTTAGTGTCTCCTTTCAATGGTATCTCCAAATGTAACGGTCATGTCACTGGTTTAACCAAAAACTCAAGGGCCTAAACAAGATTCGTAGTAGGAAGGAATTATTAATTCCTATGCCTATCAATACTGCAGCTGGTTGTAGACACATACCATACCCCTAATCATTCTAGGAGCCCTTGGGTGACACTCTTTAACCGCATTCATGTACTCCTTTCCGATTTCCTCCAGATCCCAGAGCCTGGTGGGGACCACATTGGTGTAGTGGATGTACCATGTAAAAATGTATACCACCTCATGATGCTCTCCTAGCTCTACATATACGCCTGTTTCCCTACATATTCATCTATCCCTATCACTTCTTCTTCCTAAAACATTTTACACAATGAAATCTCTGAGACTGACATCAGTTTCCAGCTTCCCCATTGTTAACTTTCATCGGCTGCATCCTCTCATCCAAAAAACATTCTACAACAATGGTTCTCTCTAGTACACTAACATATGTAGGAATGCATCAAGGAATAGTGTTGGCTCCGATGTCCCTAAACACACCTTGCTGGGAATTCTGATCCCAGAAGCACTGGCCATACTGTACTTATCGAGTACCTTGGATGGTCGGTATGCCTCGAGGAATACTCAGCTACAATCATGTCATCCTGCCGATGTTGTAGTAGCTCTAGGGATCTCTCATCCTGTAGCTATTTTTAGAAAGATAACCCCTCCATTCAGTATGATTCTCAATCTTTTCCATATAAAAGTAACCTCTTCGCATTATTAGGGTATCTTAAACCCTGTCATCATCCTGGTGAGCCACGTAGAAGGCTCCCAACCAAGACCACCATCTGATCAAATAGTGCCCCGGTTAAATGGAAACTCATGCACCCATTCAACCAAATACATAACCCCCTATGATTCAGGATTTCCTCAGAACCAGAGGGGTATCCGATGCTAAAACATGTGTAAGGCACTAATACTGTATGTTTACTCTACCAATACTAACGGTTGTAACTGCTGACCAACCTGCAGTGATATAGATGGAACACTATCCAACGGTACCATCTCGGGGAACAGTCCATGTATCAAAGCCTCATAACCATGCAGACCATCCTCATGGTCACACACTAATAAATACTATAATATAATATCACCACCTGATTTGTTGGTGTCACAAATAGGCGAAAACTCTAGCCACAACCTCCAACTAGTCCTCAGCTACATGGAGATCTATCTCACCATGATACCTTAGAGGCCACTACTACTAGAACTTGTGCAGTGCTCTCATTCAACGTGCATCATCTGCCAATGCGGATGGTGGTAACTATTTCCCAATAGGTGGTGGTGTTATTGGTATACAAATTGAAGGTGAAAACATAGTATGAGATCCCAGCATCGAAGACTCGTCGCTCAGTGGGCCATCATCATGTATTCTCTTGGGAATCCGAGATAACTGTCTATGTGGCGGAATCCAGACATGGGACAGGTGCACCACAGTCATTATGTTATACCTTGTGAGATGACTCAAAAAATCATAAGAATAAATTTTCATACACACACACAATAAATGTTTTCGTGCGCTGATTCGGAAATCAGAATTCAGGGTCATGCTGTATGGATAGGTCGTCTGTCGCACTAACAATAAATTCCCAATACTAAAAACCTCACTCATAACACATAACAATATTGACACATTGAAAGGATCATAGACTTAGTTTTTCTGTATTACTGACTCCTCTGATACCACTTTGTCACGACTCGTCCGTCGGGACCCGTGCCGTGACTACCCCAATCCCATCTTCCATAGGCCAGGGGCTGGTGACTAGCACCATAACTTTGTATCCCTAAAACTGGAAGGCATTTATTTTTTAACATATATAGACACACAGTCCATGGACACAAAAAGAAGCTACAATGAAGAAAAATGATGTAGTAAACAGTGTTGTAAGTAAAGGGGTCAGAATATAGGCCCAAATGAAAGTACAATTACAAAGTAAAACTAAAAATACAACTGAAAAGTACAAACATCTCTTGGATCATTCACCATGGATCCTACATGAAGGGTAGGCATAGATCACGATCAGTATTACCTACGTCACATCACACCAAATGGTCCACCTCTATGTATCATCCTGTTGTGGCTCCCTCAGCATCGATCAATGATTAGTGTCATCTGCACAAGACACAACATGGTGAGGTTGAAGCCCAAGAGGGTATGGTTATATCAATACTCAATAGGTACTCTGAGACACTCATAGGTCTCCTAGAGTCAAAACAAATTAAATAGCAAAAAGAAAGACCTCAATCTCAAATCATGAAGAAAAAGACATCAATTCTACTTAGGTATATGACCATACATATAAATAATTTATCAAGACATATTCATATCATACATGAGGGAAGAATACCTCAAATTTAACACATTAATGTAGAAGTACCACACATGTAACACCATGGAGACAACACCATGAAGGTAGAAGTGCCACATAGGTAACACCACAAAGATGGAAGTATCACACATGGAACACCACAAAGGTAGAAGTACCTCACAAGTAACACAATGAAGATAGAAGTACCACATAGGTGACACCACTTAGCTAGAAGCACCACACAAGTAACACCACGAAGATAGAAGTACAACAAATGTAACACCATAAATATAGAAGTACCACAAAGGTAACACCACGATGGAAGAAGTACCATATAGGTAACCCCACGAAAATAGAAGTACCACATAGCTAACACCACTAAGATTGAAGTTCCACACATGTAACACCACGAATACATCACCAAAATGGTAGAAATACCACATTGGTAACACCACAAAGGTAAATAACTCAGCTCACACAAGGTAGAACATATGTTCAGATGTTCAGATGATTAGTCATAAGGCTATTTCATCTTATTATGTTATGTAGCACTTCTTATGACCCACACAATATTGATAGGTAACTATCCCCCCTAACCCACATTGGATCAAACCCCCACAGGATTGATATGTAACTAACTGCCACTGAGCCACACTGGATCGGTATGCACTGACCCACACATGATCACTGATCATTGACCCACACAAGATCAGACCCACATAGGATTGGTATGCGCAGACCCACAGAGGATCATTGAGTGGTGACCGACAAAAGATCTGATAGATTTTTACTCACACATGATCGATATTCTATCATCACTTTGCATCTTGCCACATGATTCCTCACACCCGATGCAATCGAGTGCTCTAGAATCTTCCCCTCGAGATATTGGTTGTACCTCGACCACCACTAAGCTCAAAAAATAAGTAACCCAAAGTATTATCATGTTATAATGGTTCCAACACGATAGACATTGCATCAATCAGACGCTCAGTCAGTGAGTTATAACCATTTTAGTTTCGAGGGCCCGGTTGGATTTGGGTTCGATCCAACCCGGCAGTACTCTAACTGTTTCCAAAACTCATGTGGAGTATACCAAAAGTACCATCTCGATCCAAGGATCCCAACTCCAAAGATGGTTCATCAAACATACACCTGGTTCTCATGATATGGACCTTTTAGTGTTCCGGGGCCATCTATGGCCCGGGTCCGGTCTGACTAGGTTGGACTGACCCAATGTGGGTTGACCAGGGTGGTCTGGGCCACAGAGGTCTTGGACCACTAGCTTGAAGTTTGACGCGGCCTACCATGGGGCGTGGCCTGCTGGGATCATTCGGCTTGCTAGGATCGCATGGCCCACCCCATGGTGAGGCACTGCCCAGCCTGAGGAGGGGCACGGTCCGGCCCGAGGTGGGGAGTTGTATAGTATGAAGTGGTATACGGCCTGACCCATGGTAGGGTGCAGTCTGTTCAGAGGTGGAGCGTGGTCGCGGTCTGCCGGAGCTGGCACCGAACGGGTGCAGGCCCCTTCTTTTCAGAAGACCAAGTGGCTGCACCTATTAGCACTGATATGTAACTTGCAGGACCCGAGCCAGTCCCCCCACCATTGAATTGGAGCTGCATCTCCACCAGTGGCATGCTGGTCTCACCGTCCTCACCTTTCACGACCAGATGGTGTGTTATCCAACTCTTCCATCCGTTGCATCTGACGATCCACGACCGGTTCCACTAGCGGCATGCGGCGGTGCGCCACACCTCCGCCATGGCTGGCCGGTTCTGACCTCTCCACTGACTGCCGCAACATAGTGTTGTTACCTTCTCTTACGGCGTGCAACGGCGCGCCACCTCTATTTTATACAATCGGTGCCACCACACTAGTGTTATTCCACAAAGAACACATGGACAACAAGGTAGTGGAAGGGTATAGGCTAGGTTCATTGGGCTCGAGTCCTCCCCGTTAGCATATAATCATGAAGGAAGATTAAAGGGTTCTTAGAATTAAATTTATTTAAAAAAATAAAACCCCGACCAATGTTTTTTGGAGAGCCTCAATGCTTGAAGAACGTGGTCGGTCTTTGCTGTCCTCTACAACTAGCCTCCAATGATGTCGCTCGATCATCGATCATCATTTCAAGGTTTCATTATTGTTTTTTACCTCTCGCAGGAACTAGCTCCATCCTCAACAGGCTTGGAATCTCAGCCATTTTTTAGCACTTTTATTCTTGGTGATGTAGTGTCGACACCTCTCTCCACGGTATATATAAATAGGATAGGGGGAGGGTGTGCAACATTCATGGAATTAATGGAGGCCAATTAATTAGAAACCTTCCAAATTCCACAATAGTGAAGTTACAAAGAATTGAATGTTCATGCCATTTATTGGCTTGAATAAACACTGGTCCCTCACTGTTCTTGTTCATTTAAGTAAAAAGAAAAGATAAAAAACAATGTTATTTTGTTTATTATTTTAAAAGTCCCAAAAATTAAATTTTTCTTCAGACCTACTACGATTGAAGTGAAGCCTCCCTTAAACGAATCCTGACACTGTGGATTCAGCGATTCCCTTGAAATTTTAATCTAGGCACCGGTTCAAAAGTATGTAATTTCTTCTTGCGCATTTACTTAACGTACCTTAAATAAAGTTCAATAAATTTTCAACATTCATCATCGTCACACTTCGGTCAAGTTTAGGTTTTTTCTAAAGAGAACAAACCCCAACGAACATAATGGTACCCTCAGATATTCAATCTGAGTTACTATTATAATGTTATAGATTTTATCAATAAAAAAAATTTACTTAATTATTTTATTTACATCCAAAAACTATCATCCACTATTTCTTGATTTATGGAAATTATATTTTATCAAATGGATATTAATATTATAAGAAAATGACATAGTGATTATGTGATAAATTTTATTTTGGATGATGTTATTTCTTTGAAGACACTGTATGCCTCATGTTAATGGAATACAACGGGATTTCATTTGCGGATTCATGATTGAAATTTATTTTGTAAAAATCTATGTTTTTATTATGGAAATATGCAGATTTTTGTTATTTATGGAAATCATTAACCTACCATGTAGAATATGTTATTAGTTTAATAACTTTTGTGAATTATACTTTATGAGTAGTCGATGTTATTTAATGATAAATGTAATGATTTATCGTTGAAGACGATGTGATAAAATCCATTATAGTATTTGGATTAAATATTAGTTGGATTATTTTGAAGGATACTTATTACTTTTGAGTATTACATTTTATTTTTTCAACATTGTGTATTATTTGTAGCATTTTGGATATTAAGAGTATTATTTATTTTTATAACGGATTATTCATTTTGGGGAATATATGATCTTGTACTAACCATTTTGGTATGGGTTAATGACTAAAGATAGAGGAAATATATATATCATATTTTTTTGATAACTTTATTCTCTATAAATTGATTTTATTTCCTCATTAGTCGCCAATTCATCTTGAACACTCATCATTTAGAGAAAAGATGATTTTTTGGTATAAATTTATTAAAGGATAAAACTACACTTGAAAAGTATCTATATTTTCTTATCATCGTATTCAATGTCATAAATAAATTATGTAATAGTATGAAAAGTAATTTAAAATAAAAAAATATGTTTAATTTTCATACTAGGGAATCAACCACCATTTAACCCATAAAAAGTTTATAGTTTTCTAGGTGATATCTTTCTCATGATCATCTTTTCTATCGCTCTCCATGAAAACAAGACACTTTGTTTTTATTCCATATCTTTGTTTTCATAATTGTAATATTAATATATGTTTTCATGGTTAACATTTTTCCATCTGTTTATTTATTTTAATTTTAAGGTTTTATTGAAAATTTTTCGGATGTGGGATGTTTAATGAAGTTACCAAGAAAATTTTTAAAATTGCGAGGAGGTAATTTTTAAAAGGGGGGAATGATGTAATTACCCATTTATTTATAGATTAATAATTTTTAATTAATATTACTGTATATGAATAATATATTAATTAAATGTTAAAGGGGACATTTTTTATGATAGCGTACTCGACATGCTACCACGTGTTTCTCCGATATCTTACATAAGACACAACATTGATTAATACTTAAAAATAATACAATAATAGTATTATTATTTTAAATGGTAGTCAACGACTTACCGGTGGAATGAAGGGAATGAATAGTAACAACTAAATTTTGAAATATAGTTTAAACATGTTTAAATAATGACTCATTTATTACCAAATGTTTTATAAATAGAAATAAAAACCAATTCAATATAAAAAATGTGTTTTAATGAAAAACTATATAAAAAAATAGATGTGTTTATAAATTCATATCAATCCTTATGAATTTTTATATAATTTAAAATATGTGTTATATATTCAATATAATGTTTAAAATTCATCGTTTATGTTTTCTAGATACGATATATGAACAAATTCAATTTTTCTGATAAATTTTTTTTTTCTAAAAATATAGTTTTACTGCCTTTTAATAAAGAACCCTTTATAATTTTTTACAGCATTTTATGTTCTATTTGATAAAAAAAATTCTTTAGAATTAGGGCATCAAAATTAACATTGGATGGATTTTTGATATTTCTCTGATAACTATGATGTTTTTGATGAATGGTAAAAATACGCTAAATTGTAATTAAAAAAAATTTCCATTGAGATTATATATATGGTTATGTCATATTAATTAGTGTTTTAAAAGTATAAATGGAATATATTTTTATCATTTAACCCAATTTTGGTCGTTGGATTAAATTTCACATTGAAATTGGATATAAACATTTGTTAATATTATGATACTTAATACTTCTCAAAAACCCCCCATTTAGGGATTGACACCGATAATTAATTTTAAATTAATTTCATAGAATTCTATGTTTTGAATTTAGAAAAATATATTATTTATTTTGAATCATATGTTCCATATTTTTAATATAAGATCATTTATATTTGGAAATTATGAATAGTATCATCAGTAATTATTTTATTTACCCTGTTTAAAGGGTAAATCTAGAAAATAAGGTTAACAAAATATTATAATAATATTAAACTACCCTAACATGTGTAATAATATTATTGGATGATATATTTCGGAAAATGGGAATCATTGGGTCAATTTTTTACCCCATGGAACCACATGGGTGTGAAAATGACATTTTATAAGAAATAATTAAATGTAAAGAAAAATATAATAGGAAAATGTATCCTTTACTTAAAAAATAGTTTATAAAGTTATATAATTGATATCATTGGCTATAAATAGTCATTAAAAATTTAAAAATATTTTATATATAATGAAATTTCATTTATAAAATTTTAAAATTATATAAATAAATGTAATTATGACACAATAATGATGAGGTGATTGATTCACTAATAAAGGATTCAAATAAAATATGTTATAAATATTAAAAAATATATTAATTTTGTTATTTCGATGCCATCCACAAATTTTATATATGATATTGACATATTATCATTAATTTGATAACTTTTTTTTGAAGGAATCAGGTTTTTATTAATTTTTTAAAAATGAAATTAATGAATTCTGTCCAAAATTGACATAATTCAGAAATGAAAATATAAAATAGTTTATTAAATAATATTAAATTCATAAAAATTTATGATTTGGCCTAATGATTAATATATGTCTGAATATGTCATAAATTTTTTTTGTGACGTTTGACATTATATGGTAATTACATTATTCCACAATGTGTAAATAGCATGATATCACTTTAAGATTAAAAAGGGTAAAATATGGGTTAAACCAAAATGATAAGGATACAAAAATATTAAAAACATTTCTAAAAAATATTTTATTATAATTATTCTAACTAAAATAATCTTATCTTTTAATTAAATGAGTTTTGGAGAATTTTAATCAAACTAGATGTTATAATAAATTAATATTGCAAAACACTCCAAAAGTGACAATACTTCTTCTTATAAAAGGTCGTCATCTCTAACCACTTACTAAAACCTCTCAAGAACCTTGGATGACCAAAAAGTATACTAAAATAATCTACCAACATCCTTCAATTTTTTTTATAAATCTTACTTTGGGTAAAAAGAAAAATGAAGAAATTTTTTTGGCACAAACCAAAAAAAGTTACCCAATATAGCGGTAACATCTTCTCTCATGTTATTTCCATTTATTTTTCTTCTCCACTCCATAAAATATTCTTATTATTAGATTACCTAAAAACCTAGTATACTCAATATACTAGGATGTATTTATTATAATTATTTGAACAACACTTACACATACCTAAATCTAATTTATATGAACATATTGTTTCTGTGTACGAGGAACTATTACCTCACGAAATGATGATTCTTCGATTTTCCCCAACCACATCTCATGGTGGACATTAATATGGAACGATAATTATATATGAAATATATTATATTTATATTTTACTTATGATTCTATAATTTTTATTTATAAAATACAATTATTCATTCCGTGATGTGTTTATACAATAATTTCATTTGGGAAAATGTGCACTACCGCCCCCTCAGAGTGATATGAATCATTTATTCTATACATGGAACATATAAAGGATGATTTTATTAAACCTATGATACATACGAGAGATAAATATAACACATTGATTAAAATATACATTTATATCATATGAATATTACTCTTTTATTATGACAAAGATATGAAAGTAGTGTTTTTGTGCACATACGACCTACCATCTCCAAGAATAGTGCATTTCATTTATTATCTCAAATTATTATGGAAAATTATAAATATAGATATACTAGACATACAATATATTAATATAATTTTGGATATGATGTACTTTTGACTACATGGATAAATTATATTAACACAAGTTCAATTTGAACTCATGTACCGAATATCGACAAAAGGACCAATATTAACTTATATAATTATGTAATTTTTATAACATGGAAATAAGTGATATAAAAGGAATAATTAACATGAGAAATTGTTCTGAATGAAGATATAATTTAAAATGTTTTTATTATTCAGTAATATAATAAATGAATGAGGCAATTCAGACTCATGTTATGGGACTTTGTCTCAGTCTCCTTTCATTAAGGCATATGTTGATAATATAAACCTCATTCATTTATACGGTGTATAATAAAACCCTTTGAAATTTAATTTCATTATATTTGAATCCTTTTTCAATAAATCTTTTTACTATACTAAAATAGAATGTTTTTAACATATGCGGTGACAACGAACTCTCTTCTATTGTAATCGTTATTTGATATTTGGATTTATATATAACCCTTAATGTTTTTAAAAAGAAAATAAAATCCATTATTCCCTTTTTGTGTGTTTCATATTGAAAATTGCTTTTGAAATGGATTGTGTTTTTCAATATCCTGAAATGGTTTGTTGTGATTGAAATTGAAATGTTATTAGTGAAATATTTATATTTGAAACATTTTATGTTTAGTAATTAAATAATAGTACTTGGACTTTAAATAGGTGGCTACATGATAAAAAAATGTCAAGTGGTTACATGATGAACCAAAAAATGGGTGGTTCCGTGATAAACCAAGGCTGGTTGGTTACATTATAACCTCCAACAAATAGGTAATGGAAGTTGTCTTTATGGAAATTCCATTTATTGATATATGTAGAGGTAGACTGTATGGTTATTCCATTTAAGTATGTTTATGTCCCATGTAACCTTTATAAGCTATATGTTTCTTTTTATTAGATTTATGGTAATATTTTTGTTTCAAAAATGATAAGCAATGAACTTATATTCAGTAATGTGTATTTACTACTTCTTAATGGTGAAAAGTATTACTTTATGATAGAGTATTTATGGCTTTCTTTTTTTTGAAAGACTAATAATTTTCATTCATTATGTTTCCATTATTGAGATTTTTATGCTCGTTTCGTGTTTTGAAAAGTTTTTTCATAGGAAATAAAGAAGAATATAGCCAAATATGGGATCAATTAAATGTTATTATGTTAAAACATTAAATAATTTTATCTTACTTTTTATAGAGTTTTTGTTTTAAGAAAAAAATGGATAGTACATCAAAGTGTCTAATTGTAATATTCCGTTTGTTATGTATATGTTACGACATAATTATCTAACGCTCTATACCAGAAAAGATCCTCAAAGATAATTATAGACAAATTATTGACATATCTCTAGATTATGTAACGTTTATGGCAGGAGCCTTAAAATAATAATTGAAATATATAATTTTAATAATATATGAAAAATATAGTGTATCCTTTCAATTTTTTATAGTTCATTCAAACTAAATCATTAAATTTATTAAATGAATGGAAAACCCTAATGAAAAATCTCTTTAATTATAATATATTTTATAATATTAAATAGTTAATGACATTTCAATTTATATTCTTCAAATAGGTACATAAAAAGTTCTGATATCAATAGGGTAATTACCTCCTTGGAAAATTCCCATTACAGGACAATCCAATCTCTTTGGAGGTAATTGGGTTAATTTAACGTTTATAAAATATTGGTAAAGTCTCTTTGTAAACTAATATTAATACATTAGAGGTTCTTTGGGTCCATAACTAGTTAGTTGTAATGGTAAATTCAAGACAAGACACACAAGGGGTGTCCATAAATGAGGCCAACATCTTCTTGTTTATAAAAACATAATCCCTAAGAGTTATAGAAGATTCATAGGTCAATTTAATATTAAGAACCATATTAAATTCAAATGCATGAAAACTTCCAGTATTTGGTACAATGGGAAAGCTACAAAATGGAAAAAACCATGAAGTAAAATCATTTGAAAAACTAAATTAGGGTATTTTATAACTCCTCGTCTGACGGAGGGCTCATATTAAAAGTAGGATGATAGAAATTGAATAAATGGTCCAATGAAATGAAATTAGTTGAAATGATATTTCAACTAAATAGAAAAATATATTTGAAGATAATATACATTATTATTGAAGAGAATTATATATCTTTCTATTATGGATCTGATTTTTATGATAGCGTATGACTTGGACTTCAGATCAAGAAGTTATCCACACACATATATTTTTCTTGGGAGAGAGATACATGAGTAGAAGGATGAATTTCATCCACTGTAGAAATATGGGAGAATGGAAATAGATTATAATATTAATTAGTTCAAAAATAAGTAATTTCACCCTCAATATAGAGGTAGTACAGTTTGGATGCATGTTTTTTTCATACCATGAACAAATGTGCTCAACACATAGCCCAATAAGGAATCATGCACGGTTAAGGCACAAGGTTTCTCTAAACATGTGTAAACTATTTGAAATCCCACTATCAAAAAACTATAGTATTCCCGATGGGGGTGTGGCTGGGATCAAATAGTTTCATAAAAATATACGGTCTTTACATCTCTACTTTTTCTCACCACATGTTTGTTAGAGACAGTGTAGGTTGGGTGACAAAATTTCTACTACAAGTGGAACATAGATTATATTTTAAAACATCAAAATTCTAGTCTATAAAGAATCCATGGACACCCACATGACTTTAATGACTCCATTGAGTAACATTACCATAGATTTTAAAATGAATTGAAATACTAAACAAAGAAGTTATACCTTCCTGAAGAGATGGGTTGGTATAACCTCCCCTCCATAAAAAAACATGAACCCATGTTTGTCTTATTAGGATAAAAAGGTATCCTCATAAAAGATTGTTGGCCACTAAGCATGTATATCTACGTTCTTTTGCTTGGCCTCATCATGTACACGGTCAAGGAACCCCAGCATCCATGCCAAATGAACTGAACCACCATAGAGTGTCTTCATGCTTCAGTGAAAAATATGAAAATGATCATCTTTAATGGAATAATATAGATATATGTCACCCTTATTTGGATAAAATACTTGTGATGGTCAATATAATACTGTAAATGTTGAGATACACGAATGAAATCATCTATATACTGGTATCCTTGATGAAGTACAATATGATAACCCACTAGTCCAATATGTTTGAAAACCATGAAGGGTCCAATGAATATAGCTGAGAGCTTAAACATTTTACAAATACATCTATAGACTGACCATAGCGATACATTCCAGAAAACACTATCCCGAACATTGAATTCAAAACATCATCGATGTCGATCAGTATATGAATGTTGTCTAGAAGGATCTGTCATCATGCACATTATGATCAACTGGACCAACCATTTAGTCTCATGCAAAAATCATGATTTAAGAATAGCTTCCTCCTCTGCCTCTATCAAGCACAATGTTGAGTGGTATGTCCTACCATATAAGGCTTCATAAGGATTCGTCTTGATGGTATCCTAAAATACAATATTATAAGAGAGAATAATAA
The DNA here is from genome assembly GCA_963277665.1 of Viscum album. Classification (NCBI taxonomy): domain Eukaryota; kingdom Viridiplantae; phylum Streptophyta; class Magnoliopsida; order Santalales; family Viscaceae; genus Viscum; species Viscum album. Next base: position 1,297,183,517 of record OY728142.1, on the reverse strand, counting down.
GGGGAATGTGTTTCTCCCAAGAACCCTTGAAGGAAAGAACACATGTGTAGATTATGCCCTATAGAACCTAAATCATTCACTCTATCTATCCATTTGTTGGATGGTGATAGGACGTTCTCAGAGGAACCTGTGTATCAAAGGCCTACTAAAACCCCTGCTAGAAATGAGACAAAAAAGAGATCATCTATGTTGGAAATAACAGAACATGGTTCTCCCAAAGAAGATGTATAAACTCCCAAAAATATAGCTTCTCTAACTATTCTACCATGAAAGTCCCTCACACAATTAATAAATGGGAGACATTGATAAAAATATAAACAAAAATCCTCACAAAAAATTTTACACGAGGTGATCTAGGTAAAATAGATATCAAATCCATTAGATACTCATCCCATTTCCACTGAGGAATAGATAATGAGAGTAAAATTATGACTGGATTCTGATGTTCCACATTCACTTTTTTATAGGTGGAACACCGAGTAATGAATCATTTAATCTCTTGTTTCATAATTAGCCATTAATACTAGAACCATAGATATTGATTCATTTTGGTCACACAGAGATGAACATCCTATCCTAAGTTATGAAATTCATACTTCATATCCAATCTAATGTCTATTGAGATCCAAACATGACCATAAACTTTTAGAGTATTATCCCTATACATGTTCCATCTTGAAGATGTATCATCCCCCAAGATGATTTCTAATAGTAAAAGGCCCCCAAGTTCAGATAGATTCTTTATTATCACCTAATCCAGAAGAGTATATTTCATTGATAAGATTGTGAGGATAGTATAACCTTGGTCCTCCCAAACCTCAATGTGTATATATGGGAATAATTTCAGGAACATAAAATCCACATGGGCCTCCTCAACCAAATGATTCGAATTCGTTTAGTTGTGTTTGTCAGTTATTTCATTGAACATACCATTCACATTGAAAAGCTAGAAATAAAATGACTATAGGTACTCAACTTTCATATTCACCCTAATATTGAGATTACACTATTTAAATATAAAATAAAAGATTCTATGGTCTTTTAATACCAAAAAACACCCTCTGTGCATATTTTCTATCCAATAGCAAAGAGCATGAACTAAAAAAACAAGCTCAAGGTTGTGTGCTTGGTAATTCTTCTGATGTGGCCTCAACTAATGAGAATCATATGTAGTGACTCACTTATCCTACATCAGAAAAGCTTCATATCAGTACTAGATGAATCATTTTATACAATATATCTCCTTGTAGGATCTGGAGGAATCAGTATTGGTTCTTAATTTGACATTCCCTTAAACTCTTGAATGGCTACTTCACAATCATCTAACCATAAAAATTTTACAGCATTTTTGTATATCAAATAAGTAGTGATGCCAGAAGTGAGAAACCATAGAATATGTTTATAATGTATCCTAAAATTTCCATTAAACACTGTATGATAAAGAAATTCTTTGAACGGTACCATGAAACTACATCTCTCACTTTCTATAAATTTTATGAAACTGCCTACTCTAAAAAAAATGACAAATAAAGTGGAATTTGAGGATCAAAAATTTGCATTTGCTGAATATAGAATAGATTTTTTCTCTCTCAGTGTATTCACCATGATCTCAAGATGGTTGGTATGGTCTTTTCTGGATTTTAAATTCACTAATATACATTCCAGAAAGACTGTCATTAATAAACATAGATACATGTTAAAAAATATTATTCATTAGAGCCAAAAAAGAGGTACATTTGTATATTTTAATGGAAAGGCCAACTACTCATATAGAACATTTATGTTTTTAGAATATATGCATGGTATTTCAAATGTCATGACATAAAACAGATGATATCTAGTCCTCAAACCTATCATAGACAACATTCTTTCTCCACAGATCTGATCAAAGATTTCATTTTTCTATGAAATGGTTACCGATTCATTACCATGAGGTTGATCAATTGAATGTATCCGGGAAAAACCATGATGGTACAATCAAACTACATGTGATGAAGGATGGTTGAACCCCAATGAGAAGTGTTGGGGAATATTAGGCCTTTGGCCTCTATATGTAAAACAACTTATTTAGTTCTAGAAGCTCTATATGTTCCATCATGTAAGGATGAATGGTAGCTACTTCCACTCATGGAAAATTTCAATGGTAACATATACATATCACACTAGAGGTAGAATATAGAATTATTCATAAAATAATCAATGAACCACACCAATATGGTATGGAAAACAATGTTTTGAAACCCCTAATCTTCTATGAAATGAATGTTGATTTGAACTGTTACACTACCGAACTTCTTCTACTCGAGTCCAGCTCATGTAACATGAACATCCCATTATCCCTTATGTGAATGATTACCACCTTCTTGTGATGTAAACATTACCATGAAATTATTGTTGTCAATACAGGCTCGATAGCGAACTGACCAGTCCATCCTGATAGTTACATCAATGACCTTTATGTCAAGGATGAAAAGATTCCATATGAATAGGTTTCCATTTATCCCAATAGGGGTATACTCAAAATGAGAAATTCCCTCTAATTGGCGTCCTAATCTGTAATCATGAATCATAATTCCATGAAATTTAATTATTTCTAGTCATCCCACAGCAGTGTTAGATATAATATAATAAGACATGCCTATGCAAAATTGAGAAAACATTTCAATGGATGTGACTAGAATAGTACCTCAAACTATAGATGGATGACATTCTTCTCATCAAGAATATGATGAATTTCATGTAAATTAAATTTACCATGGAATATAGTCACTCATGAAATCCCAAATAAGGTATTCTCTATTGGAACGTAAAATAATGTTCCTAACTACCTTTTCCTCAACCACAACCTTTGCCTGGATGGGTAGTGGGATTCTAGTTTCCTGGTTAGTGTGATTCTATAATCCCAACTCATGAACATTGGATGGGAGTAGATCCCGTATCGATATTCACTAATGGTAAATTACTATAGAAGTGCGGGATACGTAACATGTAACTCCACGACCCCAGTTACCGAGAGTCGGTGCATTATTGCATAACATTGGCATGATCCCAAAAGATCACATCTCGAAAGACCGATTAGTTTTGTAGCCTTAGAAACACTAGATACATTCATAAATGTTACATTACATCATAAATTGAAAAACTAAAATAAAAAAGTCTCCATAGTCCACACTCATATCCACTTCTGACTACCCATGCTGGTCATTCATAAAATACTTCTTCACATCCTAGAAAATATTAAAACATTGAAATGGGTGAGCTCAGATGCTCAGTAAGGATAACAATATAGCAGAAGATTTCATAAATAAACGTTAACAATTAAGGCAATGTATGACTAAAACAAAAGCCTTTTAAACTTGAAATTCAACATAATATGTCAAAAGTAAAATGAGATAATGCCATTTACTTATTCCCAAGGATATTCTACTTGTCGAATAATCACATGCGATATCAATAACCACTTTGATAATGATGGAATGCACAAATTTCAGACTATCATAACCACGTATCCAAGGCCTAGTGCCAAGACTACAATTAATATTTTGTCAAGGCCTCGTGCCAAGACACTAGTTTGTATAATGAGACCTACCGATGCAAATTTTTTAGAAAATACTTACATTTAAAATTGCTCAAATATACCCCAGTGTTTTCCTGAAAACATTATGCAATTTTCTGAAAACAAAATAACTAATTCTGAGACTACTCGACTAATTACAGGCCATGATGGGTCTACGCCCAATCCCTTCTTGTCTACCACACTTGAGAGTCTGGTTTTGTGAATAAATTTTTAATCTTGCATTAAATACATATACATTTGCACTGTATTTTCATATATCTGAGATATATATCTCTCTCTTTTTTGAAATCATTTAAAAAAAGTTATGGCTTGTAGAGGAAGCCGAAACCCAAATAATGGTCATGGTGGCGGAGAAGTCGTTGTTGCCGCATATGTAAGAAAAAAACATTCCTTTTGTCGTTTAGTAAAAACTCTTTGTATAAAAAGATTCATTTTGAATAAAAGTAAAAGTCAAAGGGGTTTATACACCGTATAGAAGAAATTTGTGTATAAAACAAAATATTCCTCAATGAATGGAGATTGAGACGAAGTCCCTTACAAATATCATTTTTTAAATAAAATAGATCTTTTATGTGTATTCAATATATGTACACATAAATAAAGTATAAATACAAGATAGGACATAATAATATCATGACATAATTTGAAAGTTGGAGATTAACTCAAAGAATGGAAATTGGGTTAAGAAGTTCCCTTACCTCGTGTCCGACTTGACTCGATCGTTCTTTAATCTCCTGAATAATAAACTAGAGTTAATTTATATTTTTTTAAGAACCTCTTTCATTTTCATTAATCCTTTTATATCAATTATTACCTTGTTATGAACATTATGTAATTATTTAAGTTAATAACGGTCATTTTGTCAATCTTTGGTACTTGAGTCAAAAATAAACTTCTTATAATTACAAGTTGTTCATGTGGTGAAATATCCATTATATCCCAAATTATATTAATGATTTAGATATCATATATATCATATATAACCAGTATCTAGTTTCATTCATAAAATTACGTAACATTTAGAGGTATGAAATGAAATGCACCGTTCATGGAGACGGTAAGCCGTACATACGCATTAATGTTACTTTCATTTCTATATCATATTTAAAGGAATGAAATCATAATGATATAAAGGTAAATTATAATTCCAGTATAATATCATATATAATATCATTTACTCCATCCTTTATACATCCCACATATTTCATACAAGATTCAAATCACTTTGAGGGGGTGGTAGTCTGCACTTCCTAAAATGAAATTATCACGTTTACCAATAATGGAAACCATAAAGGTATGCCATAAATGAAAAATAAATAAGCTTAACTAAAACATAAACATATTATATATCATATATAAATATAGTTACATATTAATGGACACCTTTTAAGGTGTTATATGAGTGTTGAACAATCATCGTTTCGTGAGGCAGAAATTCACCATCCACAGAAACAGTATGTTCTTTAACCCTTATATATAGGTGTGTGTATGTGTAGCTCAAATAATTCTTATAAAAACATCCTATTATATTGAGGATACTGGTGTTGTTACAAAATAAATTAATAAAAAGATTTTAGGGGGTTGGATAAGCAAAATAAAACAAAATAACATAAGAGAAGACATTACCTTAAAATCGGGTAAATCTTTTTGATTTGAGCCAAAGGATTCCTTGGGAAGACTCATCCCTAAATTTAGGCTTCTAGTAGTAGTAGAGTGAAGTTGTGAGAGTATTTGGGAAGATTTTGGCCAATAAAAATGGCTTGAATGTGTGAATAAGGTGGTAGAGTTGGGGGCCTTTTATAAGAGGAGAGGAGGGGCACTCTTGGAATGATTGAAATGCTACTTTATTATGAAATGGTTTTCGGATTATAAAGGTCCCACAATGATATATATCGAGGATATGGTGAATATGGTTCGCAATATACTCATAAAATATTTTTTCTAACAGTTTAATCCTTATATTTTACATTATCTTTTCATTTTATTTAAATCGTTAATTAATGAGGTAATCGTTGCATCATCATTGTGTCATAAATATTTTAATTTATTTAATGTATAAAAATTGTAAAAAATATATCATGATGTAAGAAATATTTTTCCCTTTCTAATGAATATTAATAGTAAAACATATGAATTTTATTACCCCATTTAAAAATTGTTTTAATAAAACAACTCATGTTTGTGACATTTTATTATAACATTAAATAAAAAGGTTTTAATGTAATTTTCCTACCAAATTAGCTCCATGGGGTCCCCAAGTTGACCCATGGATTTTATTGGTCGGACATGACTCATCCAATAGGTGTAGGACAAGTTTCAAGGTCATTTCATATTATTAAAACATTATCTTTACCTTAAATTTCACTAATTACCATTAATCGCGATTAATTAAATTTAAAAGTTACTATTGACCAAAAAATTATTTTAATCCCATTGAACCACATTTTACTTCCTAATGTCAACCATGTATGTCAAATTTTTGAAAATCAAATCATAGAAGTGGTAATGTTTCATTTAACGAAAAATCAGTTTTTTAACTACCACTTAGTGGTTTCACTATTCATCAAAAATTGAAGTTTTTCAGAACAATGCCAAAATTTCACCCTAAGCTATAATTGATATTTCGAATTTAAAAATGAGGTCTATTTTAAAAAATTCCAAAAAAATATGTTTCATTAATTAATTTTATAATTAATTTCCGATGTCGCAACAAATAGTGTGTTTTTAAGAAACAATATATATCAACAGATTGACAATTGTTTACGTCCAATTTCAAAGTGAAATTAATTATAATGACCACCATTGGATAAAATGGTAAAAATATATTTTAGTTACACTTTAAAACCACTCAATAGTATAATTAATAACTATAAATTATTTTGATTAAAAAAGTGGTTTTTTAGTATTTTTCACGATTCATAAAAAATTGGAAGTTCTCAGAAAATTACAAAAAATTCAACTTAGGATAATTTCGATATTCCAAATACAAAAATGAATTCCAATTTGAAATATAAAATTTATAAAATTTCAAAAGGTAGGTATTACTATTCATAATTCATATTTTGATTGGTCGCGGTGTGTTAGAATCTTGAGCTTGCGTACAATGCAAGCTATTGCATTATTGAAAGAAAAGCGTAGCGTAAACTCTTGGGGTGTTACATAACATCCTACCACACCCTATGGACTCCACTAGATCATGTAAAAATGGATGATTTGTGCATTTTTTATTCCCGTACTGGTGACATATAAAAAACCTATCTCAATATAATCTAGACTGATGATACATTTTTGAGTATTCAAAAAAATTTCTTTTTCGAAGAAGAATAAATGCTGATATATCTAGTTAATGAACCTCCCTAACCCAAAATATCATCATCCCATAAATTTCACTCCATTTTAAGTGATAGGTTGGATATATATGATATGGTCATAAATTGAAATAAATTTTCATGTGACATAATGGTGTATATAAGCCCATCCATGAATTATATGGTGTTCATAACATCATCACCTAATAGTGTAGAGGGAACTTATCTCACTAAATAAAATGAGTATAGTATCCCATATAAAAATACATATCTTCTATAGGTTCATGATATCTATACCACTATATCCTTAAAATATTGGGTAAACAAAATGTCAAAGAATATAGTATGGAAATCTATAAAAAACATGTCCATATGCCTATCTTCCTTTATAATATCATCCTACCAACTATTAGAATAATTGTGTACCATATACGCTGCATGCATGACCCTTTTATGTGAATGAATTCCTAGATTCATGAATATTTAAAGAATAGATTGGACCCATGACTTTGTATTGTGTGGTCCGCCATCCCTAGAATATGTGGGATGATTTTTCTCCTAGAATTGATGAGTCATTTCTACAAGACATGGTGTCGGTCAAGAAACCTCATGAATATACTACATCATAAGTATAAATACCTCTTATAATTGGGTGTCACTTCTCATATCAAAAACATGAAGTGGTAAAAAATGTGACACTACAGGAGGAATTGTTGGTAGATCAAGGCCATACAAATTGAGGGCATAGACGTCACTACAATCATGGAATAAAAATAGATTAGATATTTTTTTTAATATACAATAATTTTAAATCCACACATCATAAGATAACATAACCCTAAAAAATAATTGCAAATAGAACACTAGGCTAGGTCAAAATCCTTCATATAGAAACGGTAAGGCCACTATACCAACTCCAAAATCTAGGTCTAGGTTTTTAAGATACATTTATATTCTTAAGAATGTAAGAGATACCCCAATACAAAATACTAAGGCTGAGATTGGGTACATGTTCCTATAATAAACATGTAATATAGTTTTTCATATCTTCAAAGACAAATATATTTTAAAACATGAATTTGTGAATATTTGAATCTATTTAAGTGGTTGAATTGGATGGATCACCTTTTTCAATCCAAAAGGGCCCATACTTCTTATGAACCTAAATATAACGTATGAATAACCTACACCATAACATGTTCCATCCTATGCCACCAATGGTCCATGGCTCAAGATTCCATAGTTTACAAATTAATCAATTCACATTAACCTATACAAGAAAACACTATTAGGTTAGGGTAAGGAAATTATCTGTCAATTACACTTTTTTCCAATTCCTGCAAAATATTTCATCAAATTATAATACATAATCAATGAAATAAATTTTTTAACATAGCAAATTCATGCTGAAAATAAATGAGACATTGAAAAATGCATAGTATATTAGTCATATTATGCCTATAATGTGGCTTGTAATGCAGTTCCCTGATATAATCATGACATGGTAAATAAATCACCTTTTCAATAATACCAAAATTAATATTTTCATAAGACATGTTTTTCAGCCAACAATAAATCTATTAAAACCATTTCATGAAAAATAAACATAAAAAAACCCAACGTAGATAACATGGGTTTTCCCTAAACATTAGCTAGCCACATCATGGAATAGAGTCAATTTCAAAAAAAAATTACTCCTAGTATCATGTCCAAAACCCAAATAAAAAGACAATGGGAAAAGATCCTCTAATACAACATTGTAACATCATGACATGGGAACTACAGAACCATTTCCTAGAGTCAGTGGGTCACATTTATGGAAGCATGCTTCCCCTTATGCCATAGGCTACCAAATCCGAGTGAGGGTGTAAATGTTTTATGGTTGGGGCATTATACCATTTTATTAGAGTGGCACAATAGTTATATCCATAAACATAAAATATAAGTTTCATATATAAACTAGTATAATAATAATGTTGTGGAAGAATAAATAACTAAAATGTAAGTGATAATATCAAAATCCAAAAGGATGTTTCATAGAAATGGATGTATGGAATGCTCATATAAAAAGGGGAATATTGGACATGCATATACAATTCTTTTATAAAATGTACAGAAAAAAAACTACTCCACTATCATGCCATGCATATACTATGTCCTATACTTATATGCTCTATTTATAAGTAAATCATATAAATAATCTGTCATTCAGAACTTTCCCTTAACCATAACTATAGAGTTATAATCTCTTCATATACTAATGGAAATCAAAGGTGGATTTGATATTAAATAATATTAGGCCACCATCGATGATTTATTCAAGTAAACCATGTAGTTATCATAGCTAAATATTGATCATATATAAAAATATTAATAAACAAGTGATGAAATAAAAAACAAGCATGCTCAGGTCTGTAAAGGACACAAGGAGGCGCTAACTATATCATCTCATGGACTGAATGAGTTTCTAACCAGTAACTATATAAATATAAACATATATATATATAGTAATTATATATATAGTGTGGATATACATTTTATATTCCTTTATGGATCAAGTGCGTGTTAAGATAAGTTTCTATTTACATGGAATACTACATGCCAGATGAACTTGGGTGTCACTAAGACATCTATAACCATTATAAATGAGACTATAATCTCATGAAATATGTTACAATTCATAAACATTGAAATTAGTGGAAGATTTCATGAAGATCACTCGATATGGTGGGTGTGTCATCATTCCAGATCCCTAATTAGGGACGTCAAGCATCATGCCCATCATCCTAATAGTGTTAGGGGTGTGACATGTCATTCTCAACAACCGATGTAAGGGAGCATCAATCATAATTCCCAATAGTACCCTTATCATAGTTTCATATCCTATATCAATGGATAATTTTATTTATAATTTTCTTCATTAGGAATTAACTCTCATTCCTTATATTTTACCAAGCACATAATAACAATGGAATAAAATATAAATTATGCATCTTTAATAAAACATTTGGTATTCGACGTTGGCTTTCCAACGTTTATAATTCATTCCTTTAAAATAATAATATATTTATTAGGGAGGAAAACCATTATGAAAATTCCCATCAAATTTTATACATTTTATTCAATTAAAAATTAATGGAAAATCAATTTATAAGGTTCATAGAGGAACTTAGAAGGTTCCATTATCAATATGGAAATTAACTACATATGAAATTCCATTTAGTATACAATCCATTATCTTAGAAGGTTTAATGGTTGATTTTTCATTTATATAGGAGTGTAAAAATCACTTCCTAACCCATTAAAAAACATAATAGATTATTTTCCTATATAGATATTTATCTATAACAGGATATTCAAGCTATAGAAGCTAAGTGGTGTCCATAAATGACATCAAATTCCTATAATTTCCTTAAAAATGGTCATCATGGGTTAAACCAGGTAAGTACATAGATTTTACCTGAAGAACACAATTAAAATATGATTTATAATAATGGATAGTCAGTGGAACAATGGGAAAACTATGATAACCCCAAAACACTTATTGAAAATGACTATACCACCTATCCTTGGGCTGTTAATGAATCATCATCCCTTGGTAACCTCAGATTTAATTTATATTGATAAAAATTGATGAAACATTCCAACACCTTCAAAATATGGAATAATATATTACACCTAAATAATGAAATTGATGACAAGATAAACTAAAATTGAATTGGAGAGGATTGGATAACTTGTCGATATTGATATTATTCTTTTGACAACAATGTTTCGGGACCATATACCCAGAAAATATCCCAGTCCCCATATTTTTCTTGAGAGAGAGAACTATGGGAGAATAATGATGGATTACTTTCATGGGATAATGTGGGGATGAAGGTAAAAATGGTTATAAAATTATGTAAAGGAATATAACTAATTTTACCTTGAATATATGGGGTGCACGGTATGGGTTCATGGTTTTGTACCCATGTAAAAACTATTATCCTTCATTTGGATAAAGAGAGAACACGAATAGTAAAGGGGAATGGTTTCCCTTATAGTGGAAAAACTGTATGGTATTCCACTATGAAAAACTATATAGTTTTCTACACATGCATGTGCATGGTGTTGCTTGATTGTTGACAAACCATGAGACCCCTGGTGGTTCTTTGTCCCCCCATCCATAGTTTTTATAGAATATGTGTGATGAGGTGCATAGTTTATACTAACATTGCGTCCCAATTTAGTATCTAAAAATCTAGGGTTCTGAGCTATAAACAATCGCTTGACACACATGTGGACACTTTTACTGTATTGCTTTACAATAAAAGGGCCATTTAAAGGTATTTAAGCCAGTTACAACTGAGTTGTACCTTCTTGAAAATATGGGTTGTTAGAAAATTATTCAATATAGAAAAATCTATGCTCGATATGGTTAAGGATGAGAGCCCAGTATTAACTATTTCATCAAATAAATGAATTTTTTCCCACAATGATATTTTTATTCGAAATTAACTCCATTATTGGTGACATTGGTCATAACTGATTCTAAATTGAGATAAGTATTCAATGAACCTCCTATAATACCCATCATAACTTTGAAATCATTGAATATCAAATAAACTATAAAAAATATTCCAACACATATCTCCAACAACATTATCTATAAAAAATGTTTTCCTAGTTCAAGAATACATATTTCCCATTAATCTAAACTCCTATATCTAAAAGTGAAACATTGCATACATGATATAAAACTAATGGGGAAAATTACTAGTGAATACAATGCCTACTTTTATAAAATATGAATCTGATTTCATGTAATATATTTAGAATGTCATCAATGAACAAAATTGAGAAGGAATCCCAGTATGGTATAAATATCATATTCATGAAGGATATTAATAAAAACAAGACGATTACTTTGTAAAAAACAAAAAATAACATACTTATATTGTAACTCCCCGATCCCAGTTACCCAAAATTGGTGCATTATTACATAACATTGGCATGATTCAAGGAATGATGTCCCAAAAGACCGATCAATTTAGTAGACTTGGATGTAGTAGATACATATATAAGTTTTACATTACATCATGAAATAAAAAAACAACATTATGTCCCTTTGAACACTCTTATATCCCATATCATATTATTATAAGTTATTCATAATATACTTCTTTGCATCCTAGGAAAAATAAATCATTTTCAAGGGGTGAGATCAAATGCTCAGTAAAGATAACAATATAGTGGAAACTGTCATTAATAAGAATAAACATTTAAGGCATTGTATAAGACTAGAACACAAGCCTTTTAAACATAAAATTCAACATAATATGTTAATGATAAATCAAATAATTCCATTTAATTATTCAAATGGGTATTCCACTTGTATGATAGTAAAATGTGACATCAATAGTCAATTTTATTATGATGGAATTCATAATTCCATACTTCATAACGACATAGTCAAGGCCTTGTTCCAAGAGTAAAAATAAGATTTTTTTCAAGGCCTTGTGTCAAGAAACTAATTTGTCTCATGATACATACTGATGCATCGAGAATATATAGAGGGATCCACCTGTCACATACTAAGTCCAATGCATTCTTTATATGAATGCTTGAAACATAATCTAAACATTTGTATTAAAACTAGCATATGAAACGTCAATTTTTTAACCTTAAACCATGAATGGTATAAAAATTACACATCCATAGTCAATCATAACTCATTAAATACAATATGGAAGATTGTATTATGATAAATTAACCTCTATTGTGAAAAATGAATGATATTGACATAGATGAAAATAATCATTAAAAGTATTTGAGAGAAATATGACCCATTTTCTTGAAAACAATTATAAGTATCCCTATTTATCAAGAAGTTGTTTAAAACATATTTTTGAATAAATATGTCCCATACCACTTTGAAACTTTTAAAATGAATTGTAAATTTAAAACATTAATTTCTATATAAATAAATCCTTAAAACAACTGTGACATAAAAAAAATTAATGAGAATGATTTAGATGAACAAATTTTTATAACATTTAAAATTAAACTTTAGTTATAGTTTCAAAAGAAATGAGAACTCTTGAATAAAAATAATTGAGTTAATAAAAACATAATAATATCATGATAAAAAAGTGATTCATGATATATTATATCAATGTATAGTATCTACACCAAATAAAAGTGAATTGGTTCATACCAACTAAGAATTCTAAATGGAATGCAAGTTGAGATAAAATATTTTATAAAGGTCATATCCTTAGGTTAAGGATAAATCAATGACATAATTATGTGTGAAAAATATAAATAACCTAAATAGGATTGGATATTAACTGTAAAACACTCAGATTCCATTCACACATATTCTTTTAACAACAACACCAATGACATGTATGTTTAACTCAATGAATTAAAGTTGAGTTAAGATTACTCTTATCAAGAACATATCGTTGACTTGAGAATTTATCAATGGAATGATTATGTGTATCAAATTAATGACCACACAAAGGGGAGTGGAAATTACTACAAAAATATATACATAGTGATTTCACACATATTCTTGGTGTAAAATAATCAATGATGTTTGCGTAAAACTCAATGGGTGGAAATCGAAATTAGAAATTACCTTACCGATTTTCTGTCATAAGAAACATTAAACCAGTGAAATAAGGATCATGAAATGAAGATGTAACTACCCATAAATTAAATTATATTACATAAGAAATAAAATCATGGTCAGTAAATACCCTACACATAACGAAATAGTTGCAATATTACATGAATCTCACAAAAATAAGAAGTGAGATAAAAACCACTTACCATGTTGTAATCAATCGAGTCGTATAACCAAAAGTTAATATCCACAAAATGAATCACATAATACTATGAATATAAATAAAATTATTATAATATACATCAAATGGTAGTACACAATACAACACATGCAATAATTAAGTGGCGAACACTGGAAATATCACTGAATTAAAAGTGAGATAAGAAACCCCTTACATTTTATGTTTCCTCCGTTGAGGATGTATTAAACTCCTGTATAATTGTTGAATCATTGTTATTAAATTATACACGAAATATATACATAAATATGATATCATATAAGATCCTCGAATATTTCTTCGTTAATAATATTTTTGTTGTACCATTGTTTCGGGTGTTAACTGGTCTGTTTTCCTTTATAAGCTCGGTTACATAAGCCATGTTTTTTATGGATATGATGTATTTAATTCTCATATAGAATGATATTAAATTAGTAAAAATTATGTTTAATCATAAAATGAAAATTATTCTTGAATGATTCTGATGGGGAATGAATCTCATCGCATTCGTGTAGACGGTAATCCATACGTAGTCAGGAGTGACAATATCATTATATTGATGTTGAAATCATATGTAATTGGATGTTGTATCATATATTAATAATCATTAACATATTATATTTATTATTTACCTCAGTAATACTCATTATTAATTATACCCATAAAAAATAATTAAGTGTTTGAATACCAAACTTACCCCACGATGTAGAGACGGTAAGCTGTATGTACGCACTTATGGTGACATTGTCATTCATATGATGGATAGAATAATAAACATGGTTGTACCATTTTTATAATAACATCATAGTATATAAAAGATACTGGATTTATTATTTTTTAATAGAAACAACAAATAAAGAGGAAGAGGAAGAAGAAAAGAACATGAAAGTGGTGATGAAATATTTACCTCTTCTTCAGGTTCTTCTTATTGATTTGATTAAAAGGGACCTTTACGTTGAATTTATGGCAAAATAAAGGCCTCTAAGATGAATTGAGGATAGTTTAGAGGATACATGGGTTTGGTTTTCCCAAGAAAAATGGCTTTTGAGGTGTGAAATTAAGAGAAGAAGAAGTACCCTTATATAAGAGAGGTGAGAGTCACTTTAGGAAAAGCTTAAAATATTATTTAATAATAAAATATATTCCTATTTATAATGGAACAAAAATATTTTATTTCTTTAATAAGGTGGGTATGGGTCAAAAACTGCTCAACCAATAAGTTTTAGACTAGTTTAAGATACCATTTTAACCTTATCTCTTAGATTTAAATCATAGTTAAATAGTTTGACATTTAGCAGGTCTCTATGTATTTTTATATTATATGGTTAGTAATCTTACTATAACAATCCAAGAGAACCCCATGTGGGTATTTATTAATATATATAACCATATCTACGTCCTTTATCTGATCTTTAGATTTTTCGGAATATTTTTTCAATTAACAATATAGTATTTGTTTTAAAAACTCAATTATCTCAATTTTGACATTATTGAGTATATGGTATTTGTAAAATCATAATAGCATTATTACTTAAAATGAAAATTATTTAATCAATTATAAAATGTCATATTAACCTATAATATTTGTGTAATTCAAAAAAACATTCAAATACAATTTATTTGGATATTTATAATATCAATTATTTTTATCCTTCATTAAGAAGGTAATTACAGCATCATCATTGTGTCATAAATAAATTTAAATATATAATGTCTAACAATTATAAATAAAAAAAATTTATATAGGAAATATTATTATATTTATATGTAATATTTTAAGTCGAATTTATCTTATCTATAACCCTATGTTAAAAATGTTTTAGTTATTAAACTTTGAAATTATCTCTTTTAACTCTTCATTAAATAAAATTATAATAAATATCAATATCTAATCCAAGTGGACCAAATATGATCATATTTTATTCCTAAGGTTTATTTAGTCGAATTAAACTTATCCAATAGAATTAGGACGTGTTCTAGTGTAATTATAATATCATTTTTACCCTTAATTACACTATTTACTTTTAACTGTGGTAAATAGAAGTCATAAGTTACTATTCACCAAAAATTATTTTCATCTTATTGAACAAAATTTTACTTATTGATGTCAACTGTGTCTCTTAAATTTTTAAAATTCAAATCACAGAAGTAGTAGAATTATATTTTATGTAAATTTGTAAATGCTCCTAGAAGGTAGGTAAAAGATTGTAAAAAGTTCAACCTAATTTTATACATCTAATTTTATTATAAAATGAATTAAATGAATTAAATTTAACAAAATATGTATTATATATCTATTTTTACTTAAAATAAAATTAAATAAAATAAATAATTATTTAGATAAAATGTCGGTTTTAAACTGTAACCCAATGTTTTTCACTATTTATCAAATATTGAATGTTTTCAGAAAAATACCAAAAATATTCCCCAAGATAATTTTGTTATTATGAATGAAAAACTGAATTTTATTTTACCATGTTCAAAATATATAAGGTTCATAAATTAATTCCCGTTGTCGATATTGAAATGCGGGATTTTAAAAATGTAAAAACTATCAAAATATTGACATGTGTTTAAATCAAATTTATATGTCAAATTATTTATAATTACATACATTTTATTAAATGATAAAAATATAAACTAATTATACTCCCAAAACATTCAGAATCATAATTTAACAATATAAATTATTTTGATTAAAAAAAATGTATTCAAATAAAATTTAGTATTTTCCAGAATTCATCAAAATATAAAAGTTATCTAAATAGTAACAAAAATTTATTCCAAATAAATTTTCTGGCCCCGATTCTAAAAATCAATTTTATTTTATTAAATTTAAAACATAAAAGTTTCATGTATAGGTTTTAAATTGGGTTTTCCATTAGAAGGTGGTGAAATTGGATTTTTAAAAAAATACTTCTTTTTTCTAAAAAACGGAATTTTTTCTTATATTATATCTAAAAAACACATAACATGGGTTCTAAAATTATGTATAGTATATAAAATTGAAATTTTAGTTAATACTATTCATAACCACTTTTTAAAAACTATTTTGGTAAGTCGTGGTGTGCTCACATTTAGTGTTGTGTGTAGCACAAGTTATTTAACTACATTAATGAAAATAACATACTATGAAATATTGGGGTGTTATATTGTTCCCCAATTTGGGAAATTGCATCCTTGCAATTTTAAAATTGGGTTTGGTATATTCATTGAATGTCCCACCTCAGAAAAATAGTCAATTAAACTGTCACTCTAAAAGAAATAAAATGTAGTACAAAGGTCACCCTAGATAACCAATACTAGAATTCCATGTATGAAAACATGGATATGGAAGGTAAAATAAGTGTCAAGTTCTGATGGAGAGTGATATAAAACATGATCAGGAGAAAGTTAACAACAAGAAAACCACAAACATGTGATGGGTTAAATAATCATTATTTTCCTAGTAAGAAAAGTATATGAAAATATTGTTTTATTAAGTTCCATTTCATAATGTTGAGGAATTTATTTATGAAATTTACTATGAACATAAAGAGATATACATACTTTTTATGTAGATATTGATCCTTTAATAAATTTCTACCACTAACTCATCTTTTTTTAAATGGAGAGTATTAAAGATGACCTGGCCATACGTGAAGTGCTAGAATCAACTTATAGAGAATCAATTTATCACAAAGGATAAAATATTTATTTCCCTTGTCTTTAGAAATTAACCAAAACCAAAATGGTTAGTACAAAATCAGATGATTCCAAAAAATGATAATCCTTTAGGGAAAGAATTTCTAATCATAATTTCTAAAATTAAACCATCAATACCAAAATATCAATAAATATTATTGAATAAACAATTGTCCTTAAAATTAATAAACCTAATCATCCATTATCTATGATAGGTTAATAATTTCTTTAAATAACACAAATTCCTATAAATACACTAAAAACATTGATAATAATCCACCATTACTCCTCAAATTAAATCCCATAGTATTCTATTTAACTTAGGCATATAGTGTTCCCAATAGAGAAAACATCTTCTGAAATAACATTTATCACATAATCAGCACATCAATTTCCTATACTAAGGATTTAAATTTGACAATACATAAGATCAAAAATGAACTTATTATTTACCAATAAATTCATTTAACTAAAAAGAATTAGTCACACTAACTAGTGACTTCACATAGTCTAGTGGAATGCGATAAATCTCAATCGCACTCTGGTTGGGGGTTTGATTCCTACAACTTTTTCTGATGCGATGGGTTTTCACACGATATGTGTTGTCCTTTTTACAAAACTATATTTTATAACATTCACAAAGTGAGAAAAATTCCTCAAACTAAACACAACATAATTTCATCACAAATGTTACCTCAAACCTCGCATTTTCATCCATAAAATTAATAACTTATAATTTCCTCAATTTTAGTTATCATATAAACCCAAATTGTTATTTATATCTATATCAATAATATAAAATGACAATTTTTCCTAAAATAGCATTATCACACAACAACAGTAGGGTTACACATACAACAGAAATGTATTCTAAGAAAATCCCATAAAAATCACTAATACTTTTAAACATTTCTCCATCCATTTATTTCCACATAGGTTCTTCCTTGACCAAGAGGTTATCTTATAGAATAAGGAATTAACTTGGGTAATGCACAGGTCCCCTACATTTTTGAAAAATGGATATAAATGGATTCCTGGGATCATTCTTATTTTCTTCCATAGTACTCTTCATTTTTCCTCAGGAATTCATTAGTTTATGTCCTTTTTTATCACACATAAATCATTTAATTTTTCCATTGATACAATTTCCTAGGTGTCTCCTTCCACATTTCCTACATGATGGAAATTGAGATTTCTTTTTTCAATGGTCTCCATTACTAGAGCTCTTATGATTCACCACTTTTCTCTTCATTATTGAGATCAGGTGTTAGTTAATATATATGTTGTTGATTATATTTTTTGAAAAATGTTTTGGCATGAACATGATATATTTTACAACTATAAATATTACATTTTGTTGCTCATTTCCACCATTATCCCCACCATGTACATCATATTAAATGTTAATATTACTTTATTGGAATCTAGTATTTGACTAACACAAGAAGCATAGTGTGAGTCAGAGAATCATATAGATAATATCATAGCACCTTATTTTCAATATAAAACACCTTAGGATTAACCAAGGTTATTTATTCTCCTCTTATATTAAAATCAATTGAATCTGTTTGTAATGAAAATGTGAATTATCATCAGCATATCCTCCATGAGTGTCGTAACCAAGAGTGAAACAAGGTCTGTTGTTGTGTACTAAGATACCTTGGGTCAAGCTCAAAACCCTTTGTCGGAGTTTTCACTTCTAGGTACATCTTTACCAGAGCCGCCTCTACTTGCTCGTATCCATACAGAGATGTATTTCTTGGAAAACCCACATAAAATTTACATTACCAAAAAATTTAAATGTTCTTCTATACTAATTCTCAAAATCTATTTTAGGGTAGTGTTTTCTAATCACAGTTTTTATTAATCTATCTTCCATGGTATGTACTAAACTTCCTCTAATACTAATTGTAACGTCGTGACCCTAGTTACCCAGAATCGGATCATTATTACATAACATTTTCTTGATTCTAGGAATCGTGTCCCGGAAGACTGATTAGGTTAATATCCATGGAAGTACTAGATACATACATATGTTTTACATTGCATCACTATATAAAAAACAATGTGACCCCTTTAAAACTCTTATATCTATTGCCCTATTTCTTCAGGTTAATCGTAATATATTTCATTAAATCCTGGGAAAATAAAACATAATAAAGGTGTGAGTTCAAATGCTCACTAAGGATATCAATATAGTGGAAACTGTCATTAATAAGAATAAACATTTAAGGAAATGTATTAGACTAGAACACAATTCATTTAAACATTATCTTCAACAAAATATGGCAGAGATAAATCAAATAATTCCATTTAATTATTTACATGGATATTCTACTCTTCAAAAAATCACATGTAATATCCATATCCAATTTCATAATGATGAAATTCATAATACCAGACTTCATAACCACATAGTCAAGTCCTTTTTCCAAGACTACAAATGCGATTTTGTTAAGGCCTTTTCCAAAGAAATTTCTTTGTCTCATGATACCTACCAGTGAATGAAGTAGATATAGTGTCCTCAACCCTTCACGTACTATGTCCAATGAATTCCACATATGAAAGGGTGAAACATATTCTTAACATTCATATAAAAACTAGCATACGAAATATCAATACTTTAATCGCAAACCATGAATGGTATAAAAATAACACATCCGCAGTAAACTAGAACTCATTCAATACAATATGAGAGATTTTATTATAAGAAATTAACCTCAATTAATAATAATGACTGATATTCACATAGATGAAAATAATCATCAAAACTATTTGAGAGAAATATTCCCCTTTTTCTTGAAATCATTAAAATGTATTATTATTTATCAAGAAGTTGTTGAAAATAGATTTTTGAATCAAAGTTTCCCAAGAAAAATTGAATCATTTAAAAGGAATTATAACATTAAAACATTTATTTTTAAATATATAAATCCTTAAACCCATTTTTAAAACATGGACATTAATGAGAATGACTTAGAAGAATAAAATTTTAAAACATTTAAAATGATTTTTTAGTAAGAGTTCCTAATCAAATGATAGACGATTGAATAAAAATAATTGAGGTAATCAAAAACATGATAACATAATTAGTATAATGGGATTAATGATATATTTTTTCAATGTACAATATATATAGAAAATAAAAGTGAATTGGCGCCTAACAACAAAGAAGTCTCAATGGAATGTAAGATGGGATGAAATTTTTTATAAAGGCTGTATCCTTAGGTTAAGGATAAATCAATGAAATAATTATGTGTGAAAAATATAAATACTCTAAATATGATTGGATATTTATTGTAAACCAATCATAGTACCTTCACACATATTCTTGTTAAAACAACACCTTTGAATTGGATATTTAACTTAGTGAGTGAAAATTGAGGTAAGATTACTCTTATCAAGATTATATCGATGACCAGAGAATATATAAATTGAGTGATTTTGTGTATCAAATGAATAAAAACAAAAGGGGAGAATTAATTACTACATAAATAAATAAATAGTTATTTCACACTAAATATTGGAGTAAAAAAATCAAATATTTTTGCGTAAAACCCAATGAGTGGAAATCGAAATTAGAAATTCCTTTACTGATTCGGTGGATTTTGAAACATACACCCCATGAAAGAAGTATCATGAAATGAAGATTTAAATACCCATAAATTAAATTATATTACATAAGGAATACGATCATGGGAAATACATACACCACCCAAAATAAAATAGTGGTAATATAGCATTAATATCACTGAAAGAAGAAGTGAGATCAAACCCCCTTACCATGTTGTAATCAATCGAGTCGTATGACCAAAAGATAATAAAAACCAAATGAATCATAGAATACCATAAATAAATAGATAATCCTGATAATATATATCAAATGGCAGCAAACAATACACCACATACAATAAATAAGTGGCGACAATGGAAATATCACAGAATTTAAAGTGAGATAAGAAACCCATTACCATGTAGTATTTTTAGGTCGAGGGTATGTTATACTATAGTATAATAGTTAAATAATTGTTATTAAGTTACAATAGAACAATATACATTAATATGATATCAAATATTGTCCTTTAATATTGCTTTGTTAATAATATTTTAGTAGTATCATCATTTTGGGTGTTAACTGATCTCTCTTCCTTTATATGCTCAGTTACATAAGACATGTTTGTTATAGATAGGATATATTTTTTTCATATACATAATGATATTAAATTACTAAAAATTTTTAATAATCATAAAATGAAAATTATTCTAAAATGATAACGATGGGGAATGAATCTCATCGGGTTCTAGGAGACGGTAATCCGTAGGTACACACTACTGCAAATATCATAATATTAATGGTGAAATAATATGAAATTGGATGGTATATCATTTTTAATGAATAAATATAAATTTATATTAATTATTTACATCATTTATACTCATTATTATACCCATAAAAATAATGAATTGTTTGAATAAAAAAGTACAACCCGACATGGAGACAGTCATCCATATGTACGCACGTATGGTGACATTGTCATTCATATGATGGATAGAGTAATCAATATGGTTTTACCATTTATATAATAACATCACATTGTATAGAAGATACTGGAGTCATTTTTTTATAATGGAAACAACAAATAAATAGGTAGTGGGAGAATAAAAGAACTTGACATTTATGATGAAATATTTACCACTTCTTCGGGTTCTTCCTTTTGATTTGATCCAAATGGATCTTTAGGATGGAGTTTTGACCAATGTAAGGCCTCTAAGATGAAGAAATAAACGTTTGGAATAAATTTGGGCAGAGGTTTCCCAAGAAAAATGGTTTTGGAGGTGTGAAATTAATACAAGGGTAAGTACCCTTTTAGAATAGAGGTGAGGGTCACTTCAGGAAAATCGTGAAATATTATTTTATAATAAAATCATTTTCGATTTTAATGGATCTAAAATAATTTATTTCTAGGATAAGGTGTGTATGGGTCGAAAATATCTCAACCAATAGGTTTTAGATATGTTTAGGTTACCATTTTAACCTTATCTTTTAGATTTAATTCATAGTTAAATAGTTTGACATTTACCATGTCTCTTTGTATTTTTATATTAAAGGGTTTATAAACATACTATAACAAGACTAGAGAACCAAAAGTGGTTCATTATTAATATATATTACAATATCTTAATCCTTTGGCGAAACCATTGATTTTTAGGAATATTATATCAATTAAAAATTTAGTATTTTTTTAAAAACTGAATTATGTCAACTTTGACACTATTTAGTGTTTGTTTTTTATGAAAATCATAACAGCATGATTGATTGAAATTATAATTATTTAATCAACCCTAAAATGTCATAATGACCTATAAAATTAGTGGAATTCATCAAAAGTATAAAATTTCATTTATTTGGATATTTATAATATCAATTATTTTAATATTTCATTAACAAGGTAATTACTGCATCATAATTGTGTCATAAATGAATTTAATTTTTTAATGTATAAATATTATAATTAAAATATAATTAAGTATGAAATTTTATAATCTTTCTAATTAATTTTTATAGTCGAATTTATCTTATGTATAACCCTATATTTAAAATGATTTAGTTATTAAACATGGAATTTATCTCTTTTAAGACTTTGTTAAATAAAATAATAATAAATGTCCTAATCTTATCCAAGTGGAACAAATAGGATCATATATTATTTTTGAGGTTGTTTTTGGTCGAATAACACTTATCCAATAGAATTATTACTTGTTTCAAGGTAATTATAATTTCATTTTTACACTTAATTACCCTATTTACTTTAAACTATGCTAAATAAAAGTCAAAAGTTACGATTCACAAAAAATTATTTTCATCCTATTGATCCACATTTTACTTACTAATTTCAACCGTGTCTCTTGAATTTTTGAAATTCAACTCGCAGAAGTGGTAAAATTAGGTTTTATGAAAATTTTAATTGCTCGTAGAAGGTGGGTAAATGACTGTAAAAAGTTCCACAAAATTTTATACATCTACTTTTATTATAAAAATGAATCCAGTGAATTAATTGAACAGATATTGGTATTATACATCTATTTTTACGTAAAATAAATTTGTATAAAATAAATAATTATTTAAATAATAATTTTGTTTTAAACTTTAACGCAATGTTTTTAAGAATTCGTCAAAAATTGAATGTTTTCAGAAAAATACCAAAAACTCTCCCTAAGATTATTCTGATATTATGAATTCAAAAATTATTTATATTTTACCAAATTAAAAACATATTTGTTTCATTAATTAAATTAAAATAAATTCATGTTGTGGAAACTGAAAAGTGGGTTTTTATAAGGTAAAAACGTTCAAAAGATTGACTTCTTTTTATGTCAAATTTAAATGTCAAATTAATTATAATGACCTACATTGTATTAAATTAAAAACAATATAATATAATTATACTTCCAAACCATTAAAATTCATAATTTAACCCTATAAATAATTTTGATTAAAAATCTTGTTTTCAATTTAAATTTAGTATTTTTCGGTATTCATCAAAATATGAAAGTAATTAGAAAATTATGAAAAATTATTCAAAATAAAATTTTATATATTGATTCTAAAGAAGTATTTTATTTCATTAAATTTCATATATAAAATTTTCATGTATAGGTTTTAAAAAGGGTTTTTCATTAGAAGGTGGTAAAATTTCATTTTTTGAAAATGAATTCTTTTATCTAAAAATTGAATTTGTTCTTAAATTATGCCTAATAAACACATAATATTGATTCTAAAATTATATGGAGTATATAAAATAAAAAATTCAGTCACTACTAATCATAACCACTTTTGAACGACTAGTTTGATAAGTCATGGTGTGCTCAAACTCTGTGTTTCGTGTAGCACAAGCTATTAAATTACATTATCGAAAATAACATACTATGAAATCTTGGGGTGTAACATATACAAACCATACATGATCATAAATGTTTTCTTGATGATGTATTCGTCTATAACTCCAATATAATGGTAGAATGACCAAATATAAATCACAGATAAATAGTTGGATCACATCATTGGATCAAATAATTTATATGTTCATAGAAATTGTAAAATGTTATTCATATATAAATGATTGAACATCTGGTATCCCACAAAAATTGAACGATTATTTTCTACGTTCATTGAAATCAGTACCAAAGAACAATAATAGGTATTTCTTACTTTTATGATGTCTTTTTTATAATGATAATATTTTTTAAACATGATCACCTTCTATATAGAAAATACAATGTAAGATGGGGGAATTTATATCATGTGTACACCAAACACATTTTTAAATTTTAATTTTACCTCTCCATGTAGAGGAAACATCATAAAATCATTTGGAATATAATATTGTAATTGGTCTCATATAAATAAAATAATGGCGAGTGTTTTCATCTGAACCACTACACATATCATTCCACCACATGCAATGAAAATATTTATCTCTACCATGGGTCTTACCCCACACTAACTTCCATGATGACCCATTCACCTGTCATCACATTGTTACCCCCCTCATTTGATTATAAGGTCACCCTTCTGGAATATAAATTGACAAGTGCATGTCAAGGATCACATTGAAACCAATTATCAATTCAATTATGATGCTGCAATCATTTTCAGTATAATCCACCACCATCAGATAGTCTAGATTGATTAGAATAATATCCACCTTATTTACAACATTTTTATCTATAAAAAGTAACTCATATGTGTAGTTAATAAGAATTTATTATCGAGAAACTACTTGAGTATATATTAATGAATAGAAATATTCTATGCCAAAAAAATAGTTAGGTATGAATATACCTAGACCATACCTTTTACTATAGAATGCACGTCTAAAATATATACTAAAGACTATTTGACCACATATTCTCTACCATACACAACTCAATGATTCCAAAGAGGTACACGAGTCTCCAATTTCATCAACCAATATAGGTTTATAAGCTTCTATTGAGGTCTAGTATCCATTACAATGCCTTTTATAGATATATAAAACTATGAAAGCATATGAAATACACATTAGAAGAATATGATTTCTAAATTGGTGATATGATATGAGTCAAAAATGTTATTCCTATAGAATGTGTCTAGTAATAAAACATTTATATCACCTAACACGGTCACCCACCATGTAATAATTCAAAAAAGATCTTCGAATCTCTAAATATCAACCACCATCATATAAATAATTATTTAATTTTATCTTTGTTCTCCCAAAATATAGAATAAGGACTCCACTAATGAAGGGAGTTGATGGTATTTAGATAAATTGAAAAAAAAAGATCACTATACCGCTCAATTAACCTAATTGTCTATATTGATTTACAAATAATATAAAATGATATCATCATATTGATGTTCAAATCCTAATTGATTACACCAAAATTATGACAATTCTTATACAATGTATCCTTTAGGCCTTATTCACTTCTAAATGTCAGGAAAATAGTATCTTCACTGTAAATCATGATGAGTAGGTATGCATCATAATATAATCCTATGATTGATCCATGACATCTTGATCATGGTTTTTATTTAGTTAAACTAGGAAGAACACCTCAATTAAGTGGTCTGTATAGGCCACTAATGTTAGTTTACCTCTTCTTCATGCTTCCACAATGTCATACCCACATCATCCATATTCACCTTATAAAAAATGTCATAATAATAACCATTAAATAATCTATGTTATTCACAATGTATACAATACTCTAAATGGATCAATACATTCATCAATTTTCTAGGGGGTTTGGGGCCATTTATTTTGTTGGGTTGTTTTATTTAATAATTACGGAAAAAATGAAATTATCATCATCTCCCTATATAGGATCCTCCTTGATGAACATGTAATAAGAATCAATCATGTTTTATCTGGTTCTGGTTCATGACATCATTGAGAAATTAAGAGAGTTTGAATTATTACATCATCAATCTCAATGTAACACCCTGAGATTTTATGAAAAATATTCTTTTTAATTTTATTGATGTCTTGTGTTGTATGGTACACCAAAAGGAGCTTTCACTACACACATCCCTGACTTGGCTTCAATTAAACGCAATTGCGACCTTCCACAATAGCGGGTGTAGTACGCAATACCGAGTTTCACTAAATGAGATATTATTATAATATTATTATGAACTAGCCGTTATGAATAGTAATTCCCACTTTTTGAAATTTTATAAATTTTATCGTTCAAAACGGACTTCATTTTTGGATTTGGAATATTGAAATTATCATAGGGTAAAATTTTGGTACTTTTCGGATAACTTCCATATTGTGATGAATAGTGAAATTTACTAAATTTTAATTAAAAACAACTTTTTTAATAAAAATAATTAATAGTGATAAATTATTAATTTGATTGGTTTAAACTTATATTTAGAATATATTTTTACAATTTAAAACAATGTTGGTCATTGGATGTAATTTTAAATTTAAACCAGATATAAACAAGTGTCAATCTTTTGATAGCTATCATCTCTTAAAAACACGCTATTTGTTTTGACGATGAGAATTAATTTTTAAATTAGTTAATGTAACTGATATGTTTTGAATTTGATAAAATAGACATCATTTTTTGAATTCATAATATCAAATATATCTTAGGCCTAATTTTTGGTATTTTTCTGGAAACTTTCATTTTTTGATGAATAGTGAAACCACTAAGTGGTAGTTAAAAAAACTGAATTTTTCATAAAACATAATTTTACAGTTTCTGTGAGTGGAATTTCAAAAATACGAGATATGTGGTTAAAATCGAGGACTAAAATGTGGTTCAATGAGATGAAAATAAGTTTTGGTGAAAAGTAACTTTTTACTTTTTTACCAAGGATAAAAGTAAATAGGGTAATTAAGGGTAAAAGTGTTATTATTATTACCCTAACACATATCCTAATTCTATTGGATACATTTAATTCAACCAAAAACAACCTTAGGAATAAAATATGACCATTTAGGGCCACATGGAATAGATTTGGACATTTATTATCAATTTATTTAAAGAAGGGTTAAAATAGTTAAAATCAATGTTTAATAACTAAATAATTTTTAATATAGGGTTATAAATAAGATAAATTAAGTTATAAATATTAATTAGAAAGAAAAATAGATTTCCAAAATAATAGTATTTTATTTTTAATTTTTATACTTAATATAATTTAATTTATTTATGATACAATGATGATGCATTAATTATCCTATTAATGAAATATTGACAAAATTGATGTTATAAATACCCAAATAAATGTAATTTGAGACTTTTTATGAATTCCAATAATTTTATATTTTAATAGGATATGTTAGTATTGATTTAATTAATTTTTTTAGAACTAATCATTCTGTTATGATTTTCACAAAAAATCAATTACCAAATAGTGTCAAAATTGACATAAAATAGTTTTTAAAACAAATATTATATTATTAATTTTTATTATATTCCTAAAAATCTAAGGTTCGGCCAAGATACTTATATCATTATAGGTGTATCATTTATGGATCACTTGGGGGTCTCATGGATGTACATAGTATGTTTATTAACTATATAATATAAAAATACAAAGTGACATGGTAAATGTCAATCTAATTAACTAAGAGTTAAAACTAAAAGATATGGTTAATATAATGACCTAAACTTGTTTAAATTATATTGGATGAGAGGATTTAGACCCATACCTACCGTAGAATCAAAATATATCAATTTGGAGCTATTAAAAACCGAATTTGACTTTATAATAAAAAAATATTTTTAGTTATTCCAAAGGTGCCCCTATCCCCCCTTATAAAAGAGAACCTCCTCCCTCTATTCCTCACACCACATTGAGCCTTCACGCTAAGCCAAACCCTGCAACTTTCACCTCTCCACTTCCCTAGAGACATCCTAGAGGTCTAGGTCTTCTTAAAAGACCAATTTTAGTGCCCTAAAAGGAGGTCTCAAAGAAGCGCTTCAAAGAAGAGGTAATGTCTGTTACCGATTTTTTCAACTTTATTTCTTCATCCACTTATTATTCTTTAGTTGTTTCATTATGAAGTAAGAACATCAGTGTCAATCATATACTGATATGTTATTATAGGTATGAAACAACCATATTTCACCATCTATCCATCCTATGGAAAATGAAATCACCACGCGTGCTTACGTACGGAATACCGTCTCCACACCGTGGTGTAAACTATTTTCCACCACCACCTTACTTGGATGTGTATAATGGTGTAAATAATAACTATATATGATTATTGTAAAGTTATATTGATTCTAAAATAGTATAAATACACTCCAATACAATTCCACGATCATGAGAATGATATCATCGCTCGTGTGTACGTACGGACTACTGTCTCCACGACACGATGAGATTCAATCTCCACATTAACCATTCATGAATGATTATAAAGTATATATAATAAGTAATCATGAAATATATGACATAATAATACTACTTTATTTCTGTATATATATATTTATGTCATCTACTTAATTCCACTCAATTCAACAAAGAAACGAAAACAACGTTCATGCGTACGTACGGCCTACCGTCTCCATGAACGGTGTATTTCTTTCCATTTATCGATCCATTATATATATGTATATTCTGAATATATATTATATATAAATCATGTTTTACATCCTGGATTTATGTAATCATTATCTAAGTAATCAAATGAATAATTACAAGTTAAAACACAAACGACAAATGAGACGATTTTACACAAAACGTTACTTTAACATGGAATTTACAAAAGAACGGGTAATATAAAGTCATAAGTGAAACATATATGATATCATAAAAATGAATATTATTATGTAATAAGTCAATGACATTATTTAAATCATTATACATGATTTTCAGAACCATACGAAGCATATCAGACCTAAGGTAAGGGATAATTTTGCAAATCTCATTTTTATCCGACATTGATTATTCAAAAGTATTTACTGGGGTTATTGCTATCATCCATTTACATGTTTTATAAAAGTGTATTCACATATTTTTAAATTCCTTTTTACCCATTTTGACTTTTACCCCATGGTATGGAATGAATCCTTCTTTTATTTATCCTACAAGGTACTTTTTTATTTTTCCGACAAACGTACGAGAAGATTGTTTTTTTAACGTATACGGCATGAAAATATTTTTACGGTTTTATAAAGACTTATTTTCATGAAGCTTCATCCAAAATATTTCATGACTATTTTCAAAAAAAATCCTTTTCTTTTAAAAGTTCATGACATTTTGTGAAATGAAAATGATTTTGAAGAAAAAAGGATATTTTCCTGAAGAATTCATTTCAAGTGTTTTATCAAAACCATTTTTCATCTAAGTTGAAATTATTTCATATGTGTATGTTTCAAGTAAAATGTCTCTCTGATTGACAAGGTTACACTTTTCTAATTCTGAAATGATATCTATTTTCTTTTATATGGATTATGTGATGATGAGATGATGTTTATGAAACCCATTTTATTTATTAGGTTTTTATGAATAATGTATGTTTATTTTGTGGAACAAGTAAGAATGATTTCATTATGAGATGGGTGGGACCTATATCTCCCTCCAATGTATTGGGTAAAGATTTATATCTCATGAGATAGACATGGCTGGAATGGTATGTTAATCCGGTTCAGTGTTACAGGACTAGAACGAGGAGTGAACTCGATTCAGAATGGGACTTGTCCACTAAGATGATCTTGGCAACAATGCCTTGGTTACTATGGAAATCATAACATGTGCTTAATGGTTGCCACAATTACATGATTTATTCCCATGGTATTTTATCATTATTGATGTTCCCTTATGATATATGCCTTACGTACTTCCAAGATTCATGTCTTTGCTCAAGATTTTGATGTTTAGATTTTATGTTCAAGTTTTTTCATTCAAATGTTTATAGATTGTTTTATGTTCTTTATGTTAACCCTTACTGGGAATTTGAGCTCACCACTTTTATGTTTTCTTTTACCCAGGATATAAAGAAAGGTTTTAGGTAAGAAAAAAATGGGAAGATCTTTATTGGGAGATGTTGAAGATCTTTCACCATGAATAGAAGATTTTATTCCGAGTTTCCAAAGACACTAAACTATTACGGTCCACGTGTGTCTATTTTTGTTATGTATTAAGAATTTCTCAAATGTAATTTAATGTCCATGTACGTCACGCTTTGGGTCTCTACAGTTGGTATCAGAGGAAAGGTTTAGTCAACTTTTTGAAACTAGGATGTGAGAACTTTAGTGAGATCCCTAGAGATATTTCTAAGCTATCTCTAGGGATGTCCCTAAGTTTAAGTATAAGTATAGGTTATAGTACTAGAATTATGGTAACCCAAGATGTTAGATATTGAAGGTACTCCCCCTTTATTATATTGTTTTCCCTAGCATGAGTTTTTCCTCTCACACTATTCTTTTTGGGTTTTAGAAAATGGCTGGAAACAAGATGATTCATGACAATGGATGATATGATAGGCAATGGAATGATATTCTTCATGAGAAACCAAATTAAATGGGATTTTTAAGTCCAAACATCATTATTATAACGAATCAGCAATCTCATAATATGATCAATAAACTCAAATTTGGTAAGTTTCCTGACTCGGCTAATATAAGAAAGATGGAGTTTCATGATGATCATAGAGGAAAGAATGTTCAATTTCCCCTATGTAAATCATGTTGGAAGTGGCATCAAGGAGAATGTTTCAAAGGAACTGGAAGATAATTTGGGTGTGGAAAAGAAGGACACAAAGCCAGTAAGTGCAAAGGAAAAGGTTCAGTTAACACCAGGGATGAGGATAATGGTATTTCTATGACATCAACAATGGTTAAATGTTTTAAATGTGGAATATAGGAGAATTATGCAAACCAATGCCCTAAGGGAATGTCTCATGAAGAGAATCAGTATGGTCATATGGGTAATATTTATGTTGATGATGATGAAGTGACTACAAATGATATGTGAGTTGAAATAATTGTTGCAGCTCGATCAATGGTTTATGAAGGTAGTGGAATGATTACATGTATATCAAGTCTAATGTTGTATAAGTAATCTCATTGTAATATGGAATAAAGAGACATCTAAGGATTGTTACACTGTTGTCTTTCCTTGAGTTTTGAAAGTGTATGATTAATGGTACCAGTATCCATGAAAGGTTATTCAGATATTTTTGGAATGTAGATTATATTTGCGTAATGAAGGGATAAAGAGAAAATTAAATGCTTGACAGTATTCATGAGCTCATGACTGATATAAGGACAAAGTGATATCATGGTTCGAATATATAAATTTTGGGATTTTGGTATGTGGAAAGAGTTAACTTTTGACAACATTAATGTTTTCACTATGGTTTAATGGGTATTCATTTTTCATGAGAATACATGATTAAGGTATTCACATGATTGGAATGTGACCAACAAGATATATGGAGGATAAATGATGGTATTCACATGCTTGGTTGATGACATTTCAAGTAATCGTTTTATTTATACTATGATCCTGGACTGAAGTATTTTAGATAAGACTAATGATTGGAATGGATTATGGTGTACATATGTTATTATTGTTTAAGGATATAACTTTTTTCAATATTATTGATTGGATTTTATAGTAATGTAGTTTTAGAAAAAGGACAACCTGCAAGACAGGCGACAGCCCATCGCGTCGGACAAGGCTGTGGGAATCGAACCCACAACCGAAGTGCGACTAGCCTTTATCGCCTACCACTGGCCTATAGGAAGTAATTTTTTAGTAGAAACTAGTTTTATTATATTAATAAGTATGATATATGAATTATATGTCCATTTTAGGAACCATATATGATTAATCTCACTATAGATCGACTTATGTATATTTAATAACATTTGCTAACCTTTTGTTTGAGAGAGATGGAATGGCCCGTCATTTTATCACATGATCTACTAAAACATCATGAATAACAAATTATACTTCATTTATTTAAGATATGAAGTGGAAATTGTTCAACACATGAACAACAGTTAGATTGTACCAAAATAAAGTAAGTATTTATTCTAATTCAAATTCTTCAACTTTAGGGAAATGATCTTGAAAACCAAAAATGTTGTCCTAGTGCCCTTATATCCGATTAATCAGATGGTACCCAAGATCATCACAAATTTATGGATTTGTGATTGTTGCCTTTTTCATAGCCATGTTTTCTACCACTCTCCATCAGAACATGACGGTTAGATTTTTCTTCCATATCCATATTTTCACCTATGTTCTCCTATGTAGAAGCCCAGTGATTAGTTTGTTTGGGTAACCGTTACGTTTCAAACGTTAGTTTTTTAAACCAAGTTTTGGTATTAGTTTTTACGATGCGGGTTTCTATTAAACAAAATTTCGTGTAGAAAACCATTTTTATCCCCGACGAATTTCGAGGGAGAAATTCATTTTAAGGGGGTAGAATGTAACACCTTGAGATTTTATGAAAAATATTCTTTTTAATTTTATTGATGTCTTGTGTTTTATGCTACACCAAAAGGAGCTTGCACTACACACATCCCTGACTTGGATTGCAATAAACGCAATTGCGGCCTTCCATGATAGCGTGTGTAGTACGCAATACCAAGTTTCACTAAATGAGATATTATTATAATATTATTATGAACTAGCCGTTATGAATAGTAATACCCACTTTTTGAAATATTATAAATTTTATCTTTCAAAACAGACTTCATTTTTGGATTCGGAATATCGAGATTAGCTTAGGGTGAAATTTTTTTACTTTTCGGATAACTTTCATATTCTGATGAATAGTGAAAGTTACTAAATTTTAATTAAAAACAACTTTTTAAATCGAAATAATTAATAGTGATAAATTATTAATTTGAGTGGTTTTAAAGTATATTTAGAATATATTTTTACAATTTAATATAATTTTGGTCATTGGATGTAATTTCACATTTAAACGAGATATAAACATGTGTCAATCTTTTGATAGTTATTATCTCTTAAAAACACGCTATTTGTTTTGATGACGGGAATTAATTTTTAAATTAGTTAATGTAACTGATATGTTTTTAATTTTCTAAACTAGAAATCATTTTTTGAATTCATAATATCAAATATAGCTTAGGCCTAATTTTTGGTAATTTTCTGGAAACTTTCATTTTTGATGAATAGTGAAACCACTAAGTGGTAGTTAAAAAAACTGAATTTTTCATAAAACCTATTTTTACCTCTTCTGTGAGAGGAATTTTGAAAATCCGAGAAACATGGTTAATATAAAGTACTAAAATGTGGTTCAATGAGATTAAAATAATCTTTGGTGAATAGTAATTTTATACTTTTTTACCAAGGATAAAAGTAAATAGGGTAATTAAGGGTAAAAGTGTTATTATTATTACCCTAACACATGTCCTAATTCTATTGGATAAGTGTAATTCGCCCAAAAACAACCTTAGGATTAAAAGATTACCATTTAGGCCCACTTTGATTAGATTTGGACATTTACTATCAATTTATTTAAAGAAGGGTTAAAATAGTTAAAATCAATGTTTAATAACTAAATAATTTGTAATATAGGGTTATACATAAGATAAATTAGACTATAAATATTCATTAGAAATCTAAAAATATTTCCAAAATAATAGTATTTTATTTGTAATTTTTATACTTAAAATAATTTAATTTATTTACGATACAATGATGATGTAGTAATTATCCTATTAATGAAATATTGACATAATTGATGTGATAAATACCCAAATAAATGTAATTTGAGACTTTTTATGAATTCCAATAATTTTATATTTTAATATGACATGTTATTATTGATTTAATAAATTTTTTTAGAACTAATAATTTTGTTATTATTTTCACAAAAAATCAATTACCAAATAGTGTCAAAATTTACATAAAATAGTTGTTTAAAAAATATTATATTATTAATTGTTATTATATTCCTAAAAATATAAGATTCGGCCACGATACTTATATAATGATAGGTGTATCATTAATGGATCAGTTGGGGGCCTCTTGGATGTATATGGTAAGTTTATTAACTATATAATATAAAAATACAAAGTGACATGGTAAATGTCAATCTAATTAACTAAGAGTTAAAACCAAAAGATATGGTTAATATAATGACCTAAACTTGTCTAAATTATATTTTATGAGAGGATATCGACCCATCCCCACCTTATCTTCGAAATATATCAATTTGGAGCTATTAAAAAGCGAATTTTACTTTATAATAAAAAAATATTTTTTATTATTCCAAAGGTGCCTCTCTCCTCCCTTATAAAAGGGAACCTCCTCCCTCTCTTCCTCACACCACTTTGAGCCTTCAAGATCGGCCAAACCCTGTCACTCTATCCTCTACACTTCCCTAGATACATCATAGAGGTCATGTTCTTCTTCAAAGAACAATTTTAGTGCCCTAAAAGGAGGTCTCAAAGAAGTGCTTCAAAGAAGAGGTAATGCCCGTTTCCGATTCATTCAACTTTATTTCTTCTTCCACTTATACTTCATTAGTTGATTCATTATGAAGTAATAACATAAGTATCACTCATATACTGATATGTTATTATATTTATGAAACAACCCTATTTCACCGTCTATCCATCCTATGGAAAATGAAATCATCTCGCGTGCGTACGTACGGAATACCGTCTCCACGCCGTGGTGTAAACTATTTTCCACCACCACCTTACTTGGATGGGTATAATGGTGTAAATAATAGCTATATATGATTATTGTAATGTGATATTGTTTCTGAAATAGTATACATACACTCCAATACAAATCCACGATCATGATAATGATATCATCGCTCGTGCGTACGTACGGACTATCGTCTCCATGACACGATGAGATTTATTCTCCACGTTAACCATTAATGAATGATTATAAAGTATATATAATAAGTAATAACGAAAAATATGACATAATAATACTAATGTATTTATGTATATATATATTTATTTCATGTACTTAATTCCACTCAATTAAATAAAGAAACGAAAACAGCGTTCATGCGTACGTACGACCTACCGTCTCCATGAACGGTGTATTTCATTCCATTTATCGATCAATTATATATATGTATATTCTGAAAATATAATATATATAAATCATCTTTAAAATTATGGATTTAATTAATCATGATCTATGTAATAATATGAATAATTACAAGTTAAAATACGAACGACAAATGAGACGATTTTACCCAAAACGCTACTTTAACATGGAATTTACAAAATAACGGGTAATATAAAGTCATATGTGAAACATATATGATATAATAACAATGAATATGATTATTTAATAAGTCAATGACATTATTTAAATCATTATACAGGAGGTTCAGAACCATACAAAGCATATCGGACCAAAGGTAAGGGATAATTTTGCAAATCACATTTTTATCCGAGATTTCTTATTCGTAAGTATATACTCGGGTTATTTCTGTCATCAATTAACATGTTTTATAAAATTGTATTCATGTATGTTTAAATTCATTTTTACCCATTTTGACTTTTACACCATGGTATTGAAGGAATCCTTATTTTATTTACTCTATAAGGTACTTTTTGTCTTTTCTGACAAACATACGAGAAGAATGTTTTTTAACGTATACGGCATGAAAAGATTTTTACAGTTTAATAAAGCCTTATTTTCATGAAGCATCCTCCAAAATACTTCATGACTATTTTCAACAAAATCCTTTTCTTTTAAAATTGCATGAAATTTTGTGAAAAGAAAATGATTTTGAAGAAAAAATGGAGATTTTCCTCAAGAATTCATTTCAAGTATTTTTATCAAAACCATTTTTCATCTAAGTTGACATTATTTCATATGTGTATGTTTAAAGTATAATTTCTCTATGATTTACAAGGTTACACTTTTCTTATTCTGAAATGATATCTATTTTCTTTTATATGGATTATGTGGTGATGGGATGATGTTTATGAAACCCATTTTATTTATTGGGTTTTTATGAATGATGTATGTTTATTTTGTGGCACAAGTAAGAATGATTTCACTATGAGTTGGGTGGGACCTATATCTCCCCCCAATGCATTAGGTAAATATTTATATCTCATGGGATAGACATGGTTGGAACGGTAAGTTAATTAGGTTCAGTGTTACAGGACTGGATCGAGGAGTGAACTTGATTCAGAATGGGACTTTGTCCACTAAGAGGATCTTGGCAACAATACCTTGGCTACTATGGAAATCATAACATGTGCTTAATGGTTTCCACAGTTACATGATTTATTCCCATTATATTTTATTATTATTGATGTTCCCTTATGATATATGTCTTACGTACTTCCAAGATTCATGTCTTTTCTCAAGATTTTGATGTTTAGATTTTATGTTCAAGTTTTTGCTTTCAAATGTTTATAGATTGTTTTATTTTCTCTATGTTAACCCTTACTGGGAATTTGAGCTCACCCCATTTATGTTTTATTTTACCCACGATACAAAAAAGGTTTTAGGTAAGAAAAAAAGGGGATGATATTTATTGGGAGATGTTGAAGATCTTTCACCACGAATAGAAGATTTTATTCCATGTTTCCAGAGACACTAAACTATTACGGTCCACGTGTGTCTGTTTCTGTTATGTATTAAGCATTCAGAAAAAGTAATGTAATGTCCATGTACGTCATGGTTCTGGTCTCTACACTCAACAAGTGGTGTTACATTATTTTTCTGACTTCAACATGGAATAATTTCTATAAATTCAAGATTAAACCTCTGATAAAGAAAAGAACATAACAAAAAATAATGATCAAATAACATAGAAACACACACAAAGATAAACATCATGGTTCAACAAAATAGGCTACCAAAATAAAAATACATTACCCTATAATATTTTCCAAAAAAACCTATTACATAAATTTTTTATATTGACACTAGGGATAACCAAATATATAAAATCATGCATAAAATTAAACATTATCAAATAATGGAATGAATGAAATAATTCACAAAGTATCTATTATATTATAATTTATATTTTTATTATTGTTTCGATATCTAAGGCATGAAACATATATTCTTCTTGTGATTATATATTCCTAAGATGTTGAATTATTAGACAAAAAATCCCAAAAATCAGTAAATTACATCATGTTAATTACCAACGATGAATTAAAATAATATCTAAAATCAAATAGAAAAACCAAAATATCCTATTTATGAAAACTCAAAAGTTAAAAATAATGTGATTTTCAGGAAAATATAATGTTCCCATACCCAGGCCCTAGAGATCATATCTCATGTATACCCTACCCCTTATACATTAAATGATTATAATAAGTCACGGAAAAAAGTTATCTAATGCCATATTTTAACACCCCTGCCTTTTCCACTTGTTTTGTGCAAGGGGTGCCTCTTTCCTCACGTGTTCCGGAATATATGAAAGATGTTTTTCAATTAATAGAGATGAAATATAGACTATCGTGGAGAGATCATACCCTCAGTTTCAATTAACATCAGAGTGATTTAAAAGAAGAGATAAACAATTAATTAATAAAAAACTAATAAATTTTTATCCATTAATGTAGTAGAAAATTAAACTAAAACCCAGTCCATGTAGAAAAAAAATTATTTCATGAAAAGTATACTAAAAATGAGTGAAAAGGATCACATGTAAGGGTAAGAGAAAAATATAAATAGTAATATCAAGCCCAAGGTAAAATCAGAAACATGTATAAAATATTTCTAATATTCAATACCACCCACCTTAGGACCACATCCCTTTACTAAATCAATATGAATGAAATATATAGTTTCACCAAAAATTTTTATTTTGGTGTGTAAAGAAGACTCTGTTGGAAAATACTAAGAAAAGAAACATTCAGTTCCTATAGTAAACATGTGCATTATATTAAATTAAAGAAAATGTGTTTAGAAAAATATATCACACAAACACAACACATATATCATGTTTTGAGAGATTGGATCTACCTTATTTAGAATAATTATGTAAGGATCATTGATTATCTTCCTGAAACATCCCTAGTGGATTATAGCATAAACAAATTTTTAAATCATCCGAATTGTTGGAATATATATAATATAACCTAAATGATGACCAAAACATCCCTCTTGATGGATAGTCTTATATAATAAATGATCATTATCTGCTGAAATAGACAATAGAACAATAAATGTATATGATTTATAACAAAAATTAAAAAACATTAATCATATCACATTAAACATTTTCCTAACCATAAAAATAAATATGAAAGAAACACATGAAAAATTAATTAATCATTCATTCAATCGTCAACATTGGTCTCACCATGCTACTCACTCAAGAAAACAAGGATGAATAAAACTCAAAAAAACATATTCTAATGTTAAGGATTTCCAACATATTGTGTATGATTATTAGAAAGAACGGGTGACCATCCAAGACCAAAATCACAATCAGATTCGATAAATGAACTAAGATCAGCATGATTTATAATTCTAGTTCTTAGTCATGAATAAAATCCACCCTAAAGATACATTGAGGCCAAACAAATGAAGGATGGACCTCTACTGACAAAATTCATTGTACAATGGTTTTACATTTGATAATTATCTCAATATAGGTGCTAATTCAATTAATGATCCAAAAATACCGTATTATATCATGCTATACCCCTTATACTATATAGATAAATTCATAATATAACCTTGTTTAATTATGGATAAGGGATGGAAAATGATATAGAACTAATAATAAATATCATGGTAAAGAATGTTTAATCGATTCATTATTCGTTCATTCATTGAGCTTGTAGAAAGGGTGGGATGAATCTAAAACATTGTTATAATGGCACACTACATTCTTTGAATTAAAATAAGAATTGATGGAATAATAAACATTGGTAGAATTCGTGTTTTAAAAATGGAACAATAATATTTGTGTCCCCAATCGGATCTTCAAGGTTCCATCAAATGGTTGGTGTCTATAAGGTAGACCAATTATAAATCATGATCCCCAGAAGCTATTTGATGGATCTAATCTACTAGGTTGGTGGTATTTACAACCATAATGAATATATACAGTTTCCCCATGTTGGCCAGTGGAGCCTACTGGATTGCTACTGGATCTCCTATAATTTATTTCAGTTACACAACGCTAAGCAACTCATATCCATTGTTTCTCTGTCTCCTAGACAAATATATTGATCCTCAATGAACTAATTTTATTTAAATGTAATGAAATCTATCAAAAATATGTGTACCTGAAGATAATTATTTTAAACCATTGAATTAGTGATCAGAAAAATAAATTTCTTAATGAATATTATTATTTTTCAAAGAGGATTTATTTGGAGTTTAGAGAGTTTTACCTTCCCTAACAAATGATTTTAAGTATGAATATTAGGTAATCAACAAACCCTTACCCTCATATAATATAAATGAATATTTTTTCCCTATATTTATGCTCATGTATGGTAGTGTCTTGATTTGATTTATTAATAAAATTTAAATTTTGAATTATTTTGTAAACAATGTGTTGGATTTAATTGGGGGTATATTAATGAACATATTACTTATAAGTAAAATAAATTATATTATGAAAAATAGTGACATAAATAAAACCAAAGTGGTCAGGAAAAGATAAAAAATTATTTCTTATCTATTAATGGTTAGTAACATATTAATAGTGGTATTTTCATAATGGGTGTGATATGATTTTGATAAACCGCTATAGTTTTATTATACATGAAAAGGTATTCCTCAGGTGGAAGCATATAATGAGCCCAAGAAAAATCTAGATTAATAAAAATTTTAAGTGAATTATTAAATTATTTTTTATGGTTTTTGATACTGATGACAAACATGAAAAAATCCTATGATAACAGTTTTGGAGGAATAAAGCTCGGACGAATAATGTGTTTACATGGACTTCAGTAGATAAATATATTAATTAATTTGTGGATGAAAAATAATTACTATTGGATATTGATTATTTTATTCATTTCTAGTATCTTGTATTAAATGGCAGTATCCTAGATTATTATGTGATTATATATAAATATATGTATAAGGATGGGTAATTTTCTTTTGTGTTATTAGCTGGGATATTTGTTATATTTTCACCTTTAATACATGTTACCTCCTTTATTGGTAGGGTGACCAAATCTCGTGATTTCTAGTAGTATCTTAACCAAAATCTAGGATGGAAAAGGAATGGATGGTGGTAATATTGTTCTCCCTCTCTATACACTGAACTTTTGAATCTTTTTTGGGTATATATAGGCCATGGTGACATTAGTTATTGGGTATAGACTCACAAAGGCTGTATTGAATCTTATTTTTACAATATAGTTATATTCATTTTGTAATAAGTTGAGGTTATAGTGAATACATGTATATGGTCACTGTTATGATGGTTCTCCTGAGTATACTTCCATGAGCTATACCATCATGAGTTATAATGAATTTATACTGTTTTAGTGCAATCTACACATACAAATGGCCAAAAATTACACCATTACATTACATAGAGAGGGAAATTTTTTAGGTTAGAAAATTAATTTTTTAGATTAAGTAATTATGTAGTTTTTTATAATTTACTTATTGGGATTTGATATGATTTTTTAATTATTTTGAAGAAAGGTTAGAAGGATGGTCCTACTAATTATACATGTTATCATTTCCCAGAATACATATAAATAATTTTTCTTGTATAGTAGATCTTGTTAGACATTGAGAAATTCATTTTTAATAGGAGTAGTGTTTTAGGGGTTATGATATCTTCATGGTCACTATAATGGAACTTTTTTAATTTATTTTCAGTTCTAATTGTTTTCTATATAAGTATATTTTTGTATTGGTTCTATTATTTATTGTACCAGGATGCTTCATTTATGATATTGCATATCATTGTGTATTTTATTCATATCTCTTCTAAAGTAATTTATATTGAGTAAAATTAATTGAATTTGTGTGGATTATATACCCTTATGATAGTCTCTCAACCATGGTTTATTAGTGGACGTATTCGGGATTCATTTCCCCCTTAAAATAAAATTACTAATGATGGGTATCTATTTGTGAAGGGTTTTTCTACATCAACTAATCCTCTATTATCCAGTAAATCTCCATCTCCCCAACTATTTATGACTCACTATTATATATAAAAACTACGTGATTTCTTCATTGGAAGTCACTCCAAACAACCTATGAAAAACATTCACCAACATTACAAGGATTATTACCATATCTGAGGATGAAAATACTTATATAAGTAATTTTTTAAATTAAAATTATATCTGTTTTCTTAGATAATTGTAGAATATAATAACATATTTAATAATTATACATTATAAAATAATGTGACACTCATATATATTAATCCAGGGAATAAAAGTTTTCAAACAACATTATTTGTCGATTTAATGTTATAAAATACCCTAAAATATATTCTATGTTGTAGAGTTCCATGTATATGAAAATGATAAAATAAATATAATATTTAATCAATCATTCTGTATAGGTATTCT
Source organism: Viscum album (assembly GCA_963277665.1). Classification (NCBI taxonomy): domain Eukaryota; kingdom Viridiplantae; phylum Streptophyta; class Magnoliopsida; order Santalales; family Viscaceae; genus Viscum; species Viscum album. The sequence continues at coordinate 1,297,141,602 of OY728142.1, read as the reverse complement.
ATTTAAATTATTAATTTTACCACAATCATGACAATATCATTCAATTCATTTGAATAAATGTTTAGGTATTTTTGTTTTTTTGGAAAAATTTATCTTTTGGAAAGTTTTATTTTCAATTAATTCTGTAATCGATCAAAAATGATATAAAAACATCAATTAAGTTTATATCAGTTTTTTGGATAATTAATAAATGGTTTCATTTTTATATCAGGGTTTTTTAATTCATTTTTTAAACTAATACTCTTGGATGAAAAAAAAATTATGTACATCCCTATAAGTAATATATAAATAATTTTTAAGAACATCAATTCAACCATTATTAAAATAGTCTATATTGAATTCTATGAGCTCTAATTCTTTGGAGTTTTTAAAAGAAGTTATCAACAACATTAAAAACTTTATTCATAAAATTAAATTTAACAATATGAAGTTTTTAATCATAAGAGAATATAATAATATATATTTCACAATTCTATACAAATAATATATAAATCTAATTATATCCATCTCAAAAGTATATAATCATTTATTTTAAAAATCATTACTTATTTCATAGTCATGTTTTTCACACATGGAGTTAAAATTATTTTTTAATTTATAGAATCATATTTAGTAATATTCCAAAAGTCATAAATACTCTACTTTATTTTAATGATTTATTATTTAATTATTAATATAATCATGATCAATGAAAATCGTAAACCAATTTATTATTAAATCAAAAAAAATATCTATAATTATAAATAATTAATTATTTTAATACATCACTAAGATTTCTGTCTATAATTAAATTGAATTAATGTTCCTATCATTATTACATGTAATAATAATTACCATCAAATATAATTATTATATTTCTTATTAGTATAAATAATTATAATTTGAATTTCTTTCAATACACTATAAATATGTGTAAAATATTTCCAAAATGGAGTTATTATAGGAAAATTGAAATAATAGTATACTCGCAAAACTTTTCTAATCATTCAGAATAGAGTCCAAAAGAACATAAAATTATAGAAGTAAAAGAGTTATATTAATTATGTATATGGTTAATTAACTCAGAATATTATATTATTAATTATTTTTAGGCTATGATAACAATCACAAAACAAATTATTAAAAAACACATATTTCAGAAGAAAAAAAATATGTTCATGTGACGTTATATTTTGTCAATGAAAACTAAATGAATTAATAATATTTATTTTAATAGACATAATAGTTAAAAATATTCAATTTAAATTATCATATAAATCAAATAATAAAAAAATCATGAAATTTTTTAATAATTACACCATTAGAAAGCCTTATATCATCATATTTAAAATAGAAAAAATGATGGATATGTAAAATTAAATAGATAAATCAAATATTTTAGATATATTTGAAATATAAATATAGAATTAAAAAATAGTTATTAATTTAATTTTTCAATAATTGAGTTGTAAAAAAAATATGGTTGGATGCACAATAATTTAGTACATTGATATTTCTATGTGCTATATTTTTTATCCATATGAGTATGTTCCAAAAATTCCATCACAATTTTATTTGGATAATTTGTATGTTGAATTATTGATGATTAATATACTTTGAATTTTAAATTAATACATAATCAATAAGGATTTATTCTACAACTCTTTTTTTATGTTTTGTCTTATCATAAGTCTCAATTGAAGTTACTTAAAGGCTATGGAGATAGATAGAAAATAATACAGTGCATCTTCTATATATGATATTTGAAATGTTTAGAGTAATGATTAGAGATGAATAAAGACGATTTTTTATATACTAAAAAATATTATTTAAATCATAAATAGATTGAAATTAATGATTTTTTGAAACAATATACGGTTTTATTGAATCTATATAATGAATATTAGTTTATGAAAAATGTTTTAAAACATTCCATGTTTTTTTAAAATTTTAAAAATTCAACAATCTAAATTTTGTATTTATTAAACCATTTTTGGTTTTTTTGTATATATATATATATAAAATAAAAATTTTACACAATATATATTATAAATTAAAATATGTTTTATTTACTAAAATATAAGTTTTATTTTGTTAATATAAATCATATTTAGCTTTTTTATAATGGGTGATCCCTAGGAATTTATATCCAAATTAAATTGAAAATGTAACCCTTTGATGGTCACCCTTTTAATCTAGTACCTAAATTTTCCCCATCTTTATTAGATCTGCTAATTTTCTCAAGACATATATCCATGTCATTCATGGGTTTTGGAGGGTTTTTTGTGGTTTTAGTGACCTCTAGTTCATCAATGGTTTTCTATATATGGCTAATTTTTCAATTTTTTTAAAAAATTATTTATCTATTCGAATTTTATTTATGTAAATTAATTATTTATATGTATATTTCTCATAATATTATAAAATTATATTAATTGAAATTATAAATTTGGAATCATGTTTCATTTTTTTAAACCGGGATATTGTAACACACTTATGAAATGGTAAACTCTCTATGTATCAGTAATGTTTCTTATATATGGGTCATCCAAGAGGCATTATAAAACTATATTCAGTATTTTTATTTTTCTTAGGGATATTTTCCATTCATTAGATAAATATTGAGAAGAATATCCTAATGATATATCCAATATTCCTTATGTGAATGTGGTTGTAGTTATATGTATATGTAAGGGTTGTAATGACTCCTTGTATGAAAATGGAGTAATGAAAGGTTAGTGTCCTAGAGGGTCGATATGTGCAAGGGTTCTCACATAGAGCTATTTACCCACATATAGGTAAGGCCCATTTTTATTTTATGATATAATGGTAAACATTAATTCTTTAATTTTAAATAAATATATAAATTTCATTCACTAGATAAACAATTGGTATATAAAATAACCTTTGGGTGAGGTTCTATCCATGATGCATAAGGGTGAATATACCCTAACATTGAAAAAACCTAGTATGTAATGAAATTTTTTTATTCAAAAAAAATTATTTTTTGACCATGATTGTATCCATAAGTCATATTTTATGATTTTATACAAAGATATAATCATAAATTGAGGGTTTATTATAACATTTACATATAAAAATCATTACTATGACAAAGTAATATTTATGTATGTTTGTATCCTCATTTGAAATCATCATAATAATAAATTAAACAGTTAATGGTAAAACTCAGGATATGATAACAATAATTAATATCATGTATATTAAATGAAATATATCCCATTTTTAAATCTCTATTTTATCATTATCTATCAAACCTATTTATTCATTTTCAGAATTTTGTCTACAATTCTACTAGAAACCTCATTATGATCTTCCCGTTAAAACATACTATTTCAATCTATTGTGTGTAGTGTCCAATGTAATTAATTTTATTTTTCGTCACTTATAATTTGTAAAACATTTATGTAGTATTTTTTCAACATTCAATTTTTAAATTATTAAATATAATTAATTATCATTGAATATAAAAATTAATTCCCATTGTAAATTTCTATCAAAATTAAGATGTAGGATAATGGAAGAACAATGAGTATTATTTTTATTGAGTTTAAATAATATATAAATTTATAGGATATCTTCTCACAAAAATCATAATCTATATCTCATTTATGATTATCATCATAATGCGTCTACAGACACCTAGAATACATGAAGTGATGTTGAATGGCTCTAACCATCTAAATCATTTCTTATGCTATAATGTTCAAGAATTTGTGCAGAGGAATAAAGGTTATTTATAATATTATCATGAAAAACTAAGAAATAATGATTTTATTCAATATTTATAGTCGTTGTCGATAAATGTAAGAAAAAAAAAATAAGATACAAAATTTTACGGATTCAAGACATTTTAGTTTTATTTTTGGGATTTCATTTTATAATTTTTTATTCAATGTACATTATTATACATTAGAATTAAAATATGGTCACAATGGATAAAATATAATATTGGAATATTGGAATCAACTCCTTCTTGATTATTGATATGCCAATATATTGGAAAGATAGAGGTTCTACTAAATGGAGAGTGATATGCTCCCCTAGATCAAATATTTTCAACAATGAGTCCCTAAGGAAGTAATATTCTTGAAGTCTTGTTTTATATATTCAATCAATACAAAAATAACTATGATGTTAAAGTGTTTTTTGTGTTTAATTGAGACTCGAATAACACCTCTCATTGGAAGAAGACATTTTTAGAGGCTATTAAAATTATTTGATTCATTTTCCAAAATTTTTTGTTGACCCCAAAAATCTCTTGAGTTTTAATATATTTATTAAAATTTGTCGAGATATATCAATTTTTGTTTTTTATTTTTAATATAAATAAATTTAATACATTCATTATATTTTTCTTGTTGGCAAGCCTGAATAATCATAATCTTGTGATTCAAAAAAAATTTGTTATGTTCTGATTCAATCATTTTCATGGGAAAATGGTGTGTCATGAATTTCATGAGTCAAATTTGGGGATGATATATATTCAATTTAATAGAATACCCCACCTATTTCATTACCTAGTTATTTTGAAAAGAATTAATTACTCCTTCATACATTCTCTCTATGTTTATATATTTTTATAAATAATAAAATATAGATCCATAACACCATGTTAGATGTAGATAGAAGTTTTTAATTAAATTATAGAGAATTTTCCCCAATTTTAAGATGAAAATATTCATTTAGAACAAAATATAATTTTTTAAAATGGTGGAAAACTATAATAATTTCATTTTTAGGGTTATTTTTTTCAACCATGATATGGTTTGGTTTCATCATCTGTAGACATATCCTTTCTATTGGACTATATGGTTATTATTAGGGTATGACTCTCTCATTTGGGACATTTGTATCCTTTATATCTTTTAATGCACTTAAGGGTGATTATTTATTTGTTTAAAATATATGGAAAGATGGTTTGAGTTGATTTGTGGTAACTATGAGTGGAGGGGGATTTTGTTGAGATCCCTATAAATATGTTATGAAAACCCTTATACTGATTATATGTCATACCATTTGGAATAATTATCTATATAATAAGTATGTGTGTATAATGGTTTATAAAATTACATTAAATATAATACAAGATGTTATATACAATTTTAATAATGATTTCAGAATATAATTATTTTCATGAATAAATATTTCTTATGTCTTGAGGATTGGAATATAATATTGGAATCAATGGATGATAAAAATTAAGAAATATATAGATTCACAAGTAAAAAATAAAATTAAAAAACATTACAATGTAAAACAATTACACATAAACTTGTGAGTAACATTAACAATCTTCCAAATACATAACAATAACATTATTAGTAAAACACTACAAAATTAAAAAACTCATTGACAAATAATAGTAATCTTAATTATCTTAAGAAATAATTAATATTAACTCTAAAAAAATTTATAAAATTGAAAATATCCAAAATAATAATATGGTATATATGTTTTTATTCATTGATATATAAAGTAAATCAATATAATTCATTATAGATATTAGAAAAACACCAGAAGTAATCTTTATTATGTAATCGTAACGTCATAATACATAAAGTCTACCCTAATATAATAATTGTATCTTGTAAAAATTTTAATTTTTTATTTTATATACAATGGAAAAATACACACTATATACGAGTCATGTAAACATAAAATTACCTATAGTCTTGGGGAACTATGTCTCACTTAACGGTCACAAATGTGATACTTTTAATTCATTCAAAAAAAGAATTTGATGATGTCAGAGAGAACCTAATGATATAATCAGGTTTGGTTATAAATATATAAATTTCATCCATATGATATGAACAATTCATAGGGGATTCATACATATTAAAAAAAATTACATTTTCATATATTTAAAAATATTTTCTTATGTTTATTTTTTAAAGGAAAATTCTGTCAAAAGATTAATTTTTGATCTCCAAGTCATTAATAATAAGGGCTAACGAGTAATACTATATTAAAGAATTAATTAGTGTTGAATAGATGACAATAGATCAAGAATATAACTTATATGTTAATCTTGATTTTTAAATGGAAAATAATTGAAAATAATTAAATGTTATAAAAGTTGGAGGATATAATATGAATATATTTCTATCGAATATAATTAAAGGATGGGTATTTTTAGAATTGTGGTTGACATATGATATTATACTGAATATATCAATGCTGAAATTGATGGGACAAGGAGAGGATTCCACACTAAAAAATATAAATAATATATATGTGATTATATGAATAAAAATACAGAATAAGTGACTGATAAATTGACTTTTATTAAGTGTGAAAATATAAAGTACTATAGAAATTTTTTTATATCCAAGAGTGTGAATATCAAAGAGATACCAACATGAATTACTATTTGGGTTCTTAATTTTTCATGAAAATGAAAAATATATATTTATTATTTATAGGGTTATAATTTTGAATGATAAAGATAATGCGTGGTGTAATTATTTCATGAATATGTTGATCATTATAAAATATTGAGAAGATGGGTGGTCTCAATTGTTTATTTTTAATTATATTTTTAAGGTAATAATTGATTTTGAGGTGGGATATCCTCAATTTGGATGTGAATACCTAAATTATCTCACAAAATATATTATTCATATAACAACAGATGGCACATCATATAATACACGAGGGAGCTTGTATAATATATGAGAAAGAACTTGTACTGAGATTTATATTTTTCATTTTTATGTAGATTTTCATTTTCTTATAATGTTTCATTTGGTGTAAGAATAATTAATATAGGATTTTAGTGTAGAATTATACCTTTACATCCATTATAATCAAATTTCTAAAGTATTGATATGTATTTGTTAGAGAAATGACCTGAATGAGGATTACTCTACCACATTTGAGATATGAAATTTAAAAATCCATGTATTCCTTGAATTTCTTTATACCCACATCTTAATATTGAATATGTGACTAAATTTTAAAATATGAATACATTAACAGTTCAAATATGTTAAATTAAAAATGATTGTAAAATTCTTAGCACTGACTCACCCTACCAACTTAGTGATAGGAAACTGCTTACAGAGTTTTTTCATGTGGTACAAATGATGAGTAGAATTCATCTAAAAGGTCCAATATATGTATATATATATATATATATATATATTATTAAATATATAATCTTAATTTCATCAATACTACATGTTTTACCATGAAAATTATCATAGATAAAAGAACAAGACAATCCATTACCTTCTTAAAAAAGTAATAGAATTTTTTTATGTTGTTATAAATGGTTTTGGAATATTATATAGAGATTATCCCATAGAATTTACATATAAATAAATAATATAAAATGATATAAAAACTCTATAATCAATATTTATTTTCATATCTGAAATATTTTATATATAGGTGATGAGACCCAAAACGTCCCAAGAAATTTTGGATAAACATGAGAACATTTATAAATTTAATTTCATTGTAAAAAAAGTTCATATCTAAATATACAAGGGAATTTATAAATATATATTTTTTTATGGTGGTGATACTATTAATTAGTAACTAATAATGGTGATTGTGATTATAATCACATTCATCGGGTTTAGAAAAATTCTATAAAATTGAACCATTTTAGGGAATTTTATTGATATTTTAATCACATATATGATTAAAAGGGTTCTAGTTCATAAGAAAATGCGGAATTTTCCCTTGATAAATTAGTTAACATATTTACAAACTATAATGTGGTGAATAACCCTAATTTTATGAGCAAATTAACTGGGGGTGATATAGCTTTCAATATATTGTAAAATCACATATTATTTGTGTTTTGAATGAGTTATATAACTATACTAATGATAATAATGTTAAGTATTAAGAATATATGTGGATAATGGTTTTTATCTCAAAGACCATCAAAATAAGAATGTGTATGTAAAATAGTTAAACATCAAAAATATATATATTTGTTTCAGAATTGGGAATTATACCGCATAATTTTTAAAAGAATGATTTTATTGTACATCAATGATGAACCTGAAGAAACACCCCATAAGAAGAAATGGGGAAGATGTACTAAATTATATAATAATTTTTTTAGTGAAAGGGAATTTTTTCAAAAAGGAAAATTTTATATAGGGAAAAGAAGAAGAATACTATAATACATAATGAATTTAATATAATGAATATGTTCTTAAAATTTCAGGAACATTATTGATAATTTTTAATGCATTAGTAAATCTAAAGAATTTATAAAAATTGTGAACAAAAAAGTAATACAAATGTATTTGAAGTTATGCTTAAAAATTAATTATTTAAAATAGTAATCAATAGAGGTACAAAATGTACCATTTTAATGTTTTTATAATGTTAAAAAATGATAACTATTAAATTCAAAACCTGTAGAATGAAAGTATTGAGTGGATGAAACCTAAAAATTTGAAAAATTTTGTAGAATAAATATTTTCGAAAGTGTAAAAAACAAAATTTGTTATAATGGAATATGAACTAATCCAAAAAATTTCAGGGATTCCAAATACAGCCTAGAAAAAACTAGAAATGAATACAATTTTTCCCAAATAAACTCCTCAATATGTTTTTGATGAAAATTATCAATAAAGAGTTAATGTTAAAAATTGAATTCTTATTATTGTAGGGAATAATAAATGAAGAAGGATATGTTAATCGATATAAGATATTTATTTTTCATATAATATGATTTATGAATAAAATAGATCGACATAGATTCATAATTTAAAATTTTAGAAATTAAATAATTAATTTTATTATGAAATATAAGATTGGGTGTAACACTGTGATATTTTATGAGAAATAATTTTTTTTAAAGTCTTCTGTGATAAGAAACACCAAAATAATCTTCACTACACACAACACTATCTTGGCTTGCGTTACACGCAAGAGCAACCTTCCTCGATAGCTTGCGCTGTACGCAATACATAGTTTCAATAAACAATGATATATTCTTATAATACTGTGAACTAGAGGTTATGAATAGTATTAACATAATATTGTATTTTATAACATTATAATTAATCATATAAATTTTCTAGAATGAGATATGAAAACAAAATCAATTTCTCTAGTAAAAGATGTATTTTTTTAAAAATCCAGTTTTACCACCTTTTGATTGTGCACCCATTTTAAATATAATTTTTGACAAATTTATAAGTTCAATTTTACGAAAAAACTTCATCTTTTGAATCATGATATGAAAATTTACATTGGATAAATTTTTGATACTTTTCTGATAACTTTCATATTTTGATAATTAGTAAAAATACGCTATATTTTTCTTAAAAACAACTTTTTTCATCAAGATTATTAATATGGTTAAATGATAAAATTTAATGGTTTTAAAGTATAAATAGAATATATTTTTACCATTTAATATAATGTATGTCATTACCATTAATTTTACATTTAATTCATAGTTAAAAACATATCAATCTTTGACAATGTTTTAACTTTTAAAACCCGTTTTCTTAACAATGTGATAAATTTTAAATTAATTACTGCACCTTTTGTGTTTGGAATTTTGAAAAATGGATTCCATAATTGGATTTAGTGGGTCCAAATTATGTTAATAGGTTACTTTTTTGTTTGACATTATGAATAGTAACTATGGTAATTTTTACTTTCTACAGTTAAAGGTTAATCAGGTAATTAGGGGTAAAATTAAGATTATAAAATTACCCTAACACCAGCCAAAATTCTATTGGATGAATAAATGTCGAACCATATCACTTAATTGTTTGAATATATTCATTTCATGGACTTTTTTCCATGAAAATTATATAATTATTGTTAAAACCAAAGAACGTGACAACATGTTACTCTCTTATAACTTATTAGTGTAAAAACGTTTAATTTAGAGATAAACATCATAAAACATCGAACATGAATAGTCTCCAAAAAAATAATAAAATTATATAAATCATTTAAATTTATTTAGAATTTTAGGGATTAAATAATTATTATAAATAAAGACACAATAGTGATGTTGAAATTATTTTATGGATTGAAATATGAAATAAATGGTTTTAAAAATATTAAAATAAATATTATATGAACTATTTAATTTGTTCCACAAATTTTCTAGATTAATATGACATATTAGGAATCTATTAAATTTTTTTTGAATATATCCATTGTGTGTATTTTATTTAAATTCAAATAAATTAATAGTGTCAAAATTGACACTATTGATATTTTATAAAAATAACATATTATAAAATTGTTTAAAAATCACAAAAATATTTAAAATTATAAATTTAAATATATATGGTCTTCAATTTCATAAAATATCCAATTATAGACAATTAAAAACACATAATTAATTATTTATAACAATTAGAAATTTAGAATATTATTACCATAAATAAAATTAATTAGATTAAATAAAGATAAATTAATTTGATAAGGTTTAAAATAAATTCACAACATGTATAAATTTTATTGGTTGATAATATTAAAACCCTATCTCATATCATCTTAAAAATGAGTCATTTTTGGATGTTTTTAAGGGGGTTAGAATTTATTATAAATTAATATTTCTTATGGTTCCAAAGGTGCCCCTCTCTTCCCTTATAAAATGGTACATCCTCCCTCTCCTCCTTATACAATTTTTAGCCTTCAAGCTCGATCAACCCCTACCAATTTCTCTTTACACATCCCTAGATACATACTAGAGGTCCTGGTCTTCTTTAAAGACCAAATTTAGTGCCCTTAGAGGAGGTTTAGAAGTGGCACGTTGAAGAAGAGGTAATATCCTTTACCAATCCTACCAAATTTATTTCATCTTATACATCCTATTATTTATTGGTTTCATTATAAATTAATAACATAAGTATCACTAATATAATGACATGTTATTATAAATATGAAACAAACCTATTCCACCTTCTATCCATCCTATGGAAAAAGAAATCACCACGTGTGCGTACGTACGGAATATCGTCTCCACGCTATGGTGTAATTTGTTTTCCACCACCACCTTACATTGATGGGTATAATGGGGTAAAGAATAACTATATATAATTATTATAACATGAAAATAATTATGAGATATTCTATCATCCACTCCTTGACCATTCAATAATTATGGGAACGATATCGTCGCTCGTGCGTACGTACGTCTTACCATCTCCAAGATGCGATTTGATTCGTTCTACATGATCATCACTAAACCATGATTATATAAACGAATTGAATGAATAAATCATATATATATTATAAAACAACCATTCTGTAAGTGATTTAGCTATAACCATAAAAGAGGAATAAGAATTTATTCAACAAAACACGGAGAAGAACATAATGAAAAGAACACCCAAATAACAAGTAGCAATGAAATAATACTAATAAGAAAGTAAGAATATGCCCATATATGATTTCATAACAATGAGTATGATTCATGAATAAGTAAATGTCATTATTTAAATTGTTATAAAGGAGTTTCAGACACATACAATGCATATCAGACCTAAGGTAAGGGAAAATCTTGCAATCTCATTTTTTATCCGAGATTGTTTATACTTCAAAAATCACTGAGGAATATTTATCATCCACATCCATGATTCATCTATATTTAATATTATTTCTATCATCCAACAAATTTTTCAATTCAATTTTACATATTGGTGAATATTTAGAAATATTTATGTAAGGAATCTTTTTTCGTTTTCAGTATGAGATACCTTTTGACCGTTTTAGACAAAGTACGAGAAGAGTGTTCTTTTAACTTATACGACATGAGTGGATTTTTATGATTTCATAGAACATTATTTTCATGAATCTTAATTTATAATTTCTGAAGTTTATTTTTAATTAACTTATTTTAGTTTAAAATTTTATGACATGTTAAGAAAGGAAAAATGTTTTTTAAGAAGAAATGATATTTTCCTCAAGAATGGAGTTCAAGCGTTTTATCAAAATTATTTTCCATATACGATAATAAAGGGTTTTGTTCTATCCATATTCTTACAATGATTTGATTATGTTAGATAGAATTATTTTAGGATACCATTTTATCTTATATAGATTATGTTATGATATCAAGACCTTTAAGAATATCATTTTTATTGCATGGGTTATTCAATGGTGTATGATTTATGATTTTGTGGCACACATAAGAATGGTTTCATAATGAGATGGGTGGGACCTATATCTCCCTCCAATGCATTGGGTAATGATTTGAATCTCATGAGGTAGACATGGCTAGAACGACAAGTTAATTTGGTTCAATGATACAGGACTGAAACAAGGAGTGAACTCGATTAAGAAATAGACATTGTCCATTATGATAGTCTTGGAAATGAGTCCTGACTAATATGAAATGATCTTATATTATTATGTTCGTATTTCACAAAGTTTCATGTTTTATGATATGATTATTGGGATAACATTCCACTACTATGATTTATCCCAGGTCATGATATTATGATCTCTTTTGCAGGTTATGATTTTCAAATATGTTATGTTCTTATGATATGATATGATTGATATTTCATTTTTTTATACTTATTGAGCTTTTTATCTCACCCTTTTGAATATTTTCTTATCCCCAGGTCTGGAAGAAGGGTATTAAGTAGGATATTCCAAAAGGGACTCTAGATATGATGAAATAAGTGGGAGACAATGTAGATGATGTATGAACTAGTTGTTTATGTTTCCCAGTTTCTATAGACACTATACCTATATAGTCCTATCATGGTTTTGTTATATGTTATAATAAGTATGCTTCAATTCTGATGTAATAACAATGTATGTTATGTAGGGGTCGTTATAGTTGGTATGAGAGGAAAGGTATAGTCAACGTTTGGAAACTAGGATGTGAAAGCCTTAGTAAGAACCATAAGGATATTTCTAATCATAGAACACAATATTAGTGTTTTATAAATGGCCATGAATAACCTATGATAAGACCTAATGTGTGAAATTGTATTCTTCATTATGTGGTTTTTCTATTATGATTAGTGTTTCTCACACTATGCTTATTGGTTTTAGTCAATGGCTGGAACCCGAAAAAACCCTTTTAATGTTGAATGTGACGGTAAATGCAATTATTATCCCCTTGAACAACCAAACATTATTGGAGACCGAATGAAAAATCTTATTGCCATGCTCAAACATCATTCTCAAGATATGAATCATTCATTAATTTCAAACGAGCAATGGAAATACCAACATTCTATTTAATACATCATGAGGAAGCGTCCAACTTCATTCAGCGGGTCTTCTGATCCATTAGTGGTTGAACAATGGATTAGTACAACTAAAAAGATATTTTATGTTCTACAATGTTCTGAACATGATAATGTCATATTAGCAGTATAACGTTTGGAAGGTGAAGCTGATCAATTGTGGAATCTTATAAAGAATATGCGGAAAAGAGACAAAATTGATTCCATGGAATGGGATAAGTACAAAAACTTATTTTTCAATAAGTACTTCCCTCGTATTTTTCGAACAAAGATGGAGATAGAGATTCTTTAACTAATGAAAAAGGATGATTAATCTGTCGGTACTTACAAAGAAAATTTTTCAAGACTTGCAAGGTATTCTTCTGAAATTATTATCCAACTAGAGAGTAAGATCGATCGATTATTCAATGGATTAAAAACAAGTCTTTAAAGGGTGTTACCCATAAGGGACCTCAATAGCTACTAGGAAATAGTTTGATGTTCTCTCACGGTTGTGATGGAGATTGGAGTAACCCGTCATTAATTAATATGGGTTTGATAAGAAGAGGAAAATGGAATTCAAATGGAAATCGAAAGACCACACTGAAAAGAATATGAGTTTTCCCTTATGTTCAATGTGTAGAAAGAAACATAGAGAGAATTTTTATAAAGGGACAAGTAAAAGTTTCAAATGTATAAAATATGGTCATTGGGATTTTGAATGCTGCAATGATAAGAAAAAGATGTCTAGTGATGCGCACAAAGAAAAGGCTACACAGAATGCAGCCCTTACACTTCAATCTTACAAGTTAAAGATAGTGGGGCATTATGCTAATCAATGCCCTAATCCAAGGGTTTTTTATGATGATCGACGTCAAAAATATCTTATGTCCATTGACAAAGGAATGTCACATTAAATTTTTATCGGTGATGTGGGGTACGATAATGATGTGGTGAAAGGTACACTTACCATCCACTCTAAAGTAGTAGATGTTTTTTTTAATTCTCGATCCACCCACTCTTTTATTTCTGTTTAGTTGTTTAAGTGTATTTCCATACCACCTCAACGATTATCTATTGAGTTAGGTGTGATAACTCCTAATGTCACAACAGTTTCATCAAAAGATTATATTTCTTCTCCAATTGATGTTTGTGGGAAAGTGCTTCCTGCAAATCTTGTGATCCTAATTATAGTAGAATTTGATGTGATTCTTGGCATGTATTGGATTTCCTTATATAGAGCTCATATCGATTTCAAAATAAGGGAAGTCACATTTAATATTCATAATCAATATATGATCTTCTATTGAAGTAAGGATAAATATAACCTTCTAGTGGAAATTTCTTCCATCTTATGGGTCTTGATTCCAATAAATGAAAATTATTTATGTCAAATGGTTGGAGAGAAAATCACGATTAATAATATTCCCATTGTACGGGAGTTTTATGATGTTTTCCATAGGAATTTCTAGGTCTTCCACCAAATCATGAAGTTGAGTTTTCAATAGAACTCATACCAGGTGCTATGCCCATTTCAAAGTCACCTTATAGAATGACCCCAATCAAGTTACAGGAATTGAAGAATCAACTCCAATAGAATCCTGATAAGGTATTCATGCGACCTACTGCATCACCGTGGGGAGCACCTGTTCTTTTTTTTAAGAATAAAGAAAGATCAATGAGACTCTGTATTGATTATCGATAAATTAACAAGATCACTATCAAGAACAAATATCCTCTCCCACACATTGATGACTTATTTGACCAACTACGCGGAGCTCAATATTTTACAAGATGTATCTTCAATCAGGGTCTCATCAATTTAGGTTCAAAAGGGAGGATATAACAAAGATGGATTTCTATACAAGATATGGACACTATGAATTTATAGTGATGCCATTTGGTCTTACTAATTCCCCTTCTATCTTTATGGATCTAATGAATTGATTCTTTAGAGACTATCTTGATCACTTTGTGTTAGTCTTTATAGATGATATTCTTGTATATTAAAAGAGAAAGAAAGAACATTAAGATCACTTGAGAATTGTATTAAAGACCCTAAGAAAAGAGAAGCTTTATGCCAAATTTACCAAATATGAGTTTTGGCTTCAAACTTTCATTTTTGGGTCACATAATCTCAAAAGAGGGGATATTTTTGGATCCAGCAAAAACAGAGTTTATCGAAAGATGGTAAAGACCAACAAAAGTAACTGAGATCAAAATTTTTCGTGGTATGGAGGGATATTATCGACTTTTTGTGAATGATTTTTCACGATTATCTAATCCACTCACCAGGTTGTATTGAATAGGAGTTATGCTCGTTTGGATGGAGGAGTGTGAAGATAATTTCAAGGAGTTAAAAATAAGGTTATCCAGCGCACCTGTGCTCACACTGCCTTGTAGTGGAGAACGGTTTGTGATATACAGTGATGAATCCATGAAGGTATTGGTGTGTGTTCTCATGAAAAACAATATGGTGATAGCTTTTGACTCAAGAAATTTGAAGATCCATGAACAAAATTACCGAACTCATGATTTGGAGTTAGCTGTGGTATTTTTTGCATTAAAGATTTGAAGGCATTATATTTATGGTGAAATGTGTGATATTTATACTGATCATAAATGATTAAAGTATATTTTCACACAAAAGGAGCTAAATATGAGCCAAAGGAGATGGATGGATCTGATTAAGTATTACGAATGCTCAATTCATTACCACCCTGGGAAAGAAAACAAGGTGGCAGACACATTAAGTTGACAAGACCATGCTAGTTAATCCATGATGAGGATAAAAAAAGATCCAATATTTATGGATTTACAAAGGATGTATCTTGGAATTATAACGGATGGGGAAAAATATTATCTTTCTCAAATGAATGTTCAACCACTTATAAATGTGAGGATTAAAGAGGCACATAAAGAATATGTAGAGTTTCAAAAGAAGGTGAGAAATGTTCATGAATTCCACATTTATCATAATGAAATAATAAGTTTTAGGAATCATGTTTTTGTTCCTCCCTTCCCAGAACTAATGAAGGAATATTGTATGAATCTCAGAGTTCTTCATTTTCTATTCACCACAGAAGCACAGAGATGTATAGGGACCTGAAGGAGTACTTCTGGTGGGATGTCATGAAAAGATATGTTACCGAATATGTATCTCGATGCTTGGTTTGTTAGCATGTTAAAGTTGAAAAATAGAAGTCTAAGGGGATTTTACAACCATTACCCATACCAAAATGGAATGGGAAAACATCACTATGGACTTTCTCATCCGACTTCCCAAAACATCCAAAGGCAATAATGCTATCTGGGTTATAGTCGATCGCCTTATGAAGTCGGCATACTTCATTGCTATTAGAGATGATTTATCTCATACTCTTCTTGCCAGGATATATGTAAATAAAGTGGTAAGATTTCATGGAGCACCACTTTCCATTATATCTTATTAGGATCCGAGGTTTACCTCGATGTTTTGGCGAAGTCTTTAGCATACTATAGATACAGAGTTGAGTTTTAGCACTGCTTATCATCCTCCGACAGATGGTCTGTTTGAGAGGAAAATTAAAACACTAGAAGTCAAGTAGAGAGCATGCTCTATGGATTTAAAAGGTGGTTGGGATCAACACCTACCTTTGGTGGAAATTTATTATAATAATATCTTTCACTCAAGTATTCAGATGACTCTTTATGAAGCTCTATATAGAAAGAAATGCAGAACTCCAACTTGCAGGGATGAAGTTGGGGAAAAAAACTATTAGGAACTGATCTTGTTGATGAGATGGCAAAAATGGCCAGATCTATTCAACAACACTTAAGAGCATCTCAGAGTCGACAAAAAAGTTATGCCAACAACCTAAAAAAGACCTAGAATATGATGTGGGTGATAAAGTGTTCTTACAAATATCTCCTTGGAAAAGAGTGATGAGATTTTGAAAGAAGGGAAAGCTGAACCCTAGGTATATTTGTCCTTTTGAAATAATAAATCATGTTTGGAATGTAGCTTAATTGTTTTCACTTCCACCGAATCTCTCTCAAGTTCATGATGTGTTCTATGTATCTCTCTTGAGAAAGTATATACCTGATCTTTCACATGTACTAAGATCAGAAGTTGTACCGCTGGAGAAAGATCTTTCTTATGAAGAATAGATGATAGAGATTCTAGATCATAGCGAAAAAGTTCAATGAAACAAGACCACTCGTGTGGTTAATGTTTTATAGAGGAACCACCAATTAGAAAAAGCTACATGGGAAATAGAGGATATGATATGGGAGAGGTATCCTCATCTGTTTGTTACGAATTGATGAATTTCGAGGGAGATATTCTTTTTAAGGGGGGTAGAATTTAACACCCTGATATTTTATGAGAAATAATATTTTTTAATATATCATGTTATACAAAACACCAAGAGAATATTTCAATACACGCATCATTGGCTTGTCTTGAAATACACGCAAGGGCAACCTTCATCGATAACTTGCATTGTACGCAATGATGTGTTTCACTAAACAATGATATATTATTATAATACTATGAACAAGCCGTTATGATTAGTATTAACCGTATTTTTAATTTTATAACATTATAATTCATCTTACACATTTTCTAAAGTGAGATATGGAAACAAAATCAACATTTCGGATAAAAGAAATATTTTAAAAAAAAATGTAGTTTTAGTGCCTTTTGATGGAGCACCTATTTTAAATATAATTTTTGACAAGTTTATAAGTTCAAATTAAAAAAATAAACTTCGTCTTTTGAATCAGGATATAAAAATTTAAATTGGATACATTTTTGTTACTTTTCTGATAAATTTAATATTTTGATGAATAGTAAAAATACGCTAAATTTTTCTTAAAAACAACAATTTTCAACAAGATAATTTATATAGTTAAATTATAAAATTAAATGTTTTTAATGTATAAATAGAATATATATTTACCATTTAATATAACATATGTCATTACCATTAATTGTACATTTAATTCAAAGGTAAAAACATTTCAATCTTTGACAATGTTTTATCTTTTAAAACCCATTTTTTTAACAACATGATTAATTTTAAATTAATTACTGCAACTTTTTTGTTTTAATTTTGAAAATTGTATTCAATATTTGGATTTAGTGGGTCCAAATTATGTTAATAGGATACTTTTATTTTATTTTTGACATTACGAATAGTAACAACGATAATTTTTATTTACTACAGTTAAAGGTAAATCTTGTAATAAAAGGTAAAAATAAGATTATAAAATTACCCTAACACCTGAAAAAATTATATTGGATGAATAAAAGTAGACACATATTTTCTAAGGGTCCTAATAGATTCATTCAACTAACTTTTGACCATGAAAACTATATAATTATTATTAAAACCAATGAAAGTGACAACGTGACACTCTCTTATATCTTATTGGTGTTATAATATTAATTTCGTGATAAACTTCATAAAACTTAGAAAATGAATAGTCTCTAGAAATATAATAAAATTATCTACATCATGAAAATTAATTTATAATTTTTAGGGATTAAATACTTATCATTAATAAAGACAGAATAGTGATGTTGAAATTATATTATTGATTGAAATATCAAATAAATGGTTTTAAAAATATTAAAATTAATATTATATGAACTATTTAATGTGATCCACGACTTTTATAGATTAATATGACATATTCAGAATCTATTAAATATTTTTGATCGAATATATTCTCTGTGTGGATATTATTTAAATTCAAATAAATGAATAGTGTCAAAATTGACACTATTGTTATTTTATAAAAATTACATATTTTAAAATTGTGTAATAATAACAAAAATATTTAAAAATTATAAATTTAAATTTAAATTCCACAAAATGTCATAATTTATCCAATTATGGAAAATTCACAACACATAAGTAATTCATTATAACAATTTAAAATTTAAACTATTATTACCACCAGTAAAATTAAATAGTTTAAATAACGATAAATTAATCAGATAAGGTTTAAAATAAATTAACAACATGTATAAATTTTATTGGATGATTAGATTACAACCCTATCACATATAATATTTTAATTGAGTTATTTTTTGAGGTTTTAGGCAGGGTTTAAATTTATTATAAATTAATATTTCTCATGTTTCCAAAGGTTCCCCTCTCCTCTCTTGTAAAAGAGAACCTCCTCCCTCTCCTCCTCACTCCATTTTGAGCCTTCACGCTTGACCAAACCTATACAATTTATCTTTTACACTTCCCTAGAAACATACTAGGGTTCCGGGTCTTCTTCAAAGACCCACTTTAGTGCCCTAAGAGGAGGTCTAGAAGAGGTGCATCGAAGAAGAGGTAATATCCTTTACTGATCCTTTCAAATTTATTTAGTCTTCTAATACCTCTTATTTATTGGATTCATTGTAATGTAATGACACCATTATCAATAATATACTGATATGTTATTATAAATATGAAACAAACCTATTTCACCATCAATCTATCATATGGAAAATGAAATCACCACGCGTGCGTACGTACGAAATACCGTATCCACGCCATAGTGTAATCTGTTTTCGACCACCACCTTACATGGATGGGTATAATTGTATAAAGAATTTCTATATATAATTATTAAAATATGACACTAATTCTGATATATTCTATCATCCACTCTAAGACCATTCATTATTTATGGGAACGATATTGTTGCTTGTGCGTATGTACGGCTTACCGTCTCCACGATGTGATGTGATTCATTCTACATGATCTTCACTAAACCATGAATATATAAACGAATTGAATGAATAAATATGATATATATTATACTACTAAAATTCATTAAATGATGTATCTATAACCTAAAAATAGGAATAAGAGTATATTCTGCAAAACACACATAAGAACATAAAGCAATGAACACTCGATTAATATGTAGTAATGAAATATTACTAATAAGAAGTTAATAATATGACCATATATGATATCATAACAATGATTATGATTCTGGAATAAGTCAATGAAATTATTTAAATCATTGTACCGGAGGATCGGACACATACAATGCATATCAGACCTAAGGCAAGGGGAAATCCCGCAATCTCATTTTCTATCTGAGATTGTTTATACTTCAGAATTTACTGAGGAATATTTATCATCCACTTAAATTTTTCCTCAATATGTAATATTATTTCTATCCACCTAAAAATGATTTAATACATTTTTACCTATTAATTAATTTTTAGTAATAGTTATGAAATAAATCTTTTTTTATTTTCAGTACGTGATACTATTTGACTTTTTATGCCAAAGTACAAGAAGAATATTTTTTAACTTATACAGCAAGAATATATTTTTATGATTTCATAGAACATTATTTCCTTGAAGCTTCCTTTAAATTTTTTCAAGTTTATTTTTAATTAACATATTTTAGATTAAAATTTTATGACATGTTAAGAAAGGAATAAGGTTTTTTAAGTATAAAGGATATTTTCCTCAATAATGGAGTTCAGGTGTTTTATAAAAATTATTTACTATCTAAGGTAATATAGGGTTCTGTTTTTATCCCTATTTTTACACTGATTTGATTATGTAATGCTGTAATTATTTTTGGATGTCCTCTTTTCTTAAATGGATTATGTTATGATGGAATGATGTTTAGGAATCCCATTTTTATTGCATGGGTTACGCTATGATGTATGATTTATGATTTTGTGGAACACATAAGAATGTTTTTATTATGAGATGGGTGGGACCTATATATCCCTCCAATGCATTGGGTAATTATTTTTATCACAAGAGTTAGACATGGAAGGAATGGAATGTTAATCTGGTTCAGTGATACAGGACTGAAACAAGGAGTTAACTCAGTTCAGAAATGGACTTTGTCCGCTATGATAATCTTGGAAATGAGTCTTGACTAATATGAAATGGTTTTCTATTGTTACGTGCATATGCCACAATGTTTCATGTTTTATGATATGATTATTGGGATTACATTTCACTACTATGATTTATCCCATGTCATGATATTTTGATCTATTTTGAAGGTTAATATTTTCAAAATGATATGTTCTTATGAATATGATATGATTGATATTTCATTTGTATGCCCTTACTAAGCATTTGGGCTCACCCTTTTGTATTTTTTCGTTTGCCCATGTCCAGAATAAGGGTATTAAGTAGGATATTAAAAAAAGGGACTCTAGATATGATGAAATAAGTGGGAGACAATGTAGATGATTTATGAACCAGTTGTTTATGTTTCCCTGTTTCTAATGACACTATACCTATACGGTCCTATCCTGGTTTTGTTATATGTTGTAATAAGTATGCTTCAATTCTAAAGTAATAACAATGCATGCTAGGTATGGGTCATTATATTGGGGCTCAAATATTGAATTTTAGTTCTTTTCAATTTAATGATGGATTTAGACAAAAAATTTCAAATACATAAAAAAACCATTATAATGGGAATTAATTCATTTTCAATATGATTTATTTTATTATTAAGAATTAAATGATAGAATATTACACAAAATAGGGATAAACCCAGTTAAAATAAAATTCTCATTTGAGAATCGATTGAAACTTTTTATTTTAGCTCAAACGCTTATAACATGTTTTGGAATAAAAGATTTGTACTTCATGGTCAATTGATTTTCATGAATATCACTGGAGGATATGTTATAAGAAACCCACCCCAACTATGTTGAGAAAGATATTTTATTTTTGAAACATGTTAAAAGGTAATGATGCTATATAGAATTAATAAAAAGGAATATATTTAGTCAACTAGAAAGATAGATTTTGCACATTTTAATTTCTGTTGACCAATGAGACATCTATCAACTAACGGTGATATCTATATTATTATTTTTATTTATGATTTCACCCATAAGACTAATGTGATATTCATGAGACATAATTTTATATTTTTACGGTGTTTAATATATTCAAAAAGGACGTTGATAAAGAACGTGGTGTAGATAATATAATTCTGACATTTTAAAATGGAATGAAATTCTCTACTAATTATTTTTAATTCTATATAAAAAATAATTGGTTAAAAATATTCACATTTCTATTTATATACCAAAAAATGGAGTCATAACACAAAAAAAGTACCTTGTTTTAATGGTGTATGACATATATTTATGAACAATAAATCTCAAAATATTTATGAATAAAATTTTTACATTGAACAATGCATATCTATAATAGTTTTTTATATATAAATAAATAAACATAAATTTTAATGAGATGTGTTATAATAAAAAATATATATTTAAGAACATTATTTTTTGGACTGTTTTTATATGATTTTCAATGGTAAATTTTTTTTGGGGGGAAATATGTGTAATTAGTATCCAAGGATTGATCACCCCATGAGAAAAGCCATAACTATTATAGATATATTATACATAGACTTGATTATTTCAATGATGTGAATTCATTTAAAAATGAACTTATATCCCGAGATGTGTGAGAATAAGATCAAGAAATGATGATGAAAAATAACATGAAGAATTATAAAAATATTTTTTGAAGGGAACCATGAGAACGACTAAGTTAACACTCACTCTGATCAGTCCATTGATAATAAAGATATTATTGATAATAAAGACATAAAATTTTAAAAGATAAAAAATCTTGATGAAACTAAAAATATAATTTGAAATCATGAATTTCGAGTGACAAATAAAATAAAATTAGCCCTTAAAATTAAACAACTCTCATTTCTCAGGGAAATGAACAATTTATTAAACAAGATGCTAGGAAAAAGGCGTGGAAAATTACATGATGAAGAGAAGGATAAAAATATGATAAATTTCACTAGAAATGTTGTTCATATAATATGAGAAAAAAATATTATATTAATAATGTTTTTATTTTGAAGTAAACATTTTGAAATGAATAAGATATTAGGGTATAATTAATGATTGGTTTAGAGAGGTCATGGTCAGGTGGATGTTATATAATTTAATGATAATTTTTTACATAATGAATGTCTTCATACTATTATCATGTTTTTAGATGTTGGGGATTAATCAATTTATAATTATCATCATATATAAATGATGACTTTATACACAAATGGGTATTATGATTAATATGGTAGTATTAAGTTACAAGAATGATTAATACTTAATAAATATTGAACCATGATGTGTTTTTTATGAAATCATTATTATTATGAAATTATTCAGAATTATTTAGAACCCTAAAAAATATATAAATAAAAATTGAACTTCTATAATGAAAAATTTTCAATAAACATATATGTTAGTGTGATGACAAAATGTAATATAATATTAATTTTCTATATCAATGGTATAATTTTTATTAATGATAGTATTTATGGTTGTGAGGAATTTTTTATGTACATAAAGATAGATTTTATAATTTTAATACCTAGAAAGATGAATTAATTCATTGTTGTATATTTTGTCCCAAAAGGAAAATATTTATTGTTATCATAGGATAAAATATCCTTGGAATTTCAGAAGGATTTCCATGGAATAATTAATAGATATATCAAAAACTATGATTTTAGAAATGAATTTAAGTAAATATATAAAAATAATAGTGTGCTAGGATATTGGAATCATTCATTTTTTTACAGTATCAAATTTATATAATGTTAATATATTATTTTTTTTCCCTAGTAATCAATGTGATCGAATGAAATCACATATATTTTCTTCCATGTGAATTATTATCTATACTAAAGGAACGATGAGTGAAAATATAAATTAGAAATTGAGTAAGAAATTTAATTTACTAGGATTCAGTAATGTAAAATGGGTTGTATATTTTAATGATAAAAAATCATTAAAAGAAACATTAAACTTGAATGAAATCCAAGAGGTATACATTTCTGAAAATAACGATCAGTGACTTTGGGGAAAACTGAATTCATGTATTTTAGATCAAAAAATCATGGCCACAAATTTTATAGCCAAAATTATTGATTTATGACATGATTTTGAATATTGGATAAACATTGAAAATTAATTTTGATAATAAAATTAAAATTTATTTTCCAATGAAATATTGTTAACCTCTCTAGATCACAATTTACATAAATAAAGAATAATTTATCCATGGAGAATGTCCCCAATATGGATGTAAATATGGTGTACATTTCCATTAATGATCATATGGCATATATATTCACCAATTTTATTTCAAAAAAGTGAGATTTAATGTTTTGAGATGGAAAATTATTCCCAAGACATTAAATCCTATAGAAGATATAGAATATATGACTAGCATTCAGAAAATATATATTTTTATTCCATTGATAAGTAAATATAAAAAGGTAAAAGTTATTGTATTGATTATTTTGAGTTGGTAACAGTTTTTATTCTTTCCATAGATAGTGTGACAACACCCACATTGGTAGCCTATAGTTAGTGGTTATTTTATTATAAATTCATATATAAAATAGATCACATAACAAAGTATTTGTTAGTTTAGAAGTATTAGATAACTAGATATATACATTATTCCCTTATTACATTGATAATTAAAAATAGAACCTAAAAAAGGAGAAAAATTTGTTCATTGCTAATCATTCAAATATTTCATCTTCAATCCTTGGGGAAGAAAATTAAATGAATGTTAGATCCCAAATTCTTATTAAGGGTTACATATAGTGGAATCATGAATTGATAATATTTGAAATATATTCAATAAAGAATAATCAACGCATAAAGGAAAATAATTGATAGACTAAAGAATTATAAACAATAAACTATGAATGAAAATGCATCCACTATCGTTAAGACCTTTTACTTTATGTTTTAAAACTATAGTAGGAAATCTACTTAATTTGGCCAAATGTTTTTCCTCAAGAGTATTTTTGATGAATCAAGGCATAATATAATGTTGTTCCCCACCCCTCACTGCATCTCGAAATCATTCTTAAAATATTTAAGAACTTATTTAATTCATGAACAACATTACATATCATAAAATATCTGTATTTAGTAGAGTATGAATATTTATCAATATTTCCCCAGTTAATCAAATAAAATTCAAAGTAAACACCATATGTAAAAAAATTATATATGTTTTAGAAAAAAAACTTATTTATAATATATATATTTTGGATAAAAATATTTAAAAATAAAAAAATAGTCTTAATGTGGTAGTAGATATATAAAATAAAAATGATTTAGTGCACAATGCCATGTATGCCTTAGTGAAGTGAAAATTGAGATGAAGTCCCTTACCTTATGCTCCCCATTAGTTAATAATTCATTAAACAACCGTATAATTATTTATAGAAGTTTTTTAACTTATAAAAAAACTATATTAGTATTTATGATATCATGTATGGTTATCTTATATCATCTTATCACCTATGTGGGGATAATATTTCATCATTACCCTTATTTCAGTTGTTAACTGCATCATTTTTAAAAGGTATGTTTTGTTGTGTAACTCTCTATTCTTGGGAATAATAAATAGTTACATCATATACAAGATGATATGGAGGTCATAAACTTCATATTTATTCATTATAGTTATTTTTATAATCATTATTTAATTATGAATATGGGGAATGAATCGAATAACATCATTATTGTAGTAGGTCATACGTATGCATGAGTGACAGTATAATTCCTTTAATTGTGAAATGGTTAGGATTTGGATAGTATAAAAATTATCATAAAATAATTATTATTATATGAAACCAATATTTCTCTCATTATTCCCATCCACGTATTGTTGTGATGAAAAAAAAATTACATCATGAAGAGGAGACGACAAGCCATATATACACACATGGGGGGCTTTCGTCTCTCATAGGATAGATAAAATGTGGAATATGATTGTCCCATTGTAATAATAAATTATAAGTATATTTATTTAATGTATTTATAAATTTATCCTGGAAAAGCACATGAAAAGAAAGTAGAAGTAGAAAAAACATTCAAGAGTTGGTAATGACAATTATCTCTTATTCGGTCTACGTCATTTAGATCACTTCTTAAAGAACAAATGGGTGATTTTTTTGGAAGAATTGGACCACTAGAATTTTATTAAGAATTGAAAAAAATAATAAGGTAGTTGAATGTTGAGACATGAAGCTCAAAGATAGTGAAATTTAATGAACATGGAGTTCTATTTTATAATTAAGGTCAGGGGAACACATGGAAATCCTAAAATGATTTATTATAATAATTTATTTTCCTATTAAAAAAAGGAAAAAATGGACATGGATTGAATGATTAGATGAGATAAGTTTGTAATAAAATTATAAAGTACAATTTACACATCTTTTGGTTGTATTTTTAACCATATCTTTTTCTTTGACCTTATTTAACTTCTATTAATTTTAACTATGGTAACAATTTATTTAATATTAATATATTTCAATGTTCATATATAAAATTTCAATTAAACCATAAATGAAAAATTTATGATATTTTAGACAATATAATAGCCACATATTAAAAATTTATATTTTTTATGAACACTGACTAATTTAGTAAAATATTATTTTGATAAAATATCAATAATTTCACATTTTACACAATTAATTACATTGAATTTAACAATAAAAACAAAATAAAATAACTTTAAAAACCTTTAATATATCCGTATATGACATAATAATACATTAAATTCGTGATTCAACTTAATAAAATTGTATTATATTTACTTTTATATTTTTAATATCAATTATTTGACTATTTCCTTCATAAAATAATTAATACATCATCATTGTATAAATATTTATGGTGACTTTCTCTTCAAAAAAAAAATTAAAAATAAAACACCATGATATTGAAATATTTTTCATATTTCAAAATATTATCTGTAGTTGAATATGATTTCAAAATAAATACATATTGAAAATAATATTGTTTTTAAAATATGGATGAAACATATTTGACTATTTTTTAAATAAAATATTACAAATATCAAAACCTCCTTCAATTGGTCCCAAAAAATAATAACTAAATTCATATAAAAAATAGTTTTATTAAATTTCGTTTCACACTTACATTAATTCTTATTCAACATTTTTTCCCATGTGGACACATAAGATATTTTTAATGTAATGAAAATGATATTTAGTGACTTTCTCTAATGTAAAAAATATCAATATAATTATCATCATAATTTTACATTAAATAAATCTAATTAGAAACATATGTGTTAAGGGTATAGTATAAGTAATCAAATAAAATTGGAACAAGTGTTAGGAAAATTATATTGTTCTTATTATATAAATATTACCCTTAACTACCCAATTTACCCATTACCAGTTTCATTAGTATTTTTCATGTTAATATTCATATTGGAAAAAAATAAAAGGAGTATATTTAGTAAATTTAGTCCTTCTGATTCCAAATATTTAATCCATTTTTAATATTTGTTACATATAATTGAATATTTTATTTTTATATAAATTCTACAAAACCCAATGAAAATATTATTTATTGAAAAAAGTATATTTATGCCCAAGAATGTATTTAAACTAGAACATGATATAAAGACGATTAAATTGAAATGGAATAGAAAATTTAAGAACAACGAGTTATTCAGTTCAATGGTAATCAAATTAAAATAATACATATAATAATGATATAAATAAATTAATTTTTTTTAAAAAAAATTCAATCATTATTAGAAAATTATATTTTTTGAAAAATTAAATAATTAACAGTAATATAATTATGAAATTAGTATTTTATGTAGTTTACTTTTTAAAATATAATTTGAAAATTTTTAAAAATTTCGTTTTAAAACAAATGATCTATTAAATAGTGGGAAAACATTATCTATTAAAATAAATCTTTTCTATGCGTAAAATTAGATTTGTTCCTATATTATGACTACCTAATCTATTGAATAAATATCAAAAAAATATATAATATATATATTCTATTATGAAAATTTATTTTGTGTAATATATTAAATTATATGGAAAATACACCATTGGCATATAATAATAAATTTTTATAAAAAATTACTTTATATTCAATTAGTTTTTATATTAATATCTTATTAATTGGTAACCAGTGAATTTAACCATATATATTCATAACTATTATAAAAATATTATTAACCACCAATTTAACACATATGAGATAATTTTCATTTTAAATAATAATATTAAAAGTATACCGTTGTTTCTTTTAGTTGGGTGTTGTATTCAACATAACCTATCGAATGTGTCAAATTTAAAAAGTGACATACTGTTAAATCCTAGGGTGTTACATTCTTTATTAATTCAATAAATTTCATTCTCACAGTTTTAAAGTTTCACATTTAAAATAGAATGATAATATTTAAAAATTATTCTTTCATAAACCCGCATCGTAAATAGGGTCATTAAAATATCATATTCATAAGAGGAATGAAAATGATGGCCACCACAAAGCTACACTTTTGAATTGGATAAGCCTAGTGGGATGAGAAATCCTGGACACAGAAGAGAAATATAACTATGAATTTATAATGAAGGGAGATAGAGAATGTATTAATTAAAAATTTGTCCAAAATAAAACAATAAATTTGTTATCTATTAAAAGGCCATTGATTTATTGGAAAGAAAATTAATCATATAATTTCTTAATCTAATAAATATTTAATATAGTTGAGAGATTCATTTACTATACATATAAAAAAATTGACAAAATAAACACACATGGTTTTATTCCATGAAATAATAATTATCGCATACTTTGTTTGCTCATTGATCAATTTCCACTTCATCTCTTAAGCCAATAAATAGATATTTAGGATGATAATTTTTTTGCCTCAATCAATAAATCATTATATTCGAAAGACATTAATTTAGCCTTTAAATATTTACTATATGAAAAATGGTTATCAAATTATATCCTATATAATAAATTATAATTTAACCTCAAATAGTAAAATCCATTGTTAAACATAATTCATTCTATAAGTTGTTAAACTTACAACTCATCCAAAATATATGTTTGTCCAACTTTAAAGATAGAAATTTTATAAATAAGGTTACTAAATTTACAAGATCAATATAAAATTATATTTTCCCTTAAAATCATAATGTATTTATTATTTTCACACAGTAAATATATGAGTAATATGATCGCCTTAAAACATGGATGCTTGAAAAAATAAAATCATGGGTTATTTAATATTTTTCTTAAATCCAAACATCTAATAATTTTAGAAAACATGACATAAACCGTCAAATCACTAACCACTGTTATGGTCACTAATAATATCCCACAACAAATATTTTTACCATTATCCCAACATGTAGAACATATTCATGTTTATATTTCAAAATCTTGTTTTTTCAAAATTTTCATCTTATAACAGATGGAATTTTCATATTTTCTGGTTCTATTCATCACGTTTTTTCAAATCCGTATATAAGAATTACTGTATCACATTACTTATATATCCAATGATTATTTTAACCAAAATATAATCTATAAAATACTTTTATAGCATAATAATTGAACCCAAATAAAATAAAATAAATCATTCCTCTTGTTCTATAGTAATAACATAATCTTGACGATCATCTCTTAGCTCACCTCAGATATATTTCATTCATGCTTAAGACATTTTTTAGTGTTCCATATCTTTTTAGTAGTGTAATTGTACATTGGAAAGCATTTTATCACATATAAAATCATATACACTATGGAATTTCACTCAAAACTCTTTGAAATCTCCATTCCATTGAAAAATATACTGGGTGTTTCTTTCTACAATTCTCACATGTGGGAGAATACCTCATTCTATTCTTTCATTTTCTATCTTTCGAGAAGTTGTACTCTTGTTCCCTTACTTTAATCTATACACTACTACAAAATAGTCTTTTAATAGATCTATCCATTACCATCTCTATAAAATAACATTTTTAAATGGTTCCCTTTATGAGTGCTTTTTTATATAGCACTGAGAAAGGGTAATCGTTATGAGCTCTTTTATTTAGCACTGATAAATGATATCTTTTATAAAAACATTATTTTTAGTGATGATAAAGGGTATCCTTTATCAGTGTTTTGATTTTAGTACTGAGAAAGGGTTTCCTTTGTCATCAATTTTAAGCACTGATAAAGGTCGAAAATAAAATTGAATAACTAAACAAATTATTTTTTTAAAATATTTATTGTTTTTATTATGAAATAATTGTGGATAAAAATAAATTAAATGAATATAATTATATATAAGTTATGAATTTTAATAAATATAATATATTAAATATATAGATTTATAAATTGAATGGAATTAAATAATTAAATAAATAATAATTAAAAATGAGTGCATTAAGTAAAATAGAAACTTTTAATTACATAAATAATTATTGATAAAAATGAATAACATTAACATAAATATATATATTTTTTATAAATATAAATAAATATTATATATTAAATATAGATATATATAATAAATAAATAGTTATAATTAAGAAATTTTTTTAAAAATGAATAAATTGTAACAATTTTAATTTTTTGAAAATGAATAAATTAAAAAATTATGAGAAAATTAATGAATGATTAATTAATTTAAATTCACATGTTTAATATATATATAGATTAATTATAAATAGTCAAGTAATTATATATAAAATATAACTATATAGAAAATGAATAAAATGAAATAATTATAAGCATATTAATATTTATTAATTTTTAATGTTGTTGTATTTTTTAATTTAATATATATCAAACTTGTGTTGCATTGTTTTCACATATATATATATATAATTAATGATTTTATATACAACACACACAAACAAATAATTATGAAATTAATTAAATATTATATATAAACAAATACACATAATATTTATCTTATTTATTCAAATTTTAGTATATTTTAGAATTTCAATATAAAATGATACATTCAATATATCATGTTTATTAATTGATTAATTTTATATATTTATTTGTAATATTATTTTATTTTGGTATTTTCTATTTAGTAATTTTTGTATTCATACATTTTATATTATTTATTTATATATGTTTGTTGATTTTTTTTATTTTCAATATGTTTTTATCAATACTTCAATATATATCCCTGTTTTTTTAACATACATTTAATTAATAAATTTGTCACAGCTTTCAATTCTTCTAAATTGTACTCATTTTTAATTTCTAAATTTCATTCACATTTAAAATTAATTTATTTAATATTATAAATTCATTAATAAAGTCAGAAATATATTTTTAATAAATATATAAAAATAAAGATATTTTTAAAATTATATTTACAATATTTATAAATGTATAAATCTATATTTATTACAAATTAATAAGTATTATCTTTTTAAAATGTATATAAATAATTATAAATAATCAATTATATAATTTGAATCAATTTTAAAATTATAATAAATTATTTAAAATAAATAATATAATATATTTATTTTTATGATTATATTTGTCACACCCATGTCTTATTTTAAAGGTAAATTGCATTTAATTTCCATTTATACTTTGTTTGGGGGGGGTTCCCAATCTTTTATGGAGGAATGAGAGAGTTTTCATGAATAGGGCCAAACAGTGAGCCCAATTCCAGATTTAAAAACCAATTTTGTATCTTATATAACTTTTTCATTTTTTAATATTTTTCACCCATTCAAATTCCCAAATGACCTCCCATTACCTATTAACACCACCATTGCAATTTGGAGCTTTTAGAAATCCATAACCAGGGCTTATTTGGGTTTTTATCTAAGGTGTTGGGCCAGCCCAAAAGCCCAATTCCTGTTTTAAAAATAAATTTTGATTATGTTATATATTATTCATGTTTTGGGGTTTTTAAGGGATTCCATGTGGAGCCCAAGCCCACTGAACCCAACCGCGCGACCCTTCTCTCTCCCCCTCTTTGGAGCTCTGGTTCGTCGCGATTTGGTGCTGAACTTCATAGGCTTCCTCAAATCGTCCAGATTTGAAGAGGTAAGTTCATTCCTTCATATCTCTCTCAATTTTTACTCTTTTCCCCCATTCAAATTCCTAAATGATCTATATATCCTTATTGGAACCTCCCTTAATGTTTTGAGTATTTTTTAAAATCAGATACTGTTATTTTTGGGGGGATATTTCTACTACATATTTTAAGAATGTTGTTCTCCTTCTTTCTTCTTTCAATTTGTTTAGGGTTACATCCAATTTACTTAGGGTTTATTCCCTTATCATTGAGGTTTCTAATATCCAAGGATTAGGGTTTAAAAATTAGGGTTTTATCATGTGTTTCATGGTCTTAAATTCTGTTTTTAGGTCTGGTTTACCTTCCTTGAGGTGCGGCGGTGGTGCGTTAGAGTTTTCGCACAAAGGGTCCAAGGGTTTCCTTGGTTTTGGAAGGTGATTCTATTTTGTGTGAAATTTTTGTGAATTAGATTGTTGTGTTCATGGTACCTTAATGTTTATTTCCCTTGAATGTTTCTGTAAAAATTTGTTTTAGTTTCATTTATAATGAAAATGAATTTTAAGTTCCAATTTTTGGTGAAATTGGGGGGTTTTCATTCAAATATTTCATTGGTTCATTTTGGGATGACCTATAATTACTTAGTTGATTTTATTGAATTGTATTATGACTGAAAATAATGTTTCTAATGTTTATTTTTTTTTCTGTGAAAGTTTGCATAAATGTTTTTTGGGAAGAAAATGGGCTTTAAGTGCCATGTTTGTGTGAAAATGGGTGTTTTTAAAAGATATAACTTCTTGGTTCATATTTGGGTGCCCCATAACTTAATTGTTAGTTTCATTAAACGGTATTGAACTTAAATTTTGTTTTAATGACTTACAAGTGTTCACATTGTGTGCAAAGTGGATACCTTAAAGAGCATTGGGTGTAAAACAATGTGATGTTTTGAGAGGTTGTTTTATTGAAAATAAAATTATTTTATTGTATGTTTTAAATGGTATAAAATGTGTGTAGATACTGTACTATTTGTTTGTGACCAGTAGTGACATTTTATGTGAAAAAAGATGTGTGTTGTTTGCTGAAATTGTTTTAGCACAAAAGGGGAAGCCCGGGTACCTAGGTGGGGCAGATTTTTACTAGTACGACTAGTGGATCAGATGAGTATTGTCCCTGTTCCACTTATAATTTGGATACCGAAAACTCTAACTAAAATATGTGGATAATGATTGGGGATCAGTAGGTTATGGTTATGTTCCCTACTAGTGGCTTGTGCACGAGAACAGATCTTTTTATGGTTACTCTACACTGAGGTACGAGGTACATAGGGCCCAAGACAACCTAGTGCTTAGGGGTGTTCCCGATTTTGATGCTCATTGGATTTGTGGTATTTACCCTTATTGTGGGGTGTTTTTGAATTACATTATAGTAGCTCACATGTCTATTTAATGTGTTAACATACTGGAATTCTTGGATTGAACAATGTTTTCATTTGAAGGTTGCATTTCTTTGAATTTTAACACTATTTCACCTTGTGTATTAAAATTGCTTGTTTTATTCACATTGTATTGCATGCTCTTTGGAATCATCTGGTGGTATCCTATTTGGCTAAGTCTCACACCCTACATACACCCCTTGGGTGTAAGTGGACCTGCATATGCTTGACTCAGGTAAAGGGAAGGCTAAGGGTGATGGCGGTTCAGGGTGTTAGTCCCCATCATTGGGGCGGAGTTGCGGAGAAGGCTTGCGGGTGATGACCCCCTTGTTGTGTGGAGTCCATGGGGATGTCTTTATGTTGCCATTATTTGTTTTTAGACCACTTTTAGTTTCTTTAAAAATATATATTCAGTTCTGGTTTCATTTAAACATAATTTGGTTTACATTTTTCAGATTCAGTTTATTGATTGTTTTTAATGTTTTATGCCTTCATATTCGGGTTAATCATTCCCAAAAAAAATAAATGATACCCGGGCACTTGTGCCAGCCTGTAGGGATAGGGAACACCCTTCGGGTCATGTCACGGGCTAGGTTTGGTGCCGGTTTTTCCGGAGACCAGATTCGATTCGTGACAAAATGGTATCAGTGCAGGTTCGCTCCTTGGGTCATGTTATTTGGGGAAGAGTCAGCATAATCTGGAGCTAGGATTTTTGGGACATGAAATTTCAGTCATGGGTAGTGTTCCTGGCCAGAAAACCTCATGACGGGATTCAAGTCACCATGGGTAGTATGGATTTATTTGAGTCCTTTGGTTTTCTTGGTTTAATGATGACTATGGAAAATGAAAAGAGAGATAGGCGAATAATCTCAATGAGCTCGCAGGGCCTGGAAAACCATGTGGAGCCATGGATATTTCCCTAGAATACTCTATGTGACAGTGAAGTGATTGTAATATGGCTTCCAACCATATGTCTAAGTCACCCACCGAAACTAGTTTCCTCTCACATTGTCTTGTGTCTCTTTGTTTTGGAATCTTGAAAATTTGGTTTTTTTTAAGAAAAAAATGACGTCACTTTAAGGAGTGTGAAGTTTTGTGGTTTTATTATCTAGTAAAGTGAAAATGTTTTTTTAAAGTCTAAAAATGAAATTTCAGAATTATTTCAAAAGGTTAAATTATGTGTTTACACCTATTTTGAAAGTATGAACTATGTTAACTGGGGTTTTGAAAATATGTTTCTAATGGAATTTTTTTTAAACCGTGGAAAAGTGTTTTGGATTGAATTAAGTGTTCTAGAATTTTTATGTGGGGGTTGAAGATGTATTTTGGTTTTGGTGACTACTGAACATTTGAAAAAAAAATTATGAACATTTAGAACCTTATCTTGAAATGAGAAGAGTTGAGTTTTAAATTAAATGGAGATTTATGAAATGGTGTTTTTCATGAAATTAGAAGTGTTTTGAAATGGTTTGAAATTTTTTGAAGTAGTTGTGAAAGGCATTAATATGTACTTTTATTGAATTATGCATTATTTTCTATATTGGTTTGTGAGATGAAAAATTGGTTTTTGATATTATGGTTAGTGCTTTTGAGAAAAGAAAATTGTGGTTAAAATTTTGATTTTAAAAAGAGGAAAGGTTTGATTTTTGGTATTTGGTATTCTCAAGGGTGACCACATGCATAGGTTTATTTGAAAATATGGATGGATATGAGGTGGGTTCCCAGTGTGGCATGTAAACAAGCATGAGTGAGGCTCATGAGATACCATCGGTAAATGCGCAACCGACCAACACTGTTTTTTTTTAATAATGTTTTTGATGGAAAGTGTTGTGTTTTGATAATGTATGTTTGGGATGTATGGATTTTGTGTTTTCAGGATTATTATTGTAGGATGTTTCGAGTTAAATAATCCCTCTCTTTTGAACGATTTTATGGATTTGTGTTTCATTGATAAGTTGGAATGAAGTGTTAGTCAGTGGTCTCGTTTGAGGAAATGTTTGGGGGGCCAATGTGGTGGCTCCCCTCATGTGTTCGGTTCAAGATTGTTGTCTGTTGTGACCAAATGACCATATTGTTTGGGTCCATGTGTTTTCTTGTAGGCTAGGGTACACCCCCATAATGTTTTAATGTATGATTCATGTTTGGCCTATGGTGATTCACCGTTGGATGATCCTCTAGTTGATCAACATAAGGACTTTTTTCTTGAGGTTTGTAGATTGAGTTTACCCCTCTTCTTTTTCAATTATTTGGATCCCCCTATAGTGGGAGAGTGTTTGTGGGAGGTTGAAATAGACCTTAGTTTCTTATGTTTCCTATGTTGTTGAAGGTCAATGAAGTTCAGGGTTGTCATTGTAGAATGATGTCTTAAGGGGCCTCTGGGTCTTTTGTCAGTATCATTGAAGCAAGAGTTCATGTTAAGCCACTAGTGTGCAAGATCTGGCCAAGAGTGGATATTATGGACACATTCTGGAATCATGTGTTGTTTGGGACTCAGTACAAGGTCCCTCTCCTTGAGTTTTATTTTATCCACAATGGTCATGTTCGGTGATGCCTTGCGATGTCATGTGTTCATTTTACTATAAGGGTGAAGATTGTGCAATCTCATGAGAGTCTCTATTTTGATGGATGTGTGTCTCCATATAGGGAATTCTAAATCCTATGTTTTAGAGGAATGTGTTTCTAAATTTCCTTTCATTCCTCTTTATGAATCTGAAGAAATAAAAGTGGGCGATGTGTGTGCATCCTATAAGTTCTTGTTTTGGTAAAATGATGGGTTGTAGAAAAGCG
The DNA here is from genome assembly GCA_963277665.1 of Viscum album. Taxonomy (NCBI): domain Eukaryota; kingdom Viridiplantae; phylum Streptophyta; class Magnoliopsida; order Santalales; family Viscaceae; genus Viscum; species Viscum album. The sequence continues at coordinate 1,297,105,315 of OY728142.1, read as the reverse complement.
GGTTTGAAGTGTGTCATGTCTCAATGAGACCATATGAGATTACATTATAATTGTTTTTGCCACTGGAAGAAGATGTGCAGTTTAGGGGTTTCCAAATCCTAACTGCGAGGCGGAAGATGATTCAATCCATTGAGCTCCAGCCATAGGCCCCGGAGAGAAGCTGGCACGTAGTTAGGGGAAATCCTAGAGTCGTTCAAACTTTTGTTCAAGGTCATATCTTCAATATGGAAGATAAGAATAGTTTAAAACTTGGGTGTCGTCGTCTTGTTCTAATTTCACACATTCGGTGGAAAGAGGTGTGAGTACCTTGTTCCCATGTCATACCCTGAGTTGATTTTTTCCCCTTTGGGTTCCCTTGTGTTTTTGGAGAAAAGATTAAAATTTGGGTTAGGCAGGTTGAAGTTCATTGTTTGTGCATGGTTAGTAGTAACTATGTGACAACCCAAGGGACCGTGTGATAAGAGACAGTAGCTAACTCATGGTCTCTGCACATCTATGATCCTTGGCCAAGGAAACATTGTGAAGTTTCCTCTTTGGACAGAATGATCCGCACAGTTAACTCATGGTTTCCCAAACCGTGTGAACCTACCGTGCGACCATGCCAGCTCCTTAAAATTCTTTGGTTTTGTTCTTGTTGTTATCCTATACTATTTAGTTATGATGTTTGGGTTTTGTTTGGGGTATACCCCCAATGGGACTCATGTATGTTTCATTGGAAGAATTATGATATTAATCTACCCCTAATGCATGGAAGTCTGTTCAAGGCCCCCTGTTAGTGTCTTGATTTTGTCTTAAGGAATGTTGTGTTTGTTATTATGGTGGGGTGACCCATCATGGGTATCATGTGTGTTCTATTGGAAAATGAATAATTTTAGTTTACCCCTTATGATGGGGAGATAGTTCGTTCCTTCCACAATTTTTATCATTATTCTGTCTTAGAAATTGAGTTGTCCTTGGTGGTGGGATGTCCGGATTGGGTCACCCCGTACTAGTGACCCAGTTTTCTCCTTGGTGTATTCTAAGTAGGAGGTAGTATCGTTCAAGTCTATCTATCCACAAATTTGTTTCTTGGGTAAATTTGGGGTTGGAGAACACCCAATGGTTTTGTTTACGTAATGTTGTGGTAGCGTTATTTGAGTTCGTTGTTCGTTTCAAGTGGATTGCTTGAGCGTCGTCTTGTAGTGTTTGAGGTGTTTTGTTTTGGGATGTGTATTGAATTTTTTTCTTAATTTTATGTATGTGGGGTTATTTTTGGTTGGTGATAGTATTAACTTCCTTTTTTGATCAACTAGAGATGTTCGTCCTTTTTGAAGCGGGTGAAAACGTGGCAAGGAAGTCTGCCTTGGTCTATCGTTTGGGATTTGCTTTTGCATATGGTGTTGTTGTGGCATTCCGGGGGCGGAATGCTTTATGTTGGGGCGAATTGTCACACTCATGTCTTATTTTAAAGGAAAATTTCATTTAATTCCCATTCATACTTTTTTTTGGGGGGGTTCCCAATCTTTTATGGAGGAATGAGAGAGTTTTCATGAATTGGGCCAAACCGTGAGCCCAATTCCAGATTTAAAAAACAATTTTGTATCTTGTATAACATTTTCATTTTTTAATATTTTTTACCCATTCAACTTCCCCAATGACCTCCCCTTACCTATTAACACCACAATTGCAATTAGGGGCTTTTAGAAATCCATAACCAGGGCTTATTTGGTTTTTTATCTAAGGGGTTGGGCCAGCCCGAAAGCCCAATTCCTATTTTAAAAATAAAATTTTAATATGTTATATCTTATTAATTTTTTGGGGTTTTTCGGTGATTCCAAGTGGATCCCAAGACAACTGAACCCAGTCACGCGACCCTTCTATCTCCCCACTCTTTGGAGCTCTGGTTAGTTGCGATTTGGTGCCGAACTTCATCGACATTCTCAAATCGTCCAGATTTGAAGAGGTAAGTTCATTCCTTCATTTATCTCTCAATTTTTACTCTTTTCCCCCATTAAAATTCCTAAATGATCTATATATCCTTGTTCGAACCTCCCCTAAAGGTTTTAGTATTTTTTTTAAATCAGATACTGGTATTCTTGGAGGAGATTTCTACAAGATATTTTAAGCATGTTGTTCTCCTTCTTTCTTCTTTCAATTTGTTTAGGGTTACATCCAATTTACATAGGGTTTATTCCCTTATCATTGAGTTTTCTAATGTATAGTGATTACGGTTTAAAAATAAGGGTTTTAACTTGTGTTTCATGGTCTGAAATTCTGGTTTTATGTCTGGTTTACCTTCCTTGAGGTGCGGTGGCGGTGTGTTTGAGTTTTCACACAAAGGGTCCAAGGGTTTCCTTGGTTTTGGTAGGTGATTCCGTTTTTTGTGCAATTTTTGTGAATTATCTTGTTGTGTTCATGGTACCTTAATGTTTATTTCCCTTCAATGTTTCTGTAAAAATTGGTTTTAGTTGCATTTATAATGAAAATAAATTTTGTGTTCCAATTTTTGGTGAAATTGGGGGTTTTTCATTCAAATCTTTCATTGGATAATTTTGGGCAGACCTATAATTAATTAGTTGAATTTATTGAACTTTATTATGACTGAAAATCATGTTTTTAATGATTATTTTTTTTTGTTGCTGTGAAAGTTTTCTTAAATGGTGTTTGGGAAGAAAATGGGCTTTAAGTGCCATGTTTTTGTGAAAATGGTTGTTTTAAAAGATATAAATTTTTGGTTCACATTGGGCTACCCCATAACTGAATTGTTGATTTCATTAAATGGTATTGAAATGAAATTTTATTTTAATGACTTACAAGTGTTCACATAGTGTGCAATGTCGATACCTTAAATATCTTTGGGTGCAAAACAATGTGATGTTTTGAGAGGTTGTTTTATTGAAAATAAAATTATTTTATTGTGTGGTTTAAATGGTATAAAATGTGTGTAGATACTGTACTATTTGTTTGTGACCAGTAGTGAAATTTTATGTGCAAAAGGATGTGTTTTGTTTTCTGAAATTGTTTAAGCACAAAAGGGGAAGCCCGGGTACCTAGGTGGGGTTGATTTGTACTTGTACGGCTAGTGGATCGGATGGGCTTTGTCCCTGTTCCACTTAGAATTTGGGTAACGACAACTCTAACTAAATTATGTGGATAATGATTGGGTACCACTAGGTTATGGGTATGTTCCCTACTTGTGGCTCGTGCACAAGAACAAATTTTTCTATTGTCACTCTACACTGAGTTACGAGGTACATAGGGCCCGAGACAACCTAGTGCTTAGGGGTGTTCCCGATTTTGATGCTCATTGGATTTGTGTTATTTACCCTTATTGTGGGGTGTTTTGGAAGTACATTACAGTAGTGCACATGTATATTTAATGTGTTAACATACTGGAATTCTTGGATTGAAAATTGTTCTCATTTGAAAGTTGCATTTCTTTAAATTTTAACACTATTTCACCTTGTGTATTAAAATTGCTTGTTTTGTTCACATTGTATTGCATGCTCTTTGGAATCATACGGTGGTATCCTATTGGGCATAGGATCACACTCTACTTACACCCCTTGGGTGTATGTAGACCTGCTTATGCTTGACTCAAGTCAAGGGAAGGCTAAGGGTGATGGCAGTTCAGGGTGTTTGTCCCCATCGTTGGGGCGGAGTTACAGAGAAGGCTTGCGGGAGATGACCCCCTTGTCGTGTGGAGTCAATGGGGATGTCTTTATGTTGTCATTATTTGTTTTTAGACCACTTGTAGTGTCTTTAAAAATATGTATTCAGTTCTGGGTTTTTTTAAACATAGTTTGGTTTACATTTTTCAGATTCAGTTTATTGATTGTTTCTAATGTTTTATGCCTTCAGATTCGGGTAAATCATTCCAAAAAAAATAAATGATACCCTGTAACTTGTGCCAGCGCAAGGGGATAGGGAACACCATTCAGGTCATGTCACGGGGTGGGTTTGGTGCGGTTTTGGCGGCGACCAGATTCGGTTCATGACAATATTAATTTATTATATATATAATCATATAAACATATAAATAATATATTTTTTAATGTATTTATATATTTATAAATATATAATTATTTATTTAAATAAATATAAATTTATAATAAAAATATATAGATAATTAATACTTTTATAATATTGAGATTTATATTAATATTAAATATATTTATTAAATATATGTAATGATATAAATATATTTATAATTATAAAACTATAATAATTATATATAAATATATATTAATAATTAACTTATTAACTATGTTTATATTTTATATATTTATCAAATATATATATGTGTGTGTTTATTTATGAACATCAAATGACTTAAATATGTTCAAAATTATTAATATATATTTTTAAATAAATTTTGAAATATATTTATTTATAAATATATTTATAAATCTATATTTACTATATTTATAAATTTATATATTTAAAAATATACAAAAAAATATAATTTTCATAAAAATTATTTATTTAAATATAAATAATTTATTATATATTTCAATTTGATTAAAATTGTTATATAAATGTATATATAATTATATAAATAGAATTAAAATTATTTATTTTTAAGAATTATAATAAATCCTTTATCAGCACTAATGTTTTAGCATTGATAAAGGAATCTTTTATCAACTCTTCTTTAGTTCTGATAAAGATATAGAGATATTTTCATTTTAGCAATAGAAATTGGGATGTTTATAAGTTTTTATAGGTGTGTTTATAAAATTTTACTTTATTTATTTAATAGACCACTAATTAGGACTTATTCAATCAAGATTTTCTATCTCTCTCAAAACTCCAATGTTGTCAATTTTTCTCGTCTGCGTTCTCTAGGATGAATCACAGCTAGAATCCAATGTATGCTATTATTTACTGTTCCTCTCACTAATTTTTTATTTAGGTTATCTAGTATGCGTTTTTGTGTTGTTCTCAACCGTACCGAACCCAAATTCACTTCTCCAATGTAGAACAAAATATATCAGGTAAATATACCTACAAATCACTGATGATCAATTGCATCAATATGTTGTGATTCTATGAGGCATGTGAGGGGATCATGGCAATTTGTTTTATCATTTATTTTTTGTTCTTTTATTTCAGGTTCCAGTGAAAGTTTCAATTGGGGTTGAAAATGGCCATTATTTTTTTCCTTTGGCAAAGCATTGGATCAGTTATGTAGGATTTTGTTTATTGATTGTTAAAATACCTCTCTTTCTAGACTCTCTAATCACCTATTTCAATTTTAGAGACATTAAAATGTATAAAAAATTGAATTTGGTTATAATTATTTATTTTATATGGTATATTATATATATATATATATGATATATTTTAAGTATAGTAATAGAAAATCATAATGGGTTGTGCGCTCTACACATTATAGGCCACCCTGATTTTTATTTTACATATTCCTTACTTTTCTCAAAATAAATCTATATTGATAAAAATATTTATTTATATATATATGTTAATATTATATGAATATCAATATAATTTAATGTTTTTAAATAATTTTTTTTCAAACATTATGGATTCTCACCTTTTATTATTATTTTTATGTAATTTTCTAAAATATTTTATTTTTTAATGTTATAAAAATGAATAGTTAATTTTATATTATTTTTTATGAAAAAAATAAAATATATTAGAATCCATAATTGAAATTGGATTTAAGTTATTTTTGAATATGAGTTTGTTTAGAGTACACGTGTGATAATCATATTTTTAAAAAATAATATGTGTGATTTTAATTTTGTTTTTAAACTATTTTTTCCGTAGTATTTTGTTATAGTGAGTTGTAACAAGTAGTTTATCATTAAATATATATAGATTACATCATGATTTCATTTATGGATAATCATATCTATATTAATTTCACAATATTAAAAGTGTGTATGATGTATAGGATTTTATAATTTATTTCATTTACTATTTTTATAGAGATTTTTTAACCAAAAATATCTTATTCATGATTTAATTAATTCAATAAAAATTATATAACTCCATTGATAAGGGTTTCTGATTGTTTTGGATCATAATGAATTATATTGAAGGGTTTTTATTATGTTGAACAAGATAAAACTTGAGAAATATAGAATCTTTGTGAATTAATATGTATTACACCTCATATAATAGAAATATTTATGGGATCATCATGATTTATAATGGGATTAAAGAATTTTATGTTTATGATAAGAGATTTTTTATTGTTTTCCTATATGTATTTAATATTTTATTTTGGAGGTGAAATGGTTCATAATATATATATATATATATCAATACATTGATGGGAGAAATATATTTTTGTAATTATTCACCTGTAATCATAAAAAAATATTGTATTAATAATAATTTTATTGTAAAATGAACAAATAAAAATTTATAATTAATTTTTTACTGAATAACTATATGAATTGTTATAAAATTTTTCAATTTTTTTCTAGAAATTGATATTTTAGTAAATAAAAAATTTTATTTTCTTTTATTTATTATGTGTTCAATTGTTTATACCATTATTAAATGTTGATTAACTAATATTTTTTACATATCTATTCATTAGTAATCTAGAGTAATTATTTGTTTTTTGAAAATTATAGAATTAAACATATATGTAAAAAAATTTGTTAAATTAAAATAAATCTAGCCTTAAATTTTTGAAATTAAATAATCACTTGATATTATTTGAAATGACTATTAATATACCTATCAATGTAAGATTACAATATTATTTTTCAGGAAATACATGTGTGGAAGTGATAAATTTTTTTTTATCATATATTAGAGTATGATGGGTATTATGTAAGGGCTAGGAATAGTATGTTGGAATGTGAGTAACTATGTACATATTAGGGATTCTTCAAGGGATATGGTGAGGGTGATCTGGCATTTGTGTTGTTCTTTGATATTATTTTTGTTTTTTTGAAATGTAGTTTCAACTAATGTATTGTGGAACCTATTGTGTGGTTCTTTCCAAAGGGAACAAATTATGTTAAGACTACCGCATATTCCAAGTTCACATCCTATGATAATTATTTATGTTATAAAATTTTCATGATTTGAATGCAATATGTACATGTACTGGTTATCCCTATAGGATAGTATTTAATGCTTGGGTTCTAAGATCAAATTTCATCCTACATGTGATGTGGTTATTTTCAATTAGAGATGAATAATTTTTTCTCATCCTATGACTAAATGATTTCCCAATTATTAGTTAAGTGTTTTCAACTACAGAGAAAAACTATAGTATAATATTATGGTATTATTAGTATAATTTATTGGTATGAAATGAAGTTGGTGAATTTTATTATTATGATGTTATAGTTATTAAAATATTACTTAACATACATGTATATTTTATGTTTTAGTAAATTGAAAATAAACTCCACTATATGATTTTTTCTGTATTTTAGGGACTATTTTAGTATTTACATGTTTATTTTTATACTCACACCCTACACATTAATGTTGGTGGATATAATTCTCTTATATTTGAGATATAGGCGTGGATAAAATAAATGTAACATAGATTATATTTGGGTCCACATAGTGGGGATGAGTTGGTGTTCTCTGGTAGTTTCAAGGACCTTTTATCATTTTGGGAGGATATTTTAAATTTTAAATCAAGATTTATTAATTTCAGAAGTTTTATGGAGAAAAATTTTACCATAACAAGCTTCATCTCTCGAATAGCTATTATTTATTTTAGTTTTTTAATCATCCCCTAACATGTCTATATTTTTTGAAATGCTCTACGAAGTAGTCATCAGAAATGATCATCGATATCTGTTATGGGATGACTACTACTCAGAGTAGTTCAAGATACATAGGGTCATATATATAAGAGAAGGATGATGAGCCTTAAGAAACAAAACCCAATAATAATTATTTGGTAGATGAAGTTTATGAGGATGAATGTTTTCTATGACCTTCACATTTGGATGAATTCAGAGGATACTACCTTCCATAATGGAAATATTATTTTCATAAATTCAATTACCCATTAAATTAAAAATTGATGAACCCTAACTGCTTTAAAAAGATTATAATGATGGAGTTAAATATTTCATCAAGTTTATATTATAGAATGTGTTCAACCATTTCTAAATCCATTGTAATTGTTTATGTTTTTATTAAAAAAAATTAAATGTTAGAGTACTCATGCAGATAATGGATTCTTTAGATGACTATGTTATCAATATTGAGGAATAATTTTGTTTTGAGGATGAAACTCTAGAATTATTTGAGGGATCTACAACATCAATATAAAAAACAATGATGCAACATCGTAGTTTTGAATAATGTTATAAATAAAATATGTAAGGCTATAAAAGGTGAGGTTGGTTAGAATCAAGACGACCACCCTATTAACCCCATAAAGTAAATAATCATTAGTTTTTCTGGGGTCGCCATGAAGATGAATGTGGTTATGGATATTTTTTCATGGGGCCACATCCAACTTGTAACGAATGAATCCCTTTAGAATGATATAACAATAATAAAATATTATATAATGAAATATTTATTTAATTTTCATTACTACTTGAAGTGTTTGTTTCTTTTAGAATATTTCTATATGAAATTTGTCTTAATGGAAACATGAAAATCCATTTAGGTTTCCAAACTCTTATAATAAATTTAAATCATAGGGATGTTTAGGGGAATGTGAATACCCAACCAATAATTGGTTAGAAACCCAATATAAAAAAATTAAGATATATTTACATCAATCATCATAAAAAGGAATAATTTTTGGTGTGTTGCGGTCGGTAATATATTATTTGAAATTATATATTTCATCCAATTTGATCCAAAATTTATAATTATTGATACATAAAATGAGTTCTTAAAATAAATATCCTACATAAAAACAAATATACCGTTATCACAAAGCATGGATGGGTTACTCTTCACAAGAAAAGAAATTGGTATGTATTTTAAATCAATAATAAAAGTGTAACATGATATGAAACAACATATGTTCCTTTTTTATATAAATTAATGAATCAAAATCTGATCCAACTTCCATCCCATGTTATGTTATATAGAAGGAGGATCACATCAATAAAGAGGGTAAATTGGTTGTTGGAAAACAAAATAAGTACGGGAAACAACTATAAGTAGGAAATAATATAAATTTTATATTATTTATAATATTATCACAAAAAAATATCAATTTTTGATCATATTTTTTATAGAATTTAGACATAATAATTTTAATAAACCATACCAGAATAAAAAATACTTTTAGTAGCTTTGATATGACTGGAACAATATGGGAACATTAGAGGATTGGGTTTCTGAGTGTCTCGTCAAACATATTTATAGAAGATAAACCCACTAAAATTTACATGTAATATATTAAGATGATTTTAGAACCAAAGGACTCACTATATGATATTATATTGTAGTCTAGTTTGGATGACCTCTATATGACAAATGATCAAAGAGAACTGTTAGTGGAACAAATAAATACACATAAACAAAATGACTCAACTAGCTTTGAGGATGGTAATTCTCCCCACCCGCATACCATACCCAAGGTAATCAATTTTTTCATGTCTCTTTCTCCTAAATTTAGATTAAAAACATTTTATAACACCATTCTATTAAAATTCGGTACCTTACTATTGTATGTGATTTGTATCTGTCAACTCCCAAGAACTACCATATTGCAATGAGTATGGTGTATAACATTCTTGGAGATAAGGTAGACCAAACATACATCCCAAATGAACACATGAGTGTGGGCATTGAGGTAGATTATGATCCAACTACTAAGTTTCACCTTTCACATAGGGATCAATATATTACTATGGTCAATGATTCCAATCGAGCATTCATAGAAAGGATGTTTAATATTATAAAGACACATGTGGTATGTCTTTAACAAATTGTATATTATAAAAAACAAACAATAGTTTATATTAATTGTTCAGAAGTGATTTATGATATTATATATTGAAAAAGAAAGTTGGGAAAGAATTTATGATCTATAAAATATAGTGATTCAACCAATAATTCAAAATTACTTACCGTGATTACCTTCTTTTAGCAAGTACCAGATCATCATTAATTTTCAATGCATCTTCATGAAGACAATATATTTAATGTTGAAATTATGTGTAAAATTAAAATGAAAATTAAATACATAGTAATTTCAGGACATATATAATTGGGATTGATATTTAAATTAGATTCTCATTTATGAATGATTGGGTGTCTCAAATATGAATAGATACCTTTGGTAAATTTTAATAATACATATTTCTAAATAGTTAGCTAATATGTGTATTAAATATAATAACTATTCATATTTTCTATAGTTTTATATTTTACTAATATAAAAAAAAAATTAGTGAGAAGAATGATTAAGATTCCTCAATACCACTATCATTTATATGGAATAAATTACATTGGATAAGAAATAAATTGAGAAGAAAATATATGATCTACTTAAAGAGGTGGAGAGAAAAATCTGAGAACATAATATTTTTAATGCATAAAATGTATATGTAAAACTTATCAATTTAATCACAAAAAAATAATTTTTTTCATAGCCTATATTTTTTATTTTTATAGCATGTATTGGAAGATGATCACAGTCAATCTGGATATCCAAAATATTTATTTTTTGGATACAATTCATGGATATTGAACATACTGACCACATATGATGTGTATTTTAAATTTTTAATACACTTAAATAATTATTTTATTGATAAATGTCAAATTATATGTTTTTGTTTATGTGTTATCATGAATTTTGTAATGATAGGACAATCACTAAATAAAGTCCAAATAATGGAATGATGTCGGTATCTGAATAGATTAATCATACCAATTTCTAAAAATGGAAACATATTAAGGTATATATAAAAATATTAAACTATAAATACATATTTCAAGAAAATTTACATATTTTGGTCAATTTTCATATTGTGCCTAAATCAATATATTGGAAATGATTGTGAATATTCTGCTTTCAAATTTTGGATAGAGATCATAAATCATGAAAATACAAGTGTACCAAAATAGGTAATTTCTATTTGTAATTAATTTTTTTAAAATATATTCTTATTCAGTTTTAAATATTTTCTCAGTACTATAATGATTTATTAAAAAAAAATTACACAAAAGAAGTCATGAATTTTTTAGAGAAGAGAGGGAATGATACATGTTGTAATAATGTTTACTGACAATAAATTTAGGTGATTACCTATTTCTTATGTTCTAGTATGATATATGACCATATAACTATATTAGGGGTGTAAATAAATAAATTTAGAATGATTATATGTAATTATTTATCTATTTATCATGGATTAGTATAATTGATAAAATCAATTGGTTTAGAAGAACTGAATAATAAAAATTAAATTTTGGGGGGAAATGGTGGAAGAGGTGGCACAGTCCATTGTGGAGGAAGATTCATAGACTAAGTTGAAGGTGGAAGAGGATGATGATGTGGATATCGATATTAAGACCATGTAAAAGGAGTATACAAAGCGGTGGATGATAAAAAATAAAACTTTTCATCATTGGAGTTGAATAATGGTCATACCAATATTTTGGTTAAGAATTTTTTTTTGAAAACTGTGCTCAATAATTTTTCAGTTAAGATAATATCCATTGTGAAATTTTTTATTTTCCTTATTGAAAAATTCATTCACCAATTTTTTTAGTGATTTTATGATACAATTTATGAGAATTTTTTTTTCAAAAACAAAACAAACACCACTTATTTCTTCAAACAGATTATCATAGGCTACAATTTCTATTATAAAATTAAATGTAATATCAAATATTAATTAACTGTAAAATAACACATGAACCGCAAATAAACATACATATAAAAGATAGATTTAGATTCATTCTGAATAATTCCCTTGATTGCAATGAATGGGTCTTAGTACAGTACCTATAGTCAATTCGGAGCCATACAAAACCAATAAAATAATTAAATAAGTATATAATCTACCTTAAATTTTTGAACAAATATGTAAGAAATCAAACACCAAATTTATAAGGTTCATGAAATAACTATTTGAGGACAACCATCATTGAAAAATCATGGTCATCGAGGATGGATAGTGTTAAAGGAAACATGAAATTAAATTAAAAAACCACCTTATGAAGAAATACCTATATAATAAAAATATTCTTCAAATGAATTTGTGAAGCATGTAAAATATAAGCAAATCCCAATATTAAAAGGATCATTTTATCTTGATCCAAACCGAGTAAAAAACATGGAAATACAAAATTCATCGACAAAATCATGAATTTTCAACAAAAAAATCAATTCAGTTGTTTCACTTTTGTTGGTGGTGTAATAAATAGGGATATTCCATCATTAATTAGATGCATGATATAATATCACAAAATCTTATAAAATTTATAAAAGTAACATTGATTATTCATGGGAACACTCATTATGTAAAATTATCTACCTTCAAAATCTAATTAATAAAAATGTTTCATCATTCTAAATATAAAATTAATGAGAATTGGGATATTATCATTTCGATAAAATAATAATTATGATGTTATGTTAGAGTTTATCATCACAAAAAATATTCAAAATGATATAATAAAATATATCACAATCCAATAAAACTTATTGAATTAATATTACTTCAGTGTCATTAGGATGTTAAAAAGGGTAATACTAATGTTTAATAATATCAAAGGGGTGAAATTTTAAAATGTATATTAGTCTCCTCTAAAAATACATATTGGAAAAAACTAACGTTTTTCCATAAAAAGGGATAAATCATTGGTCATAGAGATTTTAATCTCTATGATAGTAAAACGGTAATATAGATTTTATTATATTCCACATAAAATCATATGTAAATATTTATTATATTCTAATAAATAAATTATTATGGGATTAATTTAATGTTTTATGATTACTAGGAATAAATAATTTCCTCAACATGGAGGATTCACTGTTGTACTATGATCTTGCATTCAAAAAATTTGATTCACTCATGATGAAGAAATTTTATTTTCATTCTCCAATACATTCAACATTTCTAGTTATGAAAATGTAATATTGTTAGATGACCGAGACTATTGAATGCACTATTGGATAAAAATACATCGTGAAATTAACCCCACTTCATTAGAATTAAGGACGAACCAAGTATGAATCAAATTTTGTGGGTTCAGTTTAAAATTTTCATATTATTAATTTACGTATTACTATTTATTTTCAATTTATGTCCTTATAAAAGTAATAACATAATTTATTTATACATGTGGACTATTTTTATTAAGTCAAGGTGGTTTATTCAATTATTTTCATGCTCGTGAGTTATTGGACATGAAGGATACTAATGAGAAAACAAAAATAAATAAATGTGTCAAAAATGTATACAAACATCATGAAAATGTGAATTGATGCTACTTATTTTGAAAAAATGTCATCCATATTTCTATTATTTATAACTAAATCACCATATCATTTTTATATAATATTTATTTTTAAAAAATATTTGGGAAAGACGTATTATTACATAATTCATGAACAACAACCTAGAAAAGATTGATCATGGTTCTTTTTTAGTATGGATTTTAGCCAGCATGGGTTTTCATCTTTAATAAAAAATTGAATGTTAATTTTTTTATTTCTTGGTGCATACGATTGAATGAAAATCACATGTTATTTACTTTTTAAGCCTCACCATAATCTGATGAATGATGTGACCTGTGTGACATTAACGATATGTTGTTAGTCTATAATTTATAATTCAGTTAAAAAAATCACATAGTAGAAACCAATAATACACATTAGGATTGTTTTGATACATTATGGTGAAAATCCACAAATTATTTTTGAAGTATATTAATCAAACACACCTTAATAAGACACATGATATGTTTGTTATGACTAATATTTCCCATTATAATTTTAAAATTGACATTCACATTCAAAAATCATCACCCTCTAAAAACAATAAAACATGCTGGAATTATCTTGATAGTTTATAAAAACAATTAATATGTTAGATCTGCTGTGTATAAATCACAGTAAAATCTATTTTGTATATTATGTGACCGAGATAACTCCAAGAGAATGTTTCTAGTTTAAAATGTTATTTTAGTAATGAAATACATAAGACATAGTCAAAACAAATAAAACATATTTGGATTGTTATTATATGTTAGAAAAATGATCCATAAGTCATTTTGTAAATGTAGGAATCATCTTCAACTCAATGTGGCACCCGGTGTGACCGATTTGACTCCAAGTGTATCTTTTAATTTAAAATGTACCTCAATTTTACTAAAAAAGATAAATTACACAATCAAAAAATAAGGAATTTTTAGATTGTATTATTTCTTTATTAAAATTATATATTATTCATTTGTGACATGAAGGAATCTGCTTCAACTAAATCTAATATATGATGTTCAAGTTATGACTCCAAGTGACAGTTATCAGTTAAAAATTGTACCGAAAAGATACACTAGTTGAAAACTGATAAAAAAATCATGGCTTTTATGGATAATTTGGGAAAATGACTCAGAGTTTGTGTTTCCAGTTTGAAATGTATTTTTTGGTAAAAAAACAAAAGTGGCATACTCAAAACCATGAAAATTCCTTAATATTTTGTAAATAAATTATAATAGTGATCCGTAGTCATTTAGGATGGGATGGAATTATTCGAACTTCAATTTGATGCACGGTGTGACTGGTATGACTCCATGTGTGTCATTTAATTTTAAATTTACATTATTTATACTAAAAACATAGTTGAGATACCCAATCCCCATAAAAATCATTCATATTTTATTAATAAAATTGAAAAACAATATATAAGTCATTTTTACTAGTCAAAATCGGCCTCAACTCAATCAAATACAGAATGAGCATGGTATGACTCAAAGTTTCTGTTATTAATTTTAAATTGACATTTTAGTTCAAAAATTAGCACTCATTGAAGACCAAGAAAACTCTCTCATATTCCATTTCTAATTTTGGAAAATAATTCATAATTCATTTGTGATGTGTAGGAATTGGCCTTATGTCAAACTAACCCATGATGTATACTATATTCCTCAAAGTGCTTAAATCCATTTTGGCATGGCATTTTAGTAAAAAACACAATTGATGTACTCAAAACTAAGAAAAAGAATTTGGATATGCTTAATGTAACACCCCGAGAATTTATGAATAATATTATTTTCATGTATTCTACACCAAGATTACACTGCGCTATACACAACACCGTATTAGCTTGCAGTATACGCAACACTATTCTTGGACCGTGTTACACACAATTTTGATAATAGTTATTCTACGCAACATTGATTATATATATATATATATTAAATGTATAAATGAAATATGGTTGGATTCTGTTATAAGAAACAACGAAGGATTCTTTCACAACACGCAACCCTGACTTGGCTTGCATTACACGCAATCGCGACCTTCCTCGATAGCGTGTGTTGTACGCAATACCGGGTTTTAATAAACAATGTTATATTATTATAATATTGTCATGAACTAGCCTTTATGAATAGTATTAACTAAATTTTGAATTTTATAAAATTATTATTCATCTTACACATTTCTAGAACATGGTATATGAACAAAATAAATTTTTCGTGTAAAATAAGTATTTTTAAAAAAATGCAGTTTTACCGCCTTTTGATGGCGCACCCACTTTAAATATTGTTTTTGACATGTTTATATGTTCAATTTGACAAAATAATATTCTTCTTTTGAATCAGGATATAAAAATTTACATTAGATAAAGTTTTGATATTTTTTCGATAACTTTCATATTTTAATGAATTGTAAAAACACGCTATATTTTGATTAAAAACAACTTTTTTCATCGTAATATCTTATGTGGTTAAATTATAATATTGAATGGTTTTAAAGTATTAATAGAATATATTTTTACCATTTAATATAATTTATGTCATTAGCATTGATTTTACCTTGAATTCGTAGGTTAAATCAATTCAATCTTTTGCAATGTTTTAAAGAAAAACCCTTTTTCTTTCGACAACGGGATTAATTTTAATTTAATTTCTGCATCTTTTGTGTATTGAATTTGGAAAAATGGATTCCATATTTGGAATCAGTGGGTCCAAATTATGTTAATAAGCTACTTTTTATTTTTGGGAATTATGAATAGTAACTACGGTAAATTTTATTTACCATAGTTAAAGGTAAATCGGGTAATTAAGGGTAAATATAATATTTTAAAATTACCCTAAAAAATGTCAAAATCTTATTGGATGACTTAAAGTCGACCCATATCACCTAAGGGTCAGATAAGAATCATCTAATGGACATTTGTCCACGAAAATAACTTAATTATTATAAAAACCAAAGAAAGTGACAACATGTCACTCTCTTAAATCTTATAAGTATATTAATTTTAATTTAGTGATAAACTTTATGAAACATCAAACATGAATAGTCTACAGAAAGCTAATGAAATTATCTACATCATATAAATTTATTTATAATTTTTAGGGATTAAATAATTATCATTAATTATGACACAATAGTGATGCAGAAATTGTTAATCTAGTGAAAAATCAAGAATATTGTTTTTATTAAACTAATAGTGACCATACAATGCACAAATACCTAAGAAAAACTTATTGGACATGTAAATGTAAACAATAATCATCCAATGGTCGAATAGTTGACCATTTGGAGCCTTATAAAAGCGATTATGACACTTATATTATTTTATTTTAAATGATGCCAAAGTTGTCACCTTCATAATTTAATAAATATAACAATTTAAATATTGTGATTTTAAGATGATAAATTCGAGTGAAAGTATTATTTTGAATGTTAATATATTTATCTTCATCATAGGATTTTATTTTAAATTTTTATACAACAAATAAGTATATTAAATAATTATTCAAAAATGATGTAGTAATTATTTTATTAAGAGATAAACCAAATAAATGGTATTAAAAATAATAAAATAAATATTATATGAACTATTTAATGTGATACACTAATTTTATAGATACATATGACTTTTTATTAATAGAGTAAAGCTTTTAGTTCGAACATATCTTCTGTATTTATTTAATTTAAATTCAAATAAATGAATAGTGTCAAAATTGACACTATTGTTATTTTACAAAAATAACATATTATAAAATTGTTTAAAAATCACAAAAATATTTAAAAATTAAAAATTTATATTTATATTGTCTATAATTTTATAAAGTAAACAATTATGGAAAATTCACAACAAATAAGTAATTATTTGTTATAATTTAAAATTTAGAATTTTATTACCACAAATAAACTTAAATAGATTAAATAAGGATAAATCAAAATTATAAGGTTTAAAATAAGATCCAAACAAGTATAAATTTGATTGGTTGATGAGATTACAACCCTATCTCATCTAATCTTCGAATATGAGTCATTTTTGGTGGTTTTAAAGTGGGGTTAGATTTATTATAAATTAATATTTTTAATAATTCCTAAGGTGCCCCTCTCCTCCCTTATAAAAGGGTACCTCCTCCCCCTCCTCCTCACACCAATTTGAGCACTCAAGCTCGGAAAACCCCTGCCAAAATCACTTCTCCACTTCCCTAGTATCATCCTAGAGGTCCTGGTCTTCTTAAAAGACCAATTTTAGTGCCCTAAAAGGAGGTCTCAAAGAAGCACTTCAAAGAAGAGGTAATACCCATTAACGATCCTTTTCAATTTCTTTCTTCTTCAACTTCTTATTCTTTGGTTGTTTCATGTTAAAGTAATAACATAAGTATTTATTATATACTGATATGTTATTATAAATATGAAACAACTCTAATTAACCTTCTATCCATCCTACGGAAAAAGGAAATCACCGCGCGTGCGTACGTACGGAATACCGTCTCCACGCCGTGGTGTAATCTATTTTCCGCCACCACATTAATTGGATGGGTATAAAGGTGTAATGAGTAACTATATATATGATTATTATAAAGTGATATTGATACTGAAATAGTATACATACACTTCAACACAATTCCACGACCATGGGAATGATATCATCGCTCGTGCATACGTACGGACTACCGTCTCCACGACGCGATGAGATTCATTCTCAATGATTAACCATTCATGAATGATTATAAAGTATATATAATATGTAATAATGTAATATTAGAACATATAATGATACTGGAATTATTTATATTTATATGTATGTCATCTACTAAATTCTATTCAATTCAATAAGGAAACGAAAACAGCGTTCATGCGTACGTACGGACTACCGTCTCCATGAACGGTGTATTTCATTCCATTTACTGATTTATTATATATGTGTATTATGAATATATATATATAAATCATGTTTTATATTCTGGAATTAAGTAATCATGATCTAAGTAATCATATGAATAATTACAAGTTAAAAACACGAACGACAAATGAGACGATTTTACCCAAAACGCTTCTTTAACATGGAATTTACAAAAGAACGGGTAATATAATGTCATAAGTGAACCATATATGATATCATAACAATGAATATGAATCTGTAATAAGTCAATGACATTATTTAAATCATTATACAGGAGGTTCAGACACATACGAAGCAAATCGGACCTAAGGTAAGGGAAATATCACAATCTCATTTTTATCCGAGATTGTTTATTCGTAAGTATTTACTGGGGTGTATTTTATCATACACATCCATGTTTCATAAATATGTAATATTATTTCCATCCACCTACAATTGTTTAAATCCATTTTTACCCTTCGGTGAGTTTTTAGTAAAAGAAATGAAAGGAATCTTTTGACGTTTTTCATACGTGGTGCTTTTTGACTTTTCCGACAAAAGTACAAAGAATGTTTTTTTAACATATACGGAGTGAATGGATTTTTAAAACATTATTTCCAAGAAGCTTCCTTTACAAGTTTTCAAGTTTATTTTTAATCAACTTCTTTTAGTTTTAAATTGTAAGACATGTTAAGAAAGGAAATTGTTTTTGAAGGAGAAAGGAGATTTTTCTCAAGAATGGAGTTCAAGTGTTTTATCAAAATTATTTTCCATCTAAGATAATAAAGGGTTCTGTTTTTATCCCTATTATTACATTGATTTGATCATGATATGATGGAAATATTTTTATGAATTCCTTTATCTTATATGAATTGTTTTATGATGTCATGTTGTTTAATAATCCCATTTTTATTACATGGGTTATGCAATGATGTATGATTTATGATTTTGTGGCACACATAAGAATGGTATAATTATGAGATGGGTGGGACCTATATCTCCCTCCAATGAATTGGGTAAAGATTTTATATCTCATGAGATAGACATGGCTGAAATGGTAGGTTATACCAGTTCAGTAAAACAGGACTGAAACGAGGGTTACTCGATTCAGAAAGGGACTTTTTCCACTAATATAGTCTTGGCAATGAGTCTTGTCTAACAAGAAATCATTCTCTATGATTATGTGTGTATGACACAAAGTTTCATGTTTTAAGTTATGATTATTGGGATTACATTTCACTTATATTATTTACCCCATGTTATAAAATTATGATCTCTTTTGCAGGTTAAGATTTCCAAAAGTTATGTGCTTATGTATATGATGTGATTGATATTTCTTTTGTTTACCCTTACTGAGCATTTGAGCTCACCCTTTTATGTTTTCTTTTCCCCAGGATATAGAGAAAGGTTTTAGGTAAAAAAAGGGGAAGATCTTTATGGGAGATGTTGAAGATCTTTCACCACGATTAGAAGATTTTATTCCGAGTTTCCAAAGAAACTAAACTATTACGATCCTTGTGTGTGTGTTTTTTGTTATGTACTAAGTATTCCGCAAATGTAATTTAATGTCCATGTACGTTAAACTACGAGTCTCTACAGTTGTTATCAGAGGAAAGGTTTAGTCAACCTTTGGAAACTAGGATGCGAGAACTTTAGTGAGATCCCTAGAGATATTTATAAGGTATGTATAGGGATGTATCTAAGGATAAGTATACGTATAGGATATAGTCCTAGAATTTCACTAATGATCTTAGAATTTAACCTAAGATGTTAGATATTGAGGGTGCTTTCCCATTACTATGTTGTCTTCCCTGGCATGATTTCGCCTCTCACAAAATTCTTTTTGTGTTTTAGTTAATGGAGGGAACCAGAAGGAATTCGTTTAACATTGAATCCAATGGACAAATTGGTGACTATGAGCAACAAAATTGTGTAATACCTAGAGATAAACATATTGTGATTATGCCGAATCATTCATCGCGATATATGATTAACAAGGTGAAATTTAGTGGTTTGACTAATTCATCAAAGAAGAGGAAGATAAACTATTATGCATGTTCGCATGTTGAGGAGCATAAAGAAAGGAAGATTGAGATTTCTAAAGAAGGGAAGAAGAACCTTGATGAATACCTCAAATGGAGGGACCGATGTTATTTGTGTGGAGAAAAGGGTCATAGAGTGACAGACTGTTATGGAGTTCAATGTATTATTTGTGGAGAACATGGGCATTACCCAACTCAATGCCCTGAAATAAAAAGTTACTTCTAAATCAAGGAAGGACTTATTCCAGGAAAATAATTGAAGAGGATGGATTGAAGTGTTTATGTATTGGTATTCAAGAATAATGTTGTTGAGGTACTTTTATTGTGTATTAGAATATTTTTGTATTATTGTGGTTTTCAATAATTTTAAGGTACCGGTAACCATGAAAAGTGATTCAAATATTTTGGAAAGCAGATGATATGCGCAAAATGAAGGGATAAGGAGAAAATGAAATGTTTGACAGTATTCATGAGCTCATGATTGATATATGGACTAAGTGATATCATTGTTTGAGTATATAGAATTTTGAGGATTTTGGTATGTGGAAAGTGTTAACTTTAAACTGCATTCATGTTTTCACTAAGGTATTCAAGAGAATACATGATTTAGGACTTTGAATGTTTGGAATGTGACCAACAAAACATATCTTATGATATATGGGGATCGACGATGGTGTTAAATCTCTCGTAATCATTTTCACTATGTTATGAGAGTGGACTGCAGTATTATGGATAAGCCTAAAGATTGGAATGGATTATGTTGGACATAAGTTAGTATTGTTTAAGGATAGAAGTTTTCTCGATATTATTGATGGGATGTTATAGTAATGTAGTTTTAGAAAAAGGACAACCTGCAGGACGGGCGACAGCCCATCGCTTCAGACAAGGCTGTGGGAATCGATCCCACAACCGAAGTGCGACTGGCCTTTATCTCCTACCACTGGCCTACAGGAAGTCCCTGTTTATTAGAGACTAGTTTTATTATATTAAGCAGTATGATATATGAAGTATAAATTCCATTTTAGGAACCATATATGATTAATCTCACTATAGATCGACTTATGTATATAATTTTTGCTACCCTTTTGTTTGAGACAGATGGAATGACCCGTCATTCTATCACATTATTTGCTAACACTTCACGAATAACAAATTCAACTTCATTTATTTAAGAGATGAAGTGGAAATTGTTAAAGGCATGAACAACAGTGAGATTGTACCAAAATAAAGTAAGTATTTATTCTATTTCAAATTCTTTAACATTAGGGAAACGATCTTGAAAACCAAAAATGTTGTCCTAGTGATCATATATATGATGAATCAGATGGTACCTTAGATCATTACAAATTTATGGCTTTGTGATTGCTGGCTTTTCCATAGCCATGTTCTCTACCACTCTCCATCAGAACATGATGGTTAGATTTCTCTTCCATATCCATATTTTCACCTATGTGGAAACCCATTGATTAGTTTATTTGGGTAACCGTTACGTTTCATACTTTTGTTTTTAAAGATATTTTTTGGTATTCCTTTTTACGATGTGGGTTTCTATCAAAGACACTTTCAAATAGTAAACCATTTATAACCCCGATGAATTTCGAGGGAGAAATTCATTTTAAGGGGGGTAGAATGTAACACCCCGAGATTTTATGAAAAATATTATTTTCATGTATTCTACACCAAGATTACCCTGCGCTATACGCAACACCGTTTTAGCTTGCAGTATACGCAACACTATTCTTGGACCGTGTTATACACAATTTTGATAATAGTTATTCTACGCAACATTGAGTATATATATATCTATATATTAAATGTATAAATGAAATATGGTTGGATTCTGTTATAAGAAATAACGAAGGATTCTTTCACAACACGCAACCCTGACTTGGCTTGCATTACACGCAATCGCGACCTTCCTCGATAGCGTGTGTTGTACGCAATACCGGGTTTTAATAAACAATGTTATATTACTATAATATTGTCATGAACTAGCCGTTATGAATAGTATTAACAAAATTTGGAATTTTATAAAATTATTATTCATCTTACACATTTCTAGAACATGGTATAAGAACAAAATAAATTTTTCGGGTAAAATAAGTATTTTTAAAAAAATGCAGTTTTACCGCCTTTTGATGGCGCACCCACTTTAAATATAGTTTTTGACATGTTTATATGTTCAATTTGACAAAATAATATTCTTCTTTTGAATCAGGATATAAAAATTTACATTAGATAAAGTTTTGATATTTTTTCGACAACTTTCATATTTTAATGAATAGTAAAAACACGCTATATTTTAATTAAAAACAACTTTTTTCATCGTAATATCTTATGTGGTTAAATTATAATATTGAATGGTTTTAAAGTATAATTAGAATATATTTTTACTATTTAATATAATTTATGTCATTAGCATTGATTTTACCTTGAATTCGTAGGTTAAATCAATTCAATCTTTTGCAATGTTTTAAAGAAAAACCCTTTTTCTTTCGACAACGGGATTAATTTTAATTTAATTTCTGCATATTTTGTGTGTTGAATTTGGAAAAATGGATTCCATATTTGGAATCAGTGGGTCCAAATTATGTTAATAAGCTACTTTTTTTTTGGGAATTATGAATAGTAACTACGGTAAATTTTATTTACCATAGTTAAAGGTAAATCGGGTAATTAAGGGTAAATATAATATTTTAAAATTACCCTAACAAATGTCAAAATCCTATTGGATGACTGAAAGTCGACCCATATCACCTACGGGTCAGATTAGAATCATTTAATGGACATTTTTCCATGAAAATAACTTAATTATTATTAAAACCAAAGAAAGTGACAACATGTCACTATCTTAAATCTTTTAAGTATATTAATTTTAATTTAGTGATAAACTTCATGAAACTTCAAACATGAATAGTCTACAGAAAGCTAATTAAATTATCTACATCATATAAATTTATTTATAATTTTTAGGGATTAAATAATTATCATTAATTATGACACAATAGTGATGCAGAAATTGTTTATCTAGTGAAAAATCAAGAATATTGTTTTTATTAAACTAATAGTGACCATAAAATGCACAAATAAATAACCAAAACTTATTGTACATGTAAATGTAAACCATAAGCATCCAATGGTCTAATATTTGACCATTTGGAGCCTTATAAAAGCGATTATGACACTTATATTATTTTATTTTAAATGATGCCAAGGTTGTCACCTTCATAATTTAATAAATATAACAATTTAAATATTGTGATTTTAAGATGATAAATTCGAGTAAATGTATTATTATGAAAGGTAATATATTTATCTTCATCATAGGATTTTATTTTAAATTTTTATACAACAAATAAGTATAATAAATAATTATTCAAAATTGATGTAGTAATTATTTTATTAAGAGATAAACCAAATAAATGGTTTTAAAAATAATAAAATAAATATTATATGAACTATTTAATGTGATACACTAATTTTATAGATACATATGACCTTTTATTAATATATTAAAGCTTTTAGTTCGAACATATCTTCTGTATTTATTTAATTTAAATTCAAATAAATGAATAGTGTCAAAATTGACACTATTGTTATTTTACAAAAATAACATATTATAAATTTTTTTACAAATCACAAAAATATTTAAAAATTATAAATTTA
This sequence comes from Viscum album, assembly GCA_963277665.1. Lineage (NCBI taxonomy): Eukaryota > Viridiplantae > Streptophyta > Magnoliopsida > Santalales > Viscaceae > Viscum > Viscum album. The sequence goes on along the minus strand of OY728142.1, from coordinate 1,297,081,338 downwards.
TATTTATATTGTCTATAATGTTATAAAGTAAACAATTATGGAAAATTCACAACAAATAAGTAATTATTTGTTATAATTTAAAATTTAGAATTTTATTACCACAAATAAACTTAAATACATTAAATAAGGATAAATCAAAATGATAAGGTTTAAAATAAGATCCAAACATGTCTAAATTTGATTGGTTGAGGATATTACAACCCTATCTCATCTAATATTTGAATATGAGTCATTTTTGGAGGTTTTTAAGTGGGGTTAGATTTATTATAAATTAATATTTTTAAGAATTCCTAAGGTGCCCCTCTCCTCCCTTATAAAAGGGTACCTCCTCCCCCTCCTCCTCACACCAATTTGAGCACTCAATCTCGGACAACCCCTGCCAAAATCACTTCTCCACTTCCCTAGTATCATCCTAGAGGTCCTGGTCTTCTTAAAAGTTCAATTTTAGTGCCCTAAAAGGAGGTCTCAAAGAAGCACTTCAAAGAAGAGGTAATACCCATTACCGATCCTTTTCAATTTCTTTCTTCTTCAACTTCTTATTCTTTAGTTGTTTCATGATAAAGTAATAACATCAGTATTTATTATATACTGATATGTTATTATAAATATGAAACAACTCTAATTAACCTTCTATCCATCCTACGGAAAAAGGAAATCACCGTGCGTGCGTACGTACGGAATACCGTCTCCACGCCGTGGTGTAATCTATTTTCCGCCACCACATTAATTGGATGGGTATAAAGGTGTAATGAGTAACTATATATATGATTATTATAAAGTGATATTGATACTGAAATAGTATACATACACTTAAACACAATTCCACGACCATGGGAACGATATCATCGCTCGTGCGTACGTACGGACTACCATCTCCACGACATGATGAGATTCATTCTCAATGATTAACCATTCATGAATGATTATAAAGTATATATAAAAAGTAATAATGTAATATATGAACTAATAATGATACTGGAATTATTTATATTTATATGTATTTCATCTACTTAATTCCATTCAATTCAATAAGGAAACGAAAACAGCGTTCATGCGTACGTACGGACTACCGTCTCCATGAACGGTGTATTTCATTCCATTTACTGATTTGTTATATATTTGTATTATGAATATATATATATATAAATCATGTTTTATATTCTGGAATTAAGTAATCATGATCTAAGTAATCATATGAATAATTACAAGTTAAAAACACGAACGACAAATGAGACGATTTTACGCAAAACGCTTCTTTAACATGCAATTTACAAAAGAACGGGTAATATAATGTCATAAGTGAACCAAATATGATATCATAACAATGAATATGATTCTGTAATAAGTCAATGACATTATTTAAATCATTATACAGGAGGTTCGGACACATACGAAGCAAATCGGACCTAAGGTAAGGGAAATATCACAATCTCATTTTTATCCGAGATTTTTTATTCGTAAGTATTTACTGGGGTGTATTTTATCATACACATCCATTATTCATAAATATGTAATATTATTTCCATCCACCTACAATTTTTTAAGTCCATTTTTACCCTTCGGTGAGTTTTAAGTAAAAGAAATGAAAGGAATCTTTTGACGTTTTTCATACGAGGTGCTTTTTGACTTTTCCGACAAAAGTACAAAGAATGTTTTTTTAACTTATACGGCATGAATGGATTTTTAAAACATTATTTCCAAGAAGATTCCTTTACAAGTTTTCATGTTTATTTTTAATCAACTTCTTTTAGTTTTAAATTGTAAGACATGTTAAGAAAGGAAATTGTTTTTGAAGAAGAAAGGATATTTTCCTCAAGAATGGAGTTCAAGTGTTTTATCAAAATTATTTTCCATATAAGATAATAAAGGGTTCTGTTTTTATCCCTATTATTACATTGATTTGATCATGTTGTGATGGAAATATTTATATGAATTCCTTTATCTTATATGAATTGTTTTATGATGTCATGTTGTTTAAGAATCCCATTTTTATTACATGGGTTATGCAATGATGTATGATTTATGATTTTGTGGCACACATAAGAATGGTATCATTATGAGATGGGTGGGACCTATATCTCCCTCCAATACATTGGGTATATATTTTATATCTCATGAGATAGACATGGCTGAAATGGTAGGTTATACCGGTTCAGTAAAACAGGACTAAAACGAGGGTTACTCGATTCAGAAAGGGACTTTGTCCACTAAGATAGTCTTGTTAATGAGTCTTGACTAACAAGAAATGGTTCTCTATGATTATGTGTGTATGCCACAAAGTTTCATGTTTTAAGTTATGATTATTGGGATTACATTTCACTTCTATGATTTACCCCATGTTATAAAATTATGATCTCTTTTGCAGGTTAAGATTTCCAAAAGTTATGTGCTTATGTATATGATGTGATTGATATTTCTTTTGTTTACCCTTACTGAGCATTTGAGCTCACCCTTTTATGTTTTATTTTCCCCAGGATATAAAGAAAGGTTTTAGGTAAAAAAAAAGGGGAAGATCTTTATGGGAGATGTTGAAGATCTTTCACCACGATTAGAAGATTTTATTCCGAGTTTCCAAAGACACTAAACTATTACGATCCTTGTGTGTGTGTTTTTTGTTATGTACTAAGTATTCCGCAAATGTAATGTAATGTCCATGTACGTTAAGCTACGGGTCTCTACACTTAATAAATTAAAAAATGATACATATGTAATTTATGATGCGTAGGAATAATTTTTTGCACAATATGTCACATGGTGTGACCAGTTTGACTCCATGTGTGCCTTTAAATTGAAAATAGAAATTAATTTAACTAAAGAAGAAACTAACATACTCAAAACAAATGAAATTAATTCTAATTGATTTGATAAATTATTAAAATTATATATAAATCATATTTGATTTGTAGATATCATGTGAACCTCAACATCATACAAGATGTTCCTCTTATTACTCAAAGTGTCGGTTATCAGTTTAAAATTAATATTTTAGTGCAAACAATGACACTAATTTAAAACTATGAAAATGTGCTATAATTTTCTTTATAATTTAGTGAAATTATTCATTATTAATTTTTGACAAGTAGGAAATAGTTTGACATTAATACCACTCAAGATATCACCGACATTATTCAAATTATGTGTTTCTAGTTTCCAAAAAATCATTAGTAAAAAACCAAGTGGGATACTCTAAACCAAGATAATGAATTGTTATTATTTTTATTCGTTATGAAAATTATCCATATGCCATTTTTGACATTTAAGAATCAGCTACAGCTCATTCCGAATCTTGGTGTGACCGGTATGACTCCAAGTGTTTCATTCTATTTAAAATTGATTTTAATTATAATATAAAAGGTAACTAACATACTCAAAACCAATAAAACCAAATCAACTTTTTTTTGATACAGTAAGAAAATTATCATATGTCATTTTTGATGTGTTAGAATTAATCAAAACACAATCCGATGCATGGTGTTCCTAGTATGACTCAATTTCTTGGTTATTGATTTAAAATTAAAATTTTAGTTTAAATAGTTTCACTCACTAAATACAAAGAAAACATGAAAATAATTTCTAGATAATTAAAGGATGTGATTCATAATATGTTTTTGATGTATAATAATTAGTTTCATGTCAAAACAGAACATGATGTGACTATTATGACTCAAATTGTGTGTTTTCAATTTTAAATGACATTTAAGTAAAAACATTAGTGAAATAGATAAAATAGAGAAAATTAATTTAGAATATTTTAATGAAGTATTAAAATTATCCATATGTCATTTGGGACTTTTAGGATTCATATGCACCGTAATATGATTCTTGGAAAGAACATTGTAAATCCAAGTTCACCTTTTTTTTAAAAAATATTTATTTTTAATAAAAAAGACAACTGACATATTAAAAACTATGAAAACACGTTCTTATTGTTTTGATACATTATCAAAATTATCCATACATTATTTTTGAGGGGGGGGGGGAATCACCTAAACCTCAATACGATAATATATGACCCCTCTGTGACTCAATGTTCGCGTTATTAGTTTAAAATATACATTCCAGAAAAAAAATATCCCTCCCTAAAAACTATGAAAACAAGCCCATATAGTCATTATATTTTTGGAAAACAATTTATAATTCATTTTGGATATGCATGAATCAGTCTCATGTCATACCTATGTGTGATCTAACTTGTATGACTCGAATTATATGTTTCTATTTTATTATTGACAATTTAATAATATTTGGCATACTCAAAAAATGAAATCACATTAAGAATATTTGATTCTTTAATATAGTGATCCTTATGTCATTTGGGCATGTAAGAATTAGTCTCATATCAATCAAATTTCATGTTAGACCAGTATTATAACATCCCAGTTCTGGGAGCCACCCAAATGCGTCCTGTACCCAGTTGGTCACATGTCCTCAAGGGCATTTCCCCAAATTTCAGAAGCTGCCGACTAGCAGTGAGGGCCTTGGGTGTGATAGTGTGGAAACTATTCCATTATTGGTTGAGTACATAGTGGAAATAAACAAATATACAGTAGCGAAATCAGTAATAATACCAAGCAATAGTAACATCGTATGACTGATAAAGAAACAAATAGAGCATATATATATATATATATAATGATGCATGATACATATATGTATACGAAAGAAGCCAAACAAGTCACAATGCTGAATGCAGTACTAAACCAAAGTACAAAAGGAAAACAGATGAGGAACTCCTCAGCATTGAAAGCCTCGTCATGGTCTCAGTCTCTCTAGCTCCAATGTATTCAAGTACATGAATAAGAAGGGTTATTTACCATATCTATACTTGTAGCAATATATTCTGTTTGGGCCCCAAAGCATGGCCTAAACAGGGTGTGAGAAGAAATCCCGGTAGGCATCCACCACAAGATCTGTGCCTAACAGTCAGTGAATATATGGTAGGTAAAAGTACAGAATGTTGTAAAAAATAAAGTACTAAGCAGTAAACAATCCTTAGTTTAAGAATTCAAAATACCAAACAGCATGCAACAACAAAATAGATAACACAACCGATAACCCTCTAGGAAGTACACATAGCCTATCCCTTTTGGTTCAACCTATCAAGTACAAGCAACCATATAGGCAGCACACATAGTCTCACTCCTCTAGTTCCGCTAAAGTATAGACTCTCTGGGGAATCACTCACCATAAAATCCCCTTATAGTCTCGTTTTGTACTAAACACACTCTGGGGAGGCATTCAATGTCAATCCCTCATATGGCCAGCGTCGAGGAACTATAGACACTCTGGGGAAGCACTCAACGTCAATTCCCCCTATGGTCTCACATCTTATAATTATAAAGACACACTGGTGAAGCCCTCAACATCAATTCTTCCTATTGTCTGTACACCAGGATCTCACAACACTATGTAAGTCAAGAAAGTATAACATGTGTAACGACCAAAGTATGCCTCATTAACTACTTGGATAGAATTCTATGAATTATCATCACTTTAAAACTATCGGCATACCATCATTGAAAGTAAATAGAAACCAAACCGGAAAACTATACCCAATGATCCAGATAGGAAAAACATGCATGGAAAAAATTTATAAAGCATAACAATTAACCTTATTCACATGTAATATCTCTACTATAGTATATAATCATAGCAGGAAAACAATATGGTTGAAAATGGTAAACACACAACACCCGGTTCAAGGGTATTGATGGAATTTGCACAAAATATTCAATGTCATTCTACAGAAAGTCACAAACCACCTACCTCAAGGTTAGTAGATCAATACACTTTAACCTTAAAGATTGAATCTACTTAGAACTTCCAAGATCTAAAAAACATCTAAAATGTTCAACCCATGATATCATGGAAAATAAGAGGAATCATGAAACGAGGCACCAAAAGATGAGATAACTCACTGATGTGATTCCAACGCAACTGACAGTGTTCGATTTTGAGGACGGATGGAGGCTCGAGGGTTCGTTGAAGATCCACGGCCGTACCCTCACTCTTGGACGAATGAGAACTAGAAGAAGTCGGTTCTGTCCGTCAGACGCGACCCCTGTGCATTTAATGAAAAAAAAAGAAAGTACACGACATGTAATTTTCAAGTACATGGAATGTACTCACCTTTTACATACTCCTCTTTCGGCATCCTCCGTGTCACCCCTACATGGCCATGTGTGTGTCCATGACATTGCCAGCTCACGGCCTCCAGCAGTATCACATTACACTGTGTGTACTCATAAATTACACATTGTGTACTTAAAAAATTTCCAGATTTTCCTCTTTTTCTAAAAAATGACTAGAAAAAGAAAAACATACTTGAAAATAAGATCCGGGTTCTTACAAAATTCCCCGCTTAAATAAATTTGTCCCTAAATATCCCTAGCATGGTGTAGAAGAAGAATCCCTGAACAATTCTGGCCAATGTGCTCATACATCGGCCTCCCTCTCCCATTTCTCGCCATGTACACACCCGTGATGCCATTGCACCTATTCCATAAGAACAGACTGGCCACGAAGTACCATTGTACATCGATCAACAATCCGGATATGGTGCTCTTGAATGATTCATCCACATCTAGATCAAGCTCATCGTGTTGAAGGACATGAGATGGGTCTGAAAAGTAACATTGGAGCTGAGAAACATGAAAAACGTCGTGCATTGCCCTATAATTCTAATGTAAGTGCAACCAATAGTCCACTGGCCAAACTCTCTCCAACACCTCCAACGGTTCGAATTACCTCAGTGAAAGATTACCCTCTCTCCTAATCCTCTTGTGCCCTAGCCTCGGTGTGACATGTAGGAAAACCTAATCCACGACCTCAAACTCCAGAGGTCATCTCCGCTGATCATCATATGACTTCTGTCAATAGTGTGTAGTATCCATCCTCTTCTAAATCAACTCTATCTGCTCTATGGTCTCCTGAACAAGACGAGGTCCCAGCCAAGCTTCTTCTCATACCTCTAGACAACATATGGGTGATCGGTATGGCCTACTGTACAATGCCTCATAATGTAACACCCTGAGATTTTATGAAAAATATTATTTTAATTTCATTAATGTCTTTTGTTGTATTCTACACCAAGATTACCCTGCGCTATACGCAACACCGTATTAGCTTGCAGTGTACGCAACACTATTCTTGGACCGTGTTACACACAATTTTGATAATAGTTATTCTACGCAACATTGATTATATATATATATATTAAATGTATATATGAAATATGGTTGGATTCTGTTATACGAAACAACAAAGGATTCTTTCACAACACGCAACCCTGACTTGGTTTTCATTACACGCAATCGCGACCTTCCTCGATAGCGTGTGTTGTACGCAATACCGGGTTTTAATAAACAATGTTATATTATTATAATATCATCATGAACTAGCCGTTATGAATAGTATTAACTAAATTTTGAATTTTATAACATTATTATTCATCTTACACATTTCTAGAACATGGTATAAGAACAAAATAAATTGTTCGGGTAAAATAAGTATTTTCAAAAAATGCAGTTTTTCCGCCTTTGGATGGCGCACCCACTTTAAGTCTGGTTTTTGACATTTTTATATGTTAAATTTGACAAAATAATATTCTTATTTTGAATCAAGATATAAAAATTTACATTAGATAAAGTTTTGATATTTTTCCGATAACTTTCATATTTTAATGAATAGTAAAAACACGCTATATTTTAATTAAAAACAACTTTTTCATCGTAATATCTTATGTGGTTAAATTATAATATTGAATGGTTTTAAAGTATAAATAGAGTATATTTTTACCATTTAATATAATGTATGTCATTAGCATTGATTTTACCTTGAATTCGTAGGTTAAATCAATTCAATCTTTTGCAATGTTTTAAAGAAAAACCTGTTTTCTTTCGACAACGGGATTAATTTTAATTTAATTTCTGCATCGTTTGTGTATTGAATTTGGAAAAATGGATTCCATATTTGGAATTTGTGGGTCCAAAATATGTTAATAAGCTAATTTTTATTTTTGGGAATTATGAATAGTAACTACGGTAAATTTTATTTACCAAAGTTAAAGGTAAATCGGGTAATTAAGGGTAAATATAATATTTTAAAATTAACCTAACAAATGTCAAAATCCTATTGGATGCCTAAAAGTAGACCCATATCACCTAAGGGTAGGATTAGAATCATTTAATGGACATTTTTCCATGAAAATAACTAAATTATTATTAAAACCAAAGAAAGTGACAACATGTCACTCTCTTAAATTTTATAAGTATATTAATTTTAATTTAGTGATAAACTTCATGAAACTTCGAACATGAATAGTCTCCAGGAAGATAATGAAATTATCTACATCATATAAATTTATTAATAATTTTTAGGGATTAAATAATTATCATTAATTATGACACAATAGTGATGCAGAAATTGTTTATCTAGTGAAATATCAAGAATATTGTTTTTTTAAATTAATAGTGACCATAAAATGCACAAATACCTAACCAAAACTTATTGGCCATGTAAATGTAAACCATAAGCATCCAATGGTCGAATATTTGACCATTTGGAGCCTTATGAAAGCGATTATGACACTTATATTATTTTATTTTAAATGATGCCAAAGTTGTCACCTTCATAATTTAATAAATATAACAATTTAAATATTGTGATTTTAAGATGATATATTCGAGTAAAAGTATTATTGTGAAAGGTAATATATTTATCTTCATCATAGGATTTTATTTTAAATTTTTATACAACAAATAAGTATATTAAATAATTATACAAAAATGATGTAGTAATTATTTTATTAAGAGATAAACCAAATAAATGGTTTTAAAAATAATAAAATAAATATTATATGAACTATTTAATGTGATACACTAATTTTATAGATACATATGACCTTTTATTAATATATTAATGCTTTTAGTTTGATTCAAATAAATGAATAGTGTCAAAATTGACACTATTGTTATTTTACAAAAATAACATATTATAAAATTGTTTAAAAATCACAAAAAATATTTAAAAATTATAAATTTATATTTATATGGTCTATAATGTTATAAAGTAAACAATTATGGAAAATTCACAACAAATAAGTAATTATTTGTTATAATTTAAAATTTAGAATTTTATTACCACAAATAAACTTAAATAGATTAAATAAGGATAAATCAAAATGATAAGGTTTAAAATAAGATCCAAACATGTCTAAATTTGATTGGTTGATGAGATTACAACCCTATATCATCTAATCTACGAATATGAGTCATTTTTTGAGGTTTTTAAGTGGGGTTAGATTTATTATAAATTAATATTTTTGAGAATTCCTAAGGTGCCCCTCTCCTCCCTTATAAAAGGGCACCTCCTCCCCCTCCTCCTCACACAACTTTGAGCCTTCAAGCTCGGCCAACCCCTGCCAAAATCTCTCCTCCACTTCCCTAGAATAATACTATAGGTTCTGGTCTTCTTCAAAGACCAATCTTAGTTCCCTAAGTGAAGGATTCAAAGAGGCGTTTCAAAGAAGAGGTAATATCCATTACCGATCATTTCAATTTCTTTCTTCTTCAAATTCTTTTTCTTTAGTTGTTTCATGATAAAGTAATAACATCAGTATTACTTACATACTGACATGTTATTATAAATATGAAAAAACTCTAATTAAACTTCTATCCATCCTACGGAAAAAGGAAATCACCGCGCGTGCGTGCGTACGGAATACCGTCTCCACGCCGTGGTGTAATCTATTTTCCGCCACCACCTTAATTGGATGGGTATAATGGTTTAATGAGTAACTATATATGATTATTATAAAGTGATATTGATACTTAAATAGTATACATACACTTCAACACAATTCCAAGACCACGGGAACGATATCATCGCTCGTTAGTACGTACGGACTACCGTCTCCACAACGCGATGAGATTCATTCTCAATGATTAACCATTCATGAATGATTATAAAGTAGATATAATAAGTTCTAATGAAATATATGACATAATAATGATACTTGAATTATTTATATTTATACGTATGTCATATACTTAATTCCATTCAATTCAATAAGGAAACGAAAACAGCGTTCATGCGTACGTACGGACTACCGTCTCCATGAACGGTGTATTTCTTTCCATTTACTGATTCATTATATATATGTATATTCTGAATATATATATATATATAAATCATGCTTTATATTCTGTAATAAAGTAATCATGATCTAAGTAATCATATGAATAATTACAAGTCAAAACACTGACGACAAATGAAACAATTTTACCCAAAACGCTCTTTAACATGAAATTTACAAAAGAACGGGTAATATAAAGTCATAAGTGAACCATATATGATATCGTAACAATGAATATGATTCTGTAATAAGTCAATGACCTTATTTAAATCATTATACAGGAGGTTCAGACACTTACGAAGCAAATCAGGCCTAAGGTAAGGGAAATATCACAATCTCACTTTTATTCGAGATTGTTTTTACTTTGGTAATTACTGGGGTGTATTTTATCATCCACATCCATGTTTCGTCAATATGTAATATTATTTCCATCCAAAAACAATTTTTTAATCCAATTTTACCCTTCGGTGAGTTTTTAGTAAAAAAATATATGAAAGGAATCTTTTGACGTTTTTTATACGAGGTGTTTTTGACTTTTCCGACAAAAGTATGAGAAGAATGTTTTTTTTAACTTTTACGGCATGAATGGATTTTTAAAACATTACTTACAAGAAGCTTCCTTTACAAGTTTTCAAGTTTATTTTTAATCAACTTCTTTTATTTTATAACATGTTAAGAAAAGAAAAGTGTTTTTGAAGTAGAAAGGATATTTTCCTCAAGAATGGAGTTCAAATGTTTTATCAAAATTATTTTCCATATAAGATAATATAGGGTTCTGTTTTCATCCCTATTATTACATTGATTTGATTATGTTTTGTGGAAATTATTTTTATGAAGTCATTTACCTTATATGATGTGTTTTATGATGTCATGATGTTTCAAGAATCCCATTTTTGTTACATGTGTTATGCGATTATGTATGATTTTTGATTATGTGGCACACATAAGAAAGGATTCATTATAAGATGGGTGGGACCTATATCTCCCTCCAATGCATTGGGTAAAGATTTTATATCTCATGAGATAGACAGGGCTGGAACGGTAGGTTATACCGGTTCAGTGAAACCGGACTGAAGCGAGGGTTACTCGATTCAGAAAGGGACTTGTCCACTAAGATAGTCTTGACAATGAGTCTTGACTAACAAGAAATGATTCTCTATGATTATGTGTGAATGCCACAAAGTTTCATGTTTTAAGTTATGATTATTGTGATTACATTACACTGCCATGATTTACCCCATGTTATGAAATTATGATCTCTTTTTCAGGTTAAGATTTTCCAAAAGTTATGTGCTTATGTATATGATGTGATTGATATTTCTTTTGTTTACCCTTACTGAGAATTTGAGCTCACCATTTTATGTTTTCTTTTCCCCAGGATATAAAGAAAGGATTTAGGTAAAAAAAGGGGGAACATCTTTATAGGAGATGTTGAAGATATTTCACCACGATTAGAAGATTACGTTCCGAGTTTCCAAAGACACTAAATTATTACGATCCTTGTGTGTGTGTTTTTGTTATGTACTAAGTATTCCGCAAATGTAATTTAATGTCCATGTACGTCAAGCTTCGGGTCTCTACAGTTGGTATCAGAGGAAAGGTGTAGTCAACCTTTGGAAACTAGGATGCGAGAACTTTAGTGAGATCCCTATAGATATTTATAATGTATGTCTAGGGATGCCCCTAAGGATAAGTATACGTATAGGATACAGTCCTAGAACTATGGTAACGATCATAGAATTTAACCTAAGATGTTAGATATCGAGGATACTCCACCTTTATTATGTTTTTTTCCCTAGCATTATTTTTGCCTCTCACACTATTCTTTTTTGGGTTTTAGAAAATGGCTGGAAACAAGATGTTTCACGATAATGGAGGATATGATGGACAATGGAATGATATTCTTCATAATGAAATGGGATTTGGAAGTAAAAACATCATTATTATGTCGAACCAGCAATCTCATAATATGATCAATAAAGTAAAATTTGGTAAGTTTCCTGACTCGGCTAATAAGAGAAAGATGGAGTTTCATGATGATCATAGAGAAAAGAAAGTTCAATTTCCCCAATGTAAATCATGTGGGAAGAGGCATCAAGGAGAATGTTTCAAAGGAACTGGAAGTTGCTTTGGGTGTGGAAAAGAAGGACACAAAGCAAGTAAATGCAAAGGAAAAGGTTCAGTTAACCACATGGATGAGGATAATGGTATTGCTACGACATCAACAATGGTTAAATGTTTTAAATGTTGAATGTACAGGAATTATGCAAACCAATTCCCTAAGGGAAAGTCTCGTGAAGATAATCAGTATGGTCGTATGGGAAGTATTTATGTGGATGATGATTAAGAGACTACAAATGATATGTGAGATGAAAGAATTGTTGAAGCTCGGTCAATGGTTTAAGAATGTAGTGGAATGATTACATGTTTATCATGTGTAATGTTGTATAAGAAATCTCATGGTACTATGGAATAAAGAGACATCTAAGGATTGTTACACTATTGTCTTTCCTTGAGTTATGAAAGTACCACTATCCATGAAAGGTTATTCAGATATTTTTGGAATTTAGATGATATGCGCATAATGAAGGAATAACAAGATAATGAGGTGTTTGATTGTATTCATGAACTCATGACTGATATAAGGAGAAGGTTATATCATCGTTTGAGTATATAGAATTTTTGGATTTTGGTATGTGGAAAGAGTTAACTTTTAATTGCATTCATGTTTTCACTAAGGTATTCAAGAGAATACATGATTAAGGACTTTGAATGTTTAGAATGTGACCAAAAAAACATATCTTATGATATATGGGGATCAACGATGCTATTAAATCTCTGGAAATCGTTTTCACTATGTTATGAGAGTGGACTGCAGTATTATGGATAAGCCTAAAGATTGAAATGGATTATGTTGGACATAAGTGAGTATTGTTTAAGGATAGAAGTTTTTTTTTCTGATATTATTGATGGGATGTTATAGTAATGTAGTTTTAGAAAAAGGACAACCTGCAGGACGGGCGACAGCCCATCGCTTTGGACAAAGCTGTGGGAATCGAACCCACAACCGAAGTGCGACTGGCCTTTATCGCCTACCACTGGCCTACAGGAAGTCCCTGTTTAGTAGAAACTAGTTTTATTATATTAAGCAGTATGATATATGAAGTATAAGTCCATTTTAGGAACCATATGTGATTAATCACACTGTAGATCGACTTATGTATATAATTTTTTCTATACATTTGTTTGAGACAGATGGAATGACCCGTCATTCTATCACATGATCTGCTAACACTTGACGAATAACAAATTCAACTTCATTTATTTAAGAGATGAAGTGGAAATTGATCAAGGCATGAACAACAGTGAGATTGTACCAAAATAAAGAAAGTATTTATTCTAATTCAAATTTTCAACTTTAGGGAAATGATCTTGAAAACCAAAAATGTTGTCCTAGTGATCTTATACCTGATGAATCAGATGGTACCTTAGATCGTCACAAATTTATAGATTTGTGATTACTGGATTTTCCATAGCCAAGTTCTCTACCACTCTCCATCAGAACATGATGGTTAGATTTCTCTTCCATATCCATATTTTCACCTATGTGGAAACCCAGTGATTAGTTTATTTGGGTAATAGTTACATTTCATACTTTAGTTTTTAAAGCCAAGTTTTGGTATTCCTTTTTACGATGTGGGTTTCTATTAAAGAAACTTTCGAATAGTAAACCATTTATAACACCGACGAATTTCGAGGGAGAAATTCATTTTAAGGGGGGTAGAATGTAACACCCCGAGATTTTATGAAAAATATTATTTTAATTTCATTAATGTCTTTTGTTGTATTCTACACCAAGATTACCCTGCGCTATACGCAACACCGTATTAGCTTGCAGTGTACGCAACACTATTCTTGGACCGTGTTACACACAATTTTGATAATAGTTATTCTACGCAACATTGAGTATATATATATATATATTAAATGTATTAATGAAATATGGTTGGATTCTGTTATACGAAACAACGAAGGATTCTTTCACAACACGCAACCCTGACATGGCTTGCATTACACGCAATCGCGACCTTCCTCGATAGCGTGTGTTGTACGCAATATCGGGTTTTAATAAATAATGTTATATTATTATAATATCGTCATGAACTAGCCGTTATGAATAGTATTAACTAAATTTTGAATTTTATAACATTATTATTCACCTTACACATTTCTAGAACATTGTATAAGAACAAAATAAATTGTTCGGGTAAAATAAGTATTTTCAAAAAATGCAGTTTTGCCGCCTTTGGATGGCGCACCAACTTTAAATCTGGTTTTTGACATTTTTATATGTTCAATTTGACAAAATAATATTCTTATTTTGAATCAAGATATAAAAATTTACATTAGATAATGTTTTGATATTTTTCCGATAACATTCATATTTTAATGAATAGTAAAAACACGCTATATTTTAATTAAAAACAACTTTTTTAATCGTAATATCTTATGTGGATAAATTATAATATTGAATGGTTTTAAAGTATAAATAGAATATATTTTTACCATTTAATATAATGTATGTCATTATCATTGATTTTACCTTGAATTCGTAGGTTAAATCAATTCAATCTTTTGCAATGTTTTAAAGGAAAACCAATTTTCTTTCGACAACGGGATTAATTTTAATTTAATTTCTGCATCTTTTGTGTATTGAATTTGGAAAAATGGATTCCATATTTGGAATCAGTGGGTCCAAATTATGTTAATAAGCTACTTTTTATTTTTGGGAATTATGAATAGTAACTACGGTAAATTTTATTTACCGTAGTTAAAGGAAAATCGGGTAATTAAGGGTAAATATAATATTTTAAAAATATCCTAACAAATGTCAAAATCCTATTGGATGCCTAAAAGTCGACCCATATCACCTAAGGGTCGGATTAGAATCATTTAATGGACATTTTTCCATGAAAATAACTTAATTATTATTAATACCAAAGAAAGTGACAACATGTCACTCTCTTAAATTTTATAAGTATATTAATTTTAATTTAGTGATAAACTTCATGAAACTTCGAACATGAATAGTCTCCAGAAATAAAATGAAATTATCTACATCATATAAATTTATTTATAATTTTTAGGGATTAAATAATTATCATTAATTATGACACAATAGTGATGCAGAAATTGTTTATCTAGTGAAAAATCAAGAATATTGTTTTTTTAACTAATAGTGACCATAAAATGCACAAATACCTAACCAAAACTTATTTTCCATGTAAATGTAAACCATAATCATCCAATGGTCGAATATTTGACCATTTGGAGCCTTATGAAAGCGATTATGACACTAATATTATTTTATTTTAAATGATGCCAAAGTTGTCACCTTCATAATTTAATAAATATAACAATTTAAATATTGTGATTTTAAGATGATAAATTCGAGTAAAAGTATTATTGTGAAAGGTAATATATTTATCTTCATCATAGGATTTTATTTTAAATTTTTATACAACAAATAAGTATATTAAATAATTATACAAAAATGATGTAGTAATTATTTTATTAAGAGATAAACCAAATAAATGGTTTTAAAAATAATAAAATAAATTTTATATGAACTATTTAATTGATACACTAATTTTATAGATAAATATGACCTTTTATTAATATATTAATGCTTTTAGTTCGATTCAAATAAATGAATAGTGTCAAAATTGACACTATTGTTATTTTACAAAAATAACATATTATAAAATTGTTTCAAAATCACAAAAAATATTTAAAAATTATAAATTTATATTTATATGGTCTATAATGTTATAAAGTAAACAATTATGGAAAATTCACAACAAATAAGTAATTATTTTTTATAATTTAAAATTTAGAATTTTATTACCACAAATAAACTTAAATAGATTAAATAAGGATAAATCAAAATGATAAGGTTTAAAATAAGATCCAAACATGTCTAAATTTGATTGGTTGATAAGATTACAACCCTATCTCATCTAATATTCGAATATGAGTCATTTTTGGTGGTTTTTAAGTGGGTTTAGATTTATTATAAATTAATATTTTTGAGAATTCCTAAGGTGCCCCTCTCCTCCCTTATAAAAGGGCACCTCCTCCCCCTCCTCCTCACACAACTTTGAGCCTTCATGCTCGGCCAACCCCTGCCAAAATCTCTTATCCACTTCCCTAGAATAATCCTAGAGGTTCTGGTCTTCTTCAAAGACCAATCTTAGTTCCCTAAGTGAAGGATTCAAAGAGGCGTGTCAAAGAAGAGGTAATATCCATTACCGATCTTTTCAATTTCTTTCTTCTTCAACTTCTTCTTATTTTGTTGTTTCATGATAAAGTAATAACATAAGTATTACTTACATACTAAAATGTTATTATAAATATGAAACAACTCTAATTAAACTTCTATCCATCCTACGGAAAAAGTAAATCACCGCGTGTGCGTACGTACGAAATACCGTCTCCACGCCGTGGTGTAATCTATTTTCCGCCACCACCATAATTGGATGGGTATAATGGTTTAATGAGTAACTATATATGATTATTATAAAGTGATATTGATACTTAAATAGTATACATACACTTCAACACAATTCCACGACCATGGGAACGATATCATCGCTCGTGCGTACGTACGGACTACCATCTCCACGACGCGATGAGATACATTCTCAATGATTAACCATTCATGAATGATTATAAAGTATATATAATAAGTTCTAATGAAATATATGACATAATAATGATACTGGAATTATTTATATTTATATGTATGTCATATACTTAATTCCATTCAATTCAATAAGGAAACGAAAACAGCGTTCATGCGTACGTACGGACTACCGTCTCCATGAACGGTGTATTTCTTTCCATTTACTGATTCATTATATATATGTATATTCTGAATATATATATAAATCATGTTTTATATTCTGTAATTAAGTAATCATGATCTAATTAATCATATGAATAATTACAAGTCAAAACACTGACGACAAATGAAACAATTTTACCCAAAACGCTCTTTAACATGAAATTTACAAAAGAACGGGTAATATAAAGTCATAAGTGAACCATATATGATATCGTAACAATGAATATGATTCTGTAATAAGTCAATGACATTATTTAAATCATTATACAGGAGGTTCGGACACTTACGAAGCAAATCGGACCTAAGGTAAGGGAAATATCACAATCTCATTTTTATCCGAGATTGTTTATACCTTGGTATTTACTGGGGTGTATTTTATCATCCACATCCAAGTTTCTTTAATATGTAATATTATTTCCATCCAAATACAATTGTTTAAATCCAATTTTACCCTTCGGTGAGTTTTTAGTAAAAAAATATATGAAAGGAATCTTTTGACGTTTTTCATACGAGGTGTTTTTGACTTTTCCGACAAAAGTACGAGAAAAATGTTTTTTTAACTTATACGGCATGAATGGATTTTTAAAACATTATTTACAAGAAGTTTCCTTTACAAGTTTTCAAGTTTATTTTTAATCAACTTCTTTTAGTTTATGACATGTTAAGAAAAGAAAAGTGTTTTTGAAGTAGAAAGGATATTTTCCTCAAGAATTGAGTTCAAATGTTTTTTCAAAATTATTTTCCATATAAGATAATATAGGGTTCTGTTTTTATCCCTATTATTACATTGATTTGATTATGTTTTGTGGAAATTATTTTTATGAAGTCATTTACCTTATATTATTTGTTTTATGATGTCATGATGTTTCAAGAATCCCATTTTTGTTACATGTGTTATGCGATGATGTATGATTAATGATTATGTGGCACACATTAGAAAGGATTCATTATAAGATGGGTGGGACCTATATCTCCCTCAAATGCATTGGGTTAAGATTTTATATCTCATGAGATAGACAGGGCTGGAACGGTAGGTTATACCGGTTCAGTGAAACAGGACTGAAGCGAGGGTTACTCGATTCAGAAAGGGACTTTGTACACTAAGATTGTCTTGGCAATGAGTCTTGACTAACAATAAATGATTCTCTATGATTATGTGTGAATTCCACAAAGTTTCATGTTTTATGTTATGATTATTGTGATTACATTACACTGCCATGATTTACCCCATGTTATGAAATTATGATCTCTTTTGCAGGTTAAGATTTTCCAAAAGTTATGTGCTTATGTATATGATGTGATTGATATTTCTTTTGTTTACCCTTACTGAGCATTTGAGCTCACCCTTTTATGTTTTCTTTTCCCCAGGATATAAAGAAAGGATTTAGGTAAAAAAAAAGGGAACATCTTTATAGGAGATGTTGAAGATCTTTCACCACGATTAGAAGATTACGTTCCGAGTTTTCAAAGACACTAAACTATTATGATCCTTGTGTGTGTGTTTTTGTTATGTACTAAGTATTCCGCAAATGTAATTTAATGTCCATGTACGTCAAGCTTCGGGTCTCTATACATAAGGACTCATCTTAATAGTTTTTTGAAACTATTTTTGTAGGAAAAATCCTCAAGAGGTATATGCTTCTCCCAAGTACCTCCAAAATCTGGATGTCATGCTCAGATCATGTCCTCAAGATCTTGAATCATAAGCTTGGACTGGGCATCCGTCTGGGGGTGGTAAGCTGTACTCAAATGTACATGTGTACCCAAAGCCTTCTAAAGCACTTTCCAGACCCGAGAAGTAAAAAAGGAATCCATGAATGAAACAATGGACTGTGGAACTCCATGTAGACGTACAATATCTCCGATGTAGAACAACCCTTGCCTCATCACCAATGAAGCTCTACTTGATCGGAAGAAGTGAGAAACCATTGTGATTCTGTCAATGATAACCCAAACTACATCATTCCATTGAGGCAACCTTGATAAACCGGTTAATAATTTAATCACATCATCATTCCACTTCCACTCAATAATGGGAAACTATTGTAAAATCCATGCTGGTCGCTGATGCTCCGCATTCACCTGCTGACAAGTGGAACACCTCTGGATGAAACCAGCAGTGTCCCTCTTCATACCTTTCCACCAATACTGATGGTGTAGATTACGATACATCTTGGTGACACCAGGTTAAACTGCCCAAACTAAGGTATGAAAATCTCGCATCATCTCCTCATTATATCTATTGGCACCCTCACGAGTCCTTGGAAACGCAAGATTTCATCCTCACCTATGGTCCACCCAGGAATAGGGTCCTCTCCAGACAAACATTCCCATATAACATGGCCTTCAGAATCTGATAGTTTCCTCATTCATACTCTATCAAGAAGGGAAGAGGTAACAATTACAGATGATAAAAAAGTTTTCCCCTGTCTGTCTTGCACCTCCAAATGCATCTCAGATAATAGATCCATAAGCCACCACTCACCACTGTCTTCCCAAACTTCCTATATCAGATTCATCCTGCTCAACGCATTAGTCATGGTGTTTCCCTACCCAGGCGTATAGGCAAGCTCAGAGTCAAAGGACTGTATGTAATCAACCCACCTTCGTTGTCTCAAATTCAGATCACACTGACAGAAAATGTACATGAGACTCTTGTGGTCGGTGAATAACACAAAATTATATCCCAAAATATTATATCTCCAATAGCATAAGTCATGAACAATAGCTTCCAACTCCAAATCATGCGTTGGGTATTTCCTCTCATGTGGCCTCAATTGCCGAGACCCGTACGCAATGACTCCATCACCCTGGATAAGCACATCTTCCTGCCCGATACCTGATGCATCATAGTAAATAGGTTTTCTCTTGCCTAGCTCTGGAAAAACTAGTATCGGTGCTGAAGTAATCCTCCCATTCATCTCTTGAAAGGCTGACTCACAAGAATCTGACCATAAGAACATCACACCCTTCTTGGTCAGACCTTTCAGCGGTGCTGGTAAGTGTGAAAAGTCATGTATGAAGCATCTGTAGTATCCATCCAGCCCTAGAAAACTCCGTACATCAAAGACGTTCTTCAGATTATCCCAAGAATCTAATGATCTCACTTTCTCTGGGTCTACTGATACTCTTTTCTCTGAAATAACCAGACCCATGAAGTGAATCTGGTCCATCCAAAAGTGGAATTTTGAGGGATCAGAATATAAGTGATGATCTCTCAGTGTTCTCAAAACAATATCATGATGTGTGGCATGGTCGTGTCGAGTGTGAGATTACACCAAGATATCTTCCTCGATGACCACCATGAAAGAATCCATGTATGGATGGAACACTCGCTTCATTAGTGTCATGAAAATGGTAGGATCATTTGTGAGACCGAACGGAATAACTAAGTACTCATATAGACCATACCTGCTTATGAAGGATATGATAGTAAAATCTGGTGGTATAACATGAAACTGATGATAACCAGACCTAAATTCAATATTTGAGAATACCCAAGCTCCTCGAAGCTGGTCAAAGAGTTCATCAATACTGGTCAAGGTACATTGGTTCTTGACCGTCAACTTTTTCAACTTCCTATAATCTACACAAAGCCCAAGGGTATCGTCTGCCTTCTTTTAAAATAGGATATGTGGACCCCAAAGAGAAGTACGGGGTCAGATGAAACCCTTTTCCTACAACTCCTCCAACTACTTCTTGAGCTCCTGCAACTCAGGTGTAGCCATCCTATAAAGAGGAATGGACACTAGTGTCGCTCCTGGAACAAGCTCAATAGAAAAGTCTACCTCACGCTCTAAAGGAAAACCTGAAAAGTCCTCTGGAAGGATGTCCTTGAAATGATCCACCAGTGGGGGAACGACCATCTATGAAGTCCCCTAGTCATCTACATAAAGACTAGCAATTTGGGTTGTAACTGCTCCAAACCCATGATGCTCCGGCCCCGCTCTTCTTGCCTGGACATCCCACTCGTCCTTGTGAAGAAAAGATCCACCCTCTGGTGATATCAAACTCACCCTGTGGTGATTAAAGTCGACGACTGCCTAGAAGGGAACTATCCAGTCCATTCCGAGAATGATATCATAGCCTGTCATCTCTATAACTTAAAGATACTAATGGAAGTTACACCCACCAACCTCAAGAGTGCACTACTTGCACTGGCGTACACCAGATTTTCCTGTTCCCAATGAGTGTCTAGTGTCAAAACATTAGTAGAAGAAAATATATAGATCCCATTGATCTCCACAAAAATGGCAGATATAAATATATGTGTAGCACCAATATCAAAAAGGGATGAAGTTAAAACATAGGAAACTAGGATCGTACCTCGAACTGTAGAGGGGTCGAGATCCTGTTCCGGATTGGTCTACTCTACTACAAATGTCTGGCTAGCTCTGCAGCCCTGCGACCCTACCTTACTACTCTGAGTTGATCCACTTTGTTTTTGCTAAATCACCGGCACCTGACCACCACGTCCATGACCTCCCCCTCAGCCTGAACGGATATGAGAACTCTAGTTCCCAAACTAGTGAAAAATTTGTGGTGCTTCACCTGAATGAGGAGTCATGGATGAACCCATGTCACTTGCTTCTGGTGAGAAAACCTAACAGAATTGTTGAAGATGACCCATCTTGCCACAAAATCGGCACTCCACTGGGTCTCTCTGGCACTGCGGCCTTGTATAGCTAGCCCTTACACACTGGTAGCATACCACCTGGATACCTGAAGTTACATCCTGCCTACTCGAATCTCTTCGTGTAATCTCCCTGTGGCGCTTTCGACTATCAGCTGGTGAAGTACTAACCCTGGATGTGAAGCCACCCTGGTTCACAACCCCGGATACCCTCATATTCCACTCCATGACAAGAACCTGGTGGATGATGGAAGTAATGGAAGTCAACCTGAAGATATTCACCTGAGTGTGGATGTCCTGACTGAGGCCATACTTGAAATCCCTTTCCATGAATAACCCATCTCCTCCCAGGAAGGGTGTGAAACACTGAATCTCAGTGAAACGAGAGGAATACACCATAACCGAATGATTACCCCGTTCCAGACTCATGAACTCCTGGGATCAATCGACCCTCAAGGTCTCCGGATAAAAGTAGTCATAAAAGACGCACTGAATCTCCTCCCAAGACATAACCTGATGATGAATCATCTGTGAGATCACATCCCTCGACTTCTTGGTGGATTCTTGTAACAATTAGGTAGCAAGCTTGACCCACCTATCTGGAGGCATCTCCAGATGCTCAAATACTGTCAGCATGGCTTCTAGACATGACTCTGTAGCCTGAGGTCCTTCTTCCCCTAAGAAAGTGGTAGGATGCTATTTCTAGAAGACCCGCATTAAATTATCCATCGATGGGGCAGGAGGCGGTGCTCCATGAAATGTATGAATCATCCACATGAATCCTTCCCTGAACTGTGAATTAGCACTTTTAACAGGTATAACTGCTGGTGCCATGACTGTCACAACAAAAGGATCTGCGAGATATCCCGGATCAGCCATGTCCGGTGTCTGATCACCACCTGACAACTGGCGTACAACCGGAGGACGTCTCAGTGTAATGACTCTGCACGTTCAAGAATACACCATAGATTAAGATATCAAGTAATAAAATCGAGGAGTGTAAGAAGGGAACATGAGGAAGAATGCACTCATGTTTTACAAAGCGTGAATACACGGAGTGTAAATTTCCTACACGGCGTGTTCCTTGAAGACAATCACATGGGCTTGTAATCCTGCCAAAACTGGTTGTGTAACACCCCAAACACATGTCGTGTACTTTAATCCTCTTCCCCTTCCCGAGTCCTTCTACACGGTTAAGCCACACAGTTCTCCCAAGAAAAGACTACACCACGTGTTCATGGTAGACACGACGTGTAGTGGACAAGTGTCACCCGGCTCGTGTTGTTAGTGACACGGCCTACGCATGGATGACACTACATGGCGTGTTCCAGATGGACATTACGTTTATGGGAAAGGGTAACATTGACCCATGTTTTTGGTGACACGACCGGGTACCTAGGTCAGACTACATGACATGTAAAATCCTAATAGGGCATGTGTGTTTAAAGATAAAACTGACCCATGTTGTTCCTGACACGAACGGGTACCTGGGTCAGACTACATGGCTTGTTAAACTAGTACACAGTGTGTCCCCACAAGGATATCCTCATCTTGTGTCTCTTCCCACATGGCATAAGATATGGTTAGAGAATACACGGCATGTACATAAGTACATGGAGTTTACTTTTTAAAAATTGGTTCTTCTCGAACTAAAGAACACATGGCGTGTATATGACATTACACATCATGTATTTTGGGTTTTTCCACACAGTAAGCTTCAAAAACTACTCTGAAGCCCAGAAAACACTAAAACGGGCATTGAAGTGCCAAATTCCGATCAATGAGGGCCCATACTCCATGAAAATTATATTTTGGCATCTTATACACATTATAAACAAGAGAAAAGTACAATGATCCACCAAATTCCGGTCCATGAGGGCCCATAACGCATCAACAAAAAAATTTTGGCATTCATTCGAGAAAACCTCTATACAAAAAATACCTTATCACACAACAGGTATTCCTATCAAGGTAATTATCACAATAGCATGCATAGTTTACACATCATCTATCACAACAACCTAAAATCTCTAATTTATCCTAGATTGCATGACAAAAATACATGACATGTGATTTCTAGCAAGTGCCTATATGAGGCATGAGATGGAATACCCTCATCTCTTCAGGATGCGACAGAATTATAACTAAAACAACGAGAATGATAATAGTACAAAACAAGTGAATCATCCAATAGTGAAATCAAATCAACTGTAAAATTGAAAACCAGTAAATTTGTAATAAATGAGGTAGTATGGTTTTTTCTTGTACACGGGTTAGCTAATCCTAGGCACAACTTATTACAAAGTACCAATTCCATCCTATCCCTGACTATAGGCTCCAAAAATTAAGTCTATAGAAAATAATCCCTCTAATACCACATTGTAATGTCCTGCTTCCGGGAACCACCCAAAGGTGCCCCGTAACCGGTTGTTCACATGGTGTCAAGTGCATTTCCCCAACGCTAGAGGTTGCCGACTAGTAGCGAGGGCCTTGGGTGTGATAGTGGGAAGACTATACCCTCATTGGAAGAGTATATAGTGGAAATAAACAAATATACAATAGCAGAAGCAGTAATAATACCAAAAAACAGGAATAGCATAATACAGATAAAGAAACAACTGGATCATATATAAATATAATGATACATGATACATATATGTCTCAAAAAGCCACCAAACAAGTCACAATGCCAAATGCAGTAATAAACCAAAGTACAAAATGAAAACATATGAGAAACTATGCCGCATCGCAAGCCTCGACATGGTCCAATGCTCTCCATCTCTAATGTAATCATGTACCTAAAGAAGAAGGGTACTTTCCCTTATCTATACCTGTAGCAATATAATATGATTGGGCCCAAAATAATTGCCCAAACAAGTTGTGAGACTAAATCACAGTTGGAAACCACCCCAAGATTTGTGCCTAACAATCAACGAATATATGGTTGGTAAAAGTATAGAAATAAATAAACAAGGAAGCACTAAGCAGTAAACAATACTCAGTTTAATAATTCAAAACACCACACATCAAGCAACAAAAAAATAGATAACACAACAGGTAACCCTCTGGGAGGTACCTACATCCTATCCCCTCTGGTCCTACCTATCAAGTACAAGCAACCATCTGGGTAACATACACAGTCTCACCCCTCTAGTTCAGCTAACATGTATACTCTCTAGGTAAGCACTCACTGTCAATTCCCTCTATAGTGTCATATCGTATTAAAGGCGCTTTGGGGAAGCACCCAATGTCAATTCCCCCTGTGGCCCATATTGAGGAACTACATATACTCTGGGGAAGCACAAAATGTCAATTCCCCTGTGGTCTTGCATCATATAATTATAAAGACACTCCAGAGAAGCCCTAAAAGTTAATTCTCCCTATGGTCTATACACCAGGTTCTCACTGCCCTATATAAGTCAAGCAAGTATAATGCGTGTAACGGCCTAAGTATACCGCAAGAACTACTTGGATATCTTTTTATGGTATATCAGCACATTATAATTCTATTCATACCATCCTATAATACTAGGCATGAAATGTAAACAGAAACCAAATAGGAAAACAAGACCTAATGGTCCAGACAAGGAAAAAATGAATGGAAAACATTTCTAAAGCATAACAATTAACCATATTCCCATTCAATATCCCTACATTATCATATAAGAACAACATGCAAACAATATGGCTAAAATGGTAAACACACAATACCCCGTTCAAGGGTATTGGTGGAATTTTCACAAAATATTCAATGACTTTCATTGAAAAGGAAAATACTACCTACCTCAGGGTTAGGAGATCAATATACCTAAACCTTGAAGCAACCGACTGTTCGATTCGGAGGACAGATGGAGGCTCGGGGGTTCATCAAAGATTCTCAGTCGTGCCCTCTTTCTTAGACGAACGAGACCAAGAATATGTCGATTCTGTCCGTCAGATGCGACCCCAGTGCCTTTAATGAAAAAAGTACACAGTGTGTACTTTTGATGTTCACGGCGTGTACTCACCTTTTCTGTAGTCCGCTTTAGGCAGCCTCCATGTCACCCCTTCATGGCCGTGTGTGTTTCCATGACACGGCCAACACACGGTCTCCAACGACATCATAGTAAATGGCATGTACTCATAATGTACACAACATGTACATCAAAAATTTCAAGATTTTCCTATTTTTCTCAAAAATGACTAGAGAAGGAAAAACATACCCAAAAAGAAGATCTAGTTTCTTACCAGTATGACTCCATATTTGTATTTTTACTTAACATTGACATTTTTTTAGTAAAAGGACTACTATTAAACTCAAAACAAATGAAATAAATTTTAATTATTTTGATGATATTGAAAAATGATCAATATGCTATTTAAGAAAAGAAACAATCAGAAAAACTTCAATATGATTGATGTTGTGACTTGTATGACTCCATGTGCATATTTTCAATATACATGTATCATTTTTGTTTAAAATATGCATCATAATTCCAAAACAGAGAACCCAAGCATAGATTATTTTCTCATTCTTCCATATACTATTACGTAATCAATTTCATTATCATTTTTATCTTATACTTATTTTTATTATTTTGAAATAGATAATTTCTAAAGATGAGTAATAAAGGGTATTTCCTGAATGAATCCACCACAATTCAGTTTGATACATTTTGTTCCTATTATGACTCAACAATTAGTTTAAATTAATACTTTATATTTAATATATTTCTCTATATTATTACAAATATAAAAATAGATTCAATATATATATATGTGTGTGTGTGTGTTTGTGTGTGTGTAATATTTCTCATGAATGTGAGGCAAGTACTTATATATAGGTGCATTATTTTTCTATATAACAGTGTTTTATATTTTATTTATGTTTTAAATTTTATTTCATTTAAATTATGTATTTGTATCTAATTTTTAAAATTTATTGTCTTATATTGGGTGGTTTAGAGTTCCGTTACAACACATTATAGTTTTCTATTATAAACATAATAGTAAGACTAGTTTCTATTTTTATAGTTTTTTGTAACAACACACCCATGTATTCCCCTTTACCAAATAATTTAGCTGTGCTGGTAAATCATTCTTTCATCTAATCTTGTAGAAGATCTAATAATTGGATTTTTTATTAGTGCTAAATAAAATATCTGATAAATGATGTTTTTTTATCATTTCTTTTGTATAAATGATAAAGGACTATTGATTATAATATTACTATGGTAGTCTGTACATTTTGAGGGATAATAACGGCATATTATAGTGGCATTAAATGCCTCTTTTGTCATACCAGAACCAATAATTCTTAGAATATTCTCTATCCTTCTCATTGGGAAATTATAATATTTACGAAGATGATGATAATGTTTTGGAGAATAGTTCCCTTTGAAATATTATGCTCAAACTCAAAAATATATAATGCTTCTTACTCTTTGGATCATGTGTATGGGTGAGTTTTCCCTTCGATCGGCTAGGTTCCATTTCAAAATGACGATGTACAATATATTAGGTAATATAATTATGGAAAATAATAAATAAAATAAAATCTAGAAAAAAATAACATAAACTGGAAAAAAATGTGTTTCTAGACACATAAACATGAACCTGGTTCTTATGAGATGTTTCATTATTGTTATACACAATGTCGATTCCGGGTTTATTTTTTTTAATATAAGTTTTCATAAATCTAGTTCCCAAGGTTTATAATAAAATTTATTTGATACCAACTTTGACAAACCCAACCAATGTTCCCAGAGTCAGTGGAACTAGGGAAAAAAATAGATTTAATGTCAATTTTTCTAATTTTTGACGTTGGATTTTAACTGAAATCTTTAATGGAGATCTAAAAAATTACTTTTCTATGTTGATTTTTTAAAAACAGACAACAATAATGATCCACAACTAGATTTTTTGTGTGTTTATTTTTTTAGTAAAACCAATGTCGATATCCACCCAATAAATAATTTTAAGCATCAGTTTTAATGAAAACTGACACCGAAAACTGAATGGTATTTTTTTAATGTTTCAGCATTGGTTTTTAGGAAATCTGACACCAAAAGTTACATTTTTTAGAAAATTCCAATTATCACACTACCTAAATAATCATAATCCCTGTAATGAAAATGTATAATACAATAATAAAATATTAATATGAATTATCCAAAAAAAAATCAAAAAATAATCCATTTATCTAGTTAACCCAAAAAAATTTTACGCATATACATACCTAAAATTTACAACATCCCCATTTTTCATTATTATTAAAGAATTCATTTGATATCATTAGGTTAAAACATAGACTATAACAAAATAATTATATTTTTGAACACATTTTATTAGGATAATGTAATATATTATTCCTAAACATTAGAATATACATACCTCTAATCGTAATTAGACTCATCAAATAGTTCACCAATAAATGTTGAATATGGGTAAGCTATGATTTTGTATAAATCTTCATATCATGTAATTTCTGCAAGGAAATTAAATGATAATATATTAAAAATAGAATACTTTGACTAAGAATATAAAAAAAATTAATATAACTAACCATATAAAATTTAGTAGTTATCAAAGTTTTGATTATCTCATACTTGAATCATTGAACATAATACCAGTATTCAGATTTTCCTTGTTGATTATGGCAATGCAGTTATAAAACATTAAATCAATGATATATATATATATATTAAAAATATCTAATATAAAAATTAAATACTTTTACTTTTACATAATTGATTTCATTTGGTTTCTTTATTAAAATGTTTTCTTTTCTTAAATTTTACCACTGACAACATTTTGATATATATGAACTAATTATACATGTATAAACAATGAGAATAAAAAAATTGAAATTATAAAAAAATTTCTTACCAAATAAGGTGGAAAAACTTTTACAAAAACTCCCTGATAAAGAGAAAACCAAATATAAGGTGCATTCACTTGGTTACAATACACTTGACCTCTAAGCATTTTAAGTCAAATGTGTACCAGTTAATTTAAAAAAATTTCCATGTTATGACATTAGGAGATGGTCCCCATGCCAACCATTTCAATATTTCAAATGTAGTTATATTTGTTCTCAGTTTTTGTTTAAACCATGAAAAAATGACTTTTTATGCTCAATCATTAACCACTTTTCATTTATTTTTGGATATCGTCTCTTTAATTCATAAATATGCGATGATATATATGAATGATCCCCATATGTGTTGTTAAAAATATATAAATGATCTTACATCACTTCATCACGTGGAATGAGCATTACCTTTAATCCTTCAATCCCTATACCTTCACTATCAACTATCAGGTATCGAGATACATGGAGGCCAATATGCTCCACTTTATAAAAATATTCAATATAAAACTAAATAACCACTTCTGATACACATTTTTGAATAATAGAGGCCTCCAGTCGATAAATATTTTTAACATATCCCTTTAAAATGTTCATATTCCTTTCAATAGGATACATCCATCCTAAATAAACCGTCGTGTGTATTCTTATCTCCCGTCCTGTATGAATCACCAGAAGAACAATTATATAAAAAAAATTGGTGGAAAATTTATTTATATTTGAGAAAGTGAAATAGAATCTTCATTATCCAACCCATACAACAAATTTGGATAAATAACGTTGATTAAAATTGAATTATAAATATTACATAACTTGATGATTGTCATTCTGAAAGATGACGACAATATACCAAGAAGTGTGAATAGTACCAGTTGTTGCATCAATACAGGAAAGTCATGAGATTTCAGACCTATTAATTTTCAATCCTTCACTAAAAAAAATTACTCACATTTGATGAATATACACTGGGTACTTTTAAACCATACAATCATTGAAATAAATTCCACTTCTCACTCTTTCTTAATGTGTGACAAGTCAGAAAGAAATATGTTTGGCTTCCATTCATAGTGTGTGCTAACTCCAATCATATTCTCATTGTTATCAAGTCCAAAATAGAATTCAATCCATCTTTTTCTTTTACATTAATTTCTAATAATGTTAAAATCAAAATATCCCATATATTTTTCTCAACATTCATAATAAAAATGTTATGTTTTATCTCTAAAAATCTCTAATAAGGTAGTTTAGAAAAATAGACTATATTTCCAGATATTTTTTTGAAGACTAAAACAGCTTTTTTTCAAATGATGAATTGATATTTTCACCATGTGGTAATGTTCTTAAACTTACAATGGTTGTGGGAGAATATTGTATTCATGTAAATTGATAACTGCCCTTTTCAATCTATAACTACGACGATCTATTTATAGAAATATTTTATGTCCCACGTTAACATTCTTTCTTCAATTTTGAAATTGATAATAAAAAGTCTATTCTCCAAAAATTGATCAAGCTTTAAGTACCAAAACACAAAATCTTGACAACTTACTATATACAAGAAATTCATTTATACTAAACATTATCATAGCACAGAATATATAACACTCTTTCCTTTATGAATCAAAAAAACACACAATTATCTACTATAGAAGATTAATATCATCAATAAATTTTGGAAGATACACATCCATATAATTTCCTCGCAGTTTTGGTCCATAAATCATTGAGCTCATCGTATAATTGTTTCCCTCAAACATATTCTTTTCATATATATGGTAAACTAACAGCAAAACAAGCCATGAATTGTCTTGGATACTTAATCTCTAATATAGACTCATTCCACCCATACACACTCCTATTTTGAGATTTTTATATTCACATCCAAAATCATTAATTTGATTATGAAATCTAATTCATTGTGACGAGTTAGTAGGGTGACATAATTTCAATCAGAGATATATTCATCTGAATGGGATAAAAAGTTCATATACTTTCCTATACAACAGACAATCATAAGAGAAATCATGTATATTTTTATACAAAAATCCCATTGGGACTAATATTTTATTCACCTAATAATTAGAATCTGGAATCTTGTTGCCTTCTCCAAGAATCTCTTTTAAAACTGCATGTATGTTGGGGAAACATTTATCACTCCAACCATTACATGCATTCAAGTTAACCAATTTCAGAATGGCTAATAACACTATATATTTACTTCAACCTCAGAATAATGGTTTCTCATAATCTCCATACATTTGTTCAACATGTTATCTTTTTCAATGGTTTAAATACCTAAATCATGAATTAAATCATTAATAAGATCCTCAATCACATTATGAATATTTTCATCAACATTATCTCATGAATTTAAAGTTCTTTCACCATGCTAGATCCAACTTGTATAATTAAGGATAAAATAATAACAAATTTTATGATCCATGATTTCTATGGTGTTTAAATTTCTTATAGTCACACCCCTTACACATGTATAGAAAATAAATCAATGTTTTTAAGGTTTATTTTAGATAATTATTAGAATTAATCAACACTGTGTTCATATTCATCAGTGGATCAACATAAATTTATACAATTATGATCTATTAAACAACTAATATCAAAATATAATTGGTGAATATATTAAAACATATAAACATTGAAATGTATATATAAACAGATAAACATTAAAAAAACACATTTAATAACAACTATTGATAATAAGACATAAAACATCAGATATGAAACTCAATTACGAATAGTAATCTATTTATTTTAATATTATATACATTTGTTTTATTGATATTATAATTTAATTATTTTCAATTATATAACATTTATTAGTTAATTTTATACAATTGTTACATTTGTTCAGTGTTCTATGTGTCAAATGTTATGATAATTGCATTAATTTATTAGTTCATTTAACATATTTGATACACTAGTTCAGTGTTCCGTGTGTCATAAGTATTAAAGAAGTAATTAATTTATTAGATCTTTTTGAATATTTGTTACTAAATAGTGGGGTTTGTCATAAGTGAAACTCACTTGTCATAATAGATATGAGGCTTTCACATCTCAACACTACACCTCCAATAGGTTGAAAACATCATTATTACTATCAAATAGCTACTGATCAAGATGATGTAATACTATAATAGTAATATCTATATCAACATATGATTATACTTACCCACTCATACCATTTGGGTGTTCAACCGGTGGTCATTGTAGTGGAATTCTATTATAATAAAAATGTATACATATAAATCACATACACATCCAATCTGAATATACCAAATAATATATTTACAAAGTATAGATCAGGCCATTATTATAAGAATTTAAGACATGTTTCATTAAATTTTTTATAATTAAATTTATTTATGATGTCTTGTATTATTTTATTATATATTATAATATATTGAATAATTATGTTAGGCATAAACCATGTGATTATTAAATTCATGAAATATTTTAACCTTATTAATTAAATAAATTTATATATAATGATATCCAATACTAATAAAAACTAATATTATAGTGTTATAATCTATAAATTAATCATTATATATCACTTATTGTATTATTTTAATGATTTTATAATAGTATTTGTATATATAGATTTCTTATAATTAAACATTGTGATTCCATAGGTTTTGGATCAATAGTGGACACAAAAATTCATTGACAATTTTTATCTTAACCCCATAAAACACACTATGAAATTATGTATCATCAATATAAAATGATATACTTTTATAATTATAAAATATTTAACTATATATTCTATTTATTTATCTTAGGAAAAAAATTATTTAGACATATGTTTTATCTATAAAACACATGAATATAATCAATTCCATTTAAATAACAATTCTAAGGATTGTTATATTTAATACAATTATATATACATAATAAAGAAATAACATAGGGTGATAAAAGATATTACACTATAAAATATTATATTTTTCATGACTATATAAAGATACTATGTTTGAAAATATATCATGACTAAAGGAGAACCAATTGAGGGATTTATTTAAAGGAGTGTTTAATCATATTGCTATTTGGTGCATGCCTAAACGTGGGTCGCATAAAACAAATTATCATGTCAAAAATGTGATATGAATTTATCACATTGAATTATATAGTGAATTTATTTAGTTTAATTATGTCATATAGAATTATATATGTGAAATGGTTCCACAAAAATAGTGACAATTTTTTAGGTTGTGAATCAAGAAAATCACTTCCTTTTACTTTTTAAAATATTTTTTTTCCACATGTTAAAGTGAATGAAAAGATTGATAGTCACAAAAAAATAATGTAACAAATACATTATTATCAAAATATTATTATGAGGTTCAATAATTAAAATGAGCATCCAAAACCATAAAATGATCTACTAAAACTCATGATCACACATTTCACCAAATTAAAAAACATCATACAAAATATGGAGTTCAAATTATCCTCAATCATAAATCCAAACATCATCCCATTATGCGTTTCAGGAATTAAAAATTCTTGAAATGTCATAAAAAAATTTATCGTCA
Source organism: Viscum album (assembly GCA_963277665.1). NCBI lineage: Eukaryota > Viridiplantae > Streptophyta > Magnoliopsida > Santalales > Viscaceae > Viscum > Viscum album. The sequence continues at coordinate 1,297,048,257 of OY728142.1, read as the reverse complement.
AAACTAACATTATAGATGAATAACAAACTAAAATCAAACCACAATTTAGGTATGAAATACAATTTTGGGAAGAAAAAAATTAATAGATAATGAAGTAACCAAAGAAGATGTAGAATGGAGACCGCATATCATTGAAATTGAAAAAAAATATAAATTAATTTATAGATCACCAGGTGGCCTTCAATGTCTTAGAGATTTGGGAGGGATTCGTCGCAAGCGGGAGGGTTTATTAGATCCTAAATAACGAGGTTTTCTAGTCAAAAAATGATTGTAAATGATTTTGGGGATCAGTTATTACAAAAATGATGCCAAAAAGATCGATAAAATTCATTTTGCATCAATTTTTTCAGAAACCAACACTACAAATAAATATATTTTTATTTTTTACATCATTTTTTGTAAAAACATATTCAAAAAATAAATTCTTCTGCATTTTTTTATCTCAATTTTCCTAAAAACTAATGAAAAAAATGGAATATAGAAAGATATTACAGTTGGGTTTAATTAAAACATACGCTAAAACCCCCTCCACATACTTTTTTCGCATTTTTAAAAAATTGATGCCAAAACACGACCCCACTAGATGTTGAAATTCATTTAATCTGGCCAAATGTTTTATCTCCAAATACTAATTGATGCATCATGGGCCTATATAATGTTGAGCCCATCCCCTCACTTCATTTACAACTCATTCATAAAATATTTAATAACCTTTTTAATTCATGAACAATGTTACATATCATTCAATATCTATATTTAGTAAAGCATAATGATTTATCAATATTTTCCAAGTTAATCAAATCATATTCAAAGTAAACACCAATTGTAAAAGAGAACATGGTTTCAGAAAAAAATAATATCTATTTTATGTATATTTAATATAAAAAAATTACAAATGAAAAATCATCTTAATTGGGTAGAAGATATAAAACATAAAAATGATTTAATTCACAATAGCATGTTTGCCTAAGTGAAGTTAAAATTAAGACAAAGTGTCTTAATTTATTCTCCCCATTAGTTAATAAGTTTTTAAAGTCCCATATAATAATTTAATTAATTTATTAATTTTATAAAAAACTATATTATTATTAATGATATCATTTATGATTTTCTAATATCATCTAATCGCATGTGTGATAATAATATTTCACCATTACCATTGTTATAAGAGTTAAGTATTTCATTTTCTTATGCATGTTTTGTTTTGTAAGTTGGTATTCTTATGCATAATACCTTATTACATCATATCCAAAATGATATGAAGATCATATATTTCATATTTATTCATTATATATATTTTTATAATAAATATTGAATTCTGAATATGGGAAATTATTCACATCACATCATTGTTACGGTAGGTTGTACGTATGATGGAGTGACTGTATTATTCCATTAATTGTAAAATGGTTAAAATTTGGATAGTATAAGAATACGAATAAATTCATAATATTTATATATATCGATTATTTCTATCATTATACCTATTCAAGTTACATTGTGATGAAAGAATTACATCAGGATGTGGAGATGACATGATGTACATACACACACGCGATGCTTTTGTTTATCAAAGGATGTAAAAAATGTGGAATGAGATTTTTCCATAATCATAATAAAATATAACTATATTTATTATTCTATATTAATTAATTTATTATGGAAACAAGACAAGAAAATTAATTAGAACTTGAAATATACAATAAATAGTTGGTAAAGATGATTACCTCTTATTCAGTGTGCGTCCTTTAGATCACTTCGTAATGATGGTCGGGGTGGTATTTTTGGATGAAAATGGCATCATGAATTTGTGTAATGGAATTTAAGAAGATAATTAGCTATTGAAGTTTTGATATAGGGTTACTAATGATAATAAAATTAAATGATGCAAGGAGTACCATTTTATATTTGAGGTGAGGGGAATACTAGGATATCCTTAAAAATGTATTGTAATAATAATTTATTTTCTATAAAAAATAACTGAATAGACCTGGATTCAACGAATAGATGAGATATATAAGTAATATAAATATAAAATTCATTTTAGACAAGTTTAGGTATTATTTCTAACCATATCATTTTGATTGAACTTAGTTAACTTATATTAATTTTTGTTATGGTAACAATTTATTTAATATTAATATATTTTAATCTTTACATATAATATTTTAATTGAACCAAAAATGAATTATTTTTAAGATTATGGACTATATAATTGCGATATGATGAATTTTTAATATTTTTAATGAATAATGATTAATTTAATAAAATATTATTTTGAAAAAATCTCACTTCTTATAATTTTTAAATTATCCATTAGATTAAATTTTACAATAATGATAAAATAATATAACTTCAAAAATAAATTTTATACATCCCTTATATGTCATAAGTATCTATTAAATTCAAGATTCAACTTAATAAACTCATATTATATTTATTTAATATTTTTAATATCATTTATTTTATTATTTTCATTGATAAAATAATTACTACATAATCATTTTATAATTATTTATGGTATATTTTTCTTCATGATGAATTAAAAATTAAACACAATGATGTAGATATATACTTTTCATATTTAAAAATAATATTTATAGTTGAATATATCATTATAATAACACCAAAATAATATAAATATTGTTATTAAACTAGGAATGTGACATATTTGTCTTTTCTTTAAATAAAATATTATAAATATCAAGACCCCGTCTAATTTTTCCCCAAAAATAATAAATAAATTCATAAAATGAAAATATGTTCATAAATATAAAATTTCACGGTTTTATTAAATCATAATCCACATACGATCCCATGTCGAAACATAATACCATTTTAAGGTAAAGAAAATGATATTTGGTGATTTTGTCTCCTTAAAAAAATATCAAAGTCATTTTCATGGAAAGTGTCCATTAAATAATTACCATTAGAAAATTAGGTGTTAAGCGTCAAATATAAATCATCCAGTAATTTTAGTAAAAGAGTTAGTGTAATTTTATAGTTCTGATAATATAAATATTTACCCTTAATTACATGATTTACCATTTACTATTATCACATGTATTTGTCAATGTTACTATTCATATTATCCCAAATTAAAAGGGGTATATTTACTAAATTAGAAATTATGGTTCAAAATATGGAATCCAATTTTCAGTATTTAAAACATATAATTAAGCATTTTAATTAAATAACAATACTGCCAAACCCAATGAAAAACTACTTTATTGAAAAGTTTATTTTTAAGGCGGAAAATATATTTATATTTGAAAATATGACATAATGATTATTAAAATTAAATTGATTAGAAATATTTTAAAAAAATGAGTTCATCATGTCAATTGAAATCAAATTAAAATAATAAATAGACTATTGACATAAATAAACTGATACTTTAATAAAAAAGTGAATTTTTCACTCTTTAATGGAAAATAAATCTTTTTAGATAAAATTAAAAAACTTGCCCTGAGATAATGATGAAAATAGGATTTCATGAAGATTATTTTTTAAAATAGAATATAGAAAAGTGAATAAAATTTAGTTTGAAAACAAATTATTCCTTAAATAGAGGGAAAACATGATTTATTAAAATATAGATTTTTTATTCGAAAAATTGGATTTCGTCTGTTACTATGAAAATAAAATCTATTGAATTAATATATAAAAAAATAAAGAAATAAAAATTTCATTAAGATAATTTGATGAGTATAATTAACTAAATTATAAGGACAAAATACCTTTGGCATATAATAATATTTTTTTTATAAAAAAATGTACTTTATATTAATTTGGATTTTCTAATAGTATCTTATTAGTTGGTAACCAATGAATTTGATCATATATATTCATATGTTTGATAATAATATATTAACCACCTATTTATCATATATGAGATAATTTTGATTTTTAGTAATTATTTTAAATGTATATCGTTTATTGAATAAGATGTGTGTTGTGATCAATGTAAGCTATAGAATGTCACAAATTTAAAAAGAGACATACCATAAAATCATGGGGTGTTACATTATCTCGTAATTCAAAAAAACACATCCTCAATGTTTAGAAATTTTACATTAAAAATCAGATGATGATATTTGGAAAATTATTTTTTAGGAAACCCACATCGTATATAGGGTTAATAAAAAATCATCTTCATAAGAGGAAAATGGAAATACAAAGTCTACGTCAAAGCTAGAATTTGGGATAGGATACCCTTAGTGTGATGTGAAAACACGAACATAGAGGATAATTATAAATATGAATTTCTGAAGGAGAGGGATATATAATATTTTTAGTAGAAAGTTAACCATTAGAAACCCATTAATTTTCTATAGGTTAAAAGACCATTGATTTATCAAAAAGAAACGTAATAAAGTAATTTTTTTATTCTAATAACTATTTAATATAGAAGAGGGATTACTTTACTATCCATATAAATCACTTGATTAAATAATTTTACATGATTTCATTCCATGAAATAATAATTATCACATCCTTTTATTATTCTTTTATTGATTTCCACTTCATCTTTTATACTAGAAAATTGATATTTAAGATGAATTTTTTATACTTGAATCAATAATTCATAATATCCATAAGTCATTAATTTATCCATTAAATTTATAATAAAACTAAAATGGTTATGACATTATATCATATATAATAAATCATACTTTAACCTCAAAAAATAAAATACAATGCTCATCATATTTCATTCTATAATAGTCACCCTTAAGGCACATCCAAAATATGTTTGTCGAAAATCAATAATAGCAATTTTATAAAGAAGGTCAACTAAAATTAAAAATTCAACATAACATTATAGATTTCCCAAAAAACATAATGTAGTTATTATTTTTATGCACCAAATATATGAATACCTTGAATACTTTAAAACATTGATGCTTGCAAATTTAAATTCTCAGGTTGTTGAAGATACACCTTAAATCCAAACATCTAATAAATTCAGAAAACATATAATAATCCATAAAATCACTAACCACCTTCCTTCTCTCCAATAAAATCCAAAAATATCTTTTTATTTTTATCTCAACATTAAGAACATATTTATATTTATATTTCAAAATAATGTTTTTCCAAAATATCAACATATAACCGAAGGAATTCTCTAGGTTACTGGTTCAATTCATCAAGTGATTCAAAATCCTTTTATAATATGTACTGTATCAAAATATTTATATATCTCATGATTATTTTAACCAAAATATAATTTATAAGATCCATTTATAATATAATTCATGAATCTAAACAAATTAATATTAATTATTCGTCATCTTTTATGGTAATATAATAAGCTTGATGATGATCTCTTCACTCACCTCAAGTATATTTATTTCAGGCTTAGGAAATTGCTTTTCATATCATCTCATCTTCTTGAAATAGTATCATTGTACATTGGAAACCTTTTTCTCACACTTGCAATCATAAGCATGTAGGCATTTCTCTTCACACTCATAGAAAAAAACAATCCTTTAAAGAATGTTTGGTGGTGATTTTTTCTACAATTGTCACATGTGGGAAAATAATTATTTCTATTTTTTCATTTTCCATTATTCCCATAGTTGTACTATTGTTCCACTGATTCCCTCCAAACACTACTAAAAACAGACATTTAGCAATGATATCCTTTAACATATCTATAAAAACGATTTGATAAATGGTTCCATTTAGCAGTTCTCTTTTAGTCAGAGCTAATAAAGTGTATTCATTGTCAGTACTTTTATTTATCACTGATAAGTGATATAATTTATTAGAGTTTTATATTTAAGGCCGATAAAGTGTACTCTTTACCAGTGATTTGTTTTTAGCACTGAAAAATGGTTTCCTTTACCATCATTTTATAGCACAGATAATGGTCAAAAATATAATTGAATAACAAGATGATAAGAGATTGGATGCTCCTCTCTCCTCAAATGTATTGTAACAATAATAATTTATTTGGGATACGAGTCGTGGCATTCTTCCTAGGGGCGGCGTTCGACGGTCTGTTGCGGCAAGGCAGGTCGTCTAAGTGGTGATATCAACGGAGGTCATCCAACAATAGGTAAGCAGTGGGTCACGACGATGCCCTCAGATTATTGCAGGATGGTTTTCTGGAGTTGAACTGTATTTTCGGGAAACATTATTGGGATGATCCTTTTTGGGACCCATGCGACAATGCATGGGGCTGCTGACGGTGGTTCGACGTGGATGTTGGAAGGGTTTACTGGAAACAATAATAAATTATGAAATTAATATAAAAAATTAATGAAACATTTATTAATAGAAATGAATAATTTTAATACATATATTTATATAATAATTATATATAGTAATAACAACTATATATTAAATATAAATATATAGAAAATGAATAAAATCTAATAATTAAAAACATAGTACTGTATTATTAATATTTAGTGTTGTTTGATTTTTGAATTTAACATATATCAAACTTGTGTTACACTGTATTCACATACATATATGTAATTAATACAATTTTATATACAACACACACACAAATATTTATACAATTAATTAAATATTATATGGAAACAAATACACCATAAATTTATCTAATTTATTCAATTTTGAGTATATTTTAGAATTTCAATATAACACCACACATTTAATATATTCTGTTTTTAATCAATCTATTTTATTTATTTACTTTTGATATTATTATAGTAATGTATTATTTATTCAGTATTAATTTTTTTTGAATTTAATATTTTTAGATTATTTATTTATATGTGATTATTTGCAATTTTTTTGTATTTTCAATTAGTATTTATCTCTAATTAGATATATATCCATGTTCTATTAATTTAAATTTATTTAATAAAAATAGTATAATTTTTAAATTCTTCTAATTTGTACCCATTATTGATTCATAAATTTCACTCATATTTAAAATTTATTTATTTAATATTAGAAATTCCATAATAAAGATTAAAATATATTAGTAAAAAAATTTGTAAAAATAATGTTATTTATAAGTTTAAATTTACTATATTTATAAATGTATATATATATATACTTATTAGAAATTAATAAATATTTTTCATAAAAATATATTTAAATAATTATAAATATATATATATATATATATATTGAAATAATTATTAAATTATAATATTTTTTAAAATAATTAATATCATATATTTAAAAGTATATTTATATTAAATTATTATATTTATATGAATAATCAAACAAATATATAAATATTATTTTCACATAAGTATTCATGTATTTATACATTGATAGTAATTTTTTTAAATAAATATATTTATGAAATGAATACATTTACCATAATAATATTTATATTAATACTTTTTTATATTTATTAAATATAAATATGTAATTATATAAATATATATAATGATATAAATATATATATATTTATAAAATTATAATAAATAAATATATATATAATTAATATATTTACTATGTTTATATTTTAACATATTTGTCAAATATATATATATATATATATTGATCTAAATATATTTTTAATTATTATTAATTAATATAAAATATATTAAAAATATAATAATTTATAAATTTATTTATATATTTATATTTACAATATTTATAAAATTATATACTTATAATTATAAAAAAAATATTTTTTAAAAAGAAATTATGTAATTATAAATAAATAATTATATATTTATAATAGTTTCAAATTTTAAAATATATATTTAATTATATAAATTGATTTACATAGTTCTATTTTTTTGTATAATTATAAATTCTATTTCAGCACTATTGTTTTATCATTAATAAAGGGACCTTTTATTAATTCTTCGTTTGTGCTAATAAATATACATAACACTTATCATTTTAGCGCTAGAAAAAGGGAAGTTTATCATATTTATTATTTTTTGATAAAAGTGTTGTTGATCTGTTTAAACAAACCCTAATTGTGGGTGATTCAGTCCAGATTATCAAGATATCACCAAACTCCCATATTGTCAACACTTCTCCACTACATTCTCTCATATGAATAATTGATAGAATATAAGGTATGTTAGTTTTCCTTTTCCTCTCAATGATTGTTTATTTGGGTTCTGTGGTTTCTATTTTTTGTACTATTCTGAACAATGGAAAAACCTACTTCTCTTTTCCAATAGAGAACTAATGATGTCAGCTGAATACTATCTTCAAATCACCGATGATCGGTTGCATCACTCTTTTGTGATTCCATGAGGTAAGTGATGAGAGTGTGGGAATTTTTTTTATCCTTTAATATTTGTATTTGTTATTTCATGTTCCAATGATTATTTCAGTTGGGGATGATATTGAATATTCTTTTTTTATTCAATCCGAATAGCATTGGAAGAGTTATGTAGTATTTTTTTATTGAGGGTTCAAATAACTCTCTTACTAGACACTCTTGTGACCTAATTAAATTTCAAATATAGGAAGAATGTAGAAACAATAGAATCCAGTTATAATTATTTATATATATATGGTATATATGGAATATATATATATATATATATATATATAATATTTTGATATTAGTGATGGAAAATCGAAAGGGGTTGTGTGCTTTACACATTATAGGCCACCATGTTTTTTATTTCACATGTTCGTTACATTTTTTAAAATAAAACAACATTGTTAAGAATATTAATTTATATACATATGTAAATATTATATGCACATCAATTTAATTTAATGTCATTAATTACTTTTTATTTCAAACAATATTGATTCTCACCTTCTATTTATAAGGACCCAACTATAAAACATTACATAATCTTGAATTAAACTAATAATTCACATTGAGGATCTTTTCAGGTTTAGAGTTTGAGATAATTTGGCAATACAATATACATGACGACTTGAATAATACATCTAGACAAATCTACTCATTTTCCATTTTTCACAAAATAAAAACTCTTAAAAAAGAGTCATGTCTAGTTCCATGTTTTAGATAGCATGACATTTCCTTGATCCCATTCTTGACCCTATTCCACCTTATGTCATTTGAAAAACATTTCAAAAACAAGCTATGAGCATAAAAAGCTCAGTAAGGGATACACAAAAAAGGAAAATTCTTAGTTCTTCAAAACAAAAAGTAAATCATGAATAATTTATCATATTTATTACATTTCACCATTATGAAGTAGTAAACACACTTCACTGAATAAAAGATCATTTCTTACCCTTTTATAACGAAAATATTTCCATAAAACCCATATTGAGAACACATTACATATAAAGGTAACTTGGGACATAAAGATTCTTAAGTGGAATAATCATACGGTCGACTTCCACACATATCACAAAATGGAATAGCCATATGACTGACTTCCATACCCAATGCAATGGAGGTTATAACATAACCACCTGTCCTGGTTTATCACGACACCACCCATCATTTGTTTTATCATGTATCCACTCGTCAAATGTCCAAGTACCATTATAAATTCATAACACATGAAATATTGAAAATATAAACATTTCACTAATAACATTTAATATGAAATCAGAAAAATAAATTCAAGATATTGAAATAATCAATCCATTTCAAAACCATTTTCAATACCAAAACACCCAAAAATTGAATAATGTATTTCCTTTTCATTTTAGAAAGCATTATGTCTTATAGAGGAAGCCCAATAATTATAATGGTGCGGGAGAGGTCATTGTCACTGCAAAAGTTAAAAATATTCTGCTTGTCATTTATTAAAATGCTTCGTAGAAAAGAGATTCCCTTTGAATTAATGTATGAGTCAAAGGGTTTTATTATAAACTTTGTAAAAGAAGAAGGTATATATTATCGAAATATGCCTCAATGAAGGAGATTGAGAGGAAATCCCTTACCTCATGTCCGACTTAAACCTGTTTGTTATTTAATTTCACTAATAATTAACTATAGTTAATTTCTACTTGCTTAAGAACCTTTTTCAAGTTCATTATTACTTTTATATTACTTATTACCTTGTTACAAACATTATGCAATCATTTAAGTTAATAATGGTCGTTTTGTCGATATTTGGTACTTGAGGAAAAAATGAACACCTTATATTTACATGTTGTCAATGTGGTCAAAATTTCATTATATTCAGAGTGATATTCATGATTTGGATATCATATATATAATATATATTCAATATATATGTGTATTTATAATAGTACATAACATTTGGAGGTAAGAAATGAAATGCATCGTTCTTGGAAACAGTAAGCCGTATGTATGGATGAATGCTACTTTCATTTCTATTTTTTATTTAATTGAATGAAAACATAATGATACATAGGTATATTATAATTCCAGTATATTATCATATATAATATCATTAAATCCATCCTTTATACATACCACGTATGGTATGACCTAGTCATATCACTTTGAGGTGGCAGTAGTCCACACTTCCTCAAATGAAATTATCGCGTTTACCCATAATGGAAACCATAAAGGTATGATATAAATGGGAAATAAAAAAGCATAATGAAAACATAAAAATAATATATATCTTATATAAATACATTTCCATCTTAATGACCAACATGAGAGGTGGTAAGAGATAATTGAACAACCATCTTTTCGTGAGGCGTTAGTTTCCCATCCACAGAAACAATATGTTCTTCACCCATTAAATTTATGTGTGTGTAATTGTAGTCTGAATCCTTCTCATAACAAAATTCTATTAAATTGAGGATACTGGTGTTGTTATAAAATAAGGTAAAATAGAGTTTAGAGGTTAGAGATGTAAAATAATAGAAAAGGATTTAAGAGAAATTGTTACCTATAATTTGGGTAACTTCATTTAGTTTGAAAAAAAAATACTTCTTGAAGTGATTTTTGACTAATGTTAGGAATCTAGGGGGATGATAGGTATGTTGGGAGCTTAATTGGTCAGAGTTTGGTTGATCCATGTGGCTTTAGAGGTGTGACGAATGCGATAGAAGTGGTGTCATTTTATAAGGGGGAGGAGGGGCTCTTTAGGAATGTTTGAAATAATAATTTTATTATAAATGTATCTTCGGTTTCAAAAGGACCAAAAATCATTATTGTCAAAATTAAAATGACTAATGGTTGAAATAAATTCTTCCAATAAGAATTTTATAGGTTTTGGATATTTTTTTAATATTTATAATCTTATTTATTTAAATCATTTATTAATGAGGTAAATACTGCATCAATTTTGTGTCATAAATAATATTATTTATATGATGTATAAAAATTATTAAAAATAAATCATGATGTATGAAGCTATTTTATCTATCCAATGAGTATTTATAGTCAAAAATAAACATTAAATAACCCCTGGTAAAAGTTAATTGACAAAAATATATTTGTTTATGTCATTTTTGTCTTTATTTTAAATTAATTAATCTAAAGTGTCATTATCAATATTAAGTGGATCCATGGGGTTACAAAATCTACACAAAGATTCTAATGGTCGTAAATGAATCAAACAATAAGGTTAGGACATGTGTTAAAGTAATTTTTTATTGTTATAATATTTGTTTTACCTTTAATTACCCTATTTACCTTTAACCGCGGTAAATAAAAGTCAAAATATACTATTCGCCAAAACTTATTTTCATCTTATTGAACAAAATTTTACTTACTAATAATAACCATGTATTCCATATTTTAAAATTCAATTCATAGAAGCGGTAAAATTTTATTTAAATGAAAAAGTTAGTTTTTTAACTACTACTTAGTGGTTTCACTATTTATCATGAATTGATGTTTTTCAAAAAAATACCAAAAATTCAGTCTAAGATATATTTGATATTCTGAATTCAATAATGTTGTCTATTATAACAAATTAAAAACATAGAAGTTGCATTATTTAATTTAAAATTAATTCTCATTGTCAAAACAAATAGCGTGTTTTTAAGAAACGATAACTATCAAAAGATTGACACTTGTTTATGTCCAATTTCAAAGTGAAATTAATTACAATGACCAAAATTGGATTAAATGGTAAAAATATATTATAATTATACATTAAACCCAATTAAAAAGATAATCTAATAATATAAATATATTAGATTAATAGGTAGTTTTGAATTAAAATACAACATTTTTCATTTTTCATTAAAAATTGAATTTTATCAGAAAAATACGAAAAATTTACCCAAAGTGAATTTTAATGTCCTGATTCTGAAGAAGAATTTTATTTGTTCAAATGGAACATATAAAAGTCACCAAAACTATATTTAAAAAGGGATCTCCATTAAAAGGTCGTAAATTGACCTTTTAAATTAAATTATGATTAAAATTTGATTCATTAACCTTTTAAGCCTCTAAATTTTATTGGATAAATGTAAATATATTTAACAAACATGTATAGTCATATTGTAGTTTTTTTATTCCAGCCAATATAACTACTAGGAGTAAACTACCATTTAAAGTAATAATATTATATTGTTAGTGTGAAACATAATATTTAAAAGAAACTCATTGCTGCGTATCGGGTACGCCATCAAACATAGAAACCCCTTTTAAGTAAAATTAATATTTTATTCACAAAATATTAAGAAAAAATAAAATGTATTATTTCTTTATTTACCCGGGATGTTACATCCTTCCCCTATTTTGTAATCGCATCCTCACAATTTTATTGACATATCAAATAAGTGGGGTTATTTATCCCTCATAACATTTTCAAATTCCCTCATTGCCTCTTCAACCATAAGGTTTTTTCAGAAAACCATTACCTGGTGAATTACCTTATTTTGCAACACTTCCTCTCAATGGTAAAAAATTTGGACTTCTTGTTCCACAAAAGATAGATTCTCTTCCAATTTAACTATCTCTGGACTCAAAACATGGGATGTATCTGGAATATACTTTCATAACATTGAAAAATGAAAAACAATGTATACCTAGGATAAACGTGGAGATCAAGCTATTATGTACCCAACTGATCCAACTTTCTTCAGGATTTCATAAGTTCCAATGAACCTCGGACTCAAATTTCCATTCATACCATAACACATCACACTTTTCCATGGTGAAACATTCAGAAAGACATGATCACCTCCCTCAAAAGAAATACCCTTTCTCTGATTATTTGCATAACTTTTCTGCCTGCTCGGAGATGTTCACATGTGCTTCTAAATCAACTAAACCTTTTCTTCCATCTCTTCCACCAATTCTGGTCCCATCAGCTTCCTTTCACCTACTTCACCCCAAAAAGCATGAGTTCGACAATGCTTTCATCATAATGCCTCAAATGGATCCATTTGTATACTTGAATGAAAACTATTATTGTATAAAAATTCAACCAATTAAAGATGTTGCTCCCATATTCCCTGGTAATTCAGTGAACAAGGACGTAGCATATCCTCCATGGTCAGAATTTTTCGTTCTGATTGCCATCTGACTGAGAATGAAAATCTATACTAAAATTTAATACAGTACCCAAAAACATCTAAAGGCCTTTCCAAAAGTTAAAAGTAATCATAGGATCATGATCAGATCCAATAGAGAGGAGAATACCATGTATCTTGACTATATCTTTAACATACAACTGATAAAGTTGATCTAGAGAAAAAGTATCTAGAATAGGAAATAAATGAACATATTTAGTCAATAGATCACCAATAACCTAGATTGAATTATTACCTTGATATGTCTTCGGTAATTCCATAACAAAGTCCATAGATATATTTTCCCATTTCCAATCAGGCACTGATAAATACTGAAGCATCCTATTCAGTAACAACTACTCTTCTTTAACCTGCTGACAAGTCAAACACTTCACAGTAAACTCAGAAATATCTCTTTTCATTCCATCCCTCATGTAATACTATCAAAGATCTTAATACATCTTAGTACTGCTAGGATGAACTAAAAACAGTGAACTATGAGTTTAACATAACAACTCATTCTTCAACTATGAATCACATGGAACACATAATCTATTCCCAACCCTCAATACACAATCATTATCAATGTTAAAATCAGGAAACATACCCTTCTAAAGCAACTCTACCTTTTTCTATGACTCACTGTACTCTTTCTGCGCTTGCATAATTCTGTTTGAGAGAGATGATTTCCCTGACACCTGAAACAAAACAGAATAATTTCATGCACCAATAAATTCTATACCAAAGTTCATCAAGTCTTTAATCAAAGGATATTGTTCAAAACATAATAATCTTAATGTATAATTACTATTTTTTGAGTCAAAGCATCAGCCACTCTATTTTCTTTTCCAGGATGGTAAAGGATAGTGAAATCATAATATTTGATTAATTCCAACCATCTCCTATGTCTCATGTTCAATTAATTTTGAGTGAATATATATTTCAAACTTTTTTGGTTAGTACATATTTCACATTTTACCCCATACAAATGATGCATCAAAATATTTAAACAAAAACAATAGCATATATTTCCAAATCAAGTGTATGGTAATTTAACTCATGATATTTCAACTGACATGAAGTATAAGCAATTACTTGATCATTCTGCAAAAGGACACCGCCATGTCCTTTCAACGAAGCATCACTATAGATAGAAAACTCACCATTTCTAGAAGGAAGTTCCAAAACTGGAGCATTCACCAATCTTCATTCCAATTCCTAAAAATAATAATCGCATTCTTTTGTCCAATGGATCTTAATACCTTTTCAAGTTAACTTAGTCATTGGACTAGATAACCGTGCAAAATTATCAATAAAACTCCGGTAATAACCTTCTAATCCAATAAAACTATGGATCACTGTAATTTTTTTTGGGTCTTGGCCATTCTTCAAAAATTTTGTTTTAGCATGATCAACCGCTAGGCCATTTTTTGAAATAATGTGACCAAGGAATGAAATTTATTGTAACCAAAATTCACACTTACAGAATTTCTCAAAAAAATTATTTTCTTTTAAGGTTTGAAAGAAAACCCTTAAATGAATTTTATGATCCTATTTACTTTTGGAATAAACCAGAATATCATCAATGAACACAACCACAAAATTATCCAAAAACTCACAGAAAATTTTATTCATAAGATCTATGAATATAGCAGGTACATTGGTTAAACCAAAAGGCAAAATTAAAAATTCATAATGGATATATCTAGTATGAAATGTGATCTTCAAAATATCTTCTTCCATTACTTTCAACTGATGGTACCCCGACCTCACGTTAATCTTTGAAAAATACTGAGCCCCCTGGAGCTGATCAAACAAATCATTGAAATGAGGAATATGATACTTGTTCTTAATAGTGATGTTATTCCATGCTCAATAATCAATGAAAAGTCTCATTGAACTATATTTCTTTTTAACAAAAAAGGCAAGAGCACACCATGGTGAAGTGCTTGGTCAAATGAAACCTTTATCTAATAACTCATACAATTTCTTCTTTAACTCTAAAAGTTCAATTTTTGCCATTCGATAAGGGGGTTTTGAAATTAGATTAGCATAAGGAAGTAAGTCAATAATAAATTCAACTTCCCGATCATGTATAATACCAGGAAACTCATTAAAAACATTAATATACTCATTTAACACTATCACATCATTAATAAGAACAGTTCCTTTGTTTTCAACAATATATGCAAGGTAACATTCATTTCCATATTTTTCTAGTTTCTCAGTTTCTTGATACGTTATCAAATGTAAGAGTTCATTATTGTGTACAAACTAAAAATCTTTCTGAAAAGAATCCTCTTTAGATCTATAGTCAATCTTAGCATGATAAATAAAAAGCCAATCCATACCCAAAATAACATCAAACTCTACTAGAGGAAAAACAATAAGATTTGGAGGTTGATTCTTTCCGCACACAAGGACATGATGGTTCTTATAATTTCTTTTTGTCTCAACGTTTCCTCCAGGTGTTTTTACTATAAGATCAGTATTCATATCTTGAGATAGAATTCACAATTTATAGAAAACTTGTCAGAAATGAAAGAATGTGTAGGCCCTGAATCAAACAAAACATTGGCATAATCTGAACAAACAAATAGTCTACCTGATACTACTTCATTTGATGGTCCAACATCTGCTAAAGTAGTTGTAAAGGATTTCACCACCCCTTTCTGCTTTTAGTCTGGTAGTTTTCCCTTAGTTGAGTTCTTCGCTGGACAATAATTTACATAATGACCCATTTCATTGAACTTAAAACATATTATTGCTGGCTTTTCAATGCCTGCTTGATCATCTACATTAATGTTACGAGCAATATGACCAGACTTACCACACCTGAAGCACTTTCCAGATGTTGATAACAATCTCCAGGATTCTTTTTACCACATTTCATAGAAGATTAATGTAACACCCTGAGATTTTATGAAAAATATTCTTTTAATTTCATTAATGTATTGTGTTGTATGCTACACCAAGATTACCTTGCTCTATACGCAACACCGTATTAGCTTGCAGTATTCACAACACTATTCTTGGATCGTGTTACACACAATTGTGATAATAGTTATTCTATGCAACATTGAGTATATATATATATATTCAATGTATAAATGAAATATGGTTGGATTCTGTTATACGAAACAACGATGGATTCTTGCACAACACGCAACCCTGGCTTGGCTTGCATTCAACGCAATCGCGACCTTCCATGATAGCGTGTGTTGTACGCAATACCGGGTTTTACTAAACAACGATATATTATTAAAATATTATTAAAACTAGTCATTATGAATAGTAATAACCATCTTCTAAAATTATAGAAATTTTATCGCTCAAAATGGACTTCATTTTTTGGATTCGGAGTATCGAATTTAGCCTAAGGTGAAATTTTGGTACTTTTCGGATAACTTTCATATTCTGATGAATAGTGAAAATTACTAAATTTTAATTAAAAAAAACTTTTTTAATTGAAATAATTAATAGTGATAAATTATTAATTTGAGTGGTTTTATAGTATATATATTATATAATTTTACAATTTATTACAATGTTGGTCATTGGGTGTAATTATACATTTAAACCAGACATAAACAAATGTCAAACTTTTGATAGTTATTATCTCTTAAGAACACGATATTTGTTTTGACGATGGGAATTAATTTTTAAATTAAATTATTCAACTGATATGTTTTGAGTTTGGTAAAATAGACATAATTTTTGAGTTCATAATATCAAATATAGCTTAGGCCTAATTTTTGGTATTTTTCTGGAAACTTTCATTTTTTGATTAATAGTGAAACCACTAAGTGGTAGTTAAAAAAATAATTTTTTCATAAAACTTAATTTTACCGCTTATGTGAGTGGAATTTCAAAACATCAAGAGACACAGTTTATTTTTGTAAGTAAAATGTGGATCAATGAGATGAAAATAATTTTTGGCGAATAGTTTCTTTTTACTTTTTTTACCCCGGTTAAAAGTAAATAGGGTAATTAAGGGTAAAAATGTTATTATTATTACCCTAACACATGTCCTAATTCTATTGGATAAGTTTAATTCAGCCAAAAACGACCATAGGAATAAAATATGTTCATTTAGGCCCACTTGGATTAGATTAGGACATTTATTATTAATTTATTTAAAGAAGGGTTAAAATAGTTAAAATCAAAGTTTAATGAGTAAATCACTTTTAATATAGTGTTATACATACGATAAATTCGACTATAAGTACTCATTAGAAAGATAAAAAGATTTCCTACATAAGGGTATTTTATTTGTAATTTTTAGACATTGAATAATTTAATTTATTTATGACACAATGATGATACAGTAATTATCTTATTAATGAAATATTGACATAATTTATGTTATAAATACCCAAATAAATGTAATTTGAGACTTTTTATGAATTCAACTAATTTTATAGGTTAATATGACATGTTATTATTAATGTAATTAACTTTTTTCGAACTAATAATTCTGTTATGATTTTCACAAAAATCAATTACTAAATAGTGTCAAAATTGACATAAAATAGTTTTTAAAACAAATATTATATTATTAATTGTTATTTTATTCCTAAAAATATAAGGTTCGGAAAAATGACATATATAAGGTTATATATATTAATAATAAACAACTTGGGGTTCTTTTGTCTTAATATAATAAGTTTATTAACCTTATTGTGTAAGAACACAAGAAGACACGGTAAAAGTAAAATTATTTAACTTAATCTTAAATCTAAATGATAAGGTTAAAATAGGAACCTAAACTTGTCTAAATTATATTGGATGAGAGTATTTCTACCCATCCCCACCTTAGCTTCTAAATAAATCAATTTGGAGCTATTTAAAATAGAATTTGACTTTATAATAAAATAATAGTTTTATATATTCCAAAGGTACCCCTCTCCTCCCTTATAAAAGGGCACCTCCTCCCCCTCTTCCTCACACCACATTGAGCCTTCAAGCTCGGACGAACCCTGCCAAATTATCTTCTCCACTTCTATAGAAACATCCTATAGGTTCTGGTCTTCCTCAAAGACCAGTTTTAGTGCCCTAAAATGAGATCTCAAAGAGGTGCTTCAAAGAAGAGGTAATGTCCGTTACCGATTCTTTCAACTTTATTTCTTCTTCCACTTCTTCTTCTTAGGTTGTATCATTATGAAGTAATAACATCAGTATCACTAATATAATTATATGTTATTATAAGTATGAAACAACCCTATTTCACCATCAATCCATCCTACGGAAAACAAAATCACTGCGCGTGTGTACGTACGGAATACAGTCTCCACGCCGTGGTGTAATCTATTTTCCACCACCCCCTTACTTGGATGGGTATAATGGTGTACATAATAACTATATATGATTATTGTAAAGTTATATTGATTCTGAAATAGTATACATACACTTCAATACAATTCCACGATCATGAGAATGATATCATCGCTCGTGCGTACGTACGGACTACCGTCTCCACGACGCGATGAGATTCATTCTCTATGTTAACCATTCATGAATGATTATAAAGTATATATAATATGTAATAATGAAATATATGACATAATAATGATATGGGATTTATGTTTATATATATGTATTTCATATACTTAATTCCATTCAACTCAATAAGGAAACGAAAACAGCGTTCATGCGTACGTACGACCTACCGTCTCCATGAATGGTGTATTTATTTACATTTACTGATTTATTATATATATGTATATTCTGAATATATATTATATATAAATCATGTTTTATATTCTGGAATTAATTAATTATGATCTAAGTAATCATATGAATAATTACAAGTCAAAACACGGACGACAAATGAATTTTTTTTACCCAAAACGCTCTTTAACATGGAATTTACAATAGAACGGGTAATATAAAGTCATAAGTGAAACATATATGATATCATAACAATGAGTATGATTCTGGAATAAGTCAATGACATTATTTAAATCACTATACAGGAGGTTCAGACACTTATGAAGCAAATCAGACCTAAGGTAAGGGAAAATATCACAATCTCATTTTTATCCGAGATTGTTTATACATTGGTATTTATTGGGGTGTATTTTATCATCCACATCTATGCTTCCTAAATATGTAATATTATTTCAATCCACCTACAATTTTTTAAATCCTATTTTACCCTTCGGTGAGTTTTTAGTAAAATATATGAAAGGAATCTTTTGTCGTTTTTCGTACGAGGTACTTTTTGACTTTTCCGACAAAAGTACGAGAGGAATGTTTTTTTAACTTATACGGCATAAATGGATTTTTAAAACATTATTTCAAAGAAGCATCCTTTACAAGTTTTCAAGTTTAATTTTAATCAACTACACTTAGTTTAAAATTGTATGACATGTTAATAAAGGAAAATGTTTTTGAAAGGATATTTTCCTCAAGAATGGAGTTCAAGTGTTTTATCAAAATTATTTTCCACCTATGATAATATAGGGTTATGTTTCTGTCCCTATTATTACATTGATTTGATTATGTTTTGATGGAATTATTTTTATTAATTCCTTTATCTTATATCAATTGTTTTATGATGTCATGTTGTTTAAGAATCCCATTTTTATTACATGGGTTATGCAATGATGTATGATTTATGATTTTGTGGCACACATAAGAATGGTATCATTATGAGATGGGTGGGACCTATATCTCCCTCTAATGCATTGGGTAAATATTTTATATCTCATCAGATAGACATGGGTGGAATGGTAGGTTATACCGGTTTAGTGAAACAGGACTGAAACGGGGAGTGAAATCGGTTCAGAAATGGACTTTGTCCACTAAGATAGTCTTGGCAATGAGTCTTGACTAATAAGAAATGATTCTCTATGATTATATGTGTATTTCACAAAGTTTCATGTTTCATGTTATGATTATTGGGATTTCATTTCACTACTATGATTTATCCCATGTTATGATATTATGATCTCTTTTATAGGTTAAGATTCCCAAAATGTTATGTTCTTATGAATATGATGTGATTGATTTTTCTTTTGTTTACCCTTACTGAGCATTTGAGCTCACCCTTTTATGTTTTCTTTTCCCCAGGATATTAAGAAAGGTTTTAGGTATGTAAAAAATAAGGGAAGATCTTTATGGGAGACGTTGAATATCTTTCACCATGATTAGAAGATTACGTTTCGAGTTTCCAAAGACACTAAACTATTACGGTCCTTGTGTGTGTGTTTTTGTTATGTAATAATTATTCCGAAAAAGTAATGTAATGTCCTTGTACATTAAGCTTCGAGTCTCTACAATGAATATTTAATTTTCTTACCTCCAAGATTCGTTGATGAATTATTTCCATTTTCCTGCCAACTGGACCCCTTATATTTTTTTTCAAAGAACACATGATCATCGACAAACTCTATTTCCACCTTCTCTGTACCTTGAACAAGTTTCTCATAACTTTTGAACTCATGAGAGGCTAATGATCTTTGATATCGTGGCTTCAATCCTGAGTAAAATCGATTTATCTTACTATCAAGATCTTGTATGAAATATGAGTCCTACCGTGCCAGTCGAGTGAATTTTTCTTTATAAATAGCCATTAAGTCATCCTCCTACCTCAATTATAAGAATTGTTTTTCAATCCTAGGTCAAACGACTTTAGGAAATTATTTCTCAAAGAATATACCTATGAATTAATCCCAAATAAGAGCATCAATCTCTTCATTATCCTAGATATTTTCCTCCATCGACCACCACTGATCAGCTTCACCTTCAAAAGAGTAATCAACGATACAATCGTTTTGATGTTCTGAACAACCCATGACATTGAAAATTTTCTCTAGTGCTTTTATCCACCCTTATTCTAGAACAGGGGCAGATGATCCTTTGAATTAGGGGGGACGTTGGCTCATGAAATGCACCACTACTAACATGTTTCTCTATGGATAATCTGGTGGATCTCATGCATTGATACCACAACTATTTATAGCCTAAGTAAACTGTGCCATAAGTGCAAAAAACTATTCAGTTCTGATTCTGACCATCATAGGTTTCTAATTTGTAATATTTTCTTCCTCCTGATGTCATCCCAATATAGCTTCATTGTTTCTTCTGCGAAAAAACATTCTGAAAACAGAAATATCTTAGGAGAAACAACATGGTAATCTATAAATTATAAATCATTTCATTCACAGTTTAAGTTAAAAATAATTTATGGATATTAATTTAACTATATTATAACTCCTAAATTTATCTAAACCGACCATTGATACTAACTATAAGGAAACATCCTTAAAACATTACATAATCTTGAATTAAAAAAATAATTAACATTAACGATCATTTTAGGTTTATAGTTTTAATGAATTATCCATTACATATACATGACGATTTTAATAATACATCTAGACACATCTACTCATTTTCCATTTTTTCACAAAATAAAAACACTTTAAAAAAGATTTATTTCTAGTTCCATGTTTTAGAAAACATGAAATTTCCTTGATCTCATCATGGACCCTATTCTACCATATGTCCCATGAAAAACATTTCAAAATCATGGGATGATCATAAAAAGCTCAGTATGGTACACACAAAGAAGGAAAAATGTTATTTTTTTAAAACAACATGTAAACCATGAATACTTTATCATAAGTAATACTTTTCACTTTTATGAAGTAGTAAATAATCTTCATTGAATCAAATATCATTTTTTACCCTTTTATAATGAATGGATTACCATAAAACCCATATAAATAACACATAACATATAAAGGTAACTTGGGACATAAACATTTTTAAGTGAAATAACCATACAGTCGACTTCCACACATATCACTAAATGGAATATCAATACGGCTGACTTCCATACCCAATGCATTGGAGGTTATAAGGTAACCACCCATCCTGGTTTATCATGGCACCACCCATTTTTTGTTTATCACGTAACCATATGTCAAATGTCCAAGTACAATTATAAATTCATAACACATAATATATTTGAAATATAAAAAGTTCACTAATAACATTTCATTTTCAATCACAAGATGTAATTTCAAGATATTGAAATAATGAATCGATTTCAAAAATCATTTTCAATACCAAAACACCCGAAAATAGAATAAGGTATTTCCTTATCATTTTAGAAAACATTAAGGCTTACAGAGGAAGCCAAATAACGATTACAATGGCAGAGAGGTCATTGTCGCTGCAAATGATAAAAACATTTCATCTGTCGTTTAGTAAAATGCTTGGTAGAAAAAATAATCCCTTTGAATAAAAGTTAAAGTCAATGGGTTTTATTATAAATTGTGTAAAATAAGAAGATATATATTATCGAAATATGCCTCAATGAAAGGAGATTGAGATGAAGTCCCTTACCTCATGTCCGACTAGACCCATTTGTTCATTAATTTCCAGAATAATAAACTAATGTTAATTCCTAATTTCTTAAGAACCTTTTTGAAGTGTATTATTCCTTTTATATCAATTATTATTTTGTTATAAACATTATGCAATCATTTAAGTTAATAACGCTCATTTTGTCGATATTTGGTACTTGAGTAAAAAATAAAGACCTTATATTTTCAGGTTGTCCATCTGGTCAAAAGTTCATTATATCCATAGTGATATTAGTGATTAATATATCATATATATAATATATATTCTCTATATATATGTATTTATAATAGTACATAACATTTGGAGATATGAAATGAAATGCACCATTCATGGATACGGTAAGTCGTACGTACGCATAAAAGATACATTCATTTCTATTTCCTATTTAATGGAATGAAAAAAAATTATACATATGTATATTATAATTCTAGTATAGTATCATATATAATATCAATAACTTCATCCATTATAAGTTCCATGTATGGTATAAACGAGTCATATCACATTGAGTGGGTGGTAGTCCGCACTTCCTCAAATGAATTTATTGCAATTACCCATAATGGAAACCATTATGGTATAATATAAATGGGAAATACAAAAGAATAAAGAAAACATAAATATAATATGTATCATATATAAATAAATTTCCATCTTAATGGTCACCATGAGAGGTTGTAGGAGATAATTTAACAAGCATCATTTCGTGAGTCATTAGTTTGCCATCCACAGAAACAGTATGTTTTTCACCCATTAGATAGAGGTGTGTGTAAGTGTAGTTCAAATACATATCATAAAAAAATCCTAGTATGTAGAGGATACTGGTGTTGTTATAAAAAAATGTAATAAAATGAGTTTAGGGGTTGGAGAATTAAAAGAATAGAAAATAATTTAAGAGAAACACTTACATTTAATTTGGGTAACTTCCTTTGGTTTGAACCAAAATGACTTCTTGAAGTGCCTTCTACCTAAGGTAAGGATTCCAATAGGAGGAGGGAGATGTAGGGAGCTTAATTGTGCAGGTTTTGGAGGATCCAAGAGGCTTTAGTGGTGTGAGTAATATGTTAAAAGTGGTGTCCTTTTATAAGGGGGAGGAGGGGCTCTTTAGGAATATTTGAAACAATTATTTTATTATAAATTTATCTTCGGTTTAAAAATGTCCAAAAATAAAAAATGTTGAAGATAAGATGACTAATGGTCGAAATAAAATCAGCCAATAATAATTGGACATTTTTTGGGTATTTTTTTTATATTTATAATCTTATTTATTTATATCATTTATTAATGAGGTAAATACTACATCATTTTTATTTCATAAATAATTTTATTTATTTGATGTCTAAAATTTATAAAAAATACCATTATGTAGGAAATCATATTAGTTTTCCAATTAATATTTATAGTCGAAAATATAACTTCTATAACCCCATGTAAAAATTAATTTAATAAAAGATATTTGTTTTTTCATTTTTGTCATTACTTTGAATTAATTAATCATAAGTGTCAATATCACTCTTAAGTGGCTCCTTGGGACCCAAAATCGACCCAACGATGCCCATGGTTGTACTTGACTCATCCAATAAGATTAGGACTTCTGTTATGGTAATTTTTTATTATTATAGTATTCTTTTTACAATGATTTACCCTATTTACCTTTAACTACGGTAAATAAAAGCCAAAGGGTACTATTCACCAAAAATTATTTTCATCTTATTAAACCACATTTTACTTACAAATAACAACCATATATGTCATATTTTCAAAATTCAATTCACAGAAGCAGTAAAATTTCATTTAACTTAAAAAGTCAGTTTTTTATCTACTACATAGTGGTTTCACTATTCATCAAAAATTGATGTTTTTCAGAAAAATATCACAAATTCAGTCTAAGATGTATATGATATTAAGAATTAAAATATTGTGTCTATTTTAACAAATTCAAAACATATAATTTCATTATTTTATTTAAAATTAATTCTCATTGTCAAAACAAATAGCATGTTTTTAAGAAACAATATCTTTCAAAAGATTGACATTTTTTATGTCCAATTACAAACTGAAATTTTTTATAATGACCAAAATTGGATTAAATAGTAAAAATATATTATAATTATACTATAAAACCAAATAAAGAGATAATATAACTCTATAAATAATCATATTAAAAAGAAGTTTAGAATTAAAATACAACATTTTTCATTTTTCATTAAAAATTGAATCTTATTAGAAAAATACAAAACATTTACCAAAAGTAAATTTTGATGTCACGATTCTAAAGAAGAATTTTATTTGGTCAAATAGAACATATAAAAGTGACCAAAACAAAATTTAAAGAGGGTTCTCCATTAAAAGGCTGTAAATCGACCTTTTAAAGTATATTATGCTTAAAATTAGATTCATTCACATTTTAAGTCTCTAACTACAATTGAATAGATGTAAACACATTTAACAAACATGTATAATCATATTATTGTTAGTTTTTGTATTACCTCCAATACAACGGCAAAGAGTTTACCACCATTTAAAAAAATAATATTATATTATTAGTGTGCAACATAAGATTTCAAAGAAACTCGTTGTTGCTTATCGTGTACACCATCAAACATAGAAACCCCTTTAAAGAAAATTTAATATTTAATTCACAAAATATTTTTAAAAAATAAAATTTATTATTTATTTATTTAACCGGGATGTTACAGTATTATTTTATTTTATTATATTTTCTAAAATATTTTATTTATTAAAGTGGTAAAAATGACTAGTTAGTTTTATGTAATTTTATTTTTAAAATTTAATATATTAGAATCCATAATTAAAATCAGATTTATATTATTTTTGAATATGATTTGATTTAGCGTATAATATGGATAAAAATATTTTTAAAAAATAATATGTGTTAGGTTTAATTTTGTTTTTTTAAATTCTAATGTTTTTTGTTCTAATTAGTTGTTACAAGAATTTTCTCATTAAATATATAAATTACATCATGATTTCATTTATGGATAAGTGTATCTATACTAATTTTACAATATTTAGATCCTGTAGAATATATTGGATTTTATACGGTGTGACTTTTCCACATTTTTTAGATAAATTTTTTTTACCATTGAAATATATTATTCATGATTTAAATAATTAAATACAAATTAAATAAATATATTGATAAGGGTTTATGACTGTTTTGAAATGTAATCAATGACATTGAATGGTTTTTATAATGTTAAACAAGAGAAAACATGAGTAACGTAAAATCTTTATCAAATAATATGTATTAAATATGCAATAATATAAATATTTAAGTGATCATCATGTTTTATTATTCAATTAAAGAATTTTATGCTTATGATAACAAATTAGATTTGGTTTTTATATATGTATTTAATATTTTAATTTTTTAGATGAAACAGGTCATTATATATATATTGATGGGATAAATATATTCTTCGAATAATATAGTTATAATCATACACAAATATTGTTTTAATAATAATTATATTGTAAAATGAACCAATACACATTTAATTTTTTTACTGACAAGACTATATGAATTATTAAAAAATTTAAATGATCCTATTCTAGAAAATGGTATTTTAGTAAAAGAAAAAATTTGGTTCATTATATGTTTTATGTTTTAATGTTTTCTTTTTATACATTTATTAAAAATGGATTAACTAATCTTTTTTACATATCTAATAATTTTTACTCTATAGTACTTTTTTTGGAAATTTTTTGAAATAAATATAATATGTAAATAATTTTATGTTAAATTGTGATAAATCTATCATTACATTATTTTCATTGAAAAATCACTTGATATTATTCGAAATTATTTTTAATATACCTCTTAATGTAATATTATAATATTTTTTCCATGAAATACATGCCTTGAAGTGACGGAAATAATATTTTTCGTATATTAGAGTATGATAGGTAATATGTAAGGGATAGGTATGGTATGTTGAAATGTGAGTAACTATATACTTGTTAGTGATTTATCGAGTGCTAGGTTGAGGGTGATGTGACATTTGGGTTGTTTCCAAAGGGAACTAATTATGTAAAGACATCCCCATATTCTTAATTCACTTCCTATGATAAATCTCTATGTTATACAATTTTCATGATTTTAATGCAATAAGTACATGTGGTGGTCATCCATAAGGGATATTCTTGGATGCTTTGGCTATGAGGTCAAATATAATGGTACATGTGATGTAGTTATTTCCAATGGGAGATGGATAAATTTTTCCCAACCTATGTATAAAACGTTTATGAATTATAAGTTAAATGATTTTAACATAAGAGAAAACCTATAGTATAAAATTATGGTATGATTAGTAAAATTCACTGGTAAGAAATGAAGTCGGTACATTTGATTATCATGATGTCCTGGTTATGAAAACATCAATTAACATACATGTGTATTTGAGTGTCGCTGCATTGAAAATACACTACAATATAGGATTTATTCTATATTTTAGGGGTCCCCTTGGTATTTATGTGTTTATTTTTATACTCACACCCTACACATGAATGTCAGTAGATATGAAGCTCATATATTTGAGATATATGTGTGGTAAAAATAATAGTAACATAGATTATAGTAGGTGATGCTCAGTGGGGATGAGTTGGTGTTCCCATGGTAGTGTTAGGGAAATTTTATCATTTGGAGATGATTTTTTAAAATTTAAATCATGATTTATTAATTTACAATGTTCGAAGGAGGAAACATTAATTAGCACAAGATTCATCTCTCGAATAGTTATTATTTCTTTCTGTATCTTTCGAATCTCCCCCATCACATCGATATTTCTTGAACTACTCAATAAAGTAGTCATCCCAAATGAACATCAATACTTGGTTTGGGATGAATACTACTTGGAGTGGTTCATTAAATATTTGGTCATGTATACAAGAGAAGGAGGATGAGCCTCAAGAAAGAAACCTCTATAATAATTGATTGGGAGATGAAGTTAATGAAGATTAAAGTTGTTAATAACCTTCACATTTGGATGAATTCAGAGGATACCACCTACCATAGTGGATTAATTATTATCTTAAATTCAATTAACCAATTAATTAAAAATTTATGCACCCAAATTATTTGAAAATAGAGTATAAAGACGGAGTTAAATACTTCCTCATGTTTATAATAGAGCATGCATTCAACCATTCTCATATCCATTGTCACTCTTTATGTTTTTATTAAAAAAAATTAATTATTTGACTACTCAAGTAGACAATGTCTTATTTACATGATGATGATAGAAATCTTGAGGATGAATTGACTATTGAGGATAAAACAATAGAATTATTTGGGGATCTACAACATGAATATACAAAACAATGATGCAACGTCATCGTTTTGAATAAAAATTTCAATGAAAGAATCCACGGTAAAAATATTGTTGGTTAAAATAAATAGGTCCGACCTATTAAACACAACAAGTCAATGCTTATTAGATATTTTGGGGTCACAATGAGGATGTATGTGCTTATGGATATTGTTTCATGGCACCTCATCAAACTGTAATGAATGAATCCCTTTAGAACGATTTAACGGTATAAAAATATTATATAATGATATATTTATTTAATTTTCATTATTCCATTAAGAGTGTGTTTGTTTTATAAGAATTATTTATGAAATGTTTCTTAATAGAAACATAAAAATCCATAGAGGCTTCTAAATTTTTTTAGAATTTTAAATCACAGGGATGTTGAGGGGAATGTAAATCCCCAAACACCAGTTTGTTATAAAGTCATTATAACGATGGAAACATGATCTACTTTATTCAATCATTATAGTGAGAAATCATTTTATGTGGGCTTATGTCGATAATATATTATTTTAAATTATTTATTTTATCCATTTTGATCCAAAATTGGTAATTTTTAAAACATAAAAATAGTTATTATATTTAATATCAAACATAAAAACAAATGTACAATTATAAAAAATAAAATATGGGTTACTCTTACAATAAAATATTTTTTTTGTATTTTAAATCAACAATAAAAGATTCATGGGATATAAAACAACATATATTTCTTTTTTAAATAAAAATTTATCAATACAAATGTAATGGATCGGACCTCTCTGGCCCATTCCTTTGTCGAAAAGAAGGTCATGAAGTGTTCTGGAGGGTAGAATGGACTTTTCCCACACTTTTCAGAATTTTGTGACTACACGCCGTGTAGTGTGAGTACATGCCATGTACCACCTTGTATAGTATACCCCATGTTGTAGCCGTGTCCTTTCTGCGTGAAATAAATATGTACACGCCATGTAGCCCATACTACACGACGTGTAGCTTCTCCCCGCGTACGAGTTACCCTCAAACCGTGTGATGACCAGTCAGAGGCCATGTTCCATGTTGAAGTCATGTCCTTTCCGCGTGAAATAAATAAGTACATGCCGTGTAGCCCATATTACATGCCGTGTAGTTTCTCCCCGTGTACGCGTTACCCTCAAACCGTGTGTTGACCAGTCAACGGTCGTGTGTCGTGTTGAATGCAGTGTTGGAAGCCGCATGGCGACCATGTGGAATGGCCGAGTACACGCCGTGTACTAGGAAGTAAATTCCATGTACTTTAGTTTTTCTAACATATAAAAGGAGGGGGGATCTCCTCCTTTTGAGATCATTCCACTCCTCCCCATTCCTTCGAGCATAGCCCTCCCTAGAGACTCCAAAGCTCCTTTTTTCTATAACTTCTTCGTCCGAGCTCCGATTTATGATCCGTCAGTGGACACGAGATCGTAACAACGAGGAGAATCTTCTGAGCTTGTATCTGTTGTTTTCCCTTCGACCTTTCCCTCCTAGCTTCCACCCATGGATGTTTTTTCCAGGTTTTAACAGAAGTGACGGACGCCGACGGGCGTCTTCTATAGTTGATATGGGGGAGAGTAGTGATTAGAACTTGTTGGGGTAGGGATTTTACCTTCGTATCTCTAATTTTTGAATCAAACGAGATGGGTTTCCTTTTTATTTCACGAGACATAGTTGAAATAGTTTAATGAAGATAATAACTGGCATAAAGAACGGGGATGGGGAAGTTTTTATGTTTATCTCTGTTTATCCTTTTGTTATGTTGTGAATTGAATAAGCTTATGCCTACTGAAAATCACGGTCATTGGGGTATTGTCATGCAAAATTAAATGTAGACCTATCTTATTAGACCGTTTTGTGGATGGAAACATGGTGGAATATAGAAATTGGTTAATCACGTAAAGTTGGCTGATTAAATGAATATATGGAACCCTTGTGTGATCACCTCGGTTGAACCAAATGTAATAATGAACATGTGGGTGTTGGTTTGGTTACGTGGTGTGTGAGGGGGGGGGGGGGGGGGTGAATCCTGGGTTGTTACGAATAGGAAGGGAAGCGGGGCTTTCGTAAATGATATTAAAGGGGAAATTATGAGGCACGAGCCTTGTTTTATGATATGGTTGTGGAGATGTGGTTATAGTGGAAGTAGGGTTGCAGTAATGGGTTGTGATATTCAAATAAAGTGGAAAATTAATAAATGAACTATGGGGAACGGTAATGAATTAAACGTGGGAATAATCAATGGGGATTGATTAATGATAAAAAGGTTGGTTTTATGTTGCTTGTGTTCAATCTAACATGATTTTTGGTTGGCAGGGTTTTTCTACGAAACGTTTGATCTAGTTGGATAATTTCCCAGAAGATAAGGAACTGATAAACTAATACTATTTAAAAATGAAAACCAAAATGGGGTTAGGTTTATTTTTTTTACGCATGCTTCATAGTAGCAGTGTCGTGGCACATGCTCAGTTTCTCTGTTTAGAGGCCATAGGTTGGGCTGTGTGTTTGGTATACTTATATGTATCTATATCTTTGTGTTTTGTCGCACCCCATCTATGTTGAGCACCTAGTGCTGAACACTCCCATTTCCTGGGAGAGGGTGTTTTTTCCTTAGTTACTAGCCCCTTATTGCTCCTTCTTCCATAGGCTGTGATGTCTTGAGGATACCTAACACCTAAGACTCCTCGGGTAGGTTTTGTTTGGTGTTATTTTAGCCCAAGACTCTTAGGGCAGGTTTTTTCTTCTTAAGAATATTCCGGATGAGGCCCAGGTGTGTTCAGGCGGGGATGTGATTGTGGTTTGAAGGCCCAGGTGTGTTCGGGCGGGGATGTGATTGTGGTTTTTGAGGACCAGGTGTTTGCATGCGGGATATGTGGTTGTGATTCCCAGGTGTGTTCGGGCGGTAATGTGATTATGGTTTGTGAGGCCCAGGTGTGTGCGTGTAGGAAGAGAGTGGTAGCTTCAGGACATTCTCCATTAGGAAGAGCAGTAATATAGTGGGGGAAAATGGTGCGGGGTACCTAATGCTCCTGTTCTTATATACTACTACCTGTTGTTTTGTGTTTTTGGTGAGCGTGGCTAGTGAGGTTGGGTGGATAGAACATCTTTCTAGGTTTTGGGTTCTTCTGTTGTTCTCACGGGACAATAGAATGTCTCCCCACCTATGCACGAGAGCTTTAGGTTTCACTAAAGCGTATACTTGTATGCTAACCCTCTATTTACTTTCAGGTTTCCAGGAGGACTACCAGGGTTGTGCGGGACCCTACTTGTCGGGATAGTTGGAGTTGTTGCAGTTGTTGTACTCTTGTTTCTTTTGGTATTGTACTTTTGAGTTTTCTTGTACTTTGTTTCAAACTTGTTTAAACATGAATGTGGGATTGGTTTGGGTTTATTTTCATTTAATTGTTCCTTTTTATTTTGGTGTTTGACTCATCCTATTTCCCGATCATAAATAATAAAAAGAATAATTCCTCCCATATTTGTGAAAACTCATACCCTTGGTGCTAGTCACCACTATGGGGCCTACTGGAGGTGGTACGCGGGGGTCATTATCTCCCATTCACCATTTCCAGCTCAGAAGGGGCATTTTTGGTCAGAGGGGGTCATGACAAAATGGTATCAGAGGTGTTGGTTGAGAGATAGGCTGGGGTATGGAGTTAGACACTGTGAGGATTACATGGATGGAAGGGAAACAGTGTTTGGTGATATTGGTGTGTGACATAGGCCAGTGAAGACCGGCTAGGACACGGGATTTTATGGCCCCCTTGATCCGATGCAGGGTATCTGAGACTACCAAATGACCAAGTGAGACTACATTGATTGTAGGGTAGAGACCCTAGGGAAGGTACATGCATCATCATGTTTGTGTTTTACTTGATTTGGGTGTTCTGGGAAAGAAATTGAAATAAAGTTATAAAATGATACCTTGAGGAAATTCCTTACTACCTTGGCTTAGGCGATCATTTTTTACTGTACAGCTGTGGCACCTGGACGTCATCCCAAAGTGACTCAGACAGTCGAGGCCCAGCAGATTTAGGCAATCAATCAGTTAAGGATTGACCGAGAGGAGGAAGATGATCAGTTGCAGAAGACTCTCTGTTCATTCCAGAGACAAACCATCAAGAAGTACGAGGGTAGTACTTCAGATATGGAGATTTAGGGTTGGCTTGGGGAGCTAGGTATCACTTTTACTTTGATCCGTGCTCCGAGGGTGTACTGGGTTCCCCTAGAAGTTAGTCAGCTGATAGGTGCGGCGCGCCAGTGGTGGATTCTCTACCTTGGGGAGTGGTTAGAGGTAGAGGTTCTGTGGGATGACATTGAGAAGGAGTTCCGAGAGGAATTCCTTTCCTCCATGATCAAGGCATATAAGCGGCAGGATTTACTCTCCCTCCAGCAGGGAAGTATGTCAGTACAAGAATTGGGGATCAAGTTGAAGGATCTCCTACTCTTTGCTCCATATCTCATTCCGGATGTGGAGTCTCAGGAGAGACGTTTGGAGGAGGCTCTTCTTCCTTCGCTCCAGTAAACTGTCACTCCCTTTACCCTTCCGACATACTTGGAAGTAAAGAAGAAGACATGGGTTATAGAGAGGATGCACTCGCAGGGAGGGGCACTACAAGAGGGGATCCAACATGGTTCGTCAAAGGGGAAGGCAATCAACATTAGGTCTCTAGTGATAAGACCTTCCAAGTTCATGTTAGTAGGGAGCATGCCCCAGCAGTTCCAGTTCATATCTTCGGGTCCTCGTTCTTCTTTAAAGAGCCTCGGACCAAAGTGTTTCTCTTGCGAAGTTTTCGGGCACATTTAGAGTCGGTTCCCGACCCGAGCTCAGTATGGTGGAGGTGGGTAAGTTCAGCACCCGCCTTAGCAGAACTAGTTTCTAGCGAGGCCCTTCCAGCAGCATCAGGACCCTGCTCCTCCAAGGGTAGACTTTGCAGGAGGAGGCCGACCTCTGGGTGATCCTCAGGGACCTCAACCAGGGTGTGGTCAGGGAGATGGTCGACATCAGAGAGGTATAAGAGCTGGGCGTGGATAGTTTCATGCACTAGATTTGGCAGCTCCTGCATAACCAGAGGTGGTGCGAGGTACGATTTGATTGTCCAGCATTCTCATTTCTGCTTTGTTCGATTCGGGGGATTCTCACTCCTTTTTTTCAATCGGTCTAGCACATGCTTTGGGTCTAGACATAAAGAGACGTTCTGTACCCCTGGGGCTGATTACACCAGTTGGAGGTCAGACCATCGTATCTTGTGTTGGCTGGGGATGTGGGCTGACATTGGGACCACATTGATCTAGTGGGGATCTTCTTTTGCTACAGATTCAGCCATACAATGTCATTATAGGCTTCAACTGGCTGTTTTCAGTTAGTTCCATTATCGACTTCTTCTAAAGAAGAGTCTTCTTCTATAACGTGGATGGACATCATGTAGATTTTGTTGGACAGAGGAGCTATCAGGTGGGAAGCCGGCAGTTGATGCCTCTCCATTCTTTGTTAGGTGGGTTATCAGTGGTTTCAGATGATATACAGATGATGGATGTTCAATAGGTTGTTGGGGAGTTCCTTGATGTTTTTCCCGAGGTGGTTGTGATTCTACCCCCCCCCCCCCCCGACGTGACGTTGAGTTCAGGATAGACTTACAGCCTGGTGCCCGTCCGATTTCGATGACCCCTTATCGGATGGGACCTTCGAAGTTGCAGGATTTTTGGATTCAGATTGACGATCTGATAGAGAAGGGTTTTGTTCGAACTACTGTGTCGCTATGGAGTGATCCAGTTTTGTTTGTAGAGAAGGCAGATGGTAGTCTCAGGCTATGCATAGACTACCGAAGGTTGAATCAGCTAACGGTCAAGAACCGTTACCCCCTTCCAAGATGATATGATATCTTTGACTAGCTGAGGGGAACATGTTGGCTTTTTAACATTGATCTACGATCTGGATATCAGCAGATGAGGTTAAAGGATAGTGACATCTCGAAGACATCTTTCAGGTGTAGGTATGGGCAATTCGAGTTTGTAGTGATGCCGTTTGGAGTTACGAATGCACCAGCTGTGTTCATGTGAGTTATGAACCTTGTCATTCGATAGTATCTGGACCGGTTCATCATTGTGTTTATCTATGACATCCTTGTCTACTCGATACCAGGAGAGGAGCACGTTGAGAATCTCAGGGAAGTCTTGGAAGTCCTTCGACACCACCGGATTTATGGGAAATTGTCAAAGTGTATGTTCTTGATGCAAGAAGTATACTTCCTTGGGCACGTAGTGTCTCAGCATGGAGTGCCAGTGGACCCATCGAAGGTGGAGGTAGTTATTTCTTAGGCGGCACCCAAGTGCATGGAAGAAGTTCATAGATTCCTAGGGTTGGAAGGTTATTATTGGAGGTTCGTTTCAGACTTCTCTCGAGTTGATGCTCTATTTACAACATTGACTATGAAGGATGAGGTCTTCCAATGGAGCGAGCAGTGCTAGAAAGCTTTCGACTACCTGAAGGATAATTTGGTCAGTGCTCCAATACTCAGGTTTCCAGAGGAAGTGTTGTTGTATGAGGTGTTTTGTGATTCTTCTAGCCTTGGTTTGTGGTGCATACTGAATCAGAAGAAGGGTGTGATCTGTTATGGGTCTAGGAAGTTGCTCCCTCACGAGCGTAATTATTCCACCCATGACCTAGATCTTGAAGCAGTAGTGTTCGCACTGTAGTTGTGGCGACATTACCTATTTGGGTAGCACTATGTGGTCTTCTTAGATTACAAGAGCTTACGTTATATCTTCTCCAAGCGTGAACTGAACTTATGGCAGTGGAGATGGGTTGAGTTTCTCCAAGACTATGACATCAAGATCTCGTATACTGAAGGTAATGGAAATGTTGTGGCTGATGCCCTAATTAGGAAGTCACATAAGGAAGTGGTTCAAGAATCCGCTGATGCTTGGAAAGCGATGAGAGAGTTGGTTGCCTTGCACTTCGATGCAAGGATAAAGGGTGTTAGAGGCTGTCTTTTTCAGATGATGGTGCAGTCCTCCTTGTTGCAGCAGGTAGAAGAGTCTTAGTGGGGAGACTCTAAATCGGATGTAATGCGGGATCGCATCGATAAGGGAAATGCTCCAGAAGGATAGACAGAGGATAGCCGACATCGGATGCTTTTCCATGGAAGGTTGTTTGTTCCGGAGGAGATACGTGAGGGAGTTCTCCGTGAGTTCCATATCTCAGCCTTGGAAGTACATCCGAGAGTTTCGAAAATGTACCAAGGCCTGAGGGAATAGTTTTAGTGGCCCGGGGTGAAACGGGTAGTGGTGGAGTTTGTGGCTAAGTGCCTAGTGTGTCAGTAATCAAAGGTTGAACACCGTGTTCCCAGTGGTTTGTTGAATCCTTTAGATTTCCCCAAGTGGAAATGAGATGACATATCAATGGACTAGGTCACAGGACTACCCATAGCTCAGGGTGGTTATGATGCTATCTGGGTTGTGGTGGATCGACTGAAGAAATCAAGTCACATCTTAGGAATTAAGGAGTCGGGCCTGATGAGTACCTTTGCACCGAGGTACGTAGATGAGGTGGTGCATTTTCATGGAGTTTCAACGACTATCATCTCAGATCAGGATACTTAGTTTACCTCACGAGTCTGGAGGGGGTTATAGCATGCTTTGGCAACCATATACACCTTAACACTGCTTTCCACCCCCTTATCAATGGGCAGACAGAGTGGACTATCCAAGCGTTGGAGGATATGTTGTGAGCATGCGTTCTGGATTTCGGAAGATCATGGGTGTGACAATTGTCTTTAGTAGAGTTTGCCTACAACAAAAGATTCCACTCTACTATTGGCATGGCACCGTTTGAGTCTTTGTTTTGAAGAACATGTCGTTCACCCATTTGTTGGGCAGATGTTGGTGAGACAGGTGCTCTTGGGCTAGAGGTAGTACATAGAACCACAAAGAAAGTCCAGCTTGTTCTTGAGAGGATGAAAGCGGCTCAGGACTGACAAAAGTCTTATGCTGATCGTCGGAGGAGGCCCTTGGAGTTCGTAGCGGGAGATCATGTGTTATTGAAGGGGTCCTCTCTACGGGGGCAACAGAGGTTTTGGGAGGGGAGTAAGCTATCCCCTAGGTTCATCGTACCTTTCAAGATGCTGAGGTGAGTCGGTGAAGTGGCATATCAGCTGGCCCTCCCACCTCAGTTGGAGAATGTTCATGATGTCTTCCACGTCTCCCAGCTTTGTCGGTACTTACACGATGACTATCACGTTATCGACTGGGGAGAGTTAGATATGGGAGGTGATGCAACCTTCGAGGAACGACCAGTCAAAATTGAGGATCGTGAAGAGAAGGTGCTTCATGGATGAACCATCGCCTTGGTTTGTGTGTTGTGGAGGCATGGCGGCCTCAGGGAGAGCACTTGGGAGTGGGAGGCTCAGATGCACACTGAGTACCTGGAGTTGTTTTGACTTGTGTTATTCTTTGTTGTTTTGAGTTTTTTTTTGATGTTATACTTTGTACCTTCGATATATGGAATGCATGGATTGTCGGTTGTGAGATGTTTTTTTCCCTTGTACTCTGGAAGTGTGTAACAAGTCCGGATCCATGGGGAAAGGGAAAAACATAATCCTTAATCGAGGTGCATTAACGCGGATGCGATTGAACCCGTGTGGGCGAGTTAGTGCCGCCTAAATCGTATAATATCTCGACATGGGAGAAGGAATTCCCGAAGCCATGTGTTCGGGCGGTATGTTGGTTGTACCGTGTTGGGGGCAGTGTAAGTTGGAAAAAATTCTAATATATTGAAGTGGGAATACCCAAT
This sequence comes from Viscum album, assembly GCA_963277665.1. Classification (NCBI taxonomy): domain Eukaryota; kingdom Viridiplantae; phylum Streptophyta; class Magnoliopsida; order Santalales; family Viscaceae; genus Viscum; species Viscum album. Next base: position 1,297,011,417 of record OY728142.1, on the reverse strand, counting down.
TATTAATCGAGACACATTAATGCAGATGCGATTAAACCTGTACAGGCGAGTCAGTGCCGCCTAAAGAGGATAATATCTCGACATAGGAGAAGGAATTCCTTACACATATGATTAGGGTTGTTGGTTGGGTTCCTATTATAATGCGAGCCACGAGAGGTATCTTGTTGGGTTCCTCTGGTTTGGTTTTTAAATTCTCGGGGACGAGAATGTTTTAATAGGTATCTGGTGTAATGGGTCAGACATCTCCAGCCCATTCCTTTTTCGAAAATAATGTCATGAAGTGTTCTAGAGGGTAGAATGGACTTTTCCCACACTTTTTAGAATTTTGTGACTACATGCTGTGAAGTGTGAGTACACGCCGTGTACCACCTTGCTGAGTATACCCCATGTTGAAGTCGTGTCCTTGCTGCGTGAAATAAATATGTACACGTCATGTAGCCCATCCTACATGCCATGTAGTTTCTCCCCGCGTACGTGTTACCCTCAAACCGCATGTTGACCAGTCAGCGGCCATGTGACGTGTTGAAGCCATTTCCTTTCCATGTGAAATAAATAAGTACAGGTCGTGTATCCCATCCTACATGTCGTGTAGTTTCTCCACGCGTACGAGTTACCCTCAAACCGTGTGTTGACCAGTCAACAGTCGTGTGCCACGTTGAATGCCGTGTTGGATGCCGCGTGGCGACCGTGTGGAGTGGTAGAGTACACGCTATGTACTAGAAAGTACACCCCATGTACTATAGTTTTTCTCTCCTATAAAAGAAGGGGGGATCTCCTCATTTTGAGATCATTCCTCTCCTCCCCATTCATTCGAGCAGAGCCCTCCCGAGAGACTCCAAAGCTCCTTTCTCCCATAACTTTTTTGTTCGAGATCCGATTTACGATCTGTCAGTGGCCACGAGATCGTACTGACGAGGTAGAACTTCTAAGCATGAATATGTTGTTTTCCCTTCAGCCTTTCCTTCCCAGCTTCCACATGAGGAGATTTTTTCTGGGTTTTGATAGAACCGACGGATGCCAACGGATATCTTCTAAAGTTGATCTGGGGGAGCGTTGTGATCAGAACCTATTGAGGTAGGGATTTTACCTTCATCTCTATAGTTTGTGCATCATACGAGATGGGTGTCCTCTTTCTTTCACGAGATAATGTTGAACCGGTTTAATGAAGATAATAAATGGATTAAATAATAGGTATGGGGATGTTTTTATGTTTATCATTGTTTATACTATTGTTATGTTGTGAATTGAATAGGCTTATGCCTACTGAAAATCACAGTCATTGGGGGCCTTTGATTGTGAAATTAAATGTCACCCTATTATTCTAGACCGTTTTGTGGATGGAAACTTGGTGGAATATGGAAATTGGTTAATCACGTAAAGTTGGATGATTAAATGAATTTCTGGAACACTTGTGTGATAACCCTGGTTGAACAAAATGGAATAATTAACATGTGGTTGTTGGTTTGGTTACATGGTGTGTGAAGGGGGGGGGGGGGTGATTCCTTTGTTTTTATGAATAGGATGGATAGTGGGGATACGGTAAATGATATTAAAGGGGAAATGATGGGACACGAGCCTTATTTTGTGATACGGTTGTGGAGATGTGGTTATAGTGGAAGCATGGCTGTAGTAATGGGTTTTGATATTAAAAGAAAGTGGAAAGTTCATAAATGAACTATGTGGAACGTTAATGAATTAAACTCGGGAACAATCAATGGGGATTAATTGATGATAAAAAGGTTGGTTTTGTGTTTCTTGTGTTCTATCTAACTTGGTTTGTGGTAGGAAGGGTTTTTATATGAAACGTTTGATCTAGTTTAATAATTTCCCAGTAGTTAAGGAACTAATAAACTAATACTCTTGAAACATGAAAACCTAAATGGGGTTTTGGTTTGTTTGTTGTATACATGATTCATAGTAGCAATGTTGAGGCATGTTCTCAGTTTCTCTATTTAGAGACCATAGGTTTGGCGGTGTATTTGATATACTTATATGTATATGTATGTTTGTGTTTTGTCGCACCCCACCCAATTTGAGCACCTAGTGCCAAATACATCCATTTCATTGGAGATGGTGTTTTCCCCTTAGTTACTAGCTCCTTCCTGATCCTTATTCCATAGGCTGTGATGGATTGAAGTGACCTTACACCTAAGACACTCTAGGTAGGTTATGTTTGGTGTGATTTTTTCCCAAGACTCTTCGGGCTAGTTTACTATACCCAGGAATCTTCGGGATGAGGCCCAGGTGTGTTCTGGAGGGGATGTGATTGTGGTTTGTAAGTCCCATGTGTGTTCGGGCAGGGATGTGATTGTGGTTTGTGAGGCCCAGGTGTGTGCGGGTGGGATATGTGCTTGTGAGGCCCAGGTGTGTTCGGGTGTGGATGTGATTATGGTTTGTGAGGCCCTGGTGTGTGCGGGCAGGAAGAGTGTGGTAGCATCAGAACGTTCACCTTTAGGAAGAGTATCTAACTAGTTGGGGAAATTGGTTAGGGGTACCCAATACTCTTGTTCTTATATAATACTACCTGTTGTTTTGTGTTTTTGCTGAGCATGGTTGGTGAGGTTTGGTGGATTGAATTACTTTCTAGGTTTTGGTTTCTTCTGTTGTTCTCATGGGACATTAGGATGTCCCCCACCTATGCATGAGAGATTTAGGTTTCCCTACTGAGTATAGTTGTATGCTCACCCTACTTTTAATTTTAGGTTTCTAGGAGGACTACGAGGGCCATGCGAGACCCTACTAGCTAGGACAGTTGGAGATGTTGTAGTTTTTGTACTCTTGTTTCTTTTGGTATTGCACTTTTGAGTTTTCTTGTACTTTGTTTCAGAATTGTTCAAACATGCATGTGGGATTGGTTTGGGTTTATTTTTATTTAATTGTTTCCTTTTTTGGGTGTTTGACTCATCCTATTTCCCACTATATTTGTGAAAACTCATACCCTTGGTGCTAGTCGCCACTCCAAGGCCTATTGGAGGTGGGACGCGGGGTTCATTATCTCCTTTTCACCATTGCCAGCTCAGGAGGGGCATCTTCGGTGGGAGGGCGTCGTGAAAAAAATTTAAAGAAACTTCCATCCCACATAATGTTCTAAAGAAGGAAAATCATATTAATAAATATGGTAGACTAGTAGATGGAAAAAAATAAGTATTGGAAATATGTGAAAGTATGACATAGTAGAAATTTTTTATTCTTTATAATGGTATAAAAAATATCAATTTAAGTCATATTTTTAATATAATTTAGACATAAAAATTAGATGCAACCATACTAGAAGAAAAAGTACATTTAGTAGAATTCAAGGGACCTGAACAGTATGTGATAATTAGAGGATTAGGGTTTTTAGTGACTCATCGAACATGTTTTGAGAATAAAAAACCACATGATGATACATATAATATGGTGAGATGATTTCATACCCAAAAGACTCACATGATGATATTATTTTCTTGTCTAGTTTGGATGACCTGTATATGATAATGAATCGTAGAGAACTGGTGGTGGAATAAATATAACACATAAACCAAATGACCCCAATAGATTTGAGGCTAGTCATTCCATCAAAACACATTCCTTACCTAAGGTACTAATTTTTTTTCTTATCACCTCCTTCTAAATTTGAATAAATAAATTTATATAACATTATACTACTAAGATTTTGTATGGTACTATTGTATGTGATTTGTATCTGTGAACTCCCAAGAATCTCCTTTGCAATGTGTATGGTGTATAATATTCTTAGAGAAATATATCATAAATACCTCCCAAATGATAACATGGGTGTGGGTATTGAGGTATCTCATGATCCAACTACTGAGTTACAAAGTCCACTTGAGGATCAATATATTAGAAAGGGTAATGATTCTATTGTAAATTTGATAGAATAGATGTTTAATATTATAATGACACCCAAGTTATTTATTTAAAAAATTATTTGTTATTAAAACTTAAAATAATTCAAAAAAAATTAAATTGATCTATGATATTATATATTGATAAAGAGTATGGGAAAAATAATTTCATGTATATAAAATATAGTAAATTGAAAAATAATTCAAAATGACCTTTTGAGAGTACATTATCCTCACAAGTTCCAGATCATGATTTATTTTCATTACATCTCCATACAGAAACTGTATTTAAGGATGAAAATATGTCTAAAATTATATATGAAAAAGAATTATACCATACATACATGATAGATGTATTTGGGTTTGAGAATATAAATTCTATTTTCAAGCATGAATGACTGGGAGTCTCAATTTTGAATACATACTTAAGGTACATTTTTGTAATAAATTATTCCAAATAGTTAGCCTATAGGTTAATTAATGATAATAAAAATTGATATTTTATAAAGGAGTCTATTAAACTGTAATATAAATGGAAAATAGTAAAAAAATGATTATGACTCATTAATCCCAATATCATTTATTTGTATTAACTGGCATTGGATAAAGAAGAAAAAGAGAAAAAAATAGTAGAACTACTCAATGAGTTTGAGAAAAAAATCAGAGGACATAATATTTTTTATGCCTAAAATATAAATGAAAAACATAAAAATTTAATCACAGAAATATAATTTTAACATTTTTTATAACCTATCGTTTTTATTTATTAGGCTGCACTAGAAGATGATCATAGTAAATGTAGACACCGAAAATATATTTTTATTTGGATCCAATGCTTGATTATCAAACAAACTTACCACACATTATGTGTATTCGGAATTTTTAATACAATTATATAATTATTTTATAAATAAATTATTCATTATATGTTTTACTTTGTGTTTTAACATGAATTTTGTTATAATAAAACAATCACTATATTTAGGCCAAATAATGGAATGATGATGGTTTATGAACAAATAAAAAATATAGATTTCTAAAAATGAAAACATTTTATGGTATATATAAAAATATTTAACAATCAAAACATATTTGAAAACAATTTACCTATTTTTGTCATTTTTTCTATATTTTTAAAATCAATATAATAGCTACGATTGTGGATATTATGATTTCTAATTTATGAGAGAGAACATAAAGCATGAAAAGACCTGCATCCCAAAATAGGTAATATGCAATTGTAATTAAATTTTTTGAAATATATTAAATAATAAATTTTTTATATATTTTCTTTCTACTATCATGATTTTTGAAATCCTTTGTATAAAAAATATGATGTGATATTTTTAGAGATGAGTGGGAAGCACACATGTTGTTAAATTTTTTTTCAATAACATATTTACTTGATTACCTATTTTTTGTGATTTAGTATGATATATGACCTCAGAAATATATTTGGGTTTTGATTCATTAATTTTATAATGACTATATGTTATTATTGATCTATTTATCAAGGAGAATTATAATTGATGAAATAAATTTTTTCAGAAGCAGTGAACAACAAATTTTTTTTTTTTAGAAATGCTGGAGGAGGTGGTGGAGTCTACAGTAGAGGAGGAGTCAGAGTCGAAGTCAAAGGTGGTTGATGAGGTATATGTGGAGACTATCATTTTAACCAACGAGGAGGAGGATACAAAGCGTTTTCTTATGAAAATTAAAATTTTTCATCACTAGAGTAGAATGGTGATCCTACTAATGTTTTGTCTTGGAAAAATTATTGAAAATTATATCGAAAAAATTTTATTTAAGATAAGATTCATTTTGAACAAATTTTAGGTGACTTATTGGACATTATTTTCACTAATTGTTTAATTGATTTTATGTTGGGATTTATATGGAGTAATTTTGTTTAAAAATAAAAAAACAACACTTATTTATTGAATTAAATTATCATAGGATATAATTTCTATTAAAAAATTCAATATAATATGAAATATTAATGAATTTTTAAATAAGCCATACACCAAGAAAAAGAAGAACTGTAAAAAAACATTGATGTTGCTTCTTACCCATGACTTCTCTGAACTGAAAATAAAGGGTCTTAGTATTGGACCAATAGTCAATTTAGATTCATACGAAACCAATACAATCATAAAAAAAGTATATAATATAACTCAAATTTTTGAATTAATATGTATATAATCGACCCCCAAATATAAAATGTATATAAGAGAACTAAATTAGGACTACCAGCCTTGACAAATCATGTTCTTCAAGGATGGATACTATTAGAGGAAACATGAGGTTAAATGAAAAAAAAACCTTCATATGAATAAATACCTAGAAAATTAAAAAATGATTCAAATGAAGTTGCGAAGCTCCGAAAATCCAAAAAAAAAGTCCCATTTTAAAAAGAACCTATTATATTTATCAAAACCTAGTAAAAAAATAATTGAATACAAATTTCATTGACTAAGTCATGATGTGTCAAAAATTTCAATACAATGGTTTGACTTTTGTGGGTGGTGGAATTATATGGGATATTCCATAATTAATTAGATGCATGATATAATTTCACAAATTTTTGTTAAATCCATACTAGTATCATTGATTTTTCATGGGCATATTCAATATATTTAATTACCCATCTTCACAGGATCATTAAAAACAATTCAACATCATTATCAATACAAAATAAATAAGAATTGCGATATTGTCATTTGAATGAAATAATAATTATGATGTTATAATAGAGTTTATCTTTACTCGGAATATTCAAGAGGATATACTAATATATATCACAATCCAATATGACTTATTGGATAGACTAGATTTCAATGTCATTTGGATTCAATTAAGGGATATACTGATGTTTAAAAATATCAAAAGTGGTAGGAATTTTATAATGGAGTTTAGTTTCATCTAAAAATAAATAATGTGTAAAACTAATGTTTTTCCATCAAAAATGTTATATGGGTTTTCATATAGTTTTTAATCTCTAGGATAGTGAGAGGGTAATATAGATTTTCTTATAATCCATTAAAAATCATTTATAAATATTTATTTTATATCAATCATGAATGATGATTTGATTACACTTATGGTTAATGCTTCTAATGAATAAATGGATTCCTTGACATTGAGGATTCTCTCTTGTACTATGATCATGCACTCAATAAACATGATTCACTCAGGTTGATGAATTTTTTTCATTCCTTAATACATTATACATTATAGGTTATCAAAATATAATATTGTTAGAAGACCTAGATTGTTTAATGCAATGTATGATAAAAATAAATCATGGAATCAACCACACCTCATTAAAATTAAGGATGTACCCACAATGACTCAAATTGTGTGGGTTCAATTTACATTTTTTATTTTATTAATGTATTTTTCGTATTTTTTCATTTATTTCCCTATAAATTTTAATAAAATTATGTTTCTATTTTACATGTGGATTATATTTATTGATTCAGGGTGGTTTATTCAATGATTCTAATGTTAAAAAGTTATTGGACTCAGGACTAAAAATGAAATAACAATAACAAATAAATGGGTCAAAAAATTTACAATCTTTATGAAACGGTGAATTCATACAACTCATTTAGTAAATTTTTCCCCATTTTATAAAATATTTTTTTATTAAATTTCTATATCAATTTTAACTAATACTTGTTTGGAAATAATATTTTAGATAGTCATATTATTCCATAAATCTTCTATAATGACCCAGAAAAGAGTGAACATAGTTCATTTTGATTATCGATTTCAACCAACGCGGGGTTTCTTCTTCAATAAAAATTGTATATTTTATTTAATATGTCTTGGTGCATATGGTTGAAATAAATTCAGAGGTTACATACTCAATAAGCCTCACCACAATCTGATGTATGTTTTGATAAGTATGACTTTTATAGTATGTTGTTAGTATTTAATTTTAATTCATTTCAAAATAGAAATAACATATTAAAACTAATAATACACTTTAAGATTTTTCTGATACAATAAGGAAACAATCCATAAGTATTTTCTGATGAATATTAATCAACAAGACCTCAATTAGATACACGAAGAGGTGGTATGACTAAAAGTTCCCATTATCATCTTTAAATTAACATTCAAGTTCAAAAATCATCAACCATTAAAAACAAAAAATCATTCTTGAACCATCATAATATTTTATAAAAATAATTCATAAGTCATTTTTGCTGTATAAGAATCATTCTCAAATCTAATTAGCACATTATGTGACTGGTATGACTCAATGTGTATGTTTCTAGTTTAGATTGTTATTTTACTAAAGATATACTTGTTACATACTCAAAACCAATAAAATAGATTTGCATTTTTTTATATTTTATATAAAAATTATACATATGTAATTTGGGACATATATAAATCATCCTTAACTCAATATGAAACTCAGTGTTACTAGTAGGACCCCAAGTTTATCTTCTAATTTAAAATTGACCTCAATTTTACTAAAAAAGACAAATGACATCCTCAAAAGGATGGAGGAACTTTTAAAATGTTTTTATACATTACTAGTATTATCTATAGTTCATTTGGTACATGAAGGAACCAAAATTACCTAAATCTGATATATGATGTGTCAGGTATGACTCCAAGTGACCGTTATTAATTTAAAAATGATATTTTATTACAAAAAAGTGGCACTCATTGAAAACTGGAAAAAATACATAGATTTTATTGATAATTTGGGGAAATGATTAATAATTCATTATTTATATATAAGAATTATTGTCATATAAAACCCACATATGATGTGACCAATATGACTCCATTTATTCTAGTTTAAAATGATTGTTTTAAAACAGAAGTTTCATACTACCAACCATGAAATATCATTAATATTGTTTAAATAAATTATTAAAATGATACATATGTCATTTTCGATAGGAATGAATTATTTAAATCTCAATATGATGCATTGTGTGACTAGTATGACTCGAATAGTGTTATTTAATTTGACATTTACATTAATTTTAATAAAAATAGAGCTGACATACTCAAAACCAAGAAAAATATTTAATATTGTGATAATACTTTAGAAAAACTATATATAAGTTATTTTTGACATGAGGAAATCATCCTCACCTAATTCTAATACACAATGTTCATGGTATAACTCAATGTTTCTGTTATCAATTTAAAATTCACATTTTATTTCCAAAATTGTCACTCATTTAAAACCACGAAATCTCCCTTGAATTGCATTTACAATTTAGGAAAATCATTCGTAATTCATTTTTGATGCGTCGGAATCACTCTCATGTTATACTAACACATGATGTGACCATTATACCACAAAGTTCTGGTATCCATTTTTACATGACATATTTTTAAAAAACACAACTAATGTACTCAAAATTGAGAAAAATAATTTGGATTATTTTCATAATTTTATAGAATGATAATTATTTCATTTGAGATGTGTAGGAATCATTCATACCTCATGATTTTTCATGGTATGCCCTGTATGACTCCAAGTGTCACATTTAATTTTAAATAGAGATTAATTATACTAAAAAAGTAAAACAACATACTGAAAACATAAAACGTTCATTATAATTGAATTGATACCTTAGTAAACAGATATATAACCCATTTATATTCTTAGAAATCATTTGAACCTAAATATGATACATGATGTTTCTAGTATTACCTAAAGTGTGTGTTATTAGTTTAAAATTGATATTTTAGTATAAAAAATCACAACTTACTGAAGACTAAGAAAACGTACTAGGAATGTCTTGATAATTTAGTAAAATGATTCATAATTTAATTTTGACGTATAGGATCCAATTTCTCACAATACCACTCATGATATCCCTAGAATTATTCAATGTGTGTGTTTTCAATTTAAATTTTTTTTTGTAAAAATCACATGTTGGATACTCAAAACCATGAAAATGAATTAGATTGTTTTTATTCTTTACGAAAATGATTGATGATTCATTTGGTATGTGATGTAATTTCATTCACCTCATTCTGATGAATGGTGTGACTGGTATGACTCAAAGTGCATTTTTTTAATTAAAATTAATAGTAATTTTAATAAAAAAGACAACTTACATACTAAAAACTAAGAAAACACAATAAAATTGTTTTGATGCATCATGAAAATGATATGTATGTAATTTTTAAGTGTAGTAATATTCCACACCTTAATCTGACACATGGTGTATCTTTTATGACATAATGTGTCCATTATCAATTTAAAATAGGAATTTTAGTTTAAATAGTTTCCCACACTAAAAACCAAGATACAATGATCAGGTTATCATGATAATTAAGAGCAGTGATTCATAATTCCATTTTGACGTGTATGAATCAGTTTCATGATAAACCATCACATGATGTGATTATTATGACTCAAAGAATGTTTTTTCTGTTTAAAATATAATTTTAATAAAAAACATAAGTGATATATTCAAAGTAGAGATAATGTATTCAATATATTTTGATAAAATATGAAAATAATCCATATTTATTTTGGGATTTGTAGGAATCATATGCACCTCAATATAATGCTTGGAATTTCTATTATAACTCCAAGTGAACCTTTTTAATTAAATTTTTCATTATTTTTAATTAAAAGGACAACTCACATACTCAAAACTGCAGAAACACATTCATATTATTTTGATACATTAGTAAAATTATGCATACTTCATTTTTAGGTATTGGAATAAACTGAACCCCAATATGATACAGGATGTGCCCGATATGAATCTATTTATTTTTTATTAGTATAAAATATACATTTCAGTAAAAAAAATTATATCTCACTGAAAACTAAGAAAACATTCCCAGATAGTATTTATATTTTAGGGAAAAAATTCATAGTTCATTTTTGAATTATATGAATTAGTCTCATGTAAAACCTATATATGATGTGACTCGTATGACTCAAAGTATCTGAATCTATTTTAAAATGACATCTTATTAAAAATATAGCTTACTCAAAACCGTGAAATCACATTCATATTGTTTGTATACATTAATAAAATGATCCATAATTCATTTGGGAAGATAATAATTAGTCTCAACTCGATCCAATGTAGGGTGCAATAAGTATGACTCCATATGTGGCTTTTTATTTTAAATTGAAATTATTGTAGAAAAAGGAAAAATAACATACTCAAAACAAAGGAATAAAATTTGAATTGTTTTGATACTCTTGAAAATAATCCATAAGTCATTTAGGACATGTATAAATCAAAAATTCCTCAATATGATAGACAGTGTGTCTACTATGACTCCATTTGTATCTTTTCAATATACAAGTATACTTTTTGATTAAAATGTGCACCAAAAAAGCCAACATAGAGAAAACAAGCCCATATTGTTATCTTATCATTCCATATGCTATTATATAATTAATTTATGTGTCATTTTTATCTTATAGTTATATAATTTATTTTCAAATAAAAAATTCATGTAGATGACACATAAATGGTGTGACTTGAATGAATCAACCATTGTTGAGTCTGATACATAGTGTTCCTATTATGACTCAAAGTTTAATTTAAATTAAAAAATTATATTTATTTTATTTCTTCATATTATTACTAATATAAGAATTTTCTCAATATATAGGTATATTCTTTTCCTCAAGAAAGGGAAGATTATTCATTTATACAGGTGTGTTCTATTTCTCTATTGCTATTTTTTAGTATATTTGTATTATAAATTTTATTTCATTTAAATTATGTATTTGTATATAATTTTTTCATTTTTATAGCCTTATATATGATGCTACAATGATCTGTTACAACCCACCCCAAATTTCTATTTCAACAAATAATAGTCTTCTATGTTTTTAGTGTTGTAGTGTGTTGTACTAACACTCCGCCATATTCCTCTTTATCAACGCATTCCGCAGTGCTAGGAAATCCTTCCTTCATCTGCTGTTATAGAAGCTCTAATAATAGGATCTATTATTAGAACTAAATAAAATAACAGATAAATTATGTATTTTATCCTTCCTTTTATAGAACTGATAAAATTTTAGGGATTTTAATAACAATGAAGTTGTTTGAACTTTTTAGGGATAATAATGGCATATTCTAGTATTAATAAAAGCTAATAATGTAGTACTATAAGACATAATTCTTAGATAATTATTTATCTTTCTCATTAGAACATTATATTATTTTCTCGTATGATGAGAATGTTTGTGAGAATAGTTCCCTTTGAAATATTTTTCTAATACCCTAAAATATATAATTCTTCCTATACTTTGGATCATGTGCAATGGTGAGGTTCCCATTCAATTAGCTATGTTCCATTTGAAAATAAAGATGTACAATATTTTTGGTCATATATTTATAGAAAATTATAGATAATCTCAAATTTATATAAATAATTTAACTGGAATTTAAAAAATATGTGCATTTAATCTCATATAAATGAAGATGGTTTTATGGGACATTATTCTATTATTATCCTCAAAGTCGATAAATGGTTTTTGTATTTTAATAAATGTTTTCATAAATCTTGTTCCCAAGGATTCTATAAAAATTTCATTGTTACTAACTATGAAAACACTAACCTAGGTATCCCAGAGTTGGTGGTTTTTATTAAAATTACATACATACAAGAGATCACACCACCAATTATCCATAAACTTAGTAGTTTTGAAGAACTAGATACAAACACGGTTATATTATTATATTGGTAATTAAACATGGAATATAACAATGGGAAATAAATTCCTTTATATTCACTTATTCAATTATTTCATCTTCATAACCTGGGGTGGAAAAAAATGGGTGAGATCAAATGCCCAGTAAGGGTTATTTAAAGAGAAAAAATTAAACAATAATGACTAAAATATATTCCTTAAGTCATAATAAAAATGGAAAGGTAAATAGCTGAAAACCAAATTCCATTTAATCAATAATCCAAGAATGAAAACGCATCAATATATTTTATCGTAGAGAAAATATATTACATGGTAATAACTGAAAAATTAATGAAATAAATGTATTATTATAAGACTCAATGTATCTAGAACATGATAACACTACTATTAAGACCATTTACAATATGATATAAAACTACAATCCAAAAACCATTTTATTTTGAAAACATTTTTGTTTAATTAGGATCATCGATTCATAGTGGAGATATATATTATGGGTCACCACCCAACAATGCATGTATAAATCATTATTCATACTTATATTAGTCAATTAAATTCATAAACTATAATACTTATCATCAAATATACATATTGAGTTGAGGATATATATTTATCAATATTTCCCCAGTTAATGAAATCTCATTAAAATTAATCCCCGAAAATAAAAATGGCATATTGTTTTTGGAAATATTCATAACCATGATGTGTATTTGTAATATAAATATAATTTTAAATGAAAAATGATCCCAATTGGGTATTAGATACACCACATAAAGAATTTTAGGTCCACAATACATTGTATGTCTTATTTATGTAAGAATTTATATTAGGCCACCTACCATACACTTCCCATTAGATAAACGTGAATTAATAACCTATATAATGAATTAAAAGGTTATTAATTTATAACAGAACCATATTCATAATGATTATAAAATATATGAATCTATTATATCTTTTTATCATTGTTTCTTAATAATGTGTCATCATTAATGTTGTTTCAGGTGTTAACTACTTCAATTTTCTATGCATGTTTTTTGAATTAAGTTATTGATCTTGTCAATATGATATAGTTATGTAATATATATAATTATAATAAATACATAGAAATAATATGTATTTATTTTATAATCACTGTTGAATGGTGAATGTATAAAATTAATTGCATCATGTCATAATGATGTTGGTCGTATGTACGCACAAGCGACAATATCATTCTATTAATGATAAACGGGTAAAGAAGTGGATAACGTCAGAATAAATATTATTTTATAAGTATAATTTATCAATATTAATTATTTTCATAAATACACTTATCCAAGTAAATTTGTGATGAAAAAATTACACCATGATGTGGAGATAGTAAGCCATTTGTACGTACGTGTGGTGCTTTCTTTTCTCCTAGGATAGATAAAAAGGGGAAATATGGTTGTATCATAATAATAATAACAGCTTTTATTATATATTATATTATATTTATTACTTTACATGAAAAAAACACATGAATAATATGTATAAAGTGAAATAAACTTGAATGTGATAGTATATACAAATACCTCTTCTTCAGCATACATATTTTAGATCTCCTCATAATGACTCTATAGTGGATACTTTATGAATAGTAGGTCATCCAGAATTAATTCCATGACCCACCTTCACCAAAAGTAGGGAAGGGACAACAGATTACCAGACCCTTACTTTTTTAAGTTGTAGGAGAGATAATGACTTCCGAGACCCACCATCAATAGATCCTGGAGTGGCGACTAGCACCAAGGGTATAGAATCACACACAAGATGGAAGGCATTTACCTTTTTATTTTAATAGGATCAGGAGATAAGATAATAAATCCCAAACAACACCAAAAGCTAAAGTTGAAGGTAATGCCCAAAGTAAACCATTCCCATATACTTATTTAAAAGTAAAAGATACATGTCACAAGAACTCCAAAATGTAAAGTACCAAGAAAAGGAAAACGAAAATAGCAACTGCCCCAACGTCCTTGCTATTACAGTCTCGCACGATCCCTGAAGTCCTCCTAAAAACCTGAAAGCAGTTTTATATATGTTGGGTGCGCATACAAGTATACTCAGTAGGGAAAAACAAAGACTCCCATGCATAAGTGGAGGGGAATTCTATCGCCCTGTGAGAAAAGAGATTACCAAAACATCTAGCATGGTAAAATATCCACCTAAGCCTCACCAAGGCACACTCCTGAAATAACGCAAGTCAAGTAAAGTATAGTTATAACACATTGATGTTTGGGTACCCCGTGCCACTTTCTCACTGGTTATTGAAGACATCCTACGGATCGAACCAATCCCGCCATTCTCACCGCAATCTCACTGCCACACCCCGCCCGCACACATCTGGGCCATAACTTCATCGCACTCCCACTGCCAAACCTCGCCTGCACACACATGGGCCATAACTGCCACCCTTCCCACAAACACCTGGCCCATAACCACATGTGTAACCACACCCGCAAACACCTGGGTCAGAACAACTACTGCCACGCCCGAAGACACATGAGCCTTATCCCGAATACACTTGGGAAACAACCTTCCCGCAAACACCTGGGCCCACCGCTAAGACTACCACGCCCAAAGATTCATGGGATATAATGGAGCTCATTCCATCATAGCATGCCCGAAGAGTCTTGGGCTATATGGGATAGAGAGGATAAACGGATTTAATAACCAGCCACTCATAGGAGTGTTTGGAAAAACACCCTCCCCCATGGAATGGGGGTGTTTGGTACTACGTACTTAACATGGGTGGGGCGCGAATAAGAAACATTAAAACTAAAGATACAAGAATGGGTAACAAGAACACATATCAACCTAAGGTTTTCGAAGCCATCCTATGAACAAACACTCCGTTACTATTCACTCATAAAAGAAAGGCACAACACTCATGGCCAAGTAAGAACTAATTCTCAAAATCAGTTACCTGTTTAATTCCTTTCATTTTTTCATGTTCAAGTGATCCCATTCTGGTTAATCATGCAATAATGGGAAACTAACAGGCATAACCACAAGCTAGAGGAAGAGAAACCGCAAAACATCAATTTAATCATTCACACCCAGTACTCTTGTGAAGTCACAGCAACAAAGGGATCAGTGAGATCCCTCAATATACTAGAACCAAACCAAGCCTCGAGATACATCCACACATCCCCTAAACCATGAACCAGCGATATTCCAATAGTAGAGGATTCCAACCCAATTCGTATCACAAGCATAGAGACCACATAGTTTCAGACTCACAACCAAGAGGATCCCATATTCACCCACATCACTTCATAGGCTATCAAACCGAAAAACATAGCTACTACCAAAATAGAGTAGGGAAACATCCAGGTTCAAGAACATCAGTCATTATTTTCTTCTTTCTGTTGGTAATCCTGGGTGACCACATAGGTCATTATGTTTTCTTGGTATCCATTTAATCCACATAATCTACGTCATTAACCAATTTCCAAGTTACAGTCATTAAATCATCACAGAAGGAAAGGGTTCATTAGTGTGCAAGGAAAGACCACCAACTAACATGATGTTCAGTGAGCATATCCCAACAGTTCACATCATAAGCATCAAGGAAGAGAATAAAAACATAACAGTAGCACATCATTCACACCCCTTCCTTTCATTCTTTAAATTCTGTTTTTATCTTCATTATGGTTTAGATTCACCAACTCCCATAGAAATAGAAGCTTACCCACCCCACATGATACATAGAAATGAGAGATGAAGGAAAAATCTTACTTGGTTGATCAAGGATCGAAGTATTTCTCCATGCGCCAATAAAAGGGGATGCACGACTTGTTGGGGGGGAACGGGGACTCCAAGGGTGTAGAAAGCTCTAGAAGAGGCGCACCACAAGCCACATGAAAAGATTGACTCCAGGTGCACTAGGAAGAAGAAAAAATCCAGCTGAGAAGATAAAAGAAGAAACTCTAGCGGGATATATAAAGACGAGATCCTACTATTACGAGATGTGGAATTTTGAATGCTTGGAAAGTCAGTTCGTGGTTTCCAACGTGGTTTTGGCAGTTATACATGACTATATTAAGTGGTTATTTAATATCCCCATCAGGGAGGTTCCTTGGGATTTTTTGGAATTAATTATGTTCTTTTTCAAAAAAATAAGTATAAGAATTAATTTACGTAATGAAACGTCGTGGGAGCGGGACTGGAAAAAGAAAACGGAGGGCTGGGTAAGGACACAGTGCCACCGTCACTGTGTCACTCTTACGGTTCCACAATCACGGTCCTTCCATGACCAGTGCCACCATCACGGTCCCGCCTTGACCGGTGCCACGATCACGATGCCACCGTGACCGGTGCCACCATTTTGGTGGAGCCTTATTTTGGCAATGTAATGGGCTAGGAGGGTCTGGGAAATTACAATTAATATAAGGAAATAGAGTAGAGAATTATTCAAAGTATTCCCATGTTTGATAGATTAATTTGGTGATATGAAATGAAGTAATAAGTTTACTTTTATAATCAATGTGAGGGCCCCCATTAGAAATCCTCATAATTTTAAACTATATTAAATTCATTTTTACTAAATATAACTCAAAATGTATATTTATTCAAAGACAATATGTGGTATGGTTTCAATCTCATTATAAAATAATATTTATTAATATTTTGGTTCTTTTAACCTTATATATTTTATTGACCATAGTTAAATTATTAAATTTTTAATTATGATAAATATTAGTTTAATATTAAAATGTTATAATTAATACATATAAAAATTTACATAAAACATAAATGAATAATTATTTATACTTTGGAAATATAATAATTGTTTGTTTTAGAATATTTTTTATGAATTTTAAATAATTTAATGAAAAATATTTTTTATAAAATATAATCAATTTCATTTTTGACACTTTTCATTAATTTGACTTTAATAAAAACAAAAGAGCTTGATAACTTTGAAAAAAAAAATTTATAGACAACTAATATTTAATAATAATTTATAAAATCCATGGAGAACATTATTTAACTCAATTAATATTTATTTTAATATTTTTAATATCAATTTTTATTGTTTAATAAATAAAAAAATATTACATCATCATTGTATAAATATTTTTGGAAATTATTTATTCATGAAAAATTAAAATAAAATACCATGATTTATATAACTTTTTTACATATAAAAATTCATATCTATATTCACAGATAACATCAATATAATACAATATTAAAAATAATAAATTTATTAAAATATCAATGTTGCATCTTTCTCTATTCATTTAATAAAATAATATAAATCTCAAAATCTCAAAAAAATGGTCCCCAAAAATCATAAATATATTTATATCCTAAAAATAAGTTTATTAAGTTAAAAATTTACTCTTAAATTCCTTCTTATCCCCCCTCTTATCATGTATACACGTAAGATATATTTAAGGCAATGAACTTAACATTTTCTTATTTTAAAATATAAATAATATCAAATTAATTTTTTTAGAAAAGTGTCATTAAAATTACTAAAATTATACCCTTATCTGTTAATGGTGAAATATTAATCATCGATTTAAATTTTTAATAGTTTTAGGGTAATTTAGTATTCCCCATATCATTATTTTTTAATCACAATTACTTGATTTCTCCTTTACCGTGGTCATAACAATTTACAAAGGTAACTGTTGGTATTAGGGAAAAATAAATGGGGTCTATTTACTAAATTTTAATTATTTATTCAATGTATGTAATATATTTTTTATTATTTAAAACAAATAATTTTTTTATTTTAATATAATATGAATCCTGCAAAATGCAGTGAAAATAGATTTATTAGAAACTGTATATTAATCCCTAAAATGTGCGTATAACAAAATTAAATATAATTATGATTAAAATTGTTTTGTTTAGACATTTTATAACTAATTATTTATTAATTTTAATTGAGATCAAATTGAAATCATAAATATACATATCATATTAAAAATTGGATGGTTTATATAAATCCTTATTAACCCTAATTACTAGAAAATAAGTCCTTTTAAAAAATACCAAACAAATCAGCCTATGATAATATTTACATTCATATTTTAAAAAATAAATTTATTTTTTCATATACAATTTTAAAAGTATCCACCTTTAGTTTCAAAATAAGTGCTCAATTAAATGCCTAGAAACTACCATTAGAAAAATATAGCTTTTTTCATAAGATTAGATTTGTTCTTATATTGCGTCTAAAATATATGCTGAATGCATATAACACATTTTAATATAATTTATAACTGTAATTAATATAATTCAAATATGGGAATTAATTTAATTATAAGAAAAAAAAACTTTTTTCTATTAATAATAAATTTTATTAAAAATATTCCCTTTATTTTCAAATAGGTTTTTTATTAATTAATTATTAATTGAGTGAACAATGAATTCAATCATATATTTTCATAATTTAGTTAATTTTATTCATTATAAATAGTTTAATGGACTAGAGGTAATTTCCATTTTGAATAATTTTAGTAATAATACATCATTGTTCATTTTAGCTCAGTGTTTCGTTCAATATAGGATATCGATAAAATAAAGATAATAAGATATATATTGTAAAATATCGGGGTGTTAAATTCTCCCATCCATCATTATATTAAATCTTGTCACATTTTAAATTTCACTTTTAAAATAAAGGGATGATATTTTAAAATTCCTTAATGGAAAACCCACCTCATAATTACTATTAATAAAACATTCTCTTAATAAGAGGGAAATGGAAAATTGTTGGTCACCATAAATATTGAAGTTAGATTATGACAACATTAGTGTAAATTTAAAATATGGACATGAAGTGAAATGTATTTATCATGTTATTATGGAAATTGATAGAGAATATGGTCATTATAATGTTAACCATCAGAAAACTGTAAACCCGTGTTCTGATAAATGGAAATTAATTTTGTAGAAAGAACATTACATAGGTAAACTTTTTTTTTTTCTAATATCCATTTCCAATTGAATAAGGACTGTATTACTATAAAAATAAATTACATGATAATATATAATTAGTTTAATTCATTTCAGTATATTTGTATAATTTCATCCTTTGGTTGTGATTAAATCTATTTTAACTTCATGTCTTACTCCAGAAAAATGGATATTCAAGATGAATTGGTTGATACCTGGACCACTTTAATGAAACATAATATCCATAAGTCTTTCTTTATTACCTTAATTGTTTAATAAAACCAAAATTTTAATAATATAATATCCAATATAATAAACTATACATCAACCTCAAACAATAATGTTTAATGTTCAACATAATCATTCCATTTGTAGTCAACCTTGAGACTCATCAAAAATACGACTTCCCAAATTCAAAGACCAAATAATTATAAATAATTTCACTAAATTTAAAATATGAAAAAACATTAGATTTTTCTTAAAAAAAATAATGTATCTCTTTTTTTCACACACAAAATATATTAAAACCTTTATCACCTTAAAACAAGAATTGATCCAAAAATAAAATATCATGTTGTTGAATATAATATTCAAATATAAACATCTAATAATTCTAGAAAACAAAATATAAAACATCAAATCACTAACAAACATTGACTTAAAACACAATATCCCACAAAAATATAGTTATTATTATCTCAACATCAATAATATATTAAGTTTTATCATTACCAAATCATGTGTTTTCCAATATATCAACATACAACTGAAGAACTTATATTGGTTAATCTTTTTATTCATCATTTCCTTCCAAATACTTTTAAAATAATTACTACTATACAATCCTTATAAATCCCATTATTATTTTAACCATTATTTCATTGATAAAATAAATTAATAATAAAATTATTGAATCTAAACAAAAAAACATAAATAATTCATCTTCATCTATGTTAATTTCATATTCTTGATCATGATCCCATAGCTTCTATTGAGGTATGTTCCCTTGTAGCTTAAGACATTGATTTTAATAGTGTCACATCTCTTTAAGGATGAACCATTTTATACTGCGAATATTTTTTACCCCTTTAATCACACGCACTATGAAATATCTCTCCAAAATTGTAGTAAACTCCCATTTCTTTTGAGAAGGTACTATAATGTTTATTTATTCAATTATTACATGTGAAAAAAATATATATTTCTCTTATTTGCATCATGCATCAACCTTCTAGTTTTACTATTGTTCTCATGCTTCCCTCTAAAGGCATAATATTGGGATAATTATTTATCTATCTCATTATCATATGATATTATATCTTAATATTATGAGAATGTTTAGGAGAATAGTAACATTATAATTATTATCTTATGACCATAAAATATTTTTTCCATATTTCTATATGGAAAATTTTCACTGGTGATATTCACATTCTTTGTTCATAGTTTCATTTGAAAATGCCTAAGTACATTAGATTATGTTATATCATTATGTAAAATAATGTTTAATCTCAATAATAGTTAAATAATTTTATATAAATTGAAAAAATAGGGGTATCTAGTCTAATAATCATGAACACTGTTTAATTGGAAGGATCATATATAAATCCATTTAATTTATATAATATATTTATGTTCTATAATATATGTTTTACAAAATATAGTTCCAAGTTATTCTAATAAGATTTCTCAGATATTAACTATGACAACATCGACCACGGTTGATCTAATATTGTGGTTATTTTGTTACAATTTCATAGGTAGAAGAGATCATATTACCATGGATTGATTTTTTTTTAGTTTTTCTGAAATATATATTAATATGGATCCTTTATTTCATTTGTAATTAATCATATAACATAAAAAATGTAAATAAACTTCTTTCATTATACTAATTTAGTGATTTCATCTTCATAACCTAGTGAAGAAAAAAATAATAGGGTGACCTAACATTATTTGTAAGGGTTACATAAATCCGAAACGTGAATAAATAATAAGTGGAATATTTTCATTAAGTCATAATCAATATGTAAATGGAAATAATTGTAAAATATGTTCAATTTAATAAATTAATTGAGAATTAAAATACATCCATAGATTTTTCTCATAGTTAAAATGTCCTGTATTTTAATAACTGAATATTAAATGTTGGAAATGCTTAATTTTAAAATTTCACATATCAATAACCAAATACATCTAGGATCAAGAATATTCACATGATGGATTAAAACTACAGGTAGATACCCATTTAATTGGGAAAATTGTTTTGTCTCATGATACCTATTGATGCATTGAGGAGACATGTAATATTAGGCCCCACAAATAACAATAATTCTAAATAATTCCAAAAAAATATTTAATTAATTCATGATAAATATTTTTTATTATTAAATACCATTATTGAGTAGAGTGTACATGTTTATCAATATTTTACCAATTAATAAAATCACACTCAAAATAAATATCTTATATTAAAAATAGTTTACAGTGTGGGAAGTACTCATATCCATGATATTAATGTTTAATATAAATATAATTCTATAAGAACAATGATCTCAAAGGGGGATTAGATTTACAAAATAGAAATTATTAGCTGCAAAATACCATTTAAGTCTCAATGAAGTGATATTTGAGATAAATTCCCTTACCTAATGTTTACCATTATTTGATCATTATATGAACTTTTATATAATTATTTAATGCACGTTATTAAATTATTACATAACAATATTCTTATTTACGATATCATATGGGGTCCAATTATATCATATTATCACCTATTTGTTAATAATATTTCATCATTTTTATTGTTTTAGGGGTAAACTGTTTCATTTTCTTATGCTTGTTTTGTCATGTAAGTCTTAATGTTTGTGCATAAGACATAATTATATTATATCTTGAATTATATAAATTTCATAGTTATCATATTTATTCATTATATATATTATTATAAACATTCTTGAATGGTTAATATAAAAAATGAATCGTATAATTTCACTGAGATGGTAGGCCATATGTACGCAAATGAGATGGCATCAAGCCATAAATAGTGAATCGGTAAGGAAGATGATAATATTAGAATGAGTAACACAACATAATTATCATATTTATCCATTAATTCTATTATTATACTAATTTATATAAAGTGATGATGAAAATAATCACTCTAGTGTGTGTAGACGGTAAGTCGTATATATTCATGATAAAAACTAATGATTATCATATAATAGATAAAATTAAAAATATTATTGTACCATAATTATAATAAAATAATATCATATTGATTATAATTTATTTATTTATTTATCATTTGAACAACATATGAAAATTCAGTAGAAAAATAAATTAACTTGAAAGTGTAGGTAAATACAATTACCTTTATCTGGTGGACGTCTTTAGATCTCTTTATTATGGCACTAGGGTTATTCATTTGGGCTGAAAATTACCTCTATTATTTATATACGGATTTGGATAGAGATTTTTTCATATGACATTCGAGATAGATGGATTTAGTTGGTAAAATGAAATGATTCAAGGAGTGCCCTTTTATAATTGATTCGAGGGTCATCCTTGAAAATTCTCATATTATTTAATTATAATACATACATTTTTATATCAAAATAATACCAAATGGACATGTATTATAATATTATATTCATCAATAATTTAATATAATTTTAACAAAAAAGTTAGACATGTTTGGCCCTCATTTTTAACCTTATCATTTTTATTGTCCTTACTTATCTTATTTTAATTTTAATTACAGAATCACAATGTTTAATATTAAAAGCTTTTAAAATATATATATTAAAAATTACATCATAAATTATTAATTTATATCATTTTAAAAAAAATCATCATATATAATTTTTAAAGAATTTTTTATAAAATTTAAATAATTTATTAAATTATTAGTTTGATAGAATATCATTAATTCCAATTTTGACATTATTCATTACATGGATGTTAAGAGAAAACAATAAAACAAGATAAATTCGAACAAAAAAATTTAATACACCACTTATATTTCATAATAATATATAAAATTTATATATAACCTAAATTAATTCAAATTATATTTCTTTTTATATTTTTAATAAAATTTATTTTGTTGTTTCATTAATAAAATAATTGATACATCATAGTTGTATAGTTTTTTAGGGTAATTATTTCACCTATAACAATTAATAAAATATATCTCACAACATATATATATATTTTATATTTGAAAATAATAACTACAATCGAACATATCTTTTCAAAAACACCATAACAATAAATATATAATTATTAAAATAAAAATTTGACATCTTTTTCTTTTCATTAAATTGAATGTTTTAAATATTATAGCCTCATCCAAATGGTTCCCAAATATCATAAAATTATTTAAATTAGTGAAAAAAAATTATTTTCAAAATGGATACTTATATTCATTTTTAACATACATTTTTTCAAATGTAAACACAAATTAGATTTTTTAAGACAATGTGATATTTTATGAATTTCGTTAATTTAAATAATATCAATTCATTTCCATGGTATTTTTTCTATTAATGAACTCAAGGTATAAAATTAGGTGTTATGGATTGAATAAAAATCATCTAATAAAATCCAGACAAGTGTTAAGATAATTTTTTAGTCCTTATATTATATTGTTTTTACCCTTAATTAAATCATTTACCCTTTACCCAGGTCATAAAAATTTACAAAAGTTACTATTCATAATGGGAAAAAATAAAACATGTATATTTAATAAATATATACAAAATTATTCCATGTATGGAAATAATTTTTAAATATTTGAAATACTTATTTTGTTGAATTTATTTTGAAATTAATCCAGTAAAACACAACAAAGAAAACAATAATTGAAAATTTTATTTTTAAGCCAAAATATGAACTAATACGAAAATAAGATATATGGATTACTAAAATTAAATGGATTATATTATTTATACATCAATAGGTCTTATGTTCTATTGTGATCAAATTAAAATCATAAAAATTATTTTAATATAATAATATTTTACATTTTTATAAAAAATTGTTATTTTTCATTATTCAATTGAAAGTCAATATTTTCACATAAAAAATATCAATCGACGATAATTTTTAAATTAATATTTAAAAAATTTATTTTATTTTTTCAGATATAATTTATTAAATTCAAAAAATTATTTTTAAAAGATGTGCGCCATTCAATGGAGGAAAAAGTTCTTTTGGAAAGAATAGGATTTTATGCGTAAATTGGATTTTTGTTCAAATATTATGACTATAAAATTAATTATATGAATATAAAAAAATTGATATAATATATAAACTTAATTGATATCAGTCATCTATTGTAATTAATTTAATTATAAATATAAAACAACTTTGGCACATAATAACAAATATTTGTAAAAACATTTCATTCATTGTCAATTGCTTTTTATAATAATTTATAATTTATTGGTAACTAAAAAATTGGATCATATATTCAAATTATATACATAATATTATTAATAACCAAAAATAAAATGGTTATAAGATAATTTTCCTTTTCAATTTAAAAATTAATATTATTTAATGGTTCGTTTATGCTCGGTGTTGCGTTAAATGTATGATATCACCAATAGTTTAATTTAAAAAGGGGTATACCATAAAATCATGGGGTGTAACATTAAGAGACACTTCAATAATATTTTTGTCCCTAATTTTCAAATTAAACATTGATTATAAAGGGATTATATTAGAAAATTTCTTTCTAGAAAATACATATCTTAAATAGTGTTAATTAAACATTCTCTTAATAAGAGGGAAAAAGTTATAAAACAATTACAAAAAATTAGTCTATTGAATATGATATCATTAGTGTGAAGTGATAAAATGTACATTGATTATAAATATAACTATCATTTTCTTATGGATAGTGAAAGAAAACATGGTCAATAGATAGTTCACCATTACAAAATCGTAACTCTATGATTAGTTGAAAGACTATTTATTTCTCTAAAAGAATAGAAACTATATAATGTTTTCATTCTAAAATAATTTTACAAGGTTGATGAATTATTATAAAATCCATATAAATTAAATGATAAAATAAAAATACATTATTTCATTCTATGTCATAAGAATAATATTTCATTTGGTTGTTCTTTGATCTAGTTCCACTTTATTTATTAACATGAATATTGATATTAATAATGATATTTGTTTATTCTTAAAGCACATTATTGAATAATAATATATAAAATTCATTCCTTTAGACACTAAATGTTTACTTAATCCTAAAAAGTCATCACATTATATGGAATATTAATAATATTACATTATCTTCAAACAATAATATCTAATTATAATGTTAATCAATTCTATAAGTGGATAACCTTAATGCTCAACCAAAATATGTCTATCCAAATATAGTGACTATATATTTATAAGTAAGGTCACCAAAAATTTGAAGTAAACATAACATTAGATTCTCATTAAACAAAATAATTTTTCTCAAATTGTCATTCAATAAATTAATGAATACCATTGTCACCTCAAAACATGAATGAGTTCAAAAATAAAATCCCAGGTTGTTTAATATAATCCTTAAATCCAAAACATCTAATAATCCAAAAAACATGACATAAAATATAAAATAACTAACCACCTTCATGGTCACAAATATAATCACATACAATCTATTTATTATTTTCTCAATATCATGCACATATTGTGGACCATATTTCCTAAATAATGTTATTTTAAATAGATAAATGTATAATTGATGAACATCCCTTGATTACTAGTGTAATTCATCATGTGCTTCCAAATCCATAAAGAATAAGTATTGTATTTCAATAAATATATATCTTATAATTATTACAACTATAATATAATTGATAAAATACTTTTACAATATAATTTTTGAATCCAAAAATTGCACATTAGTCATTATACTTCATCTGTTGTAATCACATACTCTTGACACCGATATATTATATTATCTAGATGTATATTAATGTGATTCATGAGAAAGTTGTGTAAATATTTTACTGTTTCCATGATTTTGAATCAAAGTACAGTTGAATCATTTTTCATACCATTCTAATCACAATTACGATGTCTTTACTCCTTATAGTCATTGAAACCTCCCATTCCTTTTAAGAAACTACCAGGGTGTTTCATTCCACAATTTTCACATGTAGGAATACAATTATTTCTCTTTTTGAATTTATTTATATTTCTATAAGATGTATTATTCTTCATTTTCTTTACTATAAAAAAAATTATTATATAATTATTTAGCTATCACATTACCACGTGATATTATATCCCTGTATGATGAAAATGCTTGGGAGACTAGTTTCTATAGAATGCTTTTCTTAAGAGAATACAATATATGATCCTTATTACTCTTTAGATAATATGAATTTTTGATTTACCCATTCATTCTTCTTTGTTCTATTTCAAAAATAATTTGTACACTGTTTTAGCTCATAAAATTATGAAACCTTATGTCTACTCTCAAAAATCATGAAATAATTTAATATAAATTTAATAAAATATATGTATCCTATGTTATAATGATGAAAATTGATTTATTGGGATATTAATATGTACTTATACTCAAATTAAGTAATATTTATATGTTTTTTAATCTATTTTGTTCTATCTAAAATTCCCAAGGATTCCACTAAAATTTATTTGATTCCAATTGTGATAACATTTAACCCAATAGCCTAGATTTAGTGGTTATTTTTCTACAATTTCATAGATAAAAGTGGTCTTATAAAAAAGGATTACTTAGATTAGAAATATTAAAGAATTTCATACATACTAAGTTCCCTTATAACATTTTTAATTAAACATAGATCATAAAGAAACAAAAATAAACCACTTCCTTGACTCATATTCAATAATTTCATCTTCATTACCAAGGGGGGAAAATAAAATAAATCAGTGAGATAAAATGCTTAGTAAGGGATATATATTTTTGAAAAACAAATCAGTAATATTTAAAATATATTTATTAAGGAATAGTAATCATGGAATGGTAAAAAACTAAATAACGCATGTCACCTAATCAATAGACTGAGAAACAAATGAATCCACAAATTTTTTCAATGCAAAAATATCATTGGTACAAATAAGATAATACAAAATGATGGTAAAAAGTACTTATCAAACATCTAAATCTGGGATATTTATATGACTACCGTCATTTACATTCACACAATGGTTTAAAACTATAGGTTGAATCCATTTTAATTTTCCAGACTATATTGTCTCATGGGACACATCGACGCATTGAAGGGCTATATAATGTCTAGCCCCACCCATCACTGCAATCCCAAAGAACTCATCATATATAAAATAGTCAATTTAAATAATATATAATATAACTTATCATTAAATAACTGTATTGAGCAGAAGACATGGATTAATGAATTTTTCCACAGTTAATCAAATCACATTAAAAGTAATCACCATATGTAGAAACCATTATAAAATTTAGGAAGTTATCATAAAAATGATAAAATTATATAAGAGAAACATAAATTGAAATTAAAAATGATCTCAAATGGGTAGTATGTACACTTTATAATTATTATTAGTTTTACAATACCAATTAAATCTCATTGAAATGAAAATTGTGACGACGATCCTTACCGTGCACTTCTCATTAGCTAAACATGATTTAAACTATTATATAATGATTAATGCATGTTGTTAATTTATAATAATACTATATTTAAATTTATAATATCATATATTATTTTATTATATCATCTTATGACCAGTTTTTAATAATATTTCAACATTACGCATTTTTTATGTTTTAACTGCTTCATTATCCTAAGCATGTTTTGTTGCGTAAGCCTCAGTTTTTAAAATATTATATACTTTAGTCATATATAGAATGGTATTATGTTAATATTAATCTTATATATTAATTATAAATATATTTTTATAAACATTATTTAATTGTTAATATGGAAAATGAATCACATCGTGATGTAGAGATGATAGGTCTTACATGCACACGAATGACTCTAGCATTCCCATAATGGTGAAAGGGTAAAAAAAGTGGATAGTATCAAAATCAAGATCATTTCATAATTAATATATATATATATATATATTTCTTATTTCAATAATTATATCCATCCAATTAAGGCGGTGATGAAAAACAAAATCACACCACAGTGTAGAGATATTATGCCTTATATACGCATGCATGTTTCTTTTATTTGTCATATGATGGATAAAAGGTAAAATATGGAATTCCTATAATAATATTAATATATATATATATATGATAATATATTTATCACTTTATACTAGAAATAACTCATTACGGTTAAGTACAAGTACAAATAAACATGAATTAGTCGGAAAATATTATTACCTCTTCTTTAGCAGACATCCTTTAGATGTCTTCTTAATGGCACCATCGTTGTTATTTTTGGAAGACCATGACCTACCTAATTTGGATAAGTAATTAGAGAATATAATTTTGAAGAGGATATTTGCTACATATGTTTGTATGTGGTGAAATGACACGAGGTAATGAGTTTTTTTATATTTGAGTTGAAGGAAACCCTAGGTAATAGTCAAAATATTAAATTCTAATAAATTAATTTTCTTTCAAAATACCAAAAAATGAAAAACAATTCAAGTATTATATGATATAAGGTTGTAATATAATCATCCAATAAAATTTAGACATGGTTTAGTTTTATTTTTAACCTTGTCATATTTTTTTGACCTTGGTTATCCTATTTTAAATTCAATTATGGTAATAATATATTTAACATTAGTGGTGGTAATTTTTACATATAAAATATCAATTGGACCATAAATGAATAATTTATAAAATTTTAGAAAATATCATTATTATATTTTTTAAAATATATGTCCTAAAAATATTCAATAATTTAATAAATCATTATTTTTATGAAATATAATGAGTCATGATTAACAATATTCATTACATTTACTTTATAAAAAATATGAAAGAATGATATCCATGAATAAAAAACATTTAATTCTCAAATAATATGTAATAATACTCTATAAAATTCATAGATAGAATTTATTAATTCAAATTATTTTTATTTTATTTTTAGTAATGTAATTTATTTGATTGCCTCATTAATAAAATAATTAACGCATCATCGTTGTTGAATTATTTAAGGTAATTATTTCATCACTAAAAAATGAAAATAAAATATCATAATGTAGATAAATATTTTAGTTTTAAAAATAAATTCTATACTTGAATACATCTTCTTATTAACACCGTATTAAAAATAATATCGTTGGTAAAATATTAATGTGACATAACTATCATTTGTTTAATGAAAATATTATAAACCTCACAAACTAATCCAAATGGTCCCAAAAAACAATAAATAAAATTTTATCATGAATATAATTTTATTAATTTGAAAATTGTCACTTATAATTTTTAATGACCCGCATTTTCCCCTTGTGGACACATTAGATATGTTTAAGACAAAGAAAGCATCATTCTGTGACTTTCGTTAATTTAAATAATATCAATGCTATTTTCAAATAAAAGTGTCAGTTAAGTAACTCACAATCAAATATTTTGTGTTAAAGTTCAAATATAAACCATCAAACAAAAATTGTGACAATTTTTAGGTCACTTTTATTTTACTTATAATATTATTTTTTGTCCTTAATTAACAGATTTACCATTTTATGTGGCCAATTTTTTTTACCAAATTTACTATTTATATAATCAAATATAATGATGCCTATTACTAAATTTGGAAATGAAGATACCAAATATGGAATCCATTTTTACGTATTTAAAACATATAGGTTTTAGAATTTAATATAAAATTAATACCACAAAACTCAATGAAATGTTTTTTATTTAAAAATGAATTTTTATGCCCAAAAATATATTTATACCTAAATAATAAATAAGAATAATTGAAATAAAATTAATTATATTGTTTATAAAAAATGATTTCCTAATTTTCATTTATATAAAATTAAAATAATAATTATATTTTTATATAAAGAAATTGACAGTTATATTAAAATCTGTATTTTTCACTATTCACGAGAAAATCTATATTTTTAGAAACTTTTGAAAAAAATCTCCTTAATATATTTTTGACGTTAAAAATATATATATAGGGTTTATTTTTCAAAAATTAATTTATAAATGTACTAAACTATAGTTTTAAGGAAAGTGTTCTATTAAAATACGACAAAACTACCTTTAGAAAAGATTTTCTTTTTATTCAATAAATTGGATTTGTTATTATATTTTGACTGTCAAATATTTTGGATAAATATAAAAAAATTTATATAAAATATAAATTTCATTATGATCATTCATTTATGGTAATTAATTAAACCATAATGATTAACCACCTTTGGTTTATGATGATAAATTTTAATAAAAACATTTCGATTATCTTTAATTTGTCTATATAAAAATTTATAATTAATTGGTAACCAAATAATTTTATCATATATTTTTATAAGTTTTTTAAAACTATTAAAAATATAAAAATTGTCTTATATGGGATAATTCCCATTTTAAATAATAATATTAGAATAATATAGTAGTTCATCTAAGTTTGGTGTTGTGTGGAATGTATGCTATGAATGTAGATACCTCTAAAATAGAAATACTATAAAATTTTAGGGTTTTATAGAAAAAATTTATTCATTAAATAGTTCTCTTTTTTTTTAAATTATAAAATATTTATTTACATAGAATTCATTACATTATGGCCACTATATTTAATAAGTTGATATCTTGTTTTACAAATATGCTCTTTATTTAAGTATTTTACAATAATGAATGAAATTAAATTTCGCATTTCATGTGATTTACACTGATTTAGAAGAAAAATGATTTAGATATCAAATGAAACATACATATCTATATTTATATATATGGTTTTAGTGAAGAATAAAAAGGGGAACGTTATTTCAGATATCGTAGGATGATTTTGTTTTTTAAATACCTGTGAATATGGTTTGAGAATATTTCAAATTTTCTAGAGTGTCTAGAGGATTATAATGAGATTCTTAATAATGGTCGTAGATTATGTGTCATAGAGATATTTATTGATGTGTCCATAAATTATTACCATATTGAGTAGTATATAAAAAATGTATAGAAACTATTTACATTAAAGATAGCATAACAAGAATTCTACAAGATGTATTTTTAGTCAAACATAGATAGTTGTTCGAGTAATTAAAATTTATATTATCATGTGATCAAAAGTGAAGAGTTGAATTTATATCTTTCTATAAGTTTGGATGGTAATTATTTAGTTTTTATAGAGATATCTTAAAATTTAACAATTTAAAAAAGAATAATTCCAAATGTAACATGAACCCCATGAGAATTATAATTACCTAAGAGTGAATGTCTGAGTTGAAGGATAATAATTGATAAATGAACTAATTCAAAAGAATCTTCTCAGTCATTATAAAAGATACAAAATATTTATTCAAAAATGAAAGTAAGGGAAAATGGGAAATACATGAATATCAATGATAGATACAAATATTGGTTCCATAAAATATATGTGCAATCCTAATCCAAAAAATTCAGAAAATTAGCAGAGGCTCAAATTACACAATGATATAAAAAATAAACATCCAATTATTAAAAGGCCACCCATATCATATAGTGTCAATTTGGA
The DNA here is from genome assembly GCA_963277665.1 of Viscum album. Classification (NCBI taxonomy): domain Eukaryota; kingdom Viridiplantae; phylum Streptophyta; class Magnoliopsida; order Santalales; family Viscaceae; genus Viscum; species Viscum album. The sequence goes on along the minus strand of OY728142.1, from coordinate 1,296,979,267 downwards.
AAATTTTATAACTATACATCGATGGATAATGGTCAATTTTACAATATCTGAGATTTATTGAAACCAATTATTTTAAAAATTCATGGAGAACATTATGATTTGTATAGGTCAAATATTTGATACAAAATATGAATTCAAAAATTAAATAATATAGAATCATAGATAACCCTGTCATATATAATGGTAACGTTCTTGATATTTAATGGTCATCCCATATGAATGTTATGTGAGTCCATTCCTTGAAAAATTGAAATTTATCTTTAGATAGCTTGTATATTCATTGATATGAATATTAAAAAATGAATTATGAAATATTCATTTTTTTTATTTGAAACCTAAATATGAAAATCATTTTATATTATTTTCCACATTGAAAAGTCATAGCATGGATTTGATGAGAACTATGATGTTCACTAAAACATTCTACATTATATAAAACTCATGGTTAAATTATGTCATATAATGGGATAAAATGATGAAAAATAATTGTTGATTTATTCTCCTATAGAAATTGGGTATTAATCATCTAATGTTTACAGTTCATAATCTCTACTATGAGAGATTATATGGACACTCCCACATGTAGGAATTCAACATGTTTGAATTAGTTTTTTATTCTTATTCTAGAATGTGCTTATTAGGACACATATTTCATATTGTTATTAATACATTTCATCGGTTATATACATTGATATATTGTAAAAAATGTGATGAAAATTGTTAAAAGTCATGTAGGACACATTGGGAACACCATGGTAGATATATAATTAATAAATATGTCAATAATGTATTTTTACCTTCATAAATAGGAAGATAATATATCTACAAATTTAATAAAATTTAACTGTTGATCTAAATTTCTTGATGGTCATGGTTGGTAGGTTGAATTTAGAAATTCAATAAACAAAAAATTGAGCATATTGGATGATAACATGTATATGAAACCACTTTGATGTGATATCATGTAAAAAGGTATATTTTTCAAAATGTTAATTTGTATGTGGATGATGTTAATCCATAAAGTAATTATTCCTCTATGGGTGCCATTATGTGTCGTTATATACTGAAATTAGACTTGAGGAAAGAATACCTAATTAAACTAAAGAATATTCTTTTTGGGAGACATTGTTATTTTAACCATATATCTCAATTAAGTACTATTTTTATTTAAAAATATGAATAAATATTATCCTTATTACTTAATGATAGATATTGATTCGGGATTTATTGGTAATAAATAATAAGTAAAATTGTTAATGATAGTTGAATTTCACAAATATATTTACCAATATTATCTTGTATGCAAAATAATTTTTTATTTATTGAATATTATTTATCATTCAGGGATCATTGAATTTTTAATATGTTTGAAGAGTCATGTTAATGACTTGGAAATTGAAATTATATAGTCTCTAATATCATTTAAATGAACAAGGAATTATTAGTATAATGAAAATTATGGTTTACACATGTTGGTTCATTACATGATATTGTAATAATAATTATATATACTATGGAAATAATAACAATAATAATAATAATATATTCAGTACGGGGAGTGCATTTAGTATTTTATTAAAATAAGGGACACTGTGAAATTATCATTATTAAATTCATGAATAATATATACTCTCTTATATAATTTTATCAAATGTGAGAAATCAATTATGTAGTGAAATAGTGAATCATATCCCTTTATAATCCCCTATATGAATAACATATCATAATATTTTCTCAAGATCTAGATAATCTATCGACCTACTTTTTTCAACTCAATATAAATAGAATAAGTGGAGAAATATACAAACTAGATGGTTTGTCTTGTGAATAATGGTTTGGGACATTAGAAAATAAGTACTATTATTCTAGCTCCCATAGATCCATCAGTGATGCGAGAAGACTTTGGAGAATAGTTGGATCACTATGTGATGAATTTAACTTTTTATAATCTTAGTTAAATTAGGGTATAACTTGAACAAGATGTGTTTTTTAATAGATTCATTAATTAAGTATTATGAAGATCTAGGTATTTATTATTAACAAAATAAATTATAAATTAATCCTAAATGTATCTCTATGTTATATGATTTTATTCTAGATTTTTTAGATATATTTATTAGATACGACACATAGGCATTATATTCATAAGGATTATCAATTAAATGAAATAAAAAAAATATTGGTATTGAACTCAACATGATTATATTGTATTCAAAACATATATGTTGTATAAATGTAGTTAAATTAGAATTTATAACTATTTAATTTAATAGACATAATATAAATTTATTTGCAATATTTTATTTAAGTTTTAAAGAATTTCCTACTATGTCTCTATAATTTTCTTATTTAATTCATTGTGATTGAGAATTGTGAAACAGAATTTGAATAATGTATGAATATTTCATTAATAATTTATAGAAATACTATATGGATGACATAATTAAATAACATGTAAGCTAATTACACAATGTGATCTATCAGTAAACCAGATGCCTATGTTGTTGAACAAATAATTTCTACTATAATGGTAGTTCATTATGTACCATTTAAATACATGTCAATTATGTTATATATAGTCACCTAGGGTATCACATTGTTTCTATGATAATGTAATATATAAGAGATATATAGTTATTGTATCACTAAAGGACATGGTGGTTATGTAGTCAATTAATGTCATGTATAATTTATTCACATGTTGTTTGTTGACTAGCTAAAACATGAGAAAATCCACAATTTTTTATTAGATGTTTCTCAAGTGTTCACACCAGGAAATTATGTTTTAATTTATTTATATTAAATTCTTAGTCACTTGTACTATATTGTGTGTGACCAAAAACTGTTATACATGATGTTTAGTAGGTTGTACATATTGTGTAACTTTTACTTTTTCTTATAGTGTAAAAAACCAATCCATGTATTAAACCAAGAAAAATAATTTCCTAAAATAAATTTCATTTTTTAAATTAAATCAAACTTTATGGTATGTAGTTGGAAAAAAATTTATTTGGTAGTTTCTTATGTAATATTAAACACATAATAATTAATGGAATTTATTTCAGAAATACAGGTCATATAAGATCATTGTTCAGGTGGTATAGCTTAGAAGTATTAAATAAATCATAGAAGACATATATTAAAGAATTGTATGATTTAAAATTCAAAGATAACTAAATGGATTGACATGTGTAACTTGTTTTAAAAAAATTATTCACATCGGGTTCACTAAATGTTGTGTTAGTGAATACTACATGCTCAAACAAGATAGTCTACAATATAGATGGGTAAATTCATTATTTATATCATGTAGATTATCTGAACATAGGTTTTAAAAATATAAAAAAATAATTAATTTATTTTATATTATAGTGGATGGAAATGTTATGCTTCTCAAATAAATTTTAGATAAATAAATAAGATAAATAACTAATTTTTTAATAAGAGAATTAATTAAAAATTCTAGAGATGTTTAACATAATTAAGATATTTTATTGATATTAATGATTTCATGTATGGATGTGATATAATTTTACATATATGAATAATCATGATAAAGACCACCTAATGAATGTGTACGTATTTTTTTAATTTAATATTATTTAATGTATTTTTATATGACAAAATGTTTAATTAAAATAGAAATAGTGGCATGTGATTCATCCCACCTTCCATTATTATATAGTATATATATTTTATAGGAATGTTTTTTTATCCCACAACATGGGTTACCCAAAAAATACGTTTTTGTTTTAAAAATATAATGTATGGAGGTCTATACAGAAGAGACCATTTAGAAATTTAAGCCTGGTAAATAAAAAAAGATAAAATAAAGACAGATAGTAAAATGTTGAAACTTTATCCAAGTCTATGAAAATATATTTTCTTACTAGGCATGTATACTGTTTTGTTATATTCTATAGAAATCATCCACTTGTAAAATCATAATAATTTAGATTTAATTATTTTAATTTGTCAATGTGTAGGGTTATATTTTTATGCATGTTAGTATTATATTAAACAAAATCACACTAACTTAAACCTATAAAAATAAATGAATGATAAATTAAAATAAATGAAGAATTTATAATTAATTATATTAATAGAATATTTATTAATTATAAAGATTCTGTATAAAATAAACAAGGGATGCAACAATACTATTAATAAATATACTCATTAACAAAAAAAATACACCCACTAGGGAAATTTTTATTCAATAAAAAACGAATTAATTGATTATGTATGAAACTATAAAATTATGGGTTGTTCTAGAAATCGTTATGAAAAAATACATTTATTGGGGAGTTCTTAAAAATGTTTTTTTCTTGCATAACTAGGTATATATTAAGATATTTATCAATCTAGATACTTGATAGTATATAAGGGAAAGTGTTGAGGAAAAATAATTAATAATTTAAGCATTGGAGAGTCCACTAAATATTTCATGGTACATAGAGGTCACATTGTTACAAATATATCCTACCTAAGTACCTTCAGGTAATTTATTATAACCCCGTGTGTTTATTAGATGGGGAATACAGATCCATCACACTAGAATTCCCACATGATGGTACATTCTTATTCCAATTGGGTGGGTTATTAGGACATGAAAAAATTATCAAAGAATAATATGAGAATTAAAAATATAATGTCGCAAATATTTTGGTTATAAAAATAATTTCGTAATACATTTTTAGCTTTTATACTAAATAATATGAACTTCATCAATGACCATATGACATATAGTATATAAATACATCCTCCTCTATAGAATTATCAAATAGGAGTGGTATATACACTTGTGCATTGTAATACCCCAAGAAATGATGCGTGAATTACTAGAATACCTAATAATTGATTGAGCTTATAAATATATAGGTGGGAAATATATGTCTATATTCCTAAAACAATTAAATTCTATGATATATGTCTTCTATTTCATATTATCATCCATTTATAACAAAATCATGAAGTCCTATGAAAACATGGTTTCATATAAACAAGTAATCTCCATTAAAATCATTATCATGAGAGTTCTATATAGGATTTGTTGGAGTTATCTAGTTTACTCTTTAAATGAAAACATTATGATAGAAAGCCATATGGACATAATATTGTCAAGATAATGGTTGAGAATTCATTTATCCCTCTTAGATGATATTTTTTCATGGATTATTCAATGAATTTCATTGGCATATATTTTTTTCATTAATTTATTATAAAAAATTATCTTTCTAGGGTCAAAGATGTTAATTTTGGTATATTATAAATCAATAATGTTCTCGTGAACTTATTTTCATGGTAAATTTATTCAAAATATAAATCATTACCACTTACCCATGAGAATACTACTTAAGGGTGGTCCTTACGGTAATTTTCAACAACTATGGGGACTAATAGTTGGTTATTAGGTACAAGGAATAATAGAAATTATGGGTACTATTTTTGAGTCAATGGTCAACATAGCTATAGTGGATTTCTATGTCTTATACCATGGGGAATAGTTTGTTTCATGTGTTACTAGAGATATAATCCAGGTATTGTGTGATTATAATGAAATCTACATCATATGGAGTATTAATCATAATGATTTATTGATAGTGTTTAGTTATTTTTTGAATGATTCATAGTAATTTGTTGATTTAGGGTTTGTTTATGTGCATTGATATATATCAGAATTATATTCATCACACTCAAGTGGTTATTGGGGTTTCATTTCGAATTATTGACATATGGTAGGATATATCTTTCATGGTTACTATAGGTAAGAATCTACATCTTTTATGAGTTGTTAATGTTTTGTAGGGTTGGGAAGAGGCTATGGATAAAACTGATTGGATGCTGTAAAATCAATTCGTTCTGATCATTAAATGGGATTATCAATTGTTCATGGTACCATTTAAGTGATTTTCACTCAGGAATAACATTTTTTGATTTAGGTATATCATACACATTTTTTTCTTCAAGGTTGGAGATCCTCATAATATTGTTATTTTATGCATTTCAGGGATGATGAAAATTGAAACCCTATTAGTGGTGTGTTATGTTGTATTTCAAAGGTGTCTTGGATACACAATCTTGATCAGTGGGTTTGATAATATTTTCTATTTCATTGAATTGGAGATGAATTTTTTTTATGTTATCCTATAATTGGATTGATTTACTCCTTGTCAATCATACATACACTATTATTGTAGTATGTTTCCTTTATATCCCATATTGGTGGTAACATTACCATTTTTAATGAGTATGAATTTTTGTAATGACAATTATAACATATCAATATTCCATTTTGTACAATAACGTGCCTTTTGGTCAGTATTTTAGTTAGGGGTGCGGGGAATATATGAAAATATACGATTCCTATTATCATCGATCGAAATAAAAAAATTCATTTTTTTGTTTAATTTTTTTAGTTTTCAACATATTTAATACTGAAATATTGTTTAATTTTAAGATATATATGAGGTCTTTCTATATTCATATATATTTATGTATTCTATTTACATTTACAATTATCAGGTGATTTATTAAATTCTATAATCAATTTATATCAATGATGATGGATAAAAATATGAAGAGGGAAAAGATATAATTGATAGAGATCCTCTACCATATTGGACCAAGATTAACAATCATATACTATAATTATTATGTCATTTATTTATTCTAATGAGTATACACAAGAAGATTATGTAGTAATCATATGTATCATGATGGGAAGTTCAACATGATCTGATCAGGATGTATGATGAAATCCAATTTAATTAATGGTATTCTGATAGAAAGATGGATATTTTTGGGTTTTTTAATATTTCCATAGTTATATTTAGTTCAGGGATGATAATTTTGTTCTATAGTCTATCCTTACATGATACCCATTCACGAGTAAAAATGTAATGATGTTAAATTTTATTTCATTATAGGGTTTCCAATATAACACTAAGGTCTTGATATGGTGTGGGTAACTGTGGATGTTTACCAATGCCGAACACGTATTATTGGTCTGGGATGTAATATCATTACTACATTCGATGTATGATATGGTTGAGCATATAAAATTTTCTATTTTCATTTGATTCATCGCTTTTTTTTATTTTTAGTTTTTAGTGAATGTGAGTCTGATAATTAATAGATGATGTGATTAGACGAGGAACATATTTATAGAGATTAAAAATTTCCACCAACCATCAGGGGATGTTTTTTATAGACTAAAGTTTTATGACGACCCATCAACACTATAGTGGTGTTTGTGGATCATAAAAGGTTCTTTAATGTGTACCTCCATATCGATGGTCAGTGGTCAGCCAACCAATGCACCCAGTCTGATGGTGAATTAAATTCATCCCACAAATTTTAATTATAACATGGGTTTTCCCCATATACTACCCAATTTAGATCATAAACACATTATTCAATATTTTGGACCTCCTCTTCTTATACATGATTTTCCCATTAATCCCGCCTTATCTCTCAAAGATTGAATACTTCAGTGACTCTTGAACTGTATGTTCTCTCTATATCTATAATAGGTCTATTTTATTTTTTTAAAGAGATGTGAATGAATATATTCAAGGTCTATGTCAATCATGATTACATAAGGAAAATTTTCTCATTTATTTTTATATACATGATATAAATATATTTTTATGACATTTCTTGATTGAATAATGATCTACAAGTAATTACATGCCATTAATGGGTATGTGCTTAATAATTTATTATCCATTGAGTAGTTTATGTAAAAAAATACATATTTTATATATGTATATATTATGTTCGATGTTTATATAACCTAAATAAGAATGATTTTTTATAGTTCTTCTGGATGTTTTTTGTGAATTAATAAAGGAAGATATTTGAGTATTCATACCTAGAGTATGAACAATTCCTGGCGATACATATTTCATGTTCTTTCATATATTCCCAATACAAAAAATAAACTTGATCCAAGAAGATATTTTATAATGGTTATGGCCTTACATGGTCATTGAGTGGACTAGGGAATATGTTACTTAATAGAGGATAGTAGGAAACCTATGGTACTAAGTATGTACACTTTTTTATAAATTATATGAATTGAAATGTGTGTCAATTCCACATTTGAGTGGAAGTAAATTGTTCATGTTGAAGTTCCAGACCAATAGTGTGTAAAAAAGAATATGTTTCATTATATATAGAACATGTAAAATAGCTATGAAAGAAACTATGGTTTTAGGTCTAAAAGGGGCGTAGATACCCTAAGATGGGTGGGGGTGAATCATGGTATGGATATTCTGTTAAAACATCTTCCAACCCCATTTTATATTAACCACTTTATTGAAATGGTCAATTCTTATGCTCTTTAATGTTAATGTTTTTCTTGTGCCTTTTAATTTTATTTAATTATCATGCAATGAATGTAAAGAAATAAATTAAACACAAGGACACAAATATTTTTACTTATTTCACCATCATTAGGCTACATCTAAAGGGAATTCATTGACAATGTGCTTATTTTTTCACCATCTTGTTCTCTTTCTAACATACTTTGGAATGGAAAACCATCTTCCTTTTACATTGCACACTTCTCTTGGAAGGGATCCACACACAGTTTATGGAATTGTATATCCCTTTATTATATTTAATTAATTCTTCTTAGACAAAATGTAAATGCTCTGTTGAAGTTCCAATTATGTGAAATTGATGAATATTACAATATCGATTATTTACTAGGAAAGTTCAAATATTCTGTTTAACCATAGCGTTACATGCATGTTAATTTAATTCCCTATGAACAACATATGTCTTTTTCATAGGAAAATAGTTTGGGAACCAATTTCAACTTCTGAACAACTCACAACTTGTGCACAACTACCTTATAGAATGTATCTCCTACATGAAACTCTCTTTTTCTGCATAACTCAATACTTATTGGCAACTTCCTTCTTGCATGATTACTTGAGAAGAAACTCCCTTCTTGTGCGACTATCACTACATACACAATATAGAGAGTATATTTTATCTAAGTGTTGATCATTCATAAATGGGTGGGGTAGCTTCCTATTTATAGGAATTTTTTGACCCTGTGTGTAACTCATGAATCGTTTTCCCAAGGGTGCAAGTCTATTCTTTCATGTCACTTTCCCCAAACTCATCTTGCGTGATAAATCCAAAATACACACACTGGTATTTTCATTATAATGTTATGAAGTAATGATCTTGAATATTTCTTGGCGCACAACATACCAAACCTCTTTAACACTTGCATGCAACATTCATTCCCAAAAACACATTTCCCAATTCTATATTTTTTTGACCCAAAAATTTGGAAAACACTGGGAAACAACAAAACCATGTATACGATCTTTTTATACTACCTATAGAGCATCCATCCCTTTTTCATGTTTCGTCGTAAACATATTTTGTCAAAACATTCTATGAAAATCCACATTGTACTCGGAAACCCAAACATTAATCAACATAGTCAACCCAAAAATGCATCAATGATACCATGATGGATTTGTTTCCAAAAAATACCCCCTTTTAGTTTTTTGGAAACTCTTCACACATTGTTACCTTATTAAATATTCTTCCACATTCTACATCTAATCTCTTATTTTGATTCATATAGTGATAAATCACTTAATTAGTACACACTATATTCCCCATGAGCCATGCTGGACATGAGAAACAAGTGTATAATGAAAAATTAATCAAAGAATCACTTTTTTCCATTCCAACACCACTCATATTCTTTCATCACAATCCACATCATTTATGATATATTATCACTAATATGTCATGCCTAGAATTATCATATTTTAAATATCCCCAACTTCACTATTAAACCATTCATCTTATCCGCCTATATCATGGTTCCACATGACAGCTTCTCCATAGTGTCTTAACTATGATATTTTCTCCCTTCTAGCCAAAATTTCTCCCTCTTTTCCAACAAACCTAAAGGCTACTTCAATAATGAATATGAAGGTAAAATCATTATGATATGAAATAGGGTAATGAAAATAGGTCAGTACATTAGAGAAAACACACCATTCCTTAGGGATAGTGGGATTCCACTTCCAAACTATTTCCGATGTGGGGGGAAACTGAACTCCTAGAGCAAGTCGATTCTATTTAAATACTTATGGTGTTATGAATTTTTCATAATGTTGGAAACCTAACATTCTGTAGGAACATACCCAAACATCACATTCCCTTACTCCACCTTCCCCAAGAAAGAAAATAAAATTGATTTAAATTTTATTTCTCCATGAATGACGGATTGGAATTTTTATAATATTTATTGCACTTGAATTATCAAAATGGATTATGATTGGAGACTTCAGTTCTACACCCATATAATCATGCTACTGCTCCAGCTATAATAATTTCATTAATGATTGAGTAGTCACTATACCTCCAACATCTACAATCCTCAATTAAGAGAAATATTCTTTCTTTATTAAAATTTAAATACATAATCCACTTATATAGGAAGTTCCTATTGAAATTGATTTTTTATCATGTACTGATATAGACCAATATACTTTTATATATCCTAATAACTATTTGTGGAGAATTTTTACAATACATATAACTGAAATCCACCATACACTTTTTATAACAAAGTATTCTTTTCACTTCAAGTATGTGGATTTCATTTTGATTTCATTGATACCTTGTTGCTTGGTACGTGTAAAAAACAACATTATGACTTGTCACTATCAAATACAGTAGAATTCCAATTATTTGCATGGATTTTATAATATTAACTTCATTTCCTCCACTACCTCTTGATATTTTCATCTGAGTATCCATCAAGGCCATTATCTCCAGGGAATTATGCACTGAAAATAGTCCCATGAATTAATTAGCTATTTAGACAGAGAAATTAATTTTTCATTCTATTTTATGTTACCAAAACCATCATCCTTTGACTACAATAATTGTTTATGTACAGATTGTAATCAGCTCCACCACACTAGAAGATGAGCTTCTTTAGAAATAGATATAGTCGTGAATAACATTCTCTTGGTGCCTTCTTCAACACATATATAGAATTCTTTAATCAAAAAACACTGTCCGTATCATTGTTATTTGGAAAACAATCTGGGTGATTAATTTAAACCTCTTATTGCAAAATACTATTCAGAAATGTTGACTTGAAATCCATGTAAAAAAACTGAACATTTATTGTGTTGATATGGAAAAAAATAATTTGATTGTTTATATCCTTGGAATAGGTTAGAATGTATCATTAAAATTTTAATATTCTATATAGGTTTACCCATTGCACAATAGTAATTATTTGTTTCAAATCACCACACCATATTCCTTCTTCTTGTTACTAAAGACACATTTAATCTCAATGATATTCATGTCTGATAGTATCAAAACAGTCTACCGTGTCTGATTATTTTCTATTTGGTCAAGGTATTCATTTATAGCATCAACCTCATACTTACCTGAAGGTACATCCACATAGTCATCATAAATATATTCTTATAAATAATTATTTCTACATCAACTCCCCCAAGTTTCTTACCTCCTTGACACAATCATCAGAAACCTATTCACTAGACTCTTGTTTAACCATTCCCATTATTCTCTCACCACTTCTTCGTATCCTAAAATTATCCCACTAATAACATAGTACTAGAAAAAACATTATCACAAAATACTTTTGTTTTTTTTCTTCTCCACCTATTTATCTTCTTGATATTAGATAATATAAAATTCTATCATTATTATCCAATTGAGATCTTCCATTTGATTAGGAAATGGAATTATCTCCCTATAATGTAAAACCCATCCTTTTTTAGGCACACTATTTAGACCCACAGTCATTATTCTTCGCCTAAATAATTTATTCTCATGTGTCACATTTAAATGAGCCATCAAAAAGCCACTAAGACTATAGAGTCAGAACAGATGGTTAGAAATAAGAGATAAAGTTAATAACACAATCACTATATATTATGATCAATTAATTCCTTTATTATTCATCTTTGGTAACTAATTAGAAGAAATTTACATTCTCAAGAACATTACATCACCACATTTCATATTTTGATGTAACTGACCCTTAAATTTTATCTCTCAAAGAACTAAAATACTTCAACATCAGTTAATCTCATTTAAACACATAGATAGAGGGATCCTCTAGATTCCTAAAGAAGAGGATTGTGGTTGATCCTAATGAATCATCCCTTTGATACATTCTTATGATTGATTGTACTAGTTTTTTTTTCATATTCGAACTTTCCATTCATATTCAATTATTATAGACATATAACTAATCATTCATTACCCCCATACTGGGAATTTTTTATATTTGGATTTTTTAGTCGTGGAATTTTCACAATTTTGGTTTTAAACCCATTTATAGAATATTCATAATGTAATTATCCACTAATATTCCATTTTTCATGACTCTTTCTATGAGTAGGAATATTTTCATTGGTCATATTCTATTTTTTATTCCTCTATTGGAAGGATCTTTCTATTTCCTTCACTTATCACTTTATAAACTAACATGTGAATTCATCATAAAATTATTTATTCACATTTATTTTATATGTTACTTGAGTCTTTACATTTTTTCATGACAGTGTTTAGTCCTACAATGAACATAAATTCTTATTAATCCAATTTAGATTTTCCAATCCCTTTTTATCATGGTTCATACAAATTTTGGTTTAGTTTTATGATGTTTAAAATTAAATAAACTATAATAAGATGGAGTGATTAAATTTATAGAGATATATAATTTTAATCTATCACAATTAATTCACCGACCCACTAGAACATAGTAGTTCAAAAATTCTAGGAATGTTAATTGGTATTTCAGAATCTAGGATTCCATTATAATATTATTAATTTTATAATTATGAAAAACTAAAAATTATTTTATAAAATTAATATTCATTCTTTAAAAGGAAAAAATAATGTTTCATGTAAAAATATAATGATACCCAATATTTTGTCTCTCGAACTAGAGAAAATCAAATCTACCACTATTAGGCTTCCACCCATTGAGAAATATATGTATATATCATTTACTGAATAAATAATTAGAGTTTATGGGAATTATTATAATTCAATTATAATGTATTTATTAAAAAATATTTATCATAACGTGATGGGTATCATGAAAAATAATTATACAATTGAAAAACATAAATGTATCATAAGGAAAATTTCTAAATAAAGGAAGAAAATATACAAATCCAAAGAATAAAATAATAAGATATTGTTATGAAATATAATGAAAAAATGTTGAGTTATTACCCAAATAGAAGGAAATTTTCGAAACATCAGAAGATTTTAAGATGTCACTAATGAATATACTAGAAACAATAAATACATGGGAATCTTTATAGACCATTTTTTTTATAAAATTAATACCCTAGAAGATAAAAAATATTTATTTGGGATTTTTTTATAACATTCATGTTTCTTAAGATATATGTGAAGATTACACATTAAAAAACATTATTAATGAATAAATATATTTTCAATATATAAAAAAGATCATTTTTTAATAACCATTGAATGAGTTAAAAGAACTCAATGAATCTAATGATACTGAAGTTGATACTGAAGTAGATGATAAAGTGATTTCTATTATATATATAGATTATTGAACAAGTAATTTATGAAAAAAGAAAATGTAACAAATAATTTTTTTGACTTTAAAGGAATTGGAAATCTTTATGTGAATTATATTAAGAAAGAATTTTAATAATATGAAGATGATTAAAAATAATTACCTTAGTGGGTGTTTTTAAAAAATAATATTAATAATAAATGAAATATAAATCATGTAATAATAAATTTCACCATAAAAATTTAATATGAATGTTATAAAAGAAATTCATGTATGAATTTACTTCTAATAGTTCCAAAAAGGTGAAAATATGGTTATTTTCTTAACAGACAATGCTAATGTTGGTAAGAAAATGAAACATAAAATAGTGAATAAGAAATATATGAAAAAATATGGGGGATATTAGTAGATATCAAAACCTATGGAATCCCATATTAAAATCCCAAAACCGAGGAAATAAATTTGAATATTGAAAAATAATGCTACAAAATGAATGAGGGAAAAGAGAATGTTTTTAAAATGTAAAATGTGTGCAGTGATGATATTAAGAGGCTCAAACTATTATTTTCACAATAATGAAATATCTTGGATGATCTTTGGAAAAAACATCATACTAAGGATGATGAACTTTGTAAACCACAATTGATATTTTTTAGGATGAAATCACTCTAAAAAACATGATTAAAATTTTAAAAAGTATTTCTTGTTAAAGGATGAAACATCTCAAGAATATGAGAATTCTTATCCCAATAACTATGTGATTTCTACACCCACTAAACATATTTTTGCATATGAATTTTCATACCATGTTTGTTTTAGTCAAAATTTGTGGAATTATAGGGTTGATAAAAGATGTCTGAAACCGGTCATATAAAAAATCATTATAATAATGGCTAACCATGAAAGGTTCATTTTGTTATAGAGTGTTGTATTTATCCTCAATAAACCTATTACATGGATGGAAAACTATTTTACTAAATATCATGTATTAGTAAATAATATTGGTGTTTTATTATATATGTCCATATGAAATAAAATTGTTTACACAACATGTTTCACCCTAGTAATAGGAATGAACTAATAAAAATCAATGGTATAATTGAAGTTCATAACATTACTAATTTACATGAATAAAGAAAACCAATGTCATTATGAAAACAAATATGATAAATGCTGATTTTTTTTGAAATAAATCTAACAATATATTATATTGTACATTATTATACAAAAAATTTATAGAGAAACTGTAACGTTCGAGTTCCGAAAGCCACCCAGAGGAGCAATGTACCCGGTTGGTCACATGGACTTAAGAAAATCTCCCCAAACACCACAGGCTGCCGACTAGAAGCGAGGACCTTATGTGTGATAGTGGGGAAACTATTCTCTCACTGGAGGACTACACAGAGAAAGTAAGAAAACATGCAATAGCAGAAGTAGTAAATATACAAAAGCAATGCACAAGTAAACAACAGAAGACCAAAACAACAAACCACTACAGCACATATGTATATGTGAAATGATGCATGATACATATCTAAGAAAACATCCAAATAGGTCACAATTCTGGAAATACAAACAATACCAAAACAATTAAAAAAAAATATAAACAGCTCCTCAGCATCGCAAGCCTAAGCTTGGTCCCATGCTCCCCTTCTCCAAAGAAATCATGTACCCTAGGTCGAATGGCCCTTTCCCTTGTCTATACCTGTAACAACATAGTCTGTTTGGGCCCAAAACCATGACCCAAACAGGGTGTGAGAATAAATCCTAGTAGACAACCACCCGAATATCTGTGCCTCATAGTTAGTGAGAAAAATGGCAAGTAATAGTGCAGTAAGCAGTAAACAGTAACAGTAGACAGCAGGGAGTAAAAAAATAAGCAATAACATGAACGATATACAAAAGTAATATGTGACAACCGGGTCCCGGTGACAGCACATACACCCAGCCTTAACATGGTCGTCGGGTCCTTGCCGACCAGGTACCCCAGTTGCCCCCGCAGACACGTGGGGCCCACCCTAGGCTCCACCCACATGCCTGAACGGGTTATCTGACTAATGACAGTCCCCACAGGTCAACACTTGTCCTTTCCAGTGTGCTTTGTCCTCACTCACACACACCCTTGGAAACTTCCCAGGAGGTCACCCATCCTGATCAATACTCTAGGCCAAGCACGCTTAACTATGAAGTTCTAATCAGACAGGTTCCCGAAAAGGAAGGTGCACCTTGTGTATAGTATACCGAAATGACCATCTTGATCCTAGGATCGCGTTGCCGCTGACGGCGAGTCGTTTGGAGGCCCATAGCCCATGATACGGGCATTTGACCGAAAGTGGTCCGAAACTGGAGGGTCTGGGCCCGGGCCGACCCCCCCCCCCCCCCTGGGTCGGCCGAACCGGGTCGACCCGCCCCGGGCGGCGACCCGGCCCGACGACACGGCCTGGTTCGGAAAACCCGGCCCGGCCGGTGGCGCGGCGGCGTGGACCAACACGGCGGTGCGGCCTGGGCGCCGTTCGGGTGCCACGCGCGGGGGGGGGGGGGAAGCCTTCCTTTGAGAACCACAACCCCTTAATTAGGGCTGCTTTTGAGACCTGGCCGGGGGAAATTAATTCCCCCGGTCTCCACTGTCCGGCCGGCCGGCACTGGCCGACCGGTTTCTCCAGCAAGGACCGGCGACGGCAGGTGCTTCCTTCGCCGACACCGGCGGCCCGGTGCCGGCCGCTGGTCATCTTGCTCCGCCGCGTCCCGGAACCGGCCGCAGCCTATGCCGTCCGGTGCGATGCGACGGCATCGCTTCCCTCCGCTGCGGCCCCGCTCCGGCCGCGACGCCTTTGACTTTCTTCGACGCGATGCGACGGCATCACGTTCTTGGATTTCTTTCCACGGCGCGGCGCGACGGCGCCGCACAATAATTGTCGTGCGATTCCTGCGTGGTGCGACGGCACCACACCATCCCGTTCCATCCGCAAGGAAACAATTACGAACATAAGAGGGGGAGGGGTTTCGGCCGTGTTGGTGCGGTCCGGGCCCCCCTCTCTTGTTAGAAAATAACATTTAATCCTTTATCCTCGATGTTCAATATTCTAGAATCAAGAATGGAAAATAAATAAATAAATATCAACAATCCCCTACCTCGGATTCAAGTGCGGAGCCCGCCAATCAAGCCGCGGAAGACTAGCGTTGCAGAGGTCGGGCGTCGTAGAGATCGAACGTCGTTTCCGTTAACGTCGAGGTGTGTCCGAAGAGGTACGTCGCTGGAGAAGCTTCGTAAGCTGACGGAGAAAGTCCGAGGAGGAAATGGAATCTCCTTTCGTTGACATGGGAAGAAGATCGAAGAAGCGGCGTCGTCGATCTTCAAAAACACACCGGCTACGAAGAAGAGAAGCGGCGTTCTTCGTCGGAGCTTAAGTGTTCTTCGTGTTCTTCGTCAAGGTTGAAGAAGATGGAGAGAGCTTCTCAAAATCTCTCAAGGTGGCAAAGGAGACCAACCCAAAATAAAATAAGCTTAAGCCTTATTTTATTTACACAACTAAACATTTGAATTTCAAAAGATAAGAAACGAACCATTAATTCGTATAATTAATTCAACGAAAGAAACAACTCATTTAATTTACGAAATAAACCGCCTAATTAAATGGTCTCTTAAGAATTTAAGAAAACGCGTCAGTTGACTTTCATAATGACAGGTTTTCGCGGGTGCGTTACTTAGCGGAAAGAAACGTCGGGGCTTGTGCGAGCCCCACCTCACAAATATCCTACCAAGAGGGTAGGATATTTCTGGATAGTACCCTATCCAGTTCAACTCAGTTTAAGCCGCTCCTAAGTGGCTTCAAGTGGCTTCCAAGTGGCTTAAGTGATATAAAATAAATTTATCGTAAAATTATTTTATTTCTTAACTTTAAGCCCAAAAATTAAAAACCACACCCGATCAAACGCAACTCCGGAAGAGGCGTTTATAAGCGAATATCGGCGCTGCGATTTCATCGGTGCCCTCAAAATTCGATTCCGGGCATCGGTTCAAAAGATTGAAAAACCCGCTCGTCCGTTCACTGAACGTACCCGATCTAAACTTCAGAAAATGATTCCGGGCACACCGGGCCTCGGAATCAGGTTCCGTCAGAAACTGCGTTCTTGTAAAATTCCAATGAAAATTATGAAAAAACTTTCCTTAGAATTTACGGGTTTTTACATTACTCCCACCACAGGGCTTTACGTCCCCGTAAAGCTTCACCTCAAACATAGGGAAACAAAGGCGGTACTGAGCACGCATATGAGCCTTCCGCTCCCATGTGCTCACCTAGAGGTTCTCGTGCTGCCAAAGAAAGTGCACAAGAGGAATCGACCATCCTCCTAGGATTCGCTGCTGTCGATCCTCGATCCCCACAGGAACCTCCGTATAAGTCACCTCATCGCCACCGTCCAGCTCCTCATGGTTGATGAAATGCGGAGGGTCGAGCACGTATCTCCTCGGTTGGGATACGTGGAAAACGTCGTGCACCAAGTGCAACTGAAGTGGATGGGCCGAGCGGTAAACCACCTCGCCTACCCAGCTGAGGACCTAGAATGGTCCATTGAACCTCGGAGATAACTTGCCTCCCTGGCCACATCTCTGTAAACCTCGTCGAGGTGAGACCCGTAAAGAGACGTGGTCGTCATCCTCTAACTCCCGAGATCTCAATTTCTGTTAGAACTGAAACTCAAAACGATTGTCACTACAAGGGTAAGGTTGACCGACTCAAAAGTGATCGGTCACACCCTCCTGTGCAAGAGTTACCCTTCGCTTCCTAGGGTTTCCTTTTTCGTCGACCAAGGAAAACCCATCCCGAAGTCGTATTTAATCTACAACCTTATTGCCTAATACCATCAATTTGTGTATGAACTGTGATTGACCAGTCCATACTCAAACCAACATCGTAAGGCCTCGACGTTGCCACCAAGATATTCCAACCGAAACTCTCACCACGAGGGTCTGACCACACCGTCGGCGTAAGTTTGATTATCGAGTCTCCCCCCAAGGTATCTCCAGACGTGAGGGTCAAGTCCACGGATTACCGGAAAATCTAGGTCTGGGACAATATTTGTGAAAATGAAGAATGATTCATATCGATGTCTGTTACTACAGAAGCTAGTAGTGGACACAGACTGTCCCTTGAATCATTTTTAGTGCCATTGGGTCACACTCCATGACCGCATGCAGCTGCGCTCTTCCTCCTCCCTCCAGCTCCCTGAGATTGACGGGGATAACTAAGGTGGGTGGTTGTAGCATGTTAGATGTACACCACCTCATGCTTCTCTCCTAGCTCTGCCTCCACGTCTACCACTTCGCAGACTCATCTCTCCTAAAATCTTCTTCTTCGTGAAACATTTAACACGCCCGAGTCTATAAGACTGGCACTGGTTTCCTGTTTCTTACTGTACTGTTCAGTCTTCATCCGCTCCTGGATGATCTGCACCCCTTTGCATACGATCTGGAGGAGCTGCTAAAATTTCTCCTTTGCCGAAAAGAGAAACCCGGTCTCATCCCCCCTGAATGAACCACGAACACTGCCTAATACAGTCAATCCTGACCTGAAGGATGCATTCATGCCATGGATGACTTCGTAAGGCCTCGACGTAACTACTGAGAGATCCAACAGTCACTCTCACCTCCAAAGGTCGAGTCACACTGTCGGCATCTGTGTGGGGTCACTAGGTATCCTCCAGTAGGAATCCTGAAAGTGAGGGTCAAGTCAACAGTCTTAACCAGGACCACTCAGTAACATCACAAAAGAGGACAGGAAAGCAAACATCACAAGATAAGTGTCTTTATTTTATTGCAGCTCATGGTACAAAGACACAAAAACAACATCAACATGGAACTAGAAGTACAGGAGATGTATCCACTAGTTCTGCTCCTGTCCACCTGCTCCATGAGCTCTACTGCCTTGTCCACTGCTCGGCTGTTGCTCAAGCACTCGTCGCTGCCTCTGCCTCGGTGGCTCCTCCATAGCCTTTGGATCAACTGTACGAGGAGTCAGACAGTCACGTGCTAGGTGCCCCTTTCCACCGCATGAGTAACACAGTCTGCTTCTGGAACGCCAGGCTCTAACCCCACCCCGGGTGCCCCGCACCACTGGTCCTAAAACCCGAGATCGCCCAACTGCTGGTATGGTCTTCCTGGACCTCTGCATCATCTGTCTACTGCCCACAGATGACATGGCTACTGATCGAATAACACGCGGCAAAGGCATCAGCTCCTGAACATGCTCGGGGTGTAGAGCTACTGGCACAAACTCCACCCTAAAGAAGGTCTTGAAGTCTTCCCATGAGAAGGCCATCCTATCGAATAACTAGAAAAAGTGGCTCCACCACCTACCTGCTGCTGCCTGAAGAAGGCTGGCAGAAAAGATCACCATGAAGTCTGCTGGCGTCCCCACTAGCATGGAGACTCCAACCACAGCCTCCAGCCAATCCTCAGCCGCCTGCGGGTCCATCTCTCCCTGGAACATGGGTGGCCTCTGGCGCTGGAACTCGTGCAGTGCACTCAAGTGGCGTGCATCGACTACTGCTGGGGCTTGCGGCATCGGTGGCCCAACGTATGGTAGTACCGCTGGTGCCTCCGCTGGTGCCTCAACTGCAAGAGGGCCCTGTACTGAAGCCTCATCGCTCGGTAGGCTATCGGTACGCACATCCCTCTGGGCTCTATCTGGTCATTCGTGAAAAGGCATCCAGAAAGAAACAACGTGACACGGTTAAACGATTATACCTGGTGAGCTGACCTGATTTGAGCTGATATTTAAAAACTTCTGGAAACACACACGCAATCTGTGTTTTCATGCACAAAGTCGGAAATTAGTTGTTAGGGTCCTGGTGTATGGATACGTCGGCCGCCCGCACCACACTGGATTCCCTGAACTGAAAACCACACTCCATACTCTTAACACGATTGCTTCACAGAAAGAAACATCAGAGTTATAAGTTCTTTGGTAGAACCGAACTCCTCTGATACCAATTGTGACAACCGGTTCCCAGTGACAGCCCATACACCCCACCATAACATGGTCGTCGGGTCCTTGCCCACCAGGTACCCCCAGGTGCCCCCGCAGACATGTGGGTCCCACCCTAGGCTCCACCCACATAACTGAACGGGTTATCTGACTAATGACAGTCCCCACAGGTCAACACTTGTCCTTTCCAGTGTGCTTTGTCCTCACTCACACACACCCTTGGAAACTTCCCAGGAGGTCACACATCCTGATCACTACTCTAGGCCAAGCACGCTTAACTGTGGAGTTCTAATCAGATAGGCTCCCGAAAAGGAATGTACACGTTGTGTATAGTATACCGAAACGACCGTCTCGATCCAAGGATCGCGTTGCCGCTGACGGCGAGTTGTTTGGATGCCCGTTGCCCATGATACGGGCATTTGACCGAAAGTGGTCCGAAACTGGGGGGTCTGGGTCCGGGCCGACCCGACCCGACCCCCCCCCCCCCTCTGATACCAATATGCCACGACCCGTCCTCGGGGCCCGTGCCGTGACTACCCCAAGCCCGTCTTCCATAGACCCAGGGTGGGCGTGAGACGGAAAGGCCAATAACTAACAGACCGGGCGTCCGATGGACGCGCCGTCTCTTTCGTTGAATTCCTCTGGATGAGACGGATCTTTTGGCATACTCCGCCCGAGATTTGGACGCAGGTGGCGTACGGTTGTGTTGGTTTTGCATTAAAAACCAACCGGGCCCCTGGAACGAAAAAACCAATAACTCTTAGACCGGGCGTCCGATTGACGCGCCGTCTGTTGCGTTGAGTTCCTGTTGACAATACTGAACTTTTGGCATCCTCTACCCGAGAATTGGATGCAAATGGATAGTGGCCGGTTTGGATTGCATCGAAATCTAACCGGGCCCCAGGAACGGAAAAGCTGATACCTTTCTGACAGAACGTCCGTTTGACGAACCGTCAACAGCGTTGGTGATTTCGTTGAGAAAAGGTCCCTATGAGTATACCCTGTGAGTGTTCGGGGTATAGTTGAGTTACGGCCGGAATCGTTCGCACACGAAACCAACCGGGCCCCTGGGACGAAAAGGCTAGCAACTCACAGACCGGGCGTCCGATTGACGCGTCGTCTATTTCGTTGAGACCCCTATGACGAGGTGGTCCTTTGAGATACTTATTCTTGGGACTTTGAGATACTTTTAGTATCGACTTGTATCTCGTGGAGCGGACCCTCCCGGAGAAGAGCGTACAGAGTACGAAGACCGTGTAGCCGGCAGAGACCTGAAGACTGCTTGTCCGATTCAATTCGGAGTGACTTACGTAGCCCAGTGGGGAGCACTACTTTGTGAGGTGGCATACCCACAGCGGAGGAGCTCTACTATGTGAGGTGGCAGACCCGCGGTACTTGACAGGAGGAGTACCTCTGTAGGCTATGAGGGGGGAGCACTAGTGTGTTTGAGTGGCAGACCCCGGCAGGAAGCATTACTGTGTGAGGTGGCAGGCCCGCGGTACTCGACAGGAGGAGTACCTCAGCAGTCTTAGGTTAGTGAGCAGTACCTCGGAGTCGTGACAGGACCACTGTACACTCCAGAGACGGAGCTCTTCAGTAGTTACAGTTTCGATAAATGAAAATCCTGGTTTGAGCTGACACTTTTGACCTTTGTGTTTACCTCATGATTGAGATGGGTCACTTGATAACTTAGGTATATGTATGGGCATATACCTGGGTAGTGGTTATCCGTTGATTTCACAATCCTTGTGTTTCCTCATGATTGAGATGGGTTACTTGATAACTTAGGTATATGTATGGGCATATATCTAAGTAGAGGTTATCTGTTGAGATCTTCTTGTGGTTATCCTTGTTGGTTTAGTGAGACCTTGAGGGTCTCGGGGTCCCTACTGAGTATCGTTATACTCACCCCTGCATGGGCTATGCACGCACCTCATTGTGTTGGTTGCAGATGGCGGGCAGTGCCAATGGAGTCCGAGTGTTCGAGGACGAGTCGGTACCCAGAGGTGGACTACACGACGATTCAGTACCCGGAGGTGGACTACGCGAAGAGATGACTCACAGAGGAGGTTGACGGACGAGAGCGTAGAGGAGGCTATCTGTACCTACCCTACAGGTAGGATCCGTGGTGGACGACTAGGAGATGTGCTATCTGTACCTACCCTTCAGGTAGGACATGAGGAGGACGACCCAGGAGCTGCTTCCCTCTTCCAGCTGTTTGTTTTTTTGTTCAGTTGTAGTTGTACTTTCTTTTGGGTTTGTATTCTGGCCCATTTACTTTTCAGCCTTTCTTTTGTACTTAGTGTTTTGTTTCCGCTTGTACTATGTGGTGATTGTTTTCTTTACAAAGGCAATGCCTTCCCTTTTTATCGGGATTTTACGCCTTTGGTGCTAGTCGCCAGCCCCTGGCCAATGGAAGGCGGGCTTGGGGTAGTCACGGCACGGGCCCCGAGGACGGGTCGTGACATAATTAGTCCACATAAAAACAAGCAGTAGTGAAGCAACAATAATCCACAACAAGAACCCCTACGGTCTTATCCAAGATGTACCAACAACCCTCTAGGAGGTGCACTCAGCCTAACCCCTCTAGTCTGGTCATACAGAATTATAATACTCTCTGGAGAAGCTCGCTTGGACAATTCCACTTATAGTCTAGGGTAGTTAGGGACTCTATGGGGGGGATCATGCAGTCAGTTCCCCTTATAGCCCCAAGGTCTTGAAACTCTCAGAGAACGCTCACTCAGTCAATTCCTCCTATAGTCTTAGGTCTACCACATACTCTCTAAGGAAGCCCACTCAGTCAATTCCTTCTCTAGCCTGGTAAGGTTTTAAGGAAATTCAAATAAGTAAAGACTCTCTGAGGAAGCTCACTCGGTCTACCCTCATGTAGTCTATAATATCCAAGACTCTCTGAGAATCTCACTCGGTCTATCCCCTATAGTCTATAATAACCAAGAATCTCTGGGAAGATCCCTTGGTCTACCCTTCTATAGTCTATAACATTCAAGACGCTCTAGGAAGCTCACTCGGTCTATCCCTTATAGTCTAGAGCACAAGCTTCTCACAGTCTCGTGCTAGTCAGTACATAATAATGATATAAGGCCAAAGTACACCTATAGAGATTCTTGGTTAACAATAGTACATCTTTAGAGCAACATGGCTAAAAAGTCTAGAGTAGAAGAAACATTCCAAGAATAACATTCTATCCTACAGTCGCAAGGCAAGGAAACACGCATAATGGTTAAAGACCAACAAGAACCAAAGGTCATAATAAGAAAAAAGGCATGGAAAAACATCCAAGAATTTCAATTATCCATAACTATGATCAAATTACCTCTAAAAAAGCCTACATGCATGGCAGGAAAACAACATGGTCAAAAAGGTAAACACAAAATATCCCGTTCACGGGTATCGGTGGAATTTCGACATAAAACTCGAATACTTCGAAAGGAAAGGCACAAACAACCTACAATGGTTCTAGGAGATCAATATAATTTGACTACAAGGCTTGATTCCCCATAGAATGGCAAATATCTACAAAAATGAACAAAACATTAAACCCATGATATCTCAAGAAAGATGGAAAATCAAGGGATGAAACTAAAGAAGAAGGAATATCTCACCGCTGCGGTTCCAACTCAATCGAAGACCGTCCATTTGGCAAACAGATGGAGGCTCAGGGGATCAGAGAATGTTAGTGGACGTACAGACGGTCCTGGTCTAAGAACCTAAAGAAGAAGGCGTTTCATTCAATTATGCGCGACCCCGGTCCATTTAATGAATAAAAAAGAAACTACACGGCATGTACATATGGGGTACAAAACGTGTACCTAGCCCTCCGTACTCCTCTTAAAGAGGCATCCCCAACGCCCCTACACATATTGTGTGTTTCCTGGACACGGCCAACACACGACCTCACATGGCAACAAAGATCCGGGTTCTTAAAAACATTCCCCCCTTACTGAAATTTTTCCCCAAATTTCCCTAGCATGGCATTGAAGAAGAAACATCGAACAGCTCTGGCCATAGTGATCGTATATCGGCCTCCCTCTCCCAAGTCTCATCTTGTACTCGCCCGTGCTTCTATAGCACCCGTACCAGAAGAACAAACCGGCTATGGAGAACCTTCATACTACGATCGACAACCCGGATAAGATTCTCCTAAAACGAAAAATCTACTTTGAGCTCAACATCCTCGGGTTGAAAGATGTGAGACGAGTCTGAAAAGTAACATCGGAGCTGAGAGACATGGAAGACGTCATGCATAGCCCGATACATCTGAGGTAACTACAACTAATAGGAAACCGTCCCAACTCTCTCCAACAGCTAAAAAGGCCCGAAGTACCACGGTGAAAGCTAACCCTATCTTCGAATCCTCTTGTGTCCGAACCTCGGTGCGATATATAGGAAAACATGATCCCCAACCTTGAACACCAGAGGACGTCTCTGCTGATCAACCTAAGATTTCTGTCGAGACTGCGCTGTAGCCATCCTCCTCCGAATTCACTCTATCTGCTCTGTGGTCTCTTGAACAAGGCAAGGTCCCAGCAAAGATGCCTCTCCTACATCTAGCCATCGTAATGGTGATCGGCATGACCTACCGTACAAAGCCTCGTAAGGTGCCATCTGAATAGTTGCATGAAAACTGTTATTATAGGAAAAATCCACAATATCAATATGCTTCTCCCAAGAACCACCAATGCCTAGAATGAATGATCAGAGCATATAATCAAGAATCTGGATCATACGCTTCAACTGACCATCTGTCTAGGGATGGAATGTCATACTCAATGGTATCTATGGGCCCAAAGCCTTCTAAATCCCCTTCCAGAAATGAGAAGTAAAACGTGCATCCCTGTCAGAAACAATGGAGTTTGGAACACCATGAAGACGTAAAATCTCTTAGAAATACTACAGTCCCTTCTCATGAACACTTAACGTCACCTTGATCGGCAAGAAATGAGCAACCTTCATAAGCCTATCGACGACAACCCAAAGAACATCATTCCCTCGAGGGGACATCGGCAGCCCGGTCACGAAGTCCATCGCGACATCATTCCACATCCACTCAAGAATGGGTAACTTCTGTAAAATCCATGCTGGTTTCTGATGCCCCACTTTCACCTGCTGAGAAGTAGAACATCTCATAACAAAACTAGCAACATCCTTCTTCATACCAGGCCACCAATACTAGCGGTGTAGATCATGATACATCTTGGTGACACTAAGATGAACTGCCCAAACAGTGGAATGAAAATCCCACATCAGCTCTTCGTGTATGTCTATTGGGACACATACGTGTCCCTAGAAACGAAATATCTCATCCTCTCCCATTGTCCAAACTGGAAGAGGATCCTATCCAGACACACTCTCCCATAGGAGTAGGCCTTCTGAGTCTGATAGCTGCCTCATCTGTATACGATCAAGTAGAGTAGAGGTAAAAGACACAAAAGAGAGAAAAGTCTGTCCCAGTCTGTCATTCACCTCTAAATGCATCTTAGAGAATAGAGCCATAAGCTACCACTCACTGATGTCCTCCTGAACTGCCTGAATCTGAGTTCTCCTGCTCAACGCATCAACCATTGTGTTTCCCTTTCTTGGCATATAGGCAAGATCAATGTCTAAGGACTGAAGATACTCGACCCACCTAAACTATCTCAAATTTAGATCTCACTTAGTTAAGATATACTTGAGACTCTTGTAGTCGGTGAAAACCACAAAGTGATCTCCCAAAATATAATACCTCCAATAGAGTAAGGCATGAACAACAGCTGCCAACTCCAGATCATGCATCAGGTAGTTCCTCTCATGTGGCCTCAACTTCCGAGTCCCGTAAGCAATGTCTCCATCTCCCTGCATAAGCACATCTCCCAATCCGATACCTGATACATCACAATAGATTTTATAGTTCTTGCCCGGCTCTGGCAAGGCTAGTATCGGTACTGACGTCAACGTTCCTTTCAGCTCTTGAAAGGCTGACTCACAAGAATATGACCATAAGGACTTCACCCCTTTCATGGTCAGACCATTCAATGGTGCTGCTAAATGTGAAAAGTCCTGTATAAAATGTATGTAGTATCCAACCAGCCCTATGAAACTCCACACCTCAAAAACATTCTTTGTATGATCTCAGGAAACTACCTCTCTCACTTTTTTGGGTCTACTGATACTCTTGTCTCTAAGGTGACATGACCCAAGAAGTTAATCTGGTCCATACAAAAGTGGAACTTCTAGAGTTTAGAATAAATCTGATGATCTCTCAATGTACTCAGAATGATCTCATAATGGGTAGCATGGTCGCATCGAGTGTGAGAGTACACCAAGATAGAATCCATGGAGACCACCATGAATGAGACTATGTATGGATGGAATAATTGGTTCGTCAGTGCCATGAAAAATACAGGTTTGTTTGTGAGACCAAACAACATAACAGTATACTCATAAAGATCATACCATCTCCTAAAGGCTGTGAAAGGAATATCTAATGGTCTAATGCACAACTAATGATCGCCGAATATCAAGTCAATCATTGAGAAGACTCAGGATCTTCGAAGCATATCAAAGAGGTCATAGATCATAGGCAAGGGATGTCGTTTCTTGACCCTCAACTGGTTCAACTTCCAATAATCCACACAAAGCCGAAGGGTACCATCTGCCTTCTTCACAAAAATGATAGGCGAACCCCAAGGAGATGTACTGGGTCAAATGAATCCCTTTTCATGGAACTCCTCCAAATTCTTCTTGAGCTCCTGCAACTTAGGTGTAGCCATCCTATAATGAGGAATGGACACCAGTGCTGCACCTCGCACGAGCTCAATAGAAAAGTCTACCTCATGCTCCGGAGGAAAACCTGAAATGTCCTCTGGAAAGAAATCCCTGAAACGATCCACCAATAGAGGAATGTATAACAGCGAAGACCCCATGTCATCCAAATAAAGACTGGAAATATGGGCTATAACTCCTCTTAGCCCACTATGATTTGGTCCAGATCTAACTGCCTAGACATCCCACTTGCCTCTACATATAAAATATCCGCCTTCTGGTGATATGAAACTCACACTTTGGCGATAGAAATCGACGACTTCCTAGAAGGGAACTAACCAGTCCATACTGAGAATGACATCATATCCTGTCATCTCAAGGAAATAGTGGTCCTAGAAGAAGTGACACCCTGTAACCTCAAGAGGGAATTCATTGCACTAATGTATTCAAGATTTCCTCATTTCCAACGGTGTATCAAGAGTCAACATGTCACCAGATGAAAAGATACAGAGCCCAAGGCTCTCCATAATAGCAACAGAGATAAAACTATGCGAAGCACCAATATCGAAATGGGTTGAAGATAAAACAGAGGCTACTATGATTTTACCTCGAACGGTGGAAGTTCTGGGATTCAGCTCTTGATTGGTCTGCTCTACAGTGAAAGTCTGGCATGAACCATGGCCCTACGCCATTGGCTGACCACTCTGAGCTGATCCACTCTGCTGTCGCTGGTAACCTGGTGACTGACCACCATGACCGCACCCTCCACCTCGGCCTGAACGACTGGAAGAACTCTAGTTCCCAGACTGGTGAGAAACCGGCGATACATCTCTTATACACGGGGTCATAGAAGAACCCCTACCACCAGCTGTAGGTGAGAAGATCTGACAAAAATGATGAAGATGGCCCATCTTTCCGCAGGATCGGCACTCCATCGGTTCTCTCTTCCACTGAGGCCAAGTATTCCCACTCCTACCACACTAGTAGCATACAACCAGGCTTCCCGAAGGTGCATTCCTCCTACCCTGATCTCCTCGAGTAGACTCCCTATAGTGTTTCCTTCTATCAGAAAGAGGAATACTGACTCTGGATGTCGAACCGCCCTAGCTCACAGCTCTAGAATCTCTCAGATTGCGCTCAGTGATCAACACCTGGTTGAAAATTGAGGATATCAAAGTCAACCTGATTATATTCCCTTGGGAATGGTCCTTTTTCCTGAGACCGTCATCAAACCTTCCTAGCAAGGAACAACTCATCACCTGCAGGAATCGGCGTGAAGCGCTGCAGCTCGGTAAAATGAGAAGAGTACTCCATAACAGAAAGAGTACTTTGCTCAAGACTCATAAACTCCCAGGATCTGTCGGCCATCACGGTCTTTGGATAGATGTAATCATAGAAGATTCACCGAAACTCATCCCAAGTTATAGTCTGCTGGCATCCTAACTGAGAGATCACCTCCCACCACCTCTTGGCGGTGTCTTGGAGCATATAAGTTTCCATCTTTACCTTTTTCTCTAGAGGTATCACCAGATGTTAGAAGATCGTTAGTGATTCCTCTAGATACGACTCTACACCCTAGGGTCCTCCATCCCTTGAAAATGTAGGAGGATGCTGCTACTAGAAAACCCGCGTCAACTCATCCATCGAGGGGGTAGGAGGCATCACTCCCTGAAAGTTCTGCATCATCCATAAGAAGTCCTCCTTGAACTGTGAATAAATGCCTGCAATTGGTATAACTGATGGTGCCAAGGCTGGAACTGTAGGGGGATCTGCAAGAGGTCCCTGATCGGCCATATTTGGTTTCTAGTCACTCTCTGGTAGCTAATGTACTACCGGAGGACATCTCGGAGGCATAGCTCTAAAAGATAAAAATCACACATTAGATTAGGATTATCAAAGACAGAGAACACAAGAGTATAAAATGGGAACAAGAGAAGAAACATTTATGTTTTACACAAAACGGATACACGATGTGTATAAAACTACATGGTGTTTCCTCCAAATTCATTCACATGGGTGTGTACTCTACCACTTCTGGTCGTGTAACACCCCAGACTACATGGTGTGTTGTCCATACACACAGCGTGTACTTGAACACCATTCCCATGCTCGAGTCTCTTAACACGGCTAACTCACACAGTCCTCTTAACCCTAAACTACACAGCATGTTCAATAAGGAAACGACATGTACTAGATAAGATTTCGGTGACCCGTGTGGTTAGTTACATGGCCAGATACACTGCTGAACCTTAAACGGTGTTTTTCGAAGAAATACATCTTGTATAGGAGAGATAACTCCGAACCGTGTTGTTCGTGACACGTCTGGGTACCTAGACAACACGATGTTTTCATTCCAAACAAGGCGTGTACAACACGAGCTTCCCCAACCCGTGTTGTCAGTGACATGGTCGGGTACACGGATCACTACCACATGGCGTGTAAAGACTGTACACGGCGTGTTTCTAAAAACTATTTCACCACCCCGTGTTTCTACTCACACAGTCAGCCACACGGTTTAAAACTACACGGCGTGTAGTCAAGTATGCCCCGTGTATTCTGGTTTATTCCAGGCAGTAGCTCAGAAACTGCACTGAAGCCCAGAAAACACTGGAAAACAAACATGAAGTAGTCAAATTCCAATCCTGGAGGGCCCATACTCCCCGCGAACCAAATATTGGCATCTTCTACATATCATTAACAATGGAAAAAAAGTCAATGAACCACCAAGTTCCGATTCATTAGGGACCATAACATCTCAAGAAACAACATTCAGCATTCATTTAAGCAAGGCACAATTCAAGCAAATCCTCTATCAAACTATAGGGATTCTATCAAAGCATCTATCACAATAGCATGCAAAATATACACAACGTCTATCACAACAACATGCAATCTCTAATACACCCTATATGGCATGTCAAGAATTCATGGAATGTGATTTCTAACATGTGTTTATATGATGCATGAGATAGAATACCATCATCTCATCAGGTTGCGACAGAAATAGAACCGCAATAGCACAACAATAAAAACATAAGGAATGTGAATTAGTCAAGGTGAAATCATATCAACCATAAAATATCAAAACTAGAAAATTTCTATAAGAAAGGTAGATTGGATTTTCCATGTAAATGGGTTAGCTACTCCTGGGCCCAACTTATTACCAAGTACCGTATCCATCCAATCCCTGACTAAAGGCTCCAAACAGCAATTCAAGGGAAAAATATTCCTCTGATACCACTTTGTAACGTCCCGGTTTTGGAATCCACCCAGAGGTTTCCTGTACCTGGTTGGTCACATGGCCTCAAGTACATCTCCCTAAACGCCAGAGGCTGCCGACTAGTAGTGGGGGCCTTGGGTGTGACAGTGGGGAAACTATGCCTTCATTGGAAAAGAACACAGCGGAAGTAAGAAAACATGAAACAGAGGAAGTAGTAAATATCCAATAACAATGCACAAGTAAACAATGGAAGACTAAATCAATAAACCACTAGAGAACATATGTATATATGAAATGATGCATGATACATATATAGTAAAACAGAATAATAGGTCAAAATACTGGAAATACAAATAGTACCAATACAAGTGCAAAAGAAAAGATAAATAGCTCCACAGCATCGCAAGCCTATGCTTGGTCCCATGCTCTCCTACTCCAAAGCAATCAAGTACCTGAGGTCGAAGGGCTCTTGCCCTTGTCTGTTACAGCAACAACATAGTCTGTTTGGGCACAAAAGCATGACCCAAACAAGGTGTGAGACTAAATCCCAATAGGAAACCACGTAAAGATCTGTGCCTCATAGTCAGTCAGATAAATGGTAGGTAATAGTGCAATAAGTAGTAAACAGTAACAGTTGAAAGCAGGCATTAAACAGTAAGCAGTAACAGGAAAATATACATCAGTAATCAATCCACATAACAAAAAGCATTAGGGAAGCAACAACAATCCACAACAAGATCCCCTATGGTCCTATCCAAGATATATCAACAACCCTATGGGAAGTGCACTCTTCCTAACCCCTCTGGTCTGTTCATACGAAAATATAAGACTCTTTGGGGAAGCTCGCTTAGTCAATTCCCCGTATAGTCTAGGGTAGTTAGGGACACTCTGGGGGTGATCATGCGGTCAATTACCTTTATAGCCCCAAGGTATAAAAACTCTCTGATGAAGCTCACTCGGTCAATTAATTTTATAGTATCAGGTCTACCACATACACTCTAAGGATGCTCACTCATTTAATTCCTTCTCTAACCTCGAAAGGTTTTAATGAAATCCAAACAAGCAAAGACTCTCTAACAAAGCTCACTCAGTCTACCCTCCTGTAGTATATAATATCCAAGACTCTCTGGGAAGCTCACTCGATCTATACCATGTAGTCTATAATAACCAAGACTCTTTGTGAATCTCACTCAGTCTATCCTTATGTAGTCTATAACATTGAAGACTCTCTAGGATGCTCACTCAGTCTATCCCTTATA
This sequence comes from Viscum album, assembly GCA_963277665.1. NCBI lineage: Eukaryota > Viridiplantae > Streptophyta > Magnoliopsida > Santalales > Viscaceae > Viscum > Viscum album. The sequence continues at coordinate 1,296,947,443 of OY728142.1, read as the reverse complement.
GTCTTTAGCACCAGGTTCTCACAGTCTTGTGCCAGTCAGTGCATAATAATGCTATAAGGCCAGAGTACACCTATAGAGCTACTTGGATAACCAAAGTACACCTATAAATCTACTTGGATTAATAGTCTACAGTAGAAAAAACATGCCAAGAATAACATTACATTCTACAGTCACAAGGCATCAAAACACGCATAATGGTCAAAGGCCAACAGGACCCAAGGTCGTAACAAGAAAAAAGGCATGGAAAAACATCCAAGCATAGAAATTATCCACAACTATTATCAAATTACCTCTACACAAGCCTACAAGAAAGGCATGAAAACATTAGGGTCAAAAAGTAAACACGCAATACCCCGTTCCTGGGTGTTGGTGGAATTTTCACATAATACTCAATGACATTGAATGGTAAGGCATTAACCCCTACCTTGGTGCTAGGAGATCAATATACTTTCAAAATGATGCTTTATTCTCCTTAGAACGACGTAGATATACAAAACACACAAAACGTTCAATCCACGATATCTCAAGAAATATGGAAAATCTAGGGTTGAAACTCAAGAAGAAGGAAGAGCTCACCACTGCGGTTCCAACACAATCGCCGGCGGTCAATTCAGCATATAGAAGGAGGCTCTGGGATAGTTCGCGGCCGTACAGATGCTCCTGGTCGAAGAACCTAAAGAAGAAGTCATTTCTATCGATTAGGCACGACCCCTGTACATTTAATGAAAAAAATAAACTATATGGCGTGTACTTTTGGGGTACACGACGTGTACTTTGCCTTTCTGTGCTCCGCTTAAAGCGGCCTCCCCATAGGCCCTACACACAGTGTGTGTGGCCTGGACATGTTAAGCACATGGCCTCATGTGGCAACAAGGTACACGACGTGTAATTATAAAGTACACAGCGTGTACTCTAAAAATTTCCATATTTTCCTCTTTTTCTCAAAACCGAATAGAAAAGGACAAAAATACCTAAAAAAGAAGATCCGAGTTCTTATAGAAACCAAAAATGAATTTTTTTTCATTAATGAGAATCATTACATTAGTCAATGACTACGCCCATTAAAATTCCAAATATTTTGATTGATAAAATAGCAAATAAAAAAATACAATAAGAAAATATGGATATCCCAAATCTTCTAGAATAATCCAACCAATGAACAATGATATGTAAAAAATATATATTGTTAAAATAATGAAAATTACATAAAATGGAAATATATAACATTGATTTTAATTGATTTGAATAATTAATGATAATTTAGAGGTATTTATAATATGTATTATGACTCTTTGAATTATAAAATCACCATTAAAAATAGTAACATGACTATTGGAATAGAAATATAACATAAAAATAATTTTTTTTTGACATAAAGAATATTTTAATGAGATATTTAAGAGATTTAAAATCTTATAATTTTTAAAAATAAATATCATTATTAACAATGTCAAAATAAATAATAGAAAACATTTTATAAAATATATTTAATTTTTTTTAAAATGTAATTTTTATATTAAAATTGAAAATTAACAATATAAAAGAAATTTAGATATAAATAATATAATTATTAAACCATAAATTAAAAGTTTTATAAGTGTTATTTTTTTTAATTTTCTAAAATACTTTAATTTTCAGTTACATAGAAAAAAATATGTCTTTATTGTAACTCGTTTATCTAAAATTACATCATTCATGTTGTAATGATGAAATAGTTATTTATATAAATTTATTTATTTAATAAATATATTTAGTTTCATAAATGAGTTATTAAAATAATATGATATTACTTTATAGACCCAAAAAACATTTTTTGAGGATTAAAGTAAAAAATGTTTCCTTAAAATTTCAATTATTCTTGTTTTTTCAACATCATTTTTTAATATTCAAATAAATTAGAATTATATAGGTTTTTAAATTCTTAAATTTTTTATAAAAAAATCACAATTTCAAGTGTTAATGTGGATAAATAATTTTATTTATAATTTATTTCTAAAATACTACACTCGAGAAGTATAAATAACCCATATTTGTCCCGTTGTAATACCCCTCCTCCATCACATTACAAAGACAATAATCATCCCAAATACTCTCTTTTATGCCACTTAACATACCAAAAGACATTCTAGGTCCATTCAACTATAATCAACAATGGAGTTTAGTTATGTATATAAGAAACAACATCAAGAAGAGGATATGTTCTCATCAATTATTCATGTCAATATCCTATATAATTTCTCTTTTTATCCAACTTTCAAACCTAAATAAAATAAGTGTAGATCATTTTTGTGTACATTTCTTTCTTGATTTTAAAGTATAGGATTTTTTATATTTAAAAAATATTTTATTTTCATACATCCCATTCCCAATCTTGTGATAATATCCCAACAATGGATGGTTTATCACCAATGAGGATGTTAAAAATTATTTTATTATACCCAACCCTATGGGTGGTAATAATAAATTATTTATGATATGTAAATGTATAAATATATAAATTTTCTTCTTGTCAAATTATTTGTAATAATGTATAAATAACATTTAACTGAATGTTAAAGTCAGAGTAAAATTGGAATTTTTTTTGGAAAATATGTTTTAAAAATGTCATACCACTAACAAAAGTAATTAAGGGATATAATAAAATGAAAATAATAGATAAAAATTTTTAAAATTAAAAATAACTAACTTTTGGATGAAACTTTTAATAAACTTATCTTTATATTTCAGGATGCGAAAAAAGCGATGAAATAAAATGTGATTTAATGTATGGTGATTCTCGAACACAACTGCCTTTAATTGGGTTATCCCTATTTCAGTTCTATTTTAGAATTTATACTCATCTATATTTTCCTAAATATGATTTCATTATTCTTCTATATTAATTTGGGGATATACATATTTCCAACATTATTTAGAATCCAAAAACCATGATTATAAAAAATAACTTTTCATTCCAAAACATATATGTGAATCATATTGATTTGTTTATTATTCAAATAAAAATGATGATGTTTATTTCAAATAAGTTTTTATTTATTCATTTGGTAACCTCGATATTATTCATAAAGATATTATTGATGGTATAATTTTAAATCCAATCATTTCCATATGAAATTTAATGACTATTATTTATATACATTATATATAGCCTGTATGATTAAGTGAATATTACAATGTTATAGGTTGGAAAAAAATTATATCTCCCTCTATTTCATTGTCATATATTATTTGTCTCCTAATATTATATGTAATATGTGTGCACATTATTCTAACTTTTTTCATAAGAATGATGTTATGATTTATACACATACATTATGTTTGGACATTATTCCAGTTTTGTTCACAACCATATGTTGTATTTGAGAACTATTATATAATTCTCCATTTTTATGTTATTCCACATTCCATTCCTTGTAAAAAAACTCCTTCGGGATGTTGATGATTATGTTATTATTATTATATGATTTTTATTATTATTCTCACCCACATATTATTGATTAATGCCCCTTATTCTACTTATAGCCGAGCTTGTTTCACACCAATTTTGTTGATGTATATCCTCATGTGACTACATTTAAAAAAGATGAAATTAAATATTTTATGTGGACAAATAAGATTAATTATAATATCATTTATGATTTAGCGTGTATAAGAAATGTATGATATTAATTTTCTAATGATATTAACCCTTTACATCCATAAATATATAACAATTTTGTTGTTTTTATTTAAAATTAAGTAATAGTCATGTATGAATATGTTGGGATTATATTGTTGGTGTTAGAGGTAATGTTTAGTTAATTTTGTAATTAGGATTAGAAAATATTTTTCAAATCCATAAGAATATGTCTATGTATGTGTATGAATCCAAGAAGAGTTATTTTAGAAGAAGTACAAACAATAAGATCCCATTCGATATGATTTTAGATTTGATTTTCAAAAATAAATAAAGTATTAATTAGTTATTTTTTGTATAATTCATTTTTCAATCCTTTTCTATTTTAGAAATTTATGATAATAATGAGATATCAGACCAATAAACCATGTGAGAGATAATTCGACGATTTTCTAAATGACATCACATATGTCATGAGTGATGTTGTCTAAAAAATTTAGTTAATGATTACCCACCCATATTAGGATATCAAAATTAACCAAAACCATGAGAAATGTTTACCTATACAGAGGAAGTAGAAAATATCCATTATATCCTTTATGTGGAAACCAACACTAATGTTTAGTGGATCTTCTGATCCAAATGTTACTAGAATGTGTTTTCAGTCAATGGAGAAGTTCTTTTATGTTATCCACTATTCTGAGCAGTCGATGGGGAATCATTCCATATATCATTTAGAGAGATGGATTATTAGTAGTGGTCATTGAAATAGATCACCAAGATAAAGGTTGAAATCGAAAATATGGATTTGGAAGAAATTAGGAAAATATTCATTACAAGTACTTTCTATAAACTCTTCAAACAATGATGTAGAGATAATTACTAAAGGTAAAGAAAAATAAAGTGATTCTATTAGAAATTATAAAGAAAAATTCACATGGATTTCAAAATATTCCCCACAAATTGTTATAAAAAATTATAATAAATTGATAAATTCCTGAGTATTTTGAAACCAGAACATTGAATAAATATACAAATCAGATACATTAGGGGATATGATGATGTTGTTAAATGTGTTATAAATGTATTGATGGATTTTATACAATAATCACATGGTTATGGAGATAATAATATATGAATGTTGTTTCAATATAGTGGGTGAAATGAAAAAGGGTAAAAAAGGATCCACCAAACACATGTTAAAAATATGAGATGATATATCAAGGGAATTTCCTAAAAGAGGTAGAGAAATGATTCATGTGTGGGAAAAAAATCCACCCAGCAACTAAATGTCGTAGAGATAATATGAATCTGTCTAAGATGATTGAGGAAATTAAAGAACCTCTTAATTCCTCACCCATGGGTATATGATTCAACTATAGAGATAAGGGGAACTACATAAGCTAGTTCACTAAGCAATGGGTCATTGAGGGTGTTCAGTATCAAAAAATAAAAAAGGAAATGGAAAAAGGTAAATATTAGTCTACCAATACAAATTACGTGGAACATTAAAATTAATTCATACAGGTAAAATTATAAAATCATGAATGGAAAAGTTTTATTTGATTTTAGTTCTACACATTTCTTTATATACTTTACTTTGATAAAACTATTAAATTGAATCCCCAATACCATGAAGTAGATATATCAATAAAAACACATAATTCTATGATATGTTGAACCCCTTTGAAGGAATATTATCCTATTATCATAATTTTAAATACATTTTCTATGCATATAGTAATCCTTCCCTTATGAAATTCAACACTATACTGGGCATGGATTAAATGTCGTTATATAGAGAACCCATCAATTGTCAATAAAATGAAACCTCTATACATATTCTATTCTATCATGTGCTCTATTAAATATTCAAGTAAGATCATGAATATCCTTTTGAATGTACCTCAATGGTGTGGGTGAAGATACTTTATAGAAAAGAATACATTTCCCAAATGTTTGAGTCAACAGAATGTATCAACCTAGAGTACATTCCCATTGAGAATGTATCAAATAAATCATTCATTGATGATATTCCCAAACTTCCCCCAAATCATGTGGTATAGTTCTCAATAAGGATAATGTACAAAGTTAATCCAATCTCAAAATTCCCCTATAGGTTGACCAATATTGAACTAGATGACTTAAAGAATAAACTACAAGAGAATGTATGAAAAAGGTTTATATGACCATGTTCATTCCATGGGGTATGATAGTTCTCTTGGTAAAAACATAGATCAATGTTTATATGTATTTATTAATCATAGATAAAAAATATCACCATAAATATTAATTATACACTTTCGTGGATTTTTTTACTTGTTCAATTCACTACAATGAGCTCAATAATTCTTATAGGTGGATCTTCCTTTTATAAATCATAATATAAAGGTGATAAAGGAATATATTTAGAAGGATAACATCCATAAATGATAGGGGAACTATCATTTCATAGTTATTCCATTTGAACATAGTAATTCCAATAGAATATTCAAGGATTTCATTATAATATTCTTTATATACAAGCTTGAATTGTTTTGGTAGTATTTTTAATACTATTATCATTTAATCTAAGAGAAAAGGGAAAAATGCGAGGAATATAAGGATTATTATGGTGACATTAATGAAGGATAAAATTTATAATAGGTTAAGAAATTATGATTTGGGGATTTAGAAATCCATAATCTTAAAGAACAAGGTCACAATTGAGTCAATATTTGTACACCCATTAAAGAAAGTAATCAGTTTAGGAATGGAGTAGAACCCCTGGTGTAATGAAAATCCATAGTTTCTATTGATTAGAAGGTTAATACCAATGTTTTATGAGAATATCTTCATGACTTTATATCCAAATACATATGATTACAAGGAAAAAAGGGAATGTATGTCGGAATAGATGAATTTGATGAATTATTTAAATAAATCAATAAAAGGTTATTTAGTACTCTTCTACTCACATTACCAACATGTGGATATTGTTTTATTAAATATATAGTGATGTTTACATATAAGGATTATATTTTTAATCATTTTTAATTATAAATTTATATCATACTATTCATGAATGTAGAATATCAATGATAAAATATACTTGATGCATGATCATGAGTTAACAACTATGATCATCACCATAATGATTGTGTGGAACTATCTCTCTGGAGAGAAGTATGACATATATATGGATCATAAGATTATAAATTTTATTTTTACATATAATAAGATCGAAATGTTTTATAGAATATAGTTATATATAATCAAGGCCATTTATTAGTCTATTTTCTTCCACATAGAAGACGAGAATAAGGTAACTAATGCTCTTAGTAAAAAATATCTTACAACTCTATCCCTAATATAGATTGAGAAAAATATTATATTTATGGATATGTGAAGGATGGATATAGAAATCATAATAGTAGGTTATACAATGTACATTTCAAAAATTATCTCCAAACCATATATATAAAACAGGAACAATGACTAAAATAATATTGATCTAGAGAAGAAAAATAATTATAATGAAATAAACGAAAGGAAGTTATAAGAATTCTTCATAGAAGATGATTATTTCATTAAATTTTGATCTAAAATTTGTGTTCCAACATCACCTATGATAAATAAGGTTCGATTTGAAAATTCACAAAGATCAACCTTCGGTATCCATCTTTGATGTACAGTGATGTATCATGATCTTAGAGATAACTTCTAGAGGTAAAACATGGAAAAGGATATTGACAAGTACACCTCAAAGCGTAGAGTATGTAACCATGTTTACAATATATATATATATATGTATTTGAAGGGAATATACAAAAGTTTTATATAACCGTGTGGAAATGGTATAATTTCACAACGTACATTTTAACTAGTATCCCAAATAAATCCAAAGGAAATAATGAAATATGGGTTTTGTTATATCAAATCACCAAGACTTCCCACTTAATCACAGTTTGATCTCTTAGAAAACATTAAAAAATTTATTAAAAGGATGTGTTATGGCTACATGGGGTACAACTATTAATTATCTATGAACATTATCCAAGGTTCACCTCTATGTCATAGAGATGTCTCCACCATGATTTGAATAATGAATTGAATTGAATTTTTTCACATCACCTCAAACTGAGGGATAAATTGAACGAACATTTCAGACACTTGAGAAAATGATAAGAGCCTCTTAAATGGAATTTATATGTTGGGATCAATATCTCCCATTATTGGAGTTATAATAAAATAACAACTTCTACTCAAGTATTCAAATGGAACCATAAGAATATGTATATGGGAACTGATATAGATGTCCAAATTTTTGTGTTGAAGTTAGTGAATTAAATCTACATGAACCTGATCTTATGCAGGATATGAAATAGGAGGTTCAAACCTTTAAAAAACATATAAAATATACTCAAATACCATAAAATATATATTCATGAAACCATCAAAAGGGCTTTGAGTTTGAAGATAGATACAAATTGTTCCATTTAATATAATCATGGAATCGATTCATGTAGTTTGGAAGGATATGTCATCATAGACCAAGGTATATTGACACATTAAGATCATTTATCACCTATGATCGGGGGATCATTGGATTTCACATATACCAAATATGGTGCAAGTTCATGCGGGGTTCCATTAATTAATATTGAGGAAGTACATACCCTATACATCACATGTAATGAATTTAAAGGTGGAGCAACATAAGAATAACAATTATTTTGACATGAAGCTTGTAAGGATCCTAAAACATATTGAAAAAGACTTATACAACAAGATAAATCACATAGTGAAGGTGTTGTGGAGGAATTATAAGTATAAAGTGGCACCATGGGAAGCATAGGAAACAATAGGAAAATTTTACAATTACATATTGTGAACTAATAATATTAATTCAAATATTAGATAGGATATTTCTAAAGGTGGGGATATAACAATCAAGTGTTTATGAAGGATATTTGTTTCTTGAATTAAATTCTTATTACATTAAATTATACAATATTAGACACATATAAAACATAAAAAACAAACAAAATATTATTTAATATATTCATATCATTAAATTAGTCGATTACTAGGCCCATTAAATAAAATTTTAAATAGGAAAAAATAAAAAATTTAATAATTACATAGAGAAAATATTTATCGCCCATTTATTCTAGAATAATCCATCCTATGTAAAATAATATAGAATATAAAAAATTATTATTAAAATAATGAAAATGAAAATAACCGAAAATATAAAATTTTGCGAGTAATTTAGAATAATATTTAATGAAGGAATGTTGTGGTGTTTATAAAAAGTATTGTGATTATTGGAATAGTAACCTGACCCTTTGGAATAGTAACCTGATTGTTGGTAATTGTTATATAACCATTATAATATGAATTTTACAGAAAAATAATAAGTTTTTATATAAATACTATATATAAATATTAATTCAATAAAATATAAATATATAAATTAAAAAAATTAATGGAATGTTTAAAAAACACAATGAAAATATAGGCACATTATTTATAAACTATATTTTATAATATTTCATAAAAAAATTATTATTATATTAAAAATTATAATTACCTATGATAGAAATTTATTTTTAATTTTTTTTTATCATTTATGATTTCATTATGAAATTTTTTTTCTTGGGTGATTTTTTGATAACATTAAGAAATTATTTAATTTTATGGTGAATATAAAAAATAATGTTTATCTTGTAACTGGTGTATATAAAATAAATCATTCATGATGTAATAGTGAAAAAATATTTTATATAATATGAGATTCAGATGAAAAATATTTTATTTCATAAATGAGTCATTAAAATAAAATAATTTTAATTTCCAATGATAAAATGCATTTTTTAATGTCTAAAGTAAAAAATTATACCCAAAAACGATTTTTTCCTCTTTCCCCTTTCCCTTTTTATAAAAATATTTCTTTTAAATATAAATGGTATGAACTTTTAAAACCATTAAATTATATTTATATATCTCTTATAATTTACAAAAAACACTTTTCATGTTTTACCATTGATTTTGTATTTTATTCAATATTTTATTCTAAAAATACCCCCTCTCCTCATGTATAAATGTTCCACATCCCCACTCTTGTAAAAAATACCACCACTTTCAAAACAAATTTTCTATAAAAAACTATATCATAATCCTATTTAAATTAATAGATATTTTCTAGATCCATCGAATTATAATCATAAAAGAATTTTAATGTTATACAAAAGAAACAACAACGAGAAGATGATATGTTCTCATCAATTCATCCTCTCATTATCCACTCCTCGATATATTATTCTCCACCGATTTAATTCCCCAATAGTATTTGGAAAATTAAATAGTATGTTAAAAGTAAATAAATTATGTTATGAAATTGTTGTTATTATATTGATGACATATTAATCTTTTAAATACCTATTCTTAATCTTTTAATAATATCTTGTTTATGGTCAGATAACTTCCAATGAGGAAAATTTCAATTATTTTATTATCACCCACCATAGATTGGGTAACAAAAAATCATTTATAAAAAATAAATTTATTTTTACTATTTGGAAGTAATTATAGTAACATTAAAATTCCATTTTACAATATAATGAAATTGATTAAAAAGGGGAATGTTTTAAGGAAAACATGACATTGAAATGTATTCCCTATAATGATTAAAATTAAGTAATATAATAAAATGAAAATAATTGATAAATAGTGGTAAGAAAAAAAATTATTTTCAAGATAAATATTTTAATAAACCTAAATTTATTATCACATAGGTAGAAAATTGACAGAAATAATGTCGGATTTAAGAAAATTTGATTCTTAATCCAAACCTCCTTACTTTGGGTTACCCCTCTATAAGGTCAATTCATGTATGAAAATCCCTATAATATTTTGTAAATATCCATTCCATATTTCTAACATTTATTTTGGGGATATAAAGTTAACCACCGTGTTTTATATTCAATATAGAATTATTTTTCAAAATGACTAATCATTCCAAAACATTTATTTTATAACTATTGATATGTTTCTTATACAATGGAGAATGATGACGTAAATGAAAAATATTTTTTCCATTATTCATTTGAGTAAACCTATTTTTATACATGAAATAATTCTTCATAAAATTATTTTTAATTTCATTCCATACATGGGTTATTTATTAAATATGATTGTTATACGTTCAATGTGCCATGTATGATTTTGGGAATATTATATTATAGAATCTAGGATATGAATTATATAGTCCTCTAATACATTGGGTAATGTGATTAAACTAATTATATTATGTTTATGATTCATTAAAATTAATCTATATTTTTCCAATATGATTATATTATGATATATAATCATGAGTTATGAGTGGACATGATCTTATCATTAATCAGAACTATATGTGTTATTTAACCATTAAGACATGATGTATCCTTTTTTTTTCATTTAAAAAATACATGAAATTGTAAAAATTTTCCTTCTTGGTAATGAAGATGATAACATTCATATGATATGTTCATATTAATTAACCACATATATGTTTTATTGGTTCATACTTTTTATTCCTCCCTTTACTATGCTAGTAAATCACCCATTTCTTTTATGTGTATCCCCAAGTGACTATATATAAAATGTAGAACATGAAATATATTTAGTGGATAAATAAGATTTATTTTAAAAATATTTATAATTGATTATTTATATGTGATTGATAAAAATAAATTTTCCAATATATTTCAGCTTTAAATAGTGAAATGTTAAACAATAATGTTGTTTTTATTTAAAATGATTTAATATTTATGTAAAAAAAGTTGTGTATCTATACATCAGATGCTACAATGATTCTAACAATAAATCAATTTGACTTTCTTAAAGATGTTTGTGGATATTGTTACTAAGAAGGACACAATATAGAAGAATGTATCATAACACATTTTTGACGAGTTTATAATTCTATAAAAAAGAAGTTTGCTAAAAAATTGAGGAATGTGATTTTATAATTGAGACTTATATAAAATAAATTAAAATTAATAATACATGGATACTTTATGGTGGTTTATACTCAGATAAAATAGGAGAGATAACGATATTCAAAAATATCAAATAATGTTAAAGAGTATTTTATTTTTGAAATGATTGTTCCATAAATGTAAAAGGTAAAGGAACAACAGATATTGAGTATTCAAAAATGAAATTGCAGGAATCATTATTTATTGATTGGATTAAGAAGAAATTAATGAGTTTAAACCAAAAATTGGTTTAATGGAATCAAATTTATATTCATAAATGATTCTTTAAGCCTTATAAATTTTAAATAATTAAAATTTGTTACTATTCGATAAATAAAAAGTGACAATATTTCCCAGAATAGTAATCATTATAAGACATGTTACTTATTTTTAATGGATGAATAAAAAATGTGGAATCAAAAACATGGGTGTAATAAAATAATATTATGATAAAATATTATGAGGAACATGCTATAAGAAAAATTCATCAAATGAAAATTAATTATTATTTTATTTTCACAACCATTATAAATGTATCTATAGATAGTAGAAGACATAATAATGTTGAAATAAAATCCACAATAGACCGAAAATTATAAAAACTAGGCCTCCCTGGCATCCTATACTCCCTTCAATAACATGGTCGTCATGTCCTCTTTTGCATGGTAACACCTAATTTCATGAAGACACAAGGTCACCTAACTGGAACCCACCAGAGTGAACAAATAAATCATCATAATATTGACTATCCTCACAAGAAAAAACATGTTATTACATTGTGATTTTTTCACCCACACACATATCTTGAGAGACATCACAGGAGGTAACCCATCCTGATCGCTAGTATAAGAAAATAATTTTTATCTTTGGGGTTTTTATCAAATAGTCTCTCAAAATGATAGGTGCATGTTGTTGACATTAGTCATGTGATTTATCCATTTAACCATTTAACATTTTGGTGTGTTATATACACCCACCCCCAATTAGAGAACAATTTCATCATTGTGGACCAAAAATTTTAAATTAGGGTGTCCCACCACACATTTGATTGTGTTTCTACACTACAAAAATTTTACCATTAGAACCTTCCTATATCATAGAAACCCCACCTTAACATGTCTGTTGTTCCCTTTACTACCCGACAGAACTAGTTTCCCCACATATATGTGGTTCCAAACCTGCATCCAACCCACTTTCCCTAGAGTATAATTATACTAATGACTATCCCCATAGGCCAATAATTATTCTTTTAGATTTCTTTTTCCTCCCTCAAACACACCATGGGAACCTTCCAATGAGGTTACCCATCCTGATCACTACTCTAAGAATATCACAACTACCTATGAATTTCTAATTAGTTAGGCTCACAAGGAGTAATTATCACCTTGTTTTCATGAGCCATATAATTTATCTTCGTAACCCTTTCACATTATGTGGTGTTACAAGAACTCATTTGATCAAATATTTTTGTTTCGATGAGGCATCAACAAATAAATGTTCATTTTTACATTATTAAATTTGATTATTGATTTAATAAAACAGAAAATATAATGATTATAAAACATAAGTGAGATGGTATGGATTTTTTTAGATGTTTAAGAAGGGTTGTTTTGAATCAAATTGGTTTATATATATTGATGTTAAATTCATTAAATGTTATTGAGTAAACTAGTAAAAATTTTATGTCATACATGATGAAATAAGGAATCTAACAACAATATAGTTCTCCCCAAACTCCACAAAAAATTTTGTATTAGAGTTAAAAACAATTATTTTATTAAAACTGGGAAGAAACATTCTAATTGAAATAAATATTTCTATATTATTCTACTTGGAATCTATTTGTGAAACTCTTTATGTTCAAATTAGATTCTTTTCTAGAAATAATATTATATAAATTTAAATTAAAAATGGAATTACAAAAATAAAATTGTGAGATAAATTAGTTTTTTGGGAGAGTCCATGATTTTTAAATATAAAAATACAGATCATGGAATTTTTTTCATAAATGTTGAGGAAGAAATATTCAAGGGGTAATAAACTGATGGAAGAATATACAAGTGTTCTAATAATATGCTGTAATATATTTTTTATTCCTGTAATTTGAATGTTATTGGAAATAATATTTCCATAATAAATTTTATAGGATATTATTGTTAATATTTTCGGGAAGAATATTTTATGAACTCTATTTGATATAATAAAATAGTTGACTATAAGTATAAGAAATGAGGGAAAGATTATTTATAAAACTATTGTAATGAATAATGTGATATGATTCAAAAACCTATTTATTTCTGTACATTACAAAACAAATTTGAATCTGAAAAATAATTAAAAATTAGAATGAACCATCATAAACATGATGGGAATTGAAATTAGAGAATTAAATATCACACATATAACTTATAAAACAATAATATTTTTATGAATTAATTGATCTTAATCAGTAGATAAATTCATTGAATAAAAATTTACATCAAACTGAGACAAATTTCACAAGGGATCTTCTTCTATAACCATCATGAAAAAAATGTTATCATAAAAATTTATGTCTTTGAAAACAAGATCCGTGAACATTAAAATTTTCAAGAATCAATTGATGATTTTTTTAATGGAGACTCAAAGTTTGAGGGTGTTATTTTTGATGAAACATTTTACCCTGCTATGTGAATAAAAATAAAAATAATGTTCATGGAAATTTCAATAAATTGTTATAAATTTTTAATGATATATGATTACAAATATTTATTAAATTTAAAACATAAAGAATAATATTATATAAGTAACATAATGGGTCTTTAAATTATAGTTATTGAAGTAGAATGTGTAATATTAAGAAATATCTTTATGGGTTGAAATATGATCCTCATGTTTGGTACTCTATGATTTATAGTAGACTATAAAATTTGAACTAATTTAAATTATGTGTTGATAGAAAATTTTATATTATGAAAATGATAAAATGTACACTAATTATTATTTTTTAGTATGACTGTCTGATTTTTGTACATGATTAAGAAAAATCACGTGAGGTATTTTCATAGAAAATAATGATGAAATTTGAAACATCTATTCCCAATGAATTTTTTTTTCATTATGTGCTTACAAGAAAAAATATGATATATATATTTTGATCTTAATATAATTATGTCAATTGTTAATTGAATAAAATCAGGAAATATTCTAAGGATGTTTTTACTCTTATATATATTTGAAATATTATGGGTAATGGTGATTATAGGATAAGGATGAATTTGATAGACATCTATATATTCATTAGATGATCTCTTATCTTACTATTTCCATATTTTAAATCCCATATGTTGTAACATTATGTGCTAGATATCATTGTGAACTAATGGAGTCCCATGTATTAGTAGCAAAAATTATTTCTATTTATGTTAATGTAACATCAAATTATGGGTTCATGTATTAATGATGTAATGTGATGAACATCATTTGGTTCACTGATATTTAAGGGGTTTAATATTGTAATGATATAAAAACATCATCAAGGAAAATATTCATAATAGGAGAAAATTTTATGAGCTAGCATAATAAAAATATATTCTTTTAATTTTGAGCATAGACAAGGAATTATATATTTGTTCCACCCATGACTATACACAAATATTTTAAATAACAGTTGATCCGTATGATTTGAGGGTAAATTTTTCCAAAAATGTAATGATTCATTGTGATAATCATAGTGATTCATATCATTTCTAAATATATATAAAAATTCTTGATAAAAAAATTGATATTGAGTATCATTTCCTAAAATTTAATATTTTTAGGGGATATTTTATGATTGAGTAGATTTCAAAATATTATCATATTTTTATGTTTTCAATCAATTTATTCTATTTGAATAGATTCAGGAACTAACGAATAAAATAAATCTGTATCCCCCACCAATATCTTTATAAAATGAATAGGTAATTATCCAAGTAATTTTAATAATTATATTATCAATGTTAGAAAGAAATTATAATTTATAAGAAGATGTAAAAGTCATTCATTAATGAATATAAATATTTTTTATCATAAAAACGAGATGAAATAATATTGATGTGTATTTTATCATACCATGACTAAAAAATATCTATTAATTGTGGGAATGTGTTCCTCTTAAAAATTTTATTTATCCAGTAGTGTGATGTCAATACATTCTCTATGAGATTTGATATTGTATGATAAAATATTAGAAACTAGTTTTTGGGAAAATGTTAATGTTAGTGTTATTTTTCCAACCAATCCAAAAAGAGAGATTAAAGATTATTTGATATGACATTTTAATAGGGTTTTAATTTTATTTAACAAAACTTGTTTGGAATTACTTTTTATGTCGGGTAACAAATAGTTTAGGTATTTCTTAATATTTATTTTGGTATGAAGTGTTCCAGGATGTTAATAATGTTTTCTTACCAATGATAAGGAGATTTGTAAATTAAAATTACATGAGGATGACCTTATGTTCACAAACTCATGATGAAACTCATTATAAATGATGAGTTTATACAAAGAATGTTGGGGTACATTATGAAAGGATGAAATATGGATGATGTAACCAGGAAGAGGGAAACAAAAAGATAGTGATATAGAGTTTTTACACATTTTATAAAGTGAAATAATTATAAATTGTGGGAAAATTTTGTTTGAGTGTTAGTATGATGTTTAATATAATGTATCAAAGTGATAAGGTGTTCACGAATAACATTTTATGTTGTATGCATCCAATGTTATAATTTCAAGAAGGGATATCATATATGAATAATAACATATTGAATCCCTTATCCATAGATCAACTGGTCAAATAGATTGACCATTCAAATATTAGAAAATAATTAATCAGTCGAATGAGTCTTAGATAAAAAAATATGACATCATTACATGGAAGATTCTATAAAGAGATAATAGTCTGACTTTTTTTATCTTTTTTATGAATTTTAATAGGTGAATTTATAGATTTCATTTGACAATTATTTACCATGACTTGGATTGGAGGGTTAACAAATCATTATTCATACTCAATTAAATGATTAGATGATGTCTTTATAGATTTTGTGTTTTATGAGTTTTAGGTGTAAAATAAAATTAGATTTAGGGGAGACTAATAAGGAAGTTCACCATATGATGAACATGACGAAGTTCACTAGATGGATAAAAAGTAAACAAGACGAATAATTATTATGAATTCATTAGAAAAACATTTATCATTCTACATTTCTAAAATTATAACAAAAATTTATAATTTTCATTAACAATAATTATTTAAAACTAGTATTTCAATGTTTTTCAATCATTTAATCATTTTGGAAGTTTTAAAATATTCCTCAAAGTATAGATTAATTATGGTTGAATAGATGATGTAGGAACTAAGTTTAAATGACTATTAATGGATGTTCAATAATATAGTATAATTTGTTAATGATGATAAAAATGAGATGTGGGAAGACAATACCGGTTCAGGATAATGAAACAAATATTTTCAAATTCCAATATTTTATACCATAAGATCATTTATAATAGGTTATGATATAATAGTTCATTTTTGGATTATTTTTCATAAGCATGAGAGAAATTTTTTTGAAGTTTTCCAAGTATGGTGGTTTTACAACCATGGTAAAAAATTGTGGAAATGAAGGTACACTAGATAGAGGTATACTTGTAAGAGGTAACAAATTAAGATATTAATTAGAGAAATGGGCAAAATCATTGGTCTAAGATATGAGACATTGGTCATTCAAGATAAGTATTCATGTTTTTCTATGATGTAGATTGTTTTATTCTCATATAGACCCTATATCTTACATGCATTGATTTGTGGTTCATTGAATAGGGTTTAACCTGATGAACACTGAAGGATCACTATACCAAATCTTACTATGTGGAGTTATCAGAGAGATAAGTTTTTGATGAAGATATATTCAGATATCTCCAATTTTTCATATGTTTATTTTTCTCATTTGATATGAAAAAATTGTAACTAATTGGAGTCAGTATAATTTTCTACTGGAAGATAAATTTAGTATTACTGTATTTGGATAAAATTTTATGCACTTAATATTATATTTTATTCCATGGACTGAAACCTGAGTTTAAATTTCAATATCTTATATTATCTAATTTAATTTCATAACATTTCATACAATTTGAGGTGGATTTTTATAATTATCAAAAGGATAAAAATAAAAAAAATTAACTCAGGTTAATTTTAATGAGAGAAGAAATTAGAAAATATCACCAATAATTCACCACCCTTCATGGTGGTTTTATAATTACATTAAACATCCAAAATCATCTTTTTATACCTCCAATTTATGGGGTATTAATGATAGAACTATAATTTATATATGATTAATTATCATATTACTTTTTGATTTGACATGTAAATGAATTTTCCTTGATAGGAGCATGATTCCTCTTGGAGTTAGGAATTTTTGGGTATGTTTCCTTATATTAATCATCATAAAATCTTACTGATCTCAAATAAAATCTTGTATATAATTTCTATAGACATATTATAGGTTTATAAGTACTAATTTATTAATTATACATTCTCTCTGAGAAATGAAGAGTATTTCATGAATTTTTTTGAACCCACATCAGTTCTAGTGAATTGAATTCATATTCTTTGACATATCTATGAACTAGTTTAATTGATGAAATCCATGATGTATTTAATTTTAGAACAACCTTTATGACATTGATGATCCTAAGGTATCTCTTCTTAAAACAAGTTTTTGATAAAATAGTACTTGATTTTGGAGTCCTTGACATGAATGAATGTTCACAATGGTAGTGAAACATGGGTCTTCATATAATCCTTTAACGAGCACTGAATATCTTTATCATCATCCTTAAGGTAGAATGTTCTTCACCATCTAATTCCCTAAAACACCATTTGTTCATTTATTCATGATGTTTTGGAAGAGTATGTTATCTATTATTATTTTATTTCTTGTGGGTGTGTTTGTAACACCCTTCTACCTATTTAGGTATTTATCTTTCACCTTTTGGTTTCCCAATTTATTTTGTTTCATTTTCAGATTCCAAAGGATGGATAATAATGGTGTTAGTTTCATGTTTTGAAAATAATATGGACTATTTTCAGTCTATTAAGATATTTCTCATCATGAAATGATTACATGTCATGATATATTAACACACCAAAATTAGTGTTCTAGAAGTGTATTACTATTTTTGAATATATCATTAGTCTCATTAAATGAATTAACATATTACAAAATATGTTAATTTTAAACATTTGGAAATGAAATTTATTGTTATTTTAATCCATAAGAACACATTTTTTAGTGGGACTTTTTAAATGGGCATTTATATGTCATGAAGGGTTTACAGGCCATGTAATGATATGGGTAGGATAGATTTAAAGCACTACATGACTGATTTTATTTCTAACAATGATGCTGCATATTTCTCTCAACCGATTATTTATCCTAAAAAAATTTGGGGACCATCTCTCTTTCTGGCTAGATTTGTTCATCGATTTATCACCACATATGTTGAATAATGTCCCTTCAATTAAGTAGCCTGGATTTTTATTAGTTTTCCATGATCATTTAAATTCTTCTATACTATGTTTTCTTGTATATATATCTTTTTGTGGTATTCCTATGAGATTTGTGGTTTCATCTTCATTTAGGTATTCATAGTTTTTTATTTGTGGTGTAATGGGTATGTGTTATTTTATGTTTTCCATGATCTACCCTTTCTTCTATTTACATTTTTATGGTATGTGATTCTAAGGCATGGGAATCAATATTTGGTTCTTCATTTTTTTCCTTGTGTTATTTCCATATTTTTGGATCTCTTTGTGGTTCTGTATGACAAGAATATGAGTTTTTTGGTTCTGAATCTAGATTAACTTGGCTGAAATGTATTACTATAATATTATAAATTGTTTTACATTTGAATTTGATTATTTATTAATGTTTTTTTAAATGGGGTTTTATGAAAAGATGGGTTTCACCTTATTTTGGTAAAAAATAAAATGAATTTTCAAATAATTATCAAATAGATTTATGAAATCTTTTTAAAAAAATGGTATTGATAAATTTTTTTGAAAAAAATAGCATATGTAAATAATTGGGTACTTATGAGGAAGTTGTAATAATATTCCTCATCCATTATTACTATCAAGGGCCTCAGTCATGGGGTTTTATTATTCTCTCTAAGAATGTTATTCTAGGTAATTAGTAGACACTTTTAAATGGTTCGTATTATATAGTGTTACTATTATCTATTGTTTTCATGCATATATATATGTACATGATACATTTTATTCTCTATATTATTGTATATGCATACCCAGCAGCAAGAATTATAGTGTTCCATGGAATGATTTTTCCAATTCATCAAAATGAAATATTTTATATTCTACTTAAATGGATTTGATATGTTTTAAAATTCATTCATGGATTTTATTTGACTAGTTCAATATATGTGACACTCAATGAGAAATTAGTATATCATGTAAATGTGGAAAAAAGAGGAATACTTTTTTTACCATGCTACTAATATAAAAATTGTTTACCTATTTTTAATGATTTGATTTCAGTAATGTTGGTCATGTTAAAAAAGATGTAGCGACTTGATAGGGTGTTTCTAGGTGAGATCCTACAAAGCCGGTTCAGCTCACACTATGTGCATCCTTTTGAAAATGCATATAAATTGATATATCTTTTGGCATGGGGAAATAAAATATGTAGTAGTGAGGTGGAATGGTTTATGTCATCTATTTAAGGGTACCTAGGGGAGATATAGTGGGAGTTTTTCCATGATACCACGTAATGTAGATGTTTTTATTTTTAGATTTCCATTTTTATTGTACATGTATCATTGATCTTTTTAGGTACTTTTCAATTATATCATGAATGATGTTTATCTATAAATATGGAATATATTTTTTTATTCTCATTTTTAATATTCCAATATTATATATATATATATATCATGTTTTATGATTCAGGCTGGGATAAATAAATTTCTATTACTTTTATGATTCCCTAGATCTAGTCATCGTCCCATGAGGATGAGAATGCATTGTGGTTATGTGGACAATTCAAGTTGGGTACCAGTATGAGATAATGTCTCAACTAGGATTGTCACACATTGGTATCAATGGTTTTGTTTGGTTCTCATGATTTATTGTGTTGGGATTTTTGGTAGACTAGAGATAATATAGTAAGGATTTTATAGGTAGGTTGTGGTTTGTCCATGGATAGCTCTTGTCGTTAAGAGACACAAGTTACCATGGGTTATTGGGATGTATGCCTCTTTTTTTGAGTTTTTGATATTAATTGGATTTCTTTCATATAGTTTTTTGTTTGAGATGAGATTATCCTACTTTATAATCATTTAATTTGTTTTAGTGTGCAATATAATGCCTCCAAGATGTATTCCATGGGTTCCATGTGACGATAAAATAGATACTGCACAAAAGAATATTCATGTAGATTATAATCATATTGATATTACCAAAAGCATAATTTGTGATATTGACTATAATGTACTAAAAGTATATAACATAGTCATCAAGGTACCTCATATAACTATATAAGAAATGGATCTATGATGGGAGTTCCTATGTTATAATACAAAATCCTTTAATGGTAATAATGATCCTTGATAGGAGGAGGAATTACTAAGAAATATCAATCTAATATATTACTTCCTACATACACCTGAGAGTATCAAATTACAGTGTAAATCATTTAGACATGAGGGTCCCAACTAGAGATGGTGGTATTATATTGTACATGTGGATATGAATGAGTGCTTGTAATAGAAGTGTATCAAGACTATCCTCTATCATATGTTTTTTATAGAGTCACTGATGATGGTGAAGTCTCAATAGATTCATTATTTATAATAGGGAGGGAGTCTCATATTATTGTACATTAACAAGTTTACTAAGAAGGTTTATTTTCCTCCAATGGTTGTAAATAATGACTAGATGACGGCTCAAATGTATCTACACGGTTTACGACCAGATATCATTTTTTAGGTATTTAAACTGAAGTATTCAACCTATGTGGCGACACTAGATAGTAAATGATGTGAGAGATTATTATGGAAGGATTGGTTACTTATTCTTTCGTTTATCTTTCACCTAGGTGAATATTCATCAACATCTATTGGGAAATTATGAAGTAGAATGATCACTGCAATAGTGGTGGAGTTAGTTCTTAGTGGAATTAAAATAATGTACATTCAAATACAAATTTTTTATACGAAAAACCTGTAATAACTATATAAATATTGATCACACAAAGAAATCATGTTATGATCTCACAAATATATGTATAATTTTTTTATAGAAATCTATATCATTTCATTCAAGATATGCTTATCCCTCTCTATGGTCATTAAATATTGGATCCAAAGGCCATTGGAGATCTGTCAGATCCTTCAATGACAACAAGGATCCACCCAAAGGGTTTAGGAGTGAATAAGATTCACACAATAGATGAGAATATAGTTGAGTTATATGTGTGTCTTGTGATAGTGTGAGGTAACAAATATATATTTATCTTTAATAGATATTTATTTATTTGATATAGTTTTCTCCCACTCATTTATTTCAAAATGTTTTACAAATATTATTAAACACATAGTGGAGATCTTGTCTGATATTATGTAATTAAGAGAACCTATATAGAAGAGGAAATGGAAGTGGATTAATATCTTTTTTCATAATCAATATATGATGTGGTGTTTTTCTGGTATTTTCCCATTATCTATTCGGTTTGGATTGATATTCTCATCAAGATATAACATAATGTCACTCGTCATGATGAAGTTGATTTTAGTCATCATTGTGTCTCATTTTTTGAAGATTAGGGTATCTCTAAGATGTTTTAGGGAGGGTAAGATCCAAGGTCTGGTGATATAAGAAATCAACTCCAAGAGTTAAAGAGTTTTTGTCTTTTATTCAAATTGATCCTTATAAAGATTCTTCAATTGTTGATCTTATCTCTATTTTTTATGATTATCCTAAACATTTCCTAGTCAATTTATAAATACTTCCCCAATATTGGTAGGTAATGTTTATGATCGTCCAAGATCTAAAAACACTGGTAATTTTAATAAACTCTTATCACATGGAACCACGAGAGATGAGTGAACTAAGGATTCAGTTGGATGATCTAATGGTGAATTTTTATTTTCTCTATAGTGTTTCTCCTTGGGGGAAACCAATTATTTGTTCCAATAAGTTATATATTTCATTCTAATTGTGTGTAGAAAAAATGATGTTCAAAAGGATATTGGTTATGAATTATTATCCTTATCCATATAGGGATTATTTTGTTAATTAGTTAAAGGGGGAATATTAGTTTTACAATAATGTTCCTTTTTTAGGTTATAATCATCTTAGAGTTTATGAGTCTGATATACTCGAGAATTCATTCATAGGATGGTATGTCCATTTGGTGGATTTTTTATGTCAATTTTTTTGAATCCTATAATTTTTATGGACTTGATTAATCATATATATAATTAGAAACGTTATAGTTCTATGATATCATTCATGTATGATATTTTGGTTTTTTCAGGATCTATGTGCAATCATGATAAATATTTGAGTTTGGTCATGGAAATCAAATAGAGTCACCATTTGTATAGAATTAATTGGGAATTTAATTTATGGATCCTTAATGTGATGTTCATGGTATAGGATCTAAATATGAAATGTATATACTCAATTATAAGATGAGGTTGAATTGTAAAATTAAAACCATTCATTTTTAACCTTATTGAAAATCTGTTTAACAATTTTAATCATGTGAGACTCACAAAACCCACTAGTATCATTAAAAAAGTTATTAGAAGGGCCCAAGGACCGATTAGAATAAAATATATAATAAAATAAGCCCATGGGTATACTTAAGTAAGAATCTACAGTAATGCATATAGAATCTTGAAATAGAGTCAATACAACAGACACAGTGTATGAAAGCTACACCTTATATCTTTCACAAAAATGCAATATAATTGAAAGAACAATTAATAAGAAAAGTATTACAAGAGAAATGAAATATTTTAATACAATAAAAATGGTATACAAGAACCATGGATAAAGGTCCCTTGATTTATATTTTCAAGAAAGTCTGTCTTACCCACACAATGGTAAAACCTTGATACGAAGATCAGAATCTATCTTATACCCCAACATACCCTCAGCCATTAAGGTTATTGGCGCCTCTATATTCCTTCAACCTGGAACCCCTTGATTAATTAGGTAATTTTAACCTCTATCATCCTTTATCTTGGAATCTCTCGATTGTATATAGCAACTATAAGAATCACACAAGGCAAACAAACCATTTTGAATATTTAAGTATGTGGAAGACATTGTTCACCAAATAAACACTTCAAGGCTTCTGTACGAATAAAATATTGAAGAGCTCTCATAGAGAAAATATTGTCCCTAATGTTCATATCACTAAAAATGTTCAATTTATTTGGTATTTATAGGTGAGGTCTCCAAAAGTCACATTTCCACCAAAGATCATATTTTCCATGAAATATAAGAGGTGCTTGGATAGGTGGAACCCGTAATAGTCATATTATAACTGAAACAATGACACCATTTGGATAATGAATACTATCACAAGTAACATTAGATTTGAAATATTATGTAATAAAATCAATGTAAAAATATTAATTTTAGGAAATTCATTAACTCTAAGAATGTTATAAAAACATTACATTAAAAAATATCATATCTCTAATAAAACAATGAAATTGTAACATTAATGAAATTATATAATATTTAAGAAAGATATAAAATATGATCACATATAAGAAAATAAGAAAATCTGATCACAAAATTACTGAGAATCATAATCTAAGAAACATCATGACTCATAATCGGGTTTTATGAGTGATTTAGAAACTAAGAAATGCACAGATTCAGAATCAAATTTTCTGAGTGATTTGAAATCTAAAAATTGAACTAATTCAGAATCAAATTTTCTAAGTAATTTGGAATCTTTGAATCTCACTAACTGAGAAAAGTTTTTTTTGACCGATTCTGAATCAATGAAATAAATCGATTATGATTATATGTAAATGTATCTTATATGTCATTTGAATATAGAATCTAATCATTCTTGATGAAAACTAAGTTAGAATTATCTTGAAAGTATAAGAAAATATAATTCTGAATATAAGTCTCACAAAAATAATGTTTTTTAAAGAATGAAATATAATTATAGCAAACATAATGATTCATATGAAATAAATAATTCTATCATTGATAATGTTTATTCAGAAGGAAATATTATTATCGACAAGGTTTTTGTGATTTCTAATATACAACTGTATGAAAAAGTCATAAGGAATATTTTGATTCAGCAATCTCCAAATTTTTTTAAAGCACAAAAAAATTAGAAAATGAATATTTAGAACTAAATTTTTTGATATTTAAAATATAAATAAATAATTATATCTTGCGTAGTTTATTTCAAATAGTGATTACGAGTAAATCCCCTTTATATTACGAATACACCTATGAATCATATTTTTACAATTTTGAAATTATCATTTTTTCTTAGGGAATAAACTCTCCCTTATCTTACTGATGTATTCATTCTGTAAACCCTCCTTTTACATTATCTTCCTTGTATTTATATTCTTTTTATAACACCTTCTCCCTTCTCTTCCTGTGTGATTTTAAAAATGAACCACATGAAAGTATAAGGTACTTGAAAAAATTAGGAAACATAAAATATAAAACAATGGATAAAAATAATTTGATTAAAGAGAATGTTTAAATGAAAAAAAAATTAATGGGAAAAATTACTCATCCTTCATTGGAATTAATTTTTTAACGATGGCCTTTATCTTTTTCAGCTCCTTGTATTCATCTTGGTACATCTCGATAAGCACTTCTTTATACTTCTTATTCTTTTCTAGAAACTCAAACATTTCCTAGTGAATTTGAATCTCCTAATCCTAAAACTTAATCTTCTTATCCACTTAATCCCTATAAGTATTTATTAATTTAACCTCAATTGAGACAATTTTGATTTTCTCATTCCTATATTTATCTTCATTAATTTTGGAATCGTTCTATTACTTCATATTCTCTAAGAAAGTGTTACAAATATCTATAATATTATCCTTAGAATCTGTGAAGTCTCCCATGACTATATCAAACTAGTAATGAAAAACCCTAAGATCAAGGTAAACAACCATTTACCACTTTCTAATTTATTTTTATGAATTCTATAAGAATCATAGTTGAGGGAAATGGTTTAAAAATGAGCATCGAGAATTAAAATTTTCTCTAAGATAATAGTTATAGAGTCTTAATTCTTGTTTATTTATTCTTGAATAAACTGGAATCAAGACTCAAGGTTTGGAAAATAAGGGATGGATTTTAACGACTTCTTCAACGATTGAACAACAAAGTAATATTTTAAGAAGGAGGAAGACTATTCTAATTCTGATGCGACATCCTTAGAGTTCCCAACATCTGCTTTTTACATTTAACTTTTGTTGGGATTAGCTTCCCTAATTTATAAACTACATTTATATCTTCAGGAACATGATCAATCTTATAACCATCATCATTATCATAATTACTACTAGTATTATCATGGCCAACAACATCTTATTTATCAACATTATCTCTATTAACATCATCCTCATCACGATATGGAATTTTATTCTCTTCATTTTCAAAAACATTCTTTTCTTTTTGAAAATATTTCTAAATAGATTTTTGTTATCATTAAAGCTCAGAAGAGGAGGCTTGAAATTTTCTTTTTGATAACATTCCTGATTGACATTGATTTTTATGTTAGTCCATTTTTCAATCTAATTATCACTACATTTCACTATATTATTTTGTTATTCTTCTTGAACACGAAAAATCAGTACTAATTCTGCGAAAATATCTTTCCCATTATTTACTGAAGGAGTTACTACAACAATTTCATGTAATTGTCTAGGAGGTTCAATTTTATTGAGAAATCGTTCTGGAAACTGAATATGTTCAAAGGCTTCTTTGGTATCTCATAAAAAATATTTTACTAACTCATATTTAGAAACATTATTTTTAAATTTCATATCTTTAGCCTTCATATCAATCACTTTAGTATCATGATTTTTTAAAGCCTTTGCATCAGCTCAGCTTATTCCAAACATTATAGCTCCTTCTTTTATTTTATCTATATCTTCTCTCCACTTTACAATGACTTCATCCGGGTAAGAGTTTTATTTCTTAGACATCAAGGGTTTAGAAAATTGACTTTTCTATGGTTCCATAACCTGATCTTTTGTTTTCATCAAATCTGATTTGAAATATTCTCATATACAGATATTTTTTCACGTAATATCAACAAACTCATTTATCTCCACAAAGAAGAAGTATTTCGTTATTTTTATTTTATAATCACATAACCAGATGATATTATACTTCCTGGACTTTCATATTGATGAATCATTAAAAAATAATATAACTCATGATGAGATTTGACAAGGTTGTCGAGAAAAAAATATTTTTTGAATTGATTTCCTCATCCTTCATCCTACTAATCATAATAAATAAAAATTAAAACATGTTAGTCTTCTATAAATTAATCATAAAATCTAATATGACGATATCTATGATTTTTAATTTGTGCTTATCTCCTTTCCATTGTGATCAAAACCATGTAAACATAAGGTAATCATCTAGATGTTGGATAAAATATTATAAAGTTTGGGGTTCTTGAATCTTTTAAGGATTACAGATTCAAGATCATTAACTCTGTTAAAATTAACTTCAAAATATGGCATCATAATGATTAGGATAATGGGATTCTTCATTGTAAGGTATCTGAAGAATATAAGTAGGTTTATTATAAGACATCGAATGGGTGTTTTCAAATATCTTAAAATGATATTTTACTTTACCACATTGGAGGAAAAAATATAATGACTGGTAGAATTTGATAACTAAATCATCATAATATATATCTTGTTCATTATTATTCTTTAAGATGCAAAAATTATGACATCCTTGAAACTTAATAATTTTCGAAATCAAAGAATCATATATGAGAATGAAATCTTAGTCAACTAAAATTTCTCGTTATATTGAATAATATTTAATTTACTTAGGATCCTGAATTGATTTCTTGGAGGATATCTCCAGATACATTCAGAACATAAAAAATGATAAGCTAGAAAATGGAATGGAGGCTTTGAAAGGTGAATGCACATTGGCAAAAAAACTGTGGAAAATGATGTGGGACACGAAAAAAGGGTCCCATTTATATGGACATCACAGTGTCAATCCATATTCCAGATAGGATCAAACAGTTGAAATAGATATTATCTAATCCAATGAAAGAAATTGTTCCAAATAAGTTTTATTGGATCTGTTATTTTAAGGTTTTAATGAAATAAAACTAATTTAATGAATGATGAATTTGTTATGTTTTTTCTTTAAAATATATTTTAAATACCATCTAAAAGAAGTGTAAGAATCAAATAATAATAAAATGTACCATTTGGAGAAGTCAAAATATTATTTAGTATTATATAAAATTCCCCTAAGACATTTTAGATTATGAAATGTTTTGTTAGATTATGGAAAATTATTCGGTTCCAAAAAAATTATCTGGTTCAAAAAACTATTATTAAGGATACTAATACTATATTAGGTTTCGAAAACGTGTGTTAAGGTAAAAAAATATTAAGGAAAAAACGTAGTCCCCCTTCTAAAATGAGTTTGTTAATTTTAGAAGATGGTCTAAAAAAAGTGGAAATGAATGATTACTCTAGAATTATCTTTTTAGTAATTTACATAATATATTCATATATATGGGAAGGTAATGATTCTTTTAATATATTTGCATGTTTTCATTAATTCCAAATAATTATAATATAATATCTCTTTTGAGTGTGTGATCCCTAAGGATGTGATGTCTAATATATATGTGGTTTTTATGAGAGTGATTAGTAGTGTTTTTTTCTTAATGAAATTACTATAGTGCTATCAAATTATATCTGTGTTTTAGTAAAAATAATTCCATAATATGTGAGTGTGTTATTCATCCCTATCATTTGAGAACAAAAACTACTATATTCCACATATTCACCTTCATCAATGAATATTTCTACAGTGTGTTGTTTCGTAATTGACCAAGATACTAATAATTCTCCTAGAAATTTACATGTTCTGGATGTATATTTCCTTTCAATTCTACAACAACCAATGTCAACATCTGAAAAACATTTTAAAACAAATTAGTTTCTAGAATAACAGAAAAGTCCAAAATCCATAGTTCCATTTAAGTAGAAAAAAATTCTTTTCACGTATTTTAAAAGAGATTCCTTTAGATTAGAGTGGTATTTTCACAAAAATAATATTGGATATTTTTTTCTAGATAACTAGATATTAAATATAGTAATCCTCCTATCATTCCTCTAAAAGATGTTTGATCTTCTGGTTTCACAGCTTCATAGAGAACTAGAGTATTTGAAGTACCAATTAGAGTAATTATTCTTTTC
Organism: Viscum album; assembly: GCA_963277665.1. Taxonomy (NCBI): domain Eukaryota; kingdom Viridiplantae; phylum Streptophyta; class Magnoliopsida; order Santalales; family Viscaceae; genus Viscum; species Viscum album. The sequence goes on along the minus strand of OY728142.1, from coordinate 1,296,918,280 downwards.
GTGTTCTCATAAATGTAGATTTTAAAAATATATTTAATATACTTCTGTTGAGATATATATGATCCTTATGATTTTTGAGAAATTTGAAAAAAAATAAATATGCTAACACACCCATAATACTCATTTCAAACTTATATTTCATAAGATTTATAAATGAAATAATTAATTATTCATGAGTTGATAATAATATAATGTCATAAACATAAATTTTATCAATTTAAACATTCTTATTTTCATTCATTATATAAACAGTTGGATCATAAGTTCCCTTAACATAATTGGTTTGTAAAAAAATCATGTTAGTCTATCATACTAGGATCTAAGGTATTCATTATGACCATATAAATCATCGGTAAGATTAAAAACATGTTCATGATGTTTCCTGTCATCAAAACTAAGAGTTTGTTCAACATAAACAGCTTTATCAATATATCGTTTAGGGAAAAAACATGTCACATCCATTTTAAAAAGGTTGATGTGAAATAATGTTGAAAATGATAAGAGAAATAAAAAATATTCAAGTCTATAAATTGAATCACAATATTCTTCATTGTCTATTTATTATTTTTTTATTATATCATTTATCAAATAATAGTACTTTATTTCTTATCATGATTCCATTTTTGTCACATTTATTTTTAAAAACACAATTTACTATAATTATAGAATTTTTAGGTCATTCAACCATGACCCTAAATATGTTAATTGAATATCCATTTAGTGCATCATTAATAGCCTTAATCGAATATTAATCAATTAAATCATCATTAATACTTTTAGATTCCAATTGGGACTGAAATTCTAGATGATATAATTTATTAATTAGATAACATTGGGGCCTTATTGTTTGATGTACATCACATATGAAAACCCATCTCTTTTATTACACAATTAAACATAATTTATTACATAAACTTCACTTGATACAGCATAGAAGATCGGGAGTTCTAGTGTCTTTTGGGCTTAGGAACATTACGTAACCACTTTAATCATGAAAAAACAACATATTTATTGAAAACATCCTTTACATGACCACTACATTCCCTCGTACTTAGCATTGCATGGGATAACCTGAGGACATGCATAAAAAACAATCAGATATAAAGCCCATTAAAGGGATAATCATATAATAACATGAGGAAATACTATACATGTTAGAAAATAGGCATATCAATAGAGAATAAGAGAAGAATAAACCTAAAGGCATTATAAATCATGATAATCATAACATGGAAATTTTGAAACAACACGTAACATGGAATTAGCATGACCCAAGGCTCATTGAATATGGAGCATTAGTAAATCCTCATTTCATATGAAGCATGAGTAAAACCTCATTGCAATTGTTTTATCATGACTCAACACCCATTGAACATGATGTATCATGATATTATACTTTACTCAATGCATTGGAGCGCAATAAAGGCTCACCATTCTTAAACATTTTATTTTATGCATAAGTGAGCCACATGGATCATATAACATGGATTCATAAAAAATCATCATTTATTCCATGATAATGGAATTTTGAATTCATTCATGAATATTTATAATCATTAAGTAAATGTTCATAAAGGTGAATACCCTAGATAGAGATATGGGCATTGTATTTACTACACAATGGCATTGGCTTGGAAAATCGGTGCAATTTCGACAGCGAAACAACGTGACGTAAGAATTCATAAAAATGGTTGATGAGAGATAAAGGGGTGTATCATAATATTTACAAGACATGTATAGTAAGGGGGTCATATAGATAAATTTCCCAACATATTTAATGAAAATTATATTCATGATACAAAAGGATTTCTTGAATGTAAAGGAGGAAAGAGAAATTCCTTTCAGAATTTCGTCATAGTAACGGGTGTACATGAGAGGCATTTAATGAGAGAGAAATGGGTATACGATCATTAAAACATAAATAGGGAGGTATTGGGGAAGTTTTAAAACATACGTAAACATTAATAATTGAAAATAAAAGGGAAAAACAACATTAAGAAAATTAGACAAAAATGAGAAAGGAAGAATAAACCATTACATTGAAGTATGCTTCCAAAGGCTTGAGACAAGATTGAGAGTGGCTTTTTGGGAGCTTGAGTCACCTTGGGAGGATTCAATAGAGAGGGGGGAAAGGATGGATGAACTATAAAGTCTTTGAGTGAGGAGGAAGTGGGATGTTGGGAGTGTTTATATAGGAAAGGAGGTGGAATTGTTTATTATTTTGGTTTGGGACCCTCACATTAAACTATTCCAAACCACAAAACATCCCATAGTCTTTTACCATGGTTTTTGGAAAAGGGAAGAGGAAAAAAATATTTTATAAGTCCAAATTCCGAACTTCTTAAAATAATGGGGTTTGTTATGTGGAGGTGAGTCACACTCCCAAGGAAAACAATTTAAAAAGACAAGATGTTTAATAAGTCGTGATTGGTCCATTAATGCTTTGTAAAATAAGTGAAAAAACCCTAAAATCACATTATTTTAATGGTAAAACATATATTGGACGAACATAAGGCTTATATTATTTTATTAAATCATTATTGGGCCATTATGATGTCATAAAACACATTATATATTTAAAAGGTATTCGATATTTAGCCAAAAAATTAACTGTCTCGGAAAATTATGAAAAATTCACCATTGGATAATTTCGATAAATTGATTCCCGAAATAATATCTATTTTAACTAAATAATTTTATAAATATATTAATTTTTCATTTTAAAATAAAAACAAGCAATTATCGAAAAATCATGGGTTTTGAAAAAAATGGCTTTCAAACCTTATTAAAAATTTCAATTGCATTCATAAAATTATAAAATCATTTGTGTTTAATAAAAATTAATTTAATAATAAAAATAATATTTTATTAAAATATTTTTTAGTTGAAGAATCAATTAATTCATCAAAATTGATTTCTTAGTTGAATATTAACTAAACATACTATTTGTGATTCAAAAATAAAAAAAAATTACAAGGTAACAATAATAAAATGAAATAATATTCATTATTATATAAAAAAATATTGCACATATTAATATAGCTAATATCTAGTTAAATAACCTCTTATAACACCCGTGTGTGACAGAAGAGCATGGTGTGCGATGGTGATAGACTCTTGCGGTGGCTCAGATAGCATTGCTCGGGTGGTAATCACTATCAACTTCCACTTCTCGATTAGTAAGATCCTCTCAAGAATAATGTAGTCAAGATTAACATCGACTTGGTCATGAGTGAAGCCCAATTATGCCACCGCTTTTCTGAGCTCCGACAAATGGGATTCGTATGGAGAAATTCTACGGGATGAGGCCATCAATTTCTTTGACTGAGTAAATAAGATTGTTAAAGCCCTATATTTATGCTAATAATGTGATCACTATTCAATGACTATATTAGAAATCATAACAATTCAAAAAATAAAATGAAACACATTGAATTTTTATATAAACATTGTACATAAAGATACATTTAATTAGATCAATAGGTATTTCCATTCATGACAGTTTTGGTCATTACAATCTTCCCACCTTATGAAATTTCTCCCTCGAAATTTGCTTTTCCCACACTAAAATAGATGTGGGTAACTTTGCTTCATCATTTCCTCTGATCCCACATTCCTTCTTCAAACATGTGGTTTCTCCACAACACCATGATGAGGGGCATTTTCTTATTTCGTAGAACTTTTTCTCTACGATCTAACATCTTCACTAGTTGATCATCATAAGAAAGATCATCGTCTAACTATACCACCTTTGAAGAGAGTACATGTGAACGGTCTAGTATCTACTTCCTTAAGAGGGATACATGAAATACATCATGTACTTTATCCATAAATGGTAGAAGTTCTAGTTGATAGGCCACGACCCTGACACGATCTTGAATCTTGAAGGGGCCGAGGTACCTTGGACTTAACTTCCATTTCTTTCAAAACCTCATGACCTTCATCCATAAATATGTGCATAGAAATACCATGTCTCCAAATTTAAACTCAAGGTCTCATCGACAGTTATCCTCATAACTCTTCTGTCAACTCTGGGCTTCCTTGATATGCTGCTGAATGGTTTTCAGCTTATCCACCATTTCTTCAACCATTTATGGTCCAAGAAGCTTACGCTCACTGAACTCATCCCAGCATGCCATTGTTCTGCACCTTTTCCTATAAAGGGCTTCATATGGTGCCATTTGGATGCTTGAGTGAAAACTGTTATTAGAAGAGAACTCAACCAGAGGAAGATTTTGATACCATCCTCCTTTAATGTCCACTGAGCATGCACTCAACCTGTCCCCAAGTGTTCGTATAGTCTGATCGGATTGAAAATAAGTTTGAGGATGATAGGCCGTACTGATGTTTAGTTCAGTACTCAGAGCATGTTGAGGACTCTTACAAAACATAGAGGTGAATCTTGGATCTCAATCAGACATAATAGATAATGGTACTCCAGGAATCCATAACACTTCACTGATATATATTCGTGCTAGATGATCTAATATAAAATCCTCCCGAATAGCAATGAAGTGTGAAACCGTTGTAAGATGATCCACAACAACCCAGATTTCATTGTTGCCTTTGGATGTCTTCGAGAGTATGGTGACAAAGTCCATGGTGATGCTCTCCCATTTCCATTCTAGTATGGGCAACTATTGCATCATCCCCTTAGACTTCTTCCTCTCTGCCTTCACTTGCTGACACACCAGGCACTTTGATGTATATTCAACGATCTCATTCTTCATATTATCCCTCCAATAATGCTCTCAGAGATCTCAATACATCATTGTGTTTCCTAGGTGAATAGGGAAACATTAACTATGTGGATCATCCAAAAGTTACTTCTTCAGCTCCATACATTATGGAACACATAGTGTTTTCCCAAATCTCCCAATCCCTTCTTCATTAACATTAAACTCCAAGGATTTTCCTTTTCCGATAGCTTCCACATTTTCAGGAATTCCCATTTCATCTTTTTGGGCTTCCTTTAACCTTTCCAAAAATGGAAGTTGAGCAATCATTTGTGAAAGAATTGATGATGTTCCCTTATTTATGATTCCTTTGTCCACCTTCATCAAATCTATGATGATATGATCCCTTTCAATTCTCATCATTGATAGAATTGTTGGGTCTTTTCAACTTAGGGAATCCACTACCTTGTTCTCTTTCCCATGGTGGTAATGGATTGAGTAGTCATAGTCTTAGATCAAATATATCCATCTTCATTGGAACATGTTCAACTCTTTCTAGGTGAATATATACTTGAGGATTTTTTGGTTCGTATATATTTCACACTTATCCCCAAAGACATAATTCCGCCAAATTTTTAAAGCGATGATCACTACAACAAACTCAAAATCATGTGTCGGATAGTTATGTTCATGAAAATTCAATTACATTGAATCATAGGCAAACACATTTTCATTTTTCATCAACACAAATTCTATGCCCTTATTTGAAGTATCACTATATACCACAAAATGTTCTCCACTTGTGAGTAAAGTGAGAACGGGTGTAGTGATAAGCCTTCTTTTCAACTCCCTTGAAGCATTATTCACATTCATCACTCCAAGAAACATTTACTACCTTCTGAGTTATCTTGGTAAGAGGGTTGGTAAATCATGAGATATTTCTCTCAAATCATCGATAATATCTAGCTAATCCCAAAATTCTACGGATATCTGTTACCGATGTTGGCCTCGGACATCCCTCAATTGAATCTTTTTTGGAGGTATCCATAGAAATCCCATTTATTGTAATGATATGGCCCCATAATGAGACCTCCTTCAACTATAACTCACACTTGATGTAATTTTCATATAGATTCTTCTTCCAAAAGGTCTCTAGTACAGTCCTTAGATGCTTTTCATGGCCCTCCTTGGTTTTGGAGTATATCAGAATATCATCTATAAAGACTACCATAAATTTGTCGAGGTAATCTATGAAGAATCCATTAATCAAGTCCATAAAGGTTTATGGATAATTAGTGAGTCTGAAAAGAATTACTATGAATTCATATTGCATGTATCTTGTACGAAAAATAGTCTTGGGGATATCTTCCTTATTCACCCTTACTTGATAATATCCCGACCGCAAATCCACCTTGGAGAAGTATTGTGCTTCCTGTAGTTGATCAAACAAGTCATCAATTCATGGGAGATGATACTTTTTCTTTATCGTGATTTTTTTAATCTCGCGATAATCGATGCTAAGCCGCATTGACCCATCCTTCTTTTTTATGAAGATGACTGGTGCACACCATGGTGAAGCACTTGGGTGTAGAAACCCTTTTTCTAGAATCTCATGTAGTTGTTTCTTTATCTCCTCAAGCTCCACAAAAGCCATTATATATGGAGTCCTGGATATTTTCAATTACCTAGGTGTAAGTTCAATTGAGAATTCAACATCTCTTATAGGAAGAAGACTAGACAATTTCTCGGGAAACATTTCAGCGAATTCCCTCACAATAAGCATGTCTTCTAGGATGGTTTCCTCCTTAGACTCAATAATCTTGGCCAGATACGCATGCTCATAGGGTATTAATATCCGCACTTGAGATGATGGAGCTAAAGAAGGTTCATCTTCCTCCTTTCACTTATAAAGAATCGGGGGTCGATTTTCCACATGGAGAGTGATTTCCCTCTCACGACAATTTATGTTGGATCTATTTAAGGAAATGAAATATATGCCAAGTATTACTTCAAATTACATGAGAGGGAGTATGACGTGGTTCATTGGAAAGTTCAATCAGTAGATTGTTACAGGGGAGGATTTATATTCATGGGATGCAATGATTTCCCCATTTGCAGTACTCACTGATAGCTTCACTTTCATGATTTTTGGTGGTGCTAGGATTGCTCTACTAAACATTGGAGATATAAAAGAATTCATAGAAACCGAATAAAAAAGTACGTTTTCTATTCTTGAATGAATAACTAGCATACCTATCACCACTTCGTTTTCGGGGTTCACTTCAGCAGTAGTAATGGAAGAATCTATCCCTTATTGACTTGGAAGTTATTGGTTGCCTCCAAAAACCATTATCTTAGGGCACTGATTTGAAAGATTCTATAGTTCTTTGCAGTTGTAGCGATAAGCCACGCGTTGGGGTTCGAACATAGAATTACTATCCTCTGTTGTAGCAATGGGTTTTTCTTGTCAATATTTAACATCTAGGTGCCCTTCTCTACCACACCAAAAACATTTCCTCATCCCCTTCAAGAAATTTCCAGGGTGCTTCTTTCCGCACCATTGGAAAGTGGGGTGATGGATCTTTTTAGCACCGTTGGATTTATCCATTGGACCAGGAAAATTAAATTACACCATACTCTTCTTATCCTATTGATACCCCTATGATTCTATGATCTCAATTTCAACCTTTATGGCACATCGGAAAATTTCCCCATAACTATGAAAGTCACTAATTTCCAGAGTTTTCCACAGTCTATGTTTCACCCCATCAAAGAAGCGGTCAACCCTGGATTCGGGGTAACGACAAAAACAGAAGCGTATCGTGCAATCCTTGTGATGTTTTCCTAATAATCTCCAACAGATTCATCATCTTATTTCATGAGGTCAAGTAATTCCCTTTCCATCTTATGTTAGAGGGTGCACGAATTTTTTTTTCGGAAAACATCTTTCAGAAATCCTTCCATTCCAACGCCTCAATCTCTTCCCCAGGCTTCGTATTTTTCATCAAAGTCCATCATTGATTAGCTTCACCTTCCATAAAATAAGCATCCAGGGGAACCTTCTCTTGTTCAAAACATTGAAGGAAGAATAAGATCTTTTCAATGGAGTTGATCCATTATTCAGAAATTGTTGGTAGGAGGCCTTTTTATCATAAAGATCTCGATAGAAACTTGTTCTTTCTTTGGTGTGGGGGGGGGGGTTGATTGTTCCTATTGACCAATGTTTATATTCAAATATTGAGTTAGCTGATAGAGAAGCGTGAGAAAGTTTGCAATTTCTACTCCCATTGGATTGGGAATCTCATTAGTATAGTCATCACATTGATCTTTACATAGGTTTTTAGACCGAGTCCTCCTATTACCAGCCTTTGATTGTAATAAAAGGAAAGTTAGGGGTAACACATAAAAGCTAATACAAAGAAAAAATGGGTTACATATACTTGTCTTTTATTTCCTTAACATATGAATCCATAGGCTTCAATATATGATTTCCATTATCTACTTTCTAACATATATTCTTAGGGGATTTTTTTAATTACCCAAAAAGGGTTCATAATATGCTTATGAATTTACCAAATCATATCCCATGGGAGTGTCATGCCCAAGAGTGCAGCATGGCCCATTGTCGTGCACCAATTGTTGTTTGAGACTAGCTCAAAGTGGAGTTTTTTGGGTTTTACCCCAAGTATAAATCTGGCCAGAGCTGCCTCTACCTACTTGTATCCAGACAGTGAAGTATTTTCTTGATAAACCACTTACTCAATACTCACCAAAACATAGGGATGTTTTTATTATACTTAGTCTTTTCTTTAAGACTTTACTAGGGATTTCTAATCCTAATCCCTAAAATAACTAAACCTATCATTTGATACCTACTACGACAACCCTCCCCTTTTATTACACAATTAAACATAATTTATTACATAAACTTCACTTTATAAAGTATATAATATTGGTAGGTTTACTGTATTTGGGGATTGAGATAATTACATAACAACATAAAACATGAAAAACAACATCTTTATTGAAAACATCCTTTACATGACCACTAAATTCCCTCATACTTAGCATTGCATGTGATAACCTGAGGACATGCATAAAAAGGGTGATCTATAAAGCCCAATAAGGTAATAATCATGGAATAACATGAGGAAATACAATAGATGTTAGAAAATAGTCACACCAATAGAGCACAAGAGAATCATAAACATAAAGGCAAGTTAAATCATGATAATCATAACATGGAAATGTGGCAACAACACTAATCACGAAATTAGCATGAGCCAAGGCTCATACACATGAAGAATAATCAAATCCTCATTGCTTACGAAGCACGAGTAAAACCTCATTGCACTTGATTTAGCATGAGTCAACACCCTTTTATAGATGACGTATCATGATACTATACTTTACCTAATTCATTAGAGCGCTTTAAGGGTGCACCCTTCTTAAACATTTCATTTTATACATAAGTGTGCCACATGGATCATCTAACATGGATTCATAAAAAATCATCATTTATTACAACATTAAAAAATGTGGAATTCATACAAGAATATTTATAATAGATAATTAAACGTGCATAAAGCTGAATACCCTTGATAGAGAAATGGTAATGGTATTCACTACACAATGGCATTATCCTGGAAAATCGGTGCAATTTCAGCAGCATAACGATGTGACGTAAGAATTCATAAAAATGGTTGATGAGAGAAAAGGGGGTGTCTCAAAATATTTACATGAAATGTAAAGTAAGGGGTTCATATAGATACATTTCAAAAAAATGTAATGGAAATTAGATTCATGATACAAAAGGATTTATTGAATGTAAATGAGGAGAGAGAAATTCATTTCATAAATTCATCATAGTAATGGGTGTACATGGGAGGAATTTAATGATAGAGAAAGGGGTCTACCATCATTAAAACATAATGAGGGAAGTATTGTGGAGAGGAGAAACCATACCCAAACATTTATAACTGAAAATAAAATGGAATAAAATATTAAGATAATTGGACAAAAATGAGAATGGAAGAAGAAACCCTTACATAAAAGTATGCTTCCAAAGGCTTGAGAGAGGATTGAGAGAGGCTTCGTGGACTCTTTGGGCACATTTAGAGGACTTTAGAGAATTGAGGGCAGTGTTTGGATGAACTCCAAAGGTTTTGAGTGAGGAGGAAGTGAGAGCATGGGTGGGTTTATAAAGGAAATGTGAGGGAATTATTTATTATTTTGGTTTGGGACCCTCACATTAAACTTATCTAAATCAAAAACCATCCCATGGTATTCGCCCATGGTTTTTTAAAAAAGAGAAGAGGAAAAAATATTTTATAATTCCAAACTCCAAAAATATTGAAATAATGGGGTTGCTTATGTGGAGGTGGGTCACACTCTCAACGAAAACAATTTAAAAAGACAAGATGTTTAATAAGTCTTGAAGGGTCCAATAATTCTTTGTAAAATAAGTCAAACAAACACAAAATCAGATTATTTTAATGGTAAAAAATATATTGTCCTAAAATAAATCATGTCGTATTTTATTAAATCACTATTGTGTCATTATGATGTCATAAAACACATTATATACTTAAAAGGTATTCAATTTTTACCCAACAATTTGACTGGCTCAAAAAATTATGAAAAACTCACCATTGGATAATTTCGACAACCTGATTCCAAAAATAATATTTATTTTATCTAAATAATCTTATAAATATTTTAATTTTAACTTTTTAAATAAAAAATGACATTTATCGAAAATTCACTGGTTTTGACAAAAAATGGCTTTCAAACCATAATAAAAATTACAATTGCAATAATTAAATTATATGATCATATATATTTAATAAAAATTATTTTAATGATAATAATAATATTTTATTAAAATATTATTTAATTCAAAAATCCATTAATTCAACAAAAATAGATTTCTTAGTTGAATATTAAATAAAAATACTATTTCTACTTCAAAAATAAAAAACTATTCACAAGGTAACAATAATAAAATTAATGTATATTCATTATTATATACTAAAATAACAGACATATTAATAGTGCTAATGTCTTGTTACATAACCCCTTATAACACCCGCATATGACCAAAGAGTAAGGTGTGCGATGGTGACAGAATCTTAGGTTGGCTCGGATAACATTGCTCGGGTGGTAATCTCTATCAACTTCCACTTATCTCTTAGGCGGTTCCGCTCAAGCTAAACGTATTCAAGTTCAGCTTGGGCATGGTCAAGAGAAATTCCCAATGAAGCCACATTTTTTCTAAGCTCTAAAAAATGTGCTTCGTATGGAGCAATTCTAATAGATGAGGTCATTACTTTCTTTTTTTGAGTAAATTAGATTGTCAAAGCCCTATATTTATACTATTCATGTGATAACTGTTCAACGACTATATTAGCAATGATCAAAATTACTAAAATAAAACCAAAGAATAAGACATTTTATATAATAATTTTACATAAAGGGACATTTAAATATATCAAGCAAGATTTCCATTAATGAAAGTTTGGGTCGTTACATCACCAAGGATACTATCACTGGGATGGTTTATTATAGGCAACTAATATCGGTTTTGTAAAACTTATTCATCAACATAGGGTATAAAATCATCAGGAGTGAATAAATTAGAAATATTTTTTTAGTATTCTCCTGAATAGAAAAATAATTCATTATATGTTTATAATCAATTTTCTAAAACACATATAAGATTTAGGTTTCAGTTTTCAAAAAAACTATCATGTTATAAAATTTAACATGTAATTAATTCTCAAAAGTACAAGATTTTTTTAAATACTCTATAAGCCTTAAAAGTAGTGCAATAGCCTAAAAATATTCCTTCATCATATTTGGGTGTGAATTTTTGTAGCATATTTTTTGTATTAACGATAAATACTTTCCATCCAAATATTTTGATGTATGCAACATTAGGTTTTCAGCATGTCCATAAATCATAATGTTTTTTTATTAAGATATTCCCTTAATAAAAATTGATTTACAGTATAATATGCAATACAAAAATTTCAGCCCAAATTTTTTTACAATCTATTATTCAATCAGCATGGTTCTTGTAATTTCATATAGAATTATGTTTCTCCTTTCAATAACACAATATTCATATGGAGTTTTATAAGGTGATATGTTATTAGTAATTCCTTTCTTACTAAAAATGACTCAAAATCTGAATTTTCAAATTATCCACCATTATCACTATGAACAAATATCATTGGATGCTTTTTCTCAATTCTCACTATGGTTGACAAATATTTGAAATAATAAAAGACTATAGATTTTCATTCTATAAAATAGACCCCTTTAAATATAATGTAATCATAAACAAAATTAAAAACATATTATTTTCTTATAATATGCACAATATTTGTGTGATTGAAAAGATCTATATGCACTAGTTGTAATGCATCCTAATTTGATAAATCATTAATTTATTTAAATATTGACTTATTTTTCATTCAATATTGAAAAGGGTCACAAACTTTTGATGTATCAAATATATGATCTGATTGGTCATTAACAAATCGTTTTTTAGCATGTTTACATATGTTCCTATGGATATAGTTTCCTAGTATTCTATTCCATATCCAAGATTGTTCTTCCATTTCACTATGTCATGGTATGTCTTGGCTCCTAAGGTCATCTATGTTATCTGTATAAACATTCTCATGCGGGTGGGAAGAGAGAATGAACTCATTCTTGGAATTGTGTACTAGGAATTTATCATTACTAAAATTCACATGGAGACCTTCATCTCATAATAGGATTATACTTATAATGTTGTTCTTATGACCATTATCTAATAAAACATTTGATATTAAGGATTTTCATAGAAGAGAAATGTTACTTATACCAACTATTTCTCCTTGGCCATTGTCTCCGAAAGTGTCTCTTCCACCATTCATCTTAATAATATTTTAAAAGAAGTTTTTCTTACCATTCATTTGTCAGGAACATCCATTATACATGTACCAGGTATTATTCTTTGTACTTTTTTTATTTTTCTGAAAATTAAATAGTTAGTCATTCTAAATCTAAACATTCTTGGATCGTGGAATGTTTGAAAATAATATCACAGGGATCCACATTTTCTTATATATGTGAGATTTATGAAAACCCAATGATTGAGCTTTATTTATATATTTTTTTTTCTAATTTACACCACATTTATAGTTATTACAAAAAGATATCATTATGAAAAAAAATATTAATGAAATAAACTAGTTTTGTGTGAAAATAACCAAATCTAGAATTATTCCACAGTGGAATAAGTTAGGAATACATTTTTTCATAACATTCCTTACTAGTATTAATGTTTTACCAATGTTTGTTTAAGGAAAATATTTCATATTTTATTTTGATGACTAAATTCTTATCCACGTAGTCATCATTCATAGATTTTGAGTTTTTTTCTAAATTTGTTTTTTAGAAATTACTTTTTCTAGATCCTTAGAATGTTTCTAATTCCTAGAAATAACTTATTCAGGGATTTTGGAAATAGATACAACTTAAAAATGTCTTTCTTTAAGATATTTTTAATAACCTTATAATTATTTATTAAAACATTAATTCTATATTTTTATTTATCATGTTTCTTATTGATCATAGTATTTTCATTCTTATGTAACATGGAAAACATAGAGGCTTATTCAAATGAAGGTAAATTATTATCTTCTGATGAGGAAGATTATTCATCCAATGATTCATAATTTTCTTCCCAAGGATAAATAGAACATAATGATATGTTCATTAAAGATTGAGTAGTGTGTACCTTAGCTATAATACATTTATTCTCTATAGGAATTCTGGATATTAGATGAATATTTTTCTGTCTAGAAAATTAAACATCTGAGGATTCATCTAATGAGTCTCTACCACTTTCACTCCAACTGTCATTTTCTATCAAAGCATTCTTTCCCTATGACATGTATTGTCTTTTTTGATTCCTCACAAAAATTCTATCTTTCTTTTCTTTTCTTTTTATTATAGGAAATTTACTTTTGATATATCCACATTTATTTATTTATAACTTGTGAGTTCATAGTCATTATTATCTGTCATATCATTCTTCTTATATATGTAATAAATTTCATTCTTTCCAACAATCTTGTTTATCTTTTGAGCAATTTTGGATAGGTCATTATCTGACTATTCAAATTCACTTGAGTCTGATTCAATAACAAATTTTTTGGAATTTGTTGTCATATCAATATCCTTAGGAGTCTAGTATTTCATATTATTTTAATTAGTAGTAAATGAAAAACTCACGTTCATATTCTTAATATAATGAGCATCTCTCTCCAATCTATTCTCATGTGTCAAGAGAGTCCCAGATAACTCAGCAATTGTAACTGTTTTATCATTCCTAGAGTCATAAATATCGTTTCTCTTTGATTCTCACTCATTTGTCATGATATCAACAGTCATGTCAAAAATAAATTCATTATCGAATATTTCTCTTCCAGTAATTGTAATCTATTCACAATAGTCATAAATCTTTGTTGATCTTTAACTATTTTTTCTCCATAAGGAAAAAAACTGTGATCATCATCTGTAAGCATAGCTCTTATATTTTCAATAACATTATTTCTTCCAAAATGTGTAACTACATGTTTCATAAAAATGCTATTATCTTCTTTAGAATAATATATTTGGCCATATATATTCTCGGTCATAGAATAAATAAAATTATTGTGTATATTATTTATGCTAATAATATTCTTTTTCTTGATTAGTAATTTTTTTAACTCCTTATCAGGTATCATATAATCACCAGTGAGAATAAAAAAATTTCCAACACCACTGTTAATAAAAATATTCTTCATTATATCTCTCTAATATTCATAATCATTACCATAAAAATAGGTGGTATTTTAGGATTTGGATTACCAAAGGTATAAACATTCATTCCTACCATCCTAAAACCAAACACTTTCACTCCACGCATTATTTTAGTATATATTTATAATAAAAGTGTTTATATAAACAACTTGAAGAAATAAATAAAGTGTATGTAAAATGAAATTAAAACCTTCTTTATTATACTTAGATTAAATATCATTTTTTCAGATACCTTCTCTTATACCAATTATAGGATAAAAATAAGAGATGTAGATACTCCATTATAAGAGGTGGGTTAATTATAAATTTAAAAACATTTACTTTTAACCATAAGAAACCTTTTTTAAAGGAAAGTTAATCCAACAAGATTCACAAAAACCTATAATTTATTTAACAATGATATTGGAAGGGACCATGTTTTTATTACATTGATATAATAAATAAATATTCACATGGGTTTACTTATGTATGATTCTTCACTAAAGCATATAAATTCTTGAAACAGAGTTAATATAAATGATAATATGTAAAAATGTTATAAATTATGTCTTTAACAAAAATGATGTGGAATTTAAATATTCCATGATTAAGGAAGTAGTAAAATAGTATTGAAATCTTTTAACACAAGGAGAAGGGTGTCCAACAATTTTAGATAAAGGTCCCTTGATTTATACAATTAAGAAATCATGTCTTTCCCAAACTAGGTTAAGTGGTCGATATGACAATTCGAATCTGTATTAATATTCTCAAAGCCCTAGATCTGTAAGTTTAGAAGCACATATGACATAGTTAAATATGGAATACATTGATTAAGTAGGTAATAAAATCCTTTGTCTTCCTTTATCTTGGATGGCACCGATTTTATACGACAACCATCATTATCGCACAGGGAAGACAAATCATGTTGATGATTTAAGAATTTGGAACAAGTTGTTAAAAAAAACTCTTAATGGATTTCTTTTAAAGAAAATATGTCATATCTATCGAAGAGTAAAAATTATCCCAAAACTTTAGAGAAATAAATGTTCAAATGATTGGGTATTTATAGGCGAAATCTCCAATGGTAACATTTTCCTCCAATACTCATATTTTCCCTAAAACCTTAGAGGTACTTAGATAGGTGGAAATCATAACGGTTGTATTATAAATTAAATAATGAAACATTTTAGATAATAATAATAGTCACAAGTGACATTAGCTTTGCAAAAATATATAATAAAATGAATGTAATAAATATTACATTAAGGAAACACGTTTACTTTAACAATTATATAAAATCACTACATTAATGAAATATCATAATAATAAGAAATTTATGAAAAAGAAACATTAAGGAAATATTGTATCATTAAGAAATAGATAATATTAGATAACATTAAGAAACTATGAAAATCAGATCAAAAAATTATTAAGAATCAGAATCTACGAAACAATGTTATTGAGAATCGGTTTTTCTGAGCGATTCAGAATCTACGAAATTCAATAATTGAAAATAATTTTTTAGCAATTTAGAATCAAAGAAATACAATTATTTGGAAATGGTTCTTCTAAATGATTTGAAATATAAGAAATGTGCTGATTTGGAATCTGTTTTTTTGAGCGATTCAAAAAATAATAAATGCACTGATTTGAAATAAGTTTATCTGAGTGATTCGGAATCTAAGAAATAAAATGATTCTGATTATATGAATTTCTATCATATTTTTCATTTTAATATATAATCTAATATATCTTTAATAAAATTAGGTTACAATTATTTGGAAATTATGACAAAATATAACTCTACATGTAAGTCTAACAAACATAATGATTCTTAGAAAAATAAATATAAATCTAACAAACATAATGAATCTTAAGAAAAAAATTATTCTAACAAATATAATGTTTCTTAAGAAATAGACATCATTATAGAAATGTTTCTTTGATTTAAAAAATATAAATTTATGAAAAATCCATGAGGAAACATTTGACTCAACAATTGTGGTGCATGATTTCGAATCCTTGATTATCATTTGATCATAAGAAGGTGAAGGTTGTCTTCTCATAAGAAGATCTACATTATTTATTTGAGATTTAAATATTCATTTTTCATGTTAGATACTACTGCTGATTTTTCATGGATTTCTCTTAGTTGGAATCACTTTTGACTAAATTTATAAAGAGATCAGTGAAATTAATATGGGATGAAATGTGTATTTCTTATTTAGATGAGCTAAAATGACTTCTGACATCAGTTCCTACTCTTATTTTACTTTTGTATGGTACAGGATATAGTTTTTTTGAGACTTTTGGTTTTGTTATGGGTTTTATTCTATTTCAAGATGATCGGGTGGTGGCTTAAATATTTCACTATCTTTGACGAGATGAAATGAATTACCCCTCTAATAATTTAGATATTCTATAGTGATGAATGTGTTTAAATTTTGTAAGAACTGTCTATTATAAAGAGGTGGAAAATATTTTCAAAAAATTAGAGTATAAAAAAGATAATTTTTAAAAATAATAGGAATATTTGAATGATGAAGTAGGTGTAAAACCATCATATTCTAGAATTTTGTATCGCCTATGCCCTATGGATAAGGAATTTCACCCAAGATGTTCTCACTATGAATGTACCATCATAATCTATTTTTTAATCGAATAAGGATATGAAACCATGGGGAGAATTCCCTAAGATACAGAAGGATGATCAGGATTTTTTTAGGTAAGGTTTTTCATAGTTTTTGGTGGTCATCACTTATCCATGAATAATTTTTTGTAGGGACAACAAAATGATGATGGTATAAGAGGAACTCAAGAAACCCTATAAGATGGGGATACCATTTCAGGTTGGATTCTCTCTTTTGATTGTATTCTCAATTTTTGGGATTGGTTTTTCATCCCAATATCTATTAAGATCATTTTTCATTATTAGTTTCATATTTAATAATGAGAATTTTATATGGGAATCAGTAATATATAATATAACATGAGACAGTTATTATAGTGGTTAGGTATGAAGGGAATCACTGTTTTTTACGTGTCTCACATTTACACCTGCCCACAAATAAAAGAAGAGAATATGAAGCCCCATGGGTTTTCTAGACTCTCTTGTTTTCAGTATGGAAATGGGAAAAGGTTCACATGGAATTTTTTGTTTGATTATCAAGGACACCCTAATAGAGGAATCAAATATGGGTCATGAGTGATCAGTTGACAATGTTGGTGAAATTTTTTTGATAAGGGACACCACTATATTTGATGAAATTTGTAAGATGTATGTATTATATATTTTTATGTTTTAGGTATATTCTATAGCCATTATTTTAGATAAGGGTCCAAAATTTACACCTAGTATCTACAATAGTCACTAGGAGGTGATGGGCACCCAATTCAAGTTGATTATAAATTATCTTCCACAAATAGATGGCTAGAAGAAGTGTTAAATTTTGATCCTAGAGGATATCTAGTATTATTTAATCAGGAATTGTATTGGATTATAGTATTTAAATCTATAATGGTTGAGTTTTCTTTTAATAATAGTTATCACTCATTAATATTAATGGATACCATTTAGGTTTTGTGTGGTCACCAGTGTAGATCACCCCGTTGTGGGTTAGAGGTGAGTGTGTACTCTTTGGTGGGACTGAGTCTCCTTAAATAAATGTTTGTGATTATTTAGGATATAACTTATAATTTTTTTATAGATCTATGTCAAAAATAATATTTTATGTGGATCATTGAAGTTGTCATTTATATGTCTCCATTAGTAGTTGGGTTTTCTTGAATGTTTCTCTGTGGTAAGGACATTGTTGACTTGGAAAAGAGGTAATGTAATCCTTATGAAATGATCGACAATTTGATGTCATTGATATATTGGGAAGGCTTATTATTAGATATAAATCCTTAATTAGTTTTTTGTTTTTCATGATGTTCTCCATATATCACATAACCAAAAATACCATACTCATAACTCTAATGTTTTGAGTTGGGATGATATCAATTTAAGGGTTGTAAATATTTTAGGATGTGTTGTTTTTGTACACCATGTATTGATTTGGTAAGAGATTTAAATGATATACATGGATTATTTTATTTATTGTCTTGAAACAACCTCATTTCCCTTGACCAATGAGATATCCCCAAAAATTCTGTGGAACTCATCTCCATGCAGATCACTTTATTTATCGACTTATCATCATTGTTGTTGCACTGTATCTTGATGATTATGTAATCTTCCCATTTCATTTTCCCATAACTAGTGATTTTATGAAATTCTATGTTTTCTGATATGTCGATATTGTGGTGTTTCTTCTTTAATATTTGTCAAGTTATCTTTATCAAGGGGCCGATCCTTTGTTGGTTGCGGTGTAGTGAGTGTGTTTTGTTTGTGGTTTTTAACGATCTACCATTTCCACCATATTTTTTTGTGGTATATTATTATAAGACAATTTAATCAATTTCAGGAACTCTATCATTGAACATGTGTTCCGTTCATGTTGGTGGATCCCATTACAGTCTTGTGTGACTCGAATTTGATGTAGTTGGTAATATCTTCATCTTCTATAGGATGAATATTATTTAGATGGGTATACAAATTTTTTTACAATATATTTTTCATGATTTTTTTTGTAATTTGAAAATGGTGTTTTAAGAAAATATAATTTTCATATTGAATTTAAACAAAAAGTAAAAACGTATTCTCAAAGTGTTTTGAAATGAATTTATAAAATAGTTTTCAAATTGTGGTATTATAGATATGGTTTGGAAAACATACATTATTGGAATCTATAGATACCCGGGTGGAAGGTTTAGTAATATGCCATATTTATAGATATTGTCAAGGGGTTCACTCATGGGTTGTTCTATATCTCCATATTCCTATTATTCTTTGGACATGGTAGATAGTGTTGGGAGGCTTACATTTTTGAAAAAATCTTATACTCTTTAGATTAGAGTCATATATATAAGGATTTGGTGCATGCTACTGTCTATCTATTGGTATGAGTGTCCCATCTACCCTATCCTATAGTTATCATTTGTGGGTTATAACGTATTTTATGGCCTGTACTCTTTGTTATTTTATTTCTATGGTTTAGATAGGATAAGTGATGTTTTATGTTATTTGATGTGATTTTTTGTTTTTTATGAAATTACATGAGAAATTATTTTACCTTGGAATTGTGGAAAAAGGGAGAATTTATGTTTTACCATAATTTTGACAAGAATTTTTGAACTATAAATCTACCTTATTTTTATTAATGTTTAACATTTTAAATTATTTTACAGAGACTCCATATGAACACCTAGGTGGGATCCTACTAATACTATTTATCTCACACCATGTTCACCCCTTCAATAATGTGTAGATAGTGGTATGTATTTAGAGGTAGGGAAATAAAAGTAACCATAATGACATGGTGAGGTTTATTTTAACTATGTTTCGGTAGTAGGAAATGTGGTAGTTGTATTTTTTTAGTTCGATCACATAGAGTAGTTGTGTTTATTTTTTTGTCCTTTTATGTTGGACTTGTGACATGGGTATTATTTAAATACAACTTAGTTGTATCACTTCTTCTGGGTTTTTATATAACATTTATTTCTTGTGTATCCTTGTTATGTTTCATTCCTTCATGTGTGTATATATATGACAGTTTTCTACTACATGTTTGGAGATATTTGTCCAAATAGATGTTGTTGAATCTCGAGTACTACTCAATACCCTATGGAGATCAAGAATAACCTTTTGTTTATTGAAAATTTGGGTGGTTTTATAGTATTAGGGGGACCTACTGAGGTTTTTAATATTGAGTCCCATGAAAAAATGTGATGAAATGTTAACAATAGTTGGGCCATTGTGTTATAATATGTTTCTAATATTTTATGATGATTAAATGTTATTTTTGTTGTTGTTTTATACCATGTTGTTGGTATTTATCGTTCCCTAGAAGAAATGTATTGGTATTAACAATAGGTGGACCATTGTGGTGTTATTAACCATTAAAGATAGCTTACACATGATGTGTGATGATAATGTAATTATATCCACATATAGTATAGTTGCAGGAAATAATTATGACCCAATTCAAAACTAAATGCATTGAGGATACCATGTAATGAGATTTAAATGAAGGCCTTTAAGATAACGAGTAAATGATAAATAGACATATTTCTGGCCAGACTAGAGAATGAATTCCTTGAGGATACTGTGAAAACCTGTTTCTAGATTTTTGGGTAGTTACTGATCAAATCCAACAACATTTTCCATCTATATTTTATGGATTTGATGTAGGTGTAGTTGGGGATCATGGTGGTTTTGTTAATACAAAATCACTTAGTATTTAATTTTTTATTCTATCAATCACATTTATCATAATCATTGTATACACATGTTATACATATGGAATCATACTAATAAAACATTTTTTTATACCTATTTGGTCTTATTTCTCACACCTAGAATGAGAATCACAACATGAATAAAGAATTAATGTTCAAGTGTCTAAGAAAATGATGGTTTTGAGCGCAGTAGTAGTGTGGTTGGGTCGGCACCTAATTATGAGTTTTACTAGGATCAATAATTATTCTAGGATCAATATGATGATGAATTCCAATCTCCATATAATATAATTAAATAATTATATAAAGAAAAAAAGGGTCCCGAAACCTTTAGAGAGGATCTTGCACATCATGTTTATAATTAACAAAATTAATTTAATAAAGAAAAATAATACATGTATCTTTGGTATTTTTCTTCATTGATGATTTTGATAATCTAGAATGACCCTTCTAGATTATCTTGTTGTGGTTGTAAGGATCCAAACTAGAACCCCTCTAGCAGTGATCCACACGTGCTCTGATGGCCTCCATTCGACACTGGTTCTTCTCCGGTTTCTAGAGCGGTGAAGCGAGTGTCTTGTATCAGTCTTTATTTATTTCTAGTTTTGGTCCTTGAAGAATTTATCTCGTTATTGAGAGGGGAGAGAAGAGGATTCAAGAGAGAAATTGTTTTGCTCATCAATTCTCAATTCACCAGGCGTGCGGTGTGGTGTATGGAAAAATAAGGGTACTTTCCTATTTATATACATGGAATTTTATTTACAATATTTCATTACATAAAAAAAATTAAATACATTCCGTAACATAGAGAAAACCCATGCATTTAATAATAATACCACGTCATTATTTATAGTGCACCTACTTTTGCAAAACATAATTATAAATAAAATTATGCGTCACAAAATAATATCATACTTATTTTAATTTGTGCCAACTAGATAAATAATTATTTACCATCTTGAAAATAATTATTTTACTACCAGACTAACCATGGTTCGCTCGAACTCCACATCCATTTGTTGAACACCTGAATAAATAAATTAACAATTTATTCTCTTAATAACATTTTTATTTCTCAAACTAGAAAATAAATATTTATTCAATGTTAAATTAAATAAATAAATATATTTAATTTAATTTATGTGATCATTTTAACTGGAATAAAATTATTCCTGGGTCTTGAGAATAATATTTATTTCATTAATTAAATTCATATAGAATATAACTAAGACCAAAAAAAACATAGTTTGCGACCATCTAGGATTCTTTCTCATTGGAATTAGGCAGGCTTACCGAAACTCTAAGAGTACTATCTAGAAAAGGGTCATGTCACCCCTAAGAAAGAATGTAAATTCACTACAATGATATCCACATACGAACGCTCACTGTGTATTCTAATCCTTTTGTTGAAATATCTCATCAAGCAGGTTTCATGAACTTTTATTCTTGATACATCGTTCTTTGACTACCTAAAATAAAATCATTGTTACACCATGGCCATGTAATTTTCCATGACAATTCTATTTCAATAAAAGAGAGAAGATATAAACTTCCATAAATGGAAGGGACAAATCCTTCCTTGACTTGTCTATTAATAACATGCCACTCGTGACACACCCAATATACCCTACTTCCTGCCAACTATCGGTGAGGCAGTTTTCATCAGTAAATAAAAGTGCATAAGTCGTGACACATATTCATGATAATCTTAAAGTCTAAGGATCATTACACACACTCGCAGATTGAGATATCGGATGACACCAAAACATGTGGAATTCATAGTAGTGGGTCTGTTCTCATAATCTCTTATCAGGGAGATTACTCAGTGAAAACATTATGAGAGGAAGTCTCATCTGCTTAAGAGTACATGCACCTGACGATCTGCTTGTTATGTGTCCCATCATACCATGTCATCCAACCACATAACTATATTTAAGAATATTGTTATAGCATTTCATGGTTCTCATTATAGCGGGGAACTGCCATGACCTTATGAATGAAACAAATACTATATGACATTATTACATTATAGTCATGTAGAAAAGTGAACTATATGTAATAAAACATTAAATATACATGTATTCAAAGTAAAACCAATTGGTTCTATGACACCAACTATTAAAAACTCCCACTTGGACTAGAGCCAACTGCCTATGACTTTCAGTCTGGTAGACCTCACATGATGATAATGTTTCTGTTGAGTTAATTCTTTAGTCAAGGGGTCCTCCACGTTGTCTTCCATGTAAATTATTCTCACGGAAACTTCACCTCTCTATGAAAAATCCCTCAAGAAATGATACTTTTGATGTATGTGCTCCGTACACTGATGTGACCTTGGATCTTTTGCGAGAGCACCACTGCTGTATAATCACAGTACAGTGGGAAGTGATCTTTACTATTAGGTATTACATCTAGCTATTGGATTAAACTTCACATCCAAACTACTTTTTTATCTGCCTCAGATGCTCTGATATACTCTCACTCTGCTGTAGAATCTACAACCACACTCTGCTTTGAGATCTTCCACCTCACTACTCCACCATTCAATGTGAAGATATATCCTGTTTGCGACTTTATGTCATCTTGATCAATCTGGAAACTAGCATCTGAATATCCTCTGAAGGCTAGTTACACATCTATTCCATAATCTAGGAATATAATTTTTGAATGCCTCAGATACCTTCGGATAGTCGTGACTGCCATCCAATGGTGGTCACCTGGGTCAGCTAGATATTTTCCTACAACACTCAATGCGTAGGCAAAATCTATCCTAGTACATAGCATGAAATACATGACGAACCAAATCAATTATGTGTATAGATTCCTTTCCATTTTCTTTATTTACTCATGTGTATAAGGAAACATTTTCTTGGAATGATGAATGCCATGTGATGCTAGAAAAAATCCCCTCTTGGACTGTTCCATACTGAAACTCTTCAGTATCTTATCAATGTATGTACTTTGACTTAAGCCCAGCTATCACATAGATTTATCATGATATATCATGATCCCAATAATATATGCTACCTCTCCAAAGTATTTCATGGAGAAGCATTGATTCAACCATTCCTTAACAAACAGCAAGACTGGTATCTCATTTCTAATGAGTAATATGTCATTGACATATACTATTAGAAAAATGACTGCACTCCCACAAAACCATTTGTAGACACAAAGATTACATTCATTTTTGATAAAACCAAATTATTTTATGGCTTCAAAAAAATGAATTTTCGATGACCTAGATGCTTGGTTCAATAAATAAATTGATTTATTCAACTTGCATACCTTATTGACATCCATTGGAGTCACAAACCCTTCAGGTTGTGTCATGTAGACATATTCTTGAACGTTCCCATTAAGGAATGCTATTTTGAAATCCATTTTCCAAATATCATAGTCATGGTAATCCGCAATAGCAAGGAGAATTATGATGGATCTCGGCATTGAAACTGGTGAGAAGGTTTCATCGCAGTCAATTCCTATATGTTGTTTAAAACCTTTTGCAACCAGTCGTGCCTTTTAGGAATTGACTTGTCCGTACATGTATAGTTTCGTCTTGAATATCCATTTGCAAAAAACATTATTTTCATTAACTAGAGGAGCTACCAAAAACCGGACTTGGTTTTGCTACATGGAATCCATTTCAGAAATCATGGCTTCTTGCCACTTGGAAACGTATGTACCACTTACTACTTACTTGTGGTTAGAGGATCATTATTATCAACTAATAAGGAGTCACCATCCTCAGTAACTAGAAAACTATGCCATTCTGGATTTCTAACATCTCTTTTACTCCTACGTAGTACTTGTGTCTCTGGAAAAGATTCTTCTTCCACGAGACATTGTGGAATCTGTTCATGTTCCAACTCTTGTGCACCTTGACCCTCGACTTCATCAAAGTCTATCACCCTCCCATTATCTCTTTTGGAGATATTCCCCCTCTAATTTATTATGGCATGTATATCTGTTATATCCTTTTTGTCTAAGGGTTAGTATAAGTAGTATCCCCTTGTTCTCTAGGGGTATCCTATAAATGTACACATTGTGCCTCAGGGTGCGGAAAGAGGCCTTAGAAATCGTATGGAATACCATTTATCGATTTATTTGGTACTTGGTTCAGTATGTGTGCCGATGTTTGTAATGCATATCCCCAAAATGATAATGGAGGAGTTACATTACTCATTATTGATCTCACCATGACTAACAAGGTGAGGTTCCTATTTTTCACTTACACCATTCCATTGAGGTGTGTAAGGAGGTGTGATTTAGGATAGGATCCCAATTTATCATATGTAATCAATGAAGTCCTGATTAATATATTCGCCACTTTGGTCTGAGCAGAGTTTCTTAATCTTCTTACCAAGTTTCTTTTCAACTTCAATCATCTATTCCTTGATATTATCAAAGGAATCCAACTTATACCTTATTATGTAGATATATCCATACCTACTAAAATAATCAGTAACAGTTATGAAGTATGAGTACCCACCCCTTTCTTCAACTGGAAATGGTCTACACACATCAGTATGAACCAATTCAAGAAGAAATTTATCCCTTTCACCTTTCCCACCAAATTGGGCATTGATCATTTTTCCTTGTAACCATGCATGACATACTCTATGTGGTTTTATTTCAAAAGAATATAAATATACCTATTGATGTAACTTTTCCAAGAGTTTCTCATATACATGATCTTACTGATGATGCCAAAGTTCGGTGTGGTATGAGTCATGTGAAGTATCTTTGTCATCGATTTCCATTACTTGGTTTGTGTAATCCAACACATAAAGACTGTTGTATAAATGTGCCCTACCAAAACAAATGCTATCTTAATAAAAGAAGCAACATTAATTTACAATCATGAAAAAACCATCTATTTCTATTATGGATACATAAATTATGTTTTTGGTTACAAAAGGCTCATAAAAAAACACTTTCACACCATGTTCATCCCAGTTGTCAACGTGAGGTGGTAGTCCACGACAGAAAAAACAGCAAGTCTGGCTCCATTGACTACTCATAAATCTACCTCCCTAGATAAATCTTCTTAAATCTACTTGTTTCCTATATTTGGATACATATTTGAGCACAAAAAGTTGTATCTAATACCCAATTTGTAGAAATAGATAGATTGCATTTGATAAAAAACACACCTGTAGCTTCCCTTTGCTTATTAGGCTGGGTGCAGTTCTTCTTCCAGTGGCCCTTCTTGCCACATGTGAAACAAACAACCTTCTGTTCCCTTGCCTCCCCTTTAATCTTCCTTTTCATAGAAGGTGTTGAAGATTATTTGGGCTTAAATCTCTTTTCCTTACCTTTAATCATATTCACCATAAGGATATATGGATTTTCGCGCTTCATATCCTTTTACACTTGGAAAATGAGGAGAAGAATATCAGATTGACACTTCTCAATGTTTTTTATATTGAAATTGACAACAAAGTTAGAGAAGCTCTGAGGGAGTGATGCGAGAATGAGATTAGTGACCAGTTCTTTGGGAAGTTTAAACCCTAGAACCTCCAGGAACCCAATGTAGCCAATGAGCTTGACTACATGAGTTCTGGTTGGGAAACCTTCTCCAAACTTACTCTAAAAGAGTGTCTTAGAGATCTCAAACCATTCTTGTCTTGCTCCCTCCTGGTAAAGACCATAGTGGTGCTCGAGCATGCAATAAGCATCCATGTTTTTATGAGTCTTCATGAGATCACTATACATTTATGATAAAATCAATCATTTAACATCGACTACGTCATTTATATGTTTCTCATAGACAAATAAATCCTCATCACTCGCCTCCTTGGTAGGCGAATCAGGTAATACTGACTCCAGCACGTAAGACTTACACTCATGGCTTAGGTTAACCTAAAGGCATCTAAACCATTCTTGGAAGTTACTATGGATGAGGATGTTGTCTTTATCAAAAATTGATTGTTGGGACAATGTGTTTTATGAGCTTGTCATTTTTATTCTACATTTAAAAAGAGCAGATCATTAGTACTTTCTTGATTACATATTATGAGAAATGTTTTTTTATTAATTCTCCCACTATTTTATCAAGTCCCAATGGCCCTCACTATTGAACTCGGAATGTCAAGTTTCTATATCATTTTAGTGGTGAGGATACATTTTTCACATCACATAACCCCAAAAGGGTTGGCCAAGCTATTAAAAGGTATGTATGAAGGTAGGTCTTTTCCAACTATGGGCATGCAACTCTTTGATATGTTGATTGGACTCCCCAATATGGAAATCCCGACTTTGGATTTCCTCAACTCAGGCCTCAAATTTTACAAGAAGTCTATCAGGGACTACTCCTCTTGATGTAATATGGTTAAGTATCCCCAAATCTTTCATAAGGGAATCCTGTATAAAAGTAAGTGTCCAAACAAGTGTTGGTCAAACACATAGTTTTATTGTGTTTTTTCATTTAATCAAGTTACGAATGGCTTTTTCTGACATAATATATTATCTCTTATGCGTGAATTGATTATTAACATTATCACAATGTTGCTAATATTAAGTGGAACTTAATTAAGTGATTAACCATGTCTTGATAATATTTATGCATAAGTCTGGTTTATTTCGGTAACAACTTGCATGCTAGTTTAAATCATTAATTATTTGATCATGAAAACACATCCATAATGATAAACCATTCAACATAAAGATATAAAATAAATCAACTTGCATGATCACTATCTTTTCTAATGGTTAGTTTATCTAGTGGTTGAAAAACTAACCCTGGCCTATGGGAGAAACAACATGAACATTTTGGGTTCATGTTTACAGCTTCCACTTATCGACCTTTGTATCTCCTGAAAATGGTTTCATCTCGGATCCAGCTTAAACCATATCCACTAGCATGGGAGTTCTATCCATTAGATATGTATTTTTTAACTCACATGTAGGTAAAGGGTAAAATGGGATTTAAATAAATGAAACTTTCAGTACACATGACCTACATATTAATGAGGAGAAGGATCACAGGCCTACAAATTTTATTTATATAAATAAATTGACAGAATCCTTCCACATACAATGGTATTGGTCTAGCTCATAATCATCCATACATGAAACGATATTTACACATATATAAAACTAGATATCAATTTTTTAATCATTCTCGTTTGAGATAAATCACCCTTGAAAAAATTAATTAACACATTTAATTAATCAATCCTTTTATCTTAAATAATTTTTTGAATTTTATTGAGATTATCATGCATAATAATTTTAAACAAATAAATTCATTTAAAATTATCATTGTACGTAACTTATACCTTGGAGGAAACACAGTGAATTCCTATTCATAACTACCCAATGATTAGAAATGAAGATTACACAAATGTAAAATTAAACACATATATAAGAAACACATATCATGGGTTCTGCATCAGCTTTATACCCGCACGATGGAACATGTCTCAAATTTTTTTCTAATATAATAATAAATTTTAATAAGTCTGCTTAATTTGGATGAGTATATTATGTGTAGTTCAAACTACACGACGTGTACTATTTTTCACTATATATCTGAAGTACACATTTGGGGAAACAGTGTGTGAGTGTACTTTAGAAATCTTCGGGGTACATGGCATGTCCAGTGGGCCACACACCAAATTTTTCCTAATTACACGGTCTCCAACTGGGAAATCCGTGTATGGGGTACACGGTCCAAGCCTAACCCAAAGGGACTACACGCTGTGTCCATTGGGCCACTGCTGGAAATCCTTTTTTTTTTGATTTTCAAAAGCCGGTTTAATGGGTTCCGGTGCCCAAGCGTACAACCACAACAAAAAACCCAGAAACAGCAATCAACACACTAAAAACATTAGTAAAAATCATCATATGCGTACTCCTCTCCGCATCCCCTGCCAGACTCATCTTCTCCAGTGGTCGAGGCTGTTTCCCAACCTGGTGTCCTCCAATACTGAGGACTTTTCACCCGATTCCTGAGAAGTTCCAGAACCGGGTCTGGTGAAATCCTTTCAGCCACAATGTTGTTCGCAAAAGACACAGCGACCTTGCCTTTCTTCCTAGATGCTGAACGAGTCTGCATCGGCCGCGGGAGACAGGAGTAATCCTTCCTTGACCGAAAGACTCCAACACATAAAGTAATTTAAGACTTAGAAAGACTCCAACACATATCTTAGTTTGGTGAACCGATCTGATGCATTTAATCTTGACTACACAACGTGTACGGCCGAATACATGCCATGTGTTCTAGTGTTGTACGGCCAGGAAGCATTGGCACCTCCGGATGAGATCTTCTATTTTATTTTAATCAAAATTAAAAGAAATGATTGATTCTATAAGGTGAATGATAAACGAAAGAGGATGAATAGATCTAGAGATTCAGATTTATAAAATCATTTTCTTGAATTGAAACAACTAAATTATTAAATGAATAATTAATCTAAAAAATATTTAAATAATTATAAACTATGATGTAACCCTTCTGATACCACTTGAAGGTTCCGGGCGCAGTAGAAGCATGGTTGGGTCGGAACCCAATTATAATTTTTACCATGATAAATGATTATTCCGAGATGAATGTGATGATGAACACAAGTCTCTATAGAATATAATAAAAGATTTAGATATAGACAAAAAGAGGCCCAAAACCTTTAGAGACGACCTTACACATCATGTTTATAATTAATTTATTTAATTTTATAATGAATAAATTATAACGATGACTTTGGTATTTTTCATGTTTGATGATGTGGATCGTCTGTATTGACAGTTCCAAATTATCTCATTGTGGGTTTAAGGATCCAAAACTAGAATCCCTCTAGTGGCGATCCACACGTGCTCCGAAGGCCTCTGATCAACACCGCTTGTTCTCCGAGTGCTAGCACGGTGAAGTGAGTATCTTTTGTCGATTGTTCTTGATCGCTTGTTCTTCATACATGATGAATATCTCTCATTCTCTAGAGGGGATAGAAGAGGATTCGATGGAGAAATTTTTTGTCTCACCGATTCTCAATTCACTAGGAATGTGGTGTGGTGTGTGGCGCAATAGGGGTACTTTCCAATTTATATACATGGAATTTCAGTTACAATATTTAATTTCATAGCTAAAATTAAATACATTCATGGTATTAGAGAAAACCCATTCATTTAATAATAATACCACGTCATCAATTATTGTGCACCAACTTGCACAAAACGGAATTATAAATATAATTCCACGTCACAATATAAAAGCATTGTTATTTTAATTTTTTTCCCACTAGTTAAATAATTATTTACCATCTTGAAAATAATTATATTACTACCAGACCGACCTTGGGCTTATAGAACTCCACTTCTATTTATTAAACACCTGAATAAATAATTAATTAATTTATTCTCTTAATTAAATATTTTAGGTACAAACTAGTAAATAAATATTTTTTAAATGTTCAATAAAATAAATAAATTAATTTTATTTAATTTATAGGATCATCTTAACTTGAATAAAGTTATTCCACGGTCTTGATATTTATATTTATTTCATTAATTAAATTAAAATAGAATCTAACCGAGACCACCAAAAACACATAGAGTGTGACCCTCTAGGATTCATTATCATTGGAATTAGGCGGGCTTTCCTAAATTCCAAGAGTACTGTTTATCAACGGGTAAATCCACCCAAGAGAAAGAATGTAATGTCGCAACAATGACATCCACATATGAATGCTCATTGTGTAATATAATCCTTTTGTCCCAATATCTCATCAAGCTGGTTTCATGATTGTTTCATCAAATTTTATTCTTGATACTTCATTCATTGACTACCTAAAATAAAATCGTCATTACACCATGACTTTGGAATTTCTCAAAATAGTTCTATTTCTATCAAAGGGCTGAGATATCAACTTCCATAAATGGAAGGGAAATTTTTTTCCTCAACTTATCCATTAATAACGTGCCACTTATGATGCACCCAATGTACCCTACTTCCCACCATCTGTTTGTGTGACGTTTTTCGTCAGTAAATAAATGTGCGTATGTCGTGACACGTATTATTGATAATCATAAATTCTAAGGATCATTACACACACTCGCAAAAAGAAATATCTGATGACACCAAAACATGCATAATTCTTATTAGCGGGTATGTTCTCATAATATCTTGTCTTGAAGATTACTAAGTGCGAACTTCACGAGTGAAAGTATCATCTTCTTACGAGTACTCGCACCTGAAGGTCTTCATGCTATGTGTCCAATCGTATCATGTCATCAAACTACAGAACTATATTTTAGAATATTGTTATGGCATTTCGTGGTTCTCATCATAGTGGGGAACATCCATGATCTTTTCAATGCAAAAAATACTCTAAGATGTTATTGTATTATAGTCATGATAAATAATTAACAATATGTAATAATACATTAAATAAACATGTAATCAAAGTAAAACCACTTGGTTCTAGGAAACCAACACTTTCAGAAAATAGTGGGGAATATGGTAGAAAACAAAGTCTTAGAGAAAAAAGATAGAGGCAAGACTAGGATAACATCTGTAGGATATCTATATAGTCACTAGTAATTTATATTCATACATTATTAGTCTTTTTTGGGATTAAACACAAATATCCTAGTTTATTTATCTTTATTAATTATCATGACAAGTATTCCATATGATATTGTATTATAATTTTCTTGATTTAACCTTTATTACTATGATTTGTCAAATATTATGTAGATTATTATTTCAATGGAATAATAATGACAGTATAGACTCTATATTGACTATTTTTGCCTCGTTGTTACTAATCAATAACATTGTGCATGTAGGGTGATGCGTATAAGGTCTTGTGGTTCTCTATATCTGACCTGGTGGTTCGATGCAGGGGAAGAAATACCATAAAATAGTATTCCTATTTTATTTTGACCAACCAAGGTTATAGTAATATAAAGATAGTATTTATGAGTCTAATGTAAGGATTATTCAATTTTAAAGCCTAACTAATGTGTAGTATACGTTCAAGTAACCATTTATGGTAAATATATTACTATTTTATTTGATTTGGGTGTGTTCATGCATCATGATTATTCATGTGGAGTCATATTCCTTAAATATAAATGTTTTTTGTAGTATAGTAGTTCAATAATTCAATAAATTAAATTTTTATCTATTTCTAATAAACTTATATATATTTATTGAGTGATATATATGGGTTTTATACTTTTAAGATATATGAAATAAAATAGATTAGTTGAACCTAAGCATGATCATTTTTTTATATACGTGACTATGAAAAACATATAGGGATGGACTCATTTGTTAGTTCTAGGAGAGATATACCTTGGGTAATTGATATAAACTTAGGAGAACCACAAGTGATAAAATTGACTAATTTCAATCTATCATAATGAATTTTTTTTTAACAATCATCCTTCATATTCAAGAATATTTCATCACATAAGAGACTAATGGGACTACTAGATGACATGGGTCAAGAGGCTTCTAATAAAAATGATACTCCATTTCCACCAGTTGTTTTGAGGAATTGAATAGCATATCATGCTCTTATACATGGTCCTATGGTGTTGGTAGTGCTACCACATCCGTAGAGAGTCCTTCAACTTGATCGTTCCCATGAGATCGGGGCATCATGGTTTGTGGTCAACTATCTGATAGGTATATAGCTCCTATATCCACCGGAATCTCTAGGAACCCAAGGATTATTGGATATAGGTTTTTATATAGATATCATATATGGTTTCTTCAAACTCATTACAACACATGAGGATAGTATGGTAATCCTAGAAATGATAATGCTATAAGAACCCACCAATAGATAATGGGGAATCATGGGAATGTATAGAAGAGGTGAGGGTATCACCTAGGAGGCCTTCAAGGGAATATAATTTTGGGAATTCCATACTGATTTTTGAAGCCTTAATGATAAGTGGAGGTCATGGTGAATCAATAGGGGTCCAAAATTATATTCACATTCTGTGCTTATTTCTCTAAGATGCATGGCTATACTTTTATATAGTTCGATTAAAAAGGAAAAAAAGGACGAGAAAATTAAGACCTATGTTAATACTAAAAATGTATTATTGGTTTGGACCATCCAAATTAACATGTTTCCTGAGTTTTAATGAAATCAAAAGACTATCAACAAGGTATTTTATGTTGATTGAGAGGTTGTATTTTTCTCCCTTTAGTGCTCATGTGGGTGGACCTCCCACTACTAAAAGGAGTGCACCATCTAGTAGTAGGAAAAAGAAATGATAATAGAATTTATGTGGATATGATTATGGGTTTTCCATATCTTTAGAAGCTTATATAATGTTCTTTTAAGGTTTAATGATTAGAAATTTTCATAATTTATATATAATACATTAGAGAATGTGTTGATAGTGTGGTATGATGGGGAAGAATTCATATTTTTATTAAATTGTATCAATGTTGAGCTTCAATAATTGTGGAATAAATGTGTGATATATTAACTATGAATTTTTTCAAGGTTATATATAGAAGAATCAGTCAGTTATGAATCACATGGGTAATATATCTCGAGGGAAGAATCATGATATTAAGGTATGATGAGTATAAGTAGAGGATCAATCTCTAGAAGAAATTTTCGAGGGAATTTCTACTATTAGAGGTGTATTCCTAATAAATTCAACATTTTTATATAACTTTTTGGATATATATTTTTTTTTAATTATTTTCAATATTTACAAGTTATTATTCAATAAAAATTATCAACCACACTTTCTATTATGTTTCCTTCCATTGATACACAATTTGGAACAAAATTACACTATTCTCAGTGATTCACAATGTTTCCTATAGTAATTTATTCTTAGGGAAAACTATGGGATGTAATAGTTCCTGAGTTTACAATCCTAAGTGTTATTTATGGAATGGATAGTCTAATAATTTTTTGATCTCACATTTATTGTTGTCATAGTTAGGTTTATGATGCTTCCTTAAAGGGGGAGACGTTCGAGATGATGAGTGAGTGGGAATTTGGAGTTTTTAGAGTTGGAATACACGTATGAAAACATATGTTGATAATGGAAAAAAATAGTGTTTTCTCTCTCAACAAAAACTATGTTAGCCCCATAGTATTTTATTTTTGTTTTGGATCTCTATTTGGATGTCATTTCAAATGACTTCACATGATCTCCCCATAATATAGATGATTTCAATAAGATAGAGAATGTTTTATGTGTATGGAAGATATCAATACCCCTTTATTTTTTAGTTATAATTAATCTAAAAGTGATTTTTGTTCATATTTATTACATGGATCTAATTGAATTTATCCATAAAAGTAAATAATTGTGGGTTACACCTGTCTTGTTTACCAAAAATTCCAATGATATAATTATACTATGTATATATTATAGATTGTTAAATGTAGTAATGATCATGAATAGATATCAATTAAACAACATAAAATATCCATTTAATTATTGAAAAATATCATAAGTATTCTATATTATTTATTTTTAAAAATGTTATCACAATTTAAATGTTTGAGAGGATGACACCACAATGGTAACATTTAGGTTTATCTATAGGAAAAAGAGTACATGGTAATTTTTTTTGGACAAATTAATGTACGGACAATGATAACTTGTTTTAGTATAAATATATTACATCCATACATTGGCTATTATTTCGTGATGTTCATTGAAAATATCCCCATTTAATAACTAATTACAGAGCATCATACCTGAAATCTTGGAAATATATTATATGTGTTTCAAGAATATTCACATTATACCAAGATCTATCTGTTTAAAATTTATATTAATGAGTAGATATTATTTATAAATATTTTGTTAGAAAATGGTATACCAATAGAACTATAAAAATTTGAGGTATTCATTCCCAAGAAACATCCACAGAATCTATTAGATACTAGGATATTTCTAAATTTTTCATGATACTATTTTAATTTTACATAAAAACTATGTAATATATCAGAACCAGTGGTTATGATGATGAGTAAGGGAGTAATGTTAAAATTATATGGAAAAATATGAGAAGTATTATCTTGATAATAACTAGTGGTAGACTAAAACTCTAATTATATATATTAAAGATCAAGGGACTCGATATTCATCATAATGAATTGAAAAAATATTTTTTTTGGTAGATGTAGAGATGTAAAGGGAGTCGGTTCTAGCTTATAGGTAACATAAGATATTTCAACATGATGGAGATAATCATATTCTTCATATGAAGATTATCGTTCTGTTCTACACATTGACGTGTTTGAATCACTATCACTTTGGTGTGAGGATAGTTTTGTATAGGGACTATAAGAGGATTATCTATATCATCAATTAGTAGGACACCTATATAAGGAAGATGTCATATGTGATGTACTAAAATATGGTTGAATTTTTTTTTGGTATTATTAACTATGTATTTTTAATTTTGTTTTATGTTATTTTAGCTTTATGATATAGGTAGATTAAGAATTTGGTGAATTGTGATTCTCTATACATGATTCACTCCTGAGTAACCAAACCAAGTTGTAAAAATGAAATCAAGTGTTCCTCCCCTTACTCTGATGGGGACCCACTACTAGTGAGAGTATAAGTCTGTCCATGGGTAGAATATTTACTCAAGAAATAAGGAAAATAATTCATATATATTTAATTAATATATGACGGTTTCATAATATTAAATATGACTGTAAGAGTAAATAAGAATAAACATCTCATGACTTAATAACAAACTCAAGAATAATAACTATATCGTAAAAAATAATTATGATTTAAACACTTGTATCTAAAAAAGATGAAAATTATAGATGTTATACACTTAAATACATGATATAAAATAAAAAATGAAAAAGAATAAACCATCCAAGAATCCTAATCTCTGGCTCTTTCATCTACTCCCGAATCATTCCTTAATGAATATGAGCTAGGCATAAAAATATTGATGCTTCCCCTTATCCACACCTAAGATCAAATAATATACCTAGGTATAATTTTTTTAGATGAGATATATATTAGTAGGCCACCACCAATGAAATATATACAAATAAATTCTATGAATATAAATAGTAAAAATGTGGATGTATATAAAAGTAAAAATATAAATAGAAAACCCACACCTATTTTAGCCTCAACCTGTGCCTAATCATGTAAAAATTTAATTTTATGCATTATGAATCTATTTATATGTATGGAACACATACAGTTGTATACAATATTGTAATAGATAATAATAATAATAATAATAATAATAATAATAATAATAATAATAATAATAAGAGATGATCCAAAGTGAAACCATGGAATCCTTGAACATATGGTTCTTCCTTCTCATTGTAGTATCCCATTACATCTAGAAATAAGGTTTTGAGTGTAATAAAATGGAAACATATATACAATTACACTGTTAAAGTTTCAAATTGAGTTCATGGATATCAGAAATATTTATTTGGTGATAATAATGGCTCGGGTCAATGGGGTTAATCCATGGAACCCTGTGTCCATACACATCAACCTTAATCCAAGGATTGTATGCAAGTAACTATAATATCCATAAAATATTCAAGTGAATAATCTATAAATAACTAAGGATTTAATGTAATAAGGAAAAACTATATTTTTAGTCGGTTTTAACGATACCAATTGGCTAAATGAATTGTATTGGTGTCCACATAGTGCTCAAGTCATTCGCTATGGAATACTAGGATTGATCATTTCTGACCACTCCTATAAACATGAAGAGGTTCCACAAGTAATTTCACCTTATTTACATTCCATTTATAACAAAGGTATTCATGGGGCATGTAATAATCATTCCTTTTAATCATTTAATTGGATTAATCCCTTACTATTATTTAACATTATAATGTGTTCCAAAGACATGAAACCATTATCAATTAAGTCTCATTATCATTTATTAGGTTTATTCGTTACCTTTCATTAAACCTGAAAATTGTATAGGATATTTAACCATTTTCAATTGAATTAAATTTAACTATGCCATGTGATATCTATAAATATAAATACTATTTTAAAATTTATGTTACCTTTCTTCAATTTAAGAACTTAGCTTAATAATTTTAATGTTAGACTCACCCAAACAGAGTCCCAACTAATCACAATTTAGTTAATTATGACATAAATTAAGAGAAAACATGAATGGGTTGTTTATGTTGAAGTACAAATCTCTAATGGTAAAAACGAATATCATTATGTCTTCAAAATAGAGTCTATACATTTTAAATTAAGCTTGATAAATAATGAAAAATGTCTATTGAAAATATTATGCACACAATATAACAATTTATAAATTATTATAGATTAAGAGATAGGTTATATAACACCATTCGTATTCTTATATTAGATGCCTTGTCCAGTATTAGACCTTCATTTGGCCCAAATTAGAATTAAAAAAGATAAAAAAAATCCAAAAAAATAGGGAATCTATTCCTATATCAGGTTGAATTAAAAAATATGTTAAACTCTTGATTTTGATTCAATAAAGAAAATAAACCAGTAAACCAGGTTGAATCACGTTGAGGAGCTCTCAAGGGATAATAATTGTTGTTACATCTACTAGAGGAATGAAAAATGGGGTTAAAATTATTCATCTGTTAGGTTAAAAATGAAATTTTAAACAAAATATTGGGATCCAATGGTTTGGCCACACATTTGTCCAAGCTATGAACCGACTATGCCCCATGAATTGTCCATAAAGGAACAAAAATGGTTCATGATCATGGATTGGGAAAAAAATCCCAAACATCTTTATATGAATCTATTAAAAACATTATATATCTTACATGGGAATTAATCCTAGTTCACATTCTTAGGGGAACCCATGTGCCCAATTCAAAGGACTGAAATTCCCTACACAGTTAAGAGAATCCAACTTTTTTATGATACACTGTTCCATCTACTTATGATGCCCAATTGTTTCTTCCACCAGTCCGGGATATGAGCAATCAAAATGACTCAAAAACTAGTTTTCATCCATATCATCATTAATAAAAATTATGAGGTAAAATTAAAGGATTTAAATGAAAAATGAAAGGATATTCTCCATATTGAAAAATTGAGTTCTTACAGTCTTCCCTCCTTAAAGAGAGTCAACCACAACTTTTTCTTCTAGGGCTGGTAAAACATTTCTTGAGGAAACTGCCAACAATTGATCGTGTACATCAGCCACCAACTCATTATTATAGTTACTAAAAATTAATAGGCCTTTAATAGTCTTGAAAATTTCCTTTATTAGTGCTGGAGTATTGTTAGATAATATAGAGAGATTAAATCTCTTGTTGTTTGTCATCACTAAAAAAGAACTAATAAAGGACCATCTGATCATTTCCTGTAAAAGATATGACAAATTAATCCTTTATCTATACTTATAGAAGCATTGATAATGGGGCATAGTTTTTTTCTATAACAGCGTACTACTGCACTAGTGTAGTGTGCTGTAATAGCACACCACACAACCAAAAACACCACAAAATTAGAAAATTCAAGTATGAATACAAAATTTAAATGAAATAAAATTTACCTCACAAATATAATGTAAAATAGAATATATTATAGGTAGTTAAAATATGTAATTATATAATTACCTATGTAGAAATTATTACATATATTCAAAATTAGCAGTATTCATTTGTCTGTTGATCCTAAAACGAGATGGAGAAAAAACACCTATATATGAAAATAATTCTTCTGTTAGTGATAATATAATGAACTAAATTAAAATAAAGTCTTAATTTTGAACTAAAAATTTAGTTATATGAGGAAACTTGTGTATAGTCTTGAGTTTTGGTTTATTCTTTCATGTCACGCCTCTTTTCCATCTTCAAGCATTATCTCTATGAAAACTAACTAAATATGTATAAGAAAAAAATATATAGAAATAAATTAAGCAATATTATATAAAATAATGAGATAACTACGTAGGACTTTTTCCTTAGTATTGGTGATGTAATGCATGTTTTAAAATTTAATGACACTTATATATTGAAACGATGCACTTGGATTAACATTAGTCACACCATGAGTCATATTGAGGTGAGTCTAATTCTTACCCATCTCAGATGATTTATCAGTCATTTTCATAAATAATAAAAATAATATGAATTTTTTTCATAATTTTGAGCATGTAACTTGTATTTTTTTTAAAAATGTCATTATAATATATAAACATTAACATTTACTGAAATTATTCACCTTGTTTGTCATTTTGACATGATACAAATTCATAAACACCACAAATGACTTATGAATTTTTTTCTTAAAATAAAATTGTAGAAAACTAGATTTCTAGGTTGTCACATCATGTTACCTTGATATATTATGTATTCAATATTTTCTAAGTCCCCTATTAGTTGAAAATACTTAAAAATATATTTTTTGGGTTTACTATAGGTTTCAGGACAGGTGCACACCATGTATATGAAGTACATGTTGTGTACATGATGTACACGATGTATACTTTAAGACAAATTCAAGTTGTGAAGTGGGGGTTATGATACAAGCTAGTACACATCATATACCTGAGGTACACGTCATATAGTTTTTAAATATTGTTTTCTAACTTGAGGAGACACAATTTTAGGCATACTTATCAAAAATTTCCTTCACATCAGACCAGGGGGTACACATCGTGAGCTGGCCCATGCCCAGCATAAAGTCACCTATTTGGAAGTTCCACTCGGTCTATTCATTCCATACCTTTTTATCTCAACCCTATAATATCACTAGGGGATTTTCAGATGCACTCTTTCTTTCGGATCAATCTGATCAACTATGAATCTTCATTACATATGTGGTACGTCTCTACGAGTAAGTTTTCTATTATATATAATTTTCCTCTCCTTTTGGTTCTAAGATAAATTCTTTTTATGGGTATATATAAGTTTATATTTTCCTAATAAGTTTATATTTGGCTTTTTTGAAGATAGAAGAAGGGATATAAGGCTGTTTCTATAAAAAATCAACCATGTTTTTGTGAATGATCTTTATCCTTTATTGGGTTCATCAAAACCTTCGAGATATGAGGCTTCAATCTATACTCCTCTTAGTATAACTAATTGGAATGCATTAAAATATAATTTACTGTTCATACTTGATTGAGATTTGGTTTTTGAACACTTTTTTGGAATCCTTCTTGAGTGATAGTTTGTGAAATCTTAAAAATTGGGGTTTTTTAATGAGTGCTTTGGTTCTTGGTTTTAAAATATGGATTTTCAATTGGGTGTTTTTCTAGATTGCTGGAACATGAATTGGATTATATTTTTTCAATAAAATGGAATGTTGTAATGAAATAAAATGTGTCTTTGAAAGTAGTTGTGCTTTGGTTTTTAATAAAAGGTCAGTTTTATTTATGTGGTTTTTTTCAGTAATGGAAATATTTGTCATACATGGTGTTGGTGTGATTTCATAATTAGTAGGGAATGATTAAGCGATGAGTACCATTTGGGTCTAATGTATGTGACCATAGATTGGGGTTGGGTGTTAGTGGGACACAAATTTATTATACAAGAGACTAATCATGAGTAAGGAACCATCGAACGAATCATGCATCTGTTTGTGTGTTGTGAACTATAGAATAGGTATGCGAAAATAATAATCAGAAGTTTTTATAAGCATTAATTAATTATCTTATGGAATATAAATTGATGATTATTAGTTTAACTTATTTTTGTTTCCACTTGTTTATAATTGGTTTTTGAACTTGTTTATATTTTATTATAAACTATTTTGAAAATTTTTTAAATATAAACTATTTTATACAATGTGTAACCCGTTCTATCCTAGTGGCATGAG
This sequence comes from Viscum album, assembly GCA_963277665.1. Classification (NCBI taxonomy): domain Eukaryota; kingdom Viridiplantae; phylum Streptophyta; class Magnoliopsida; order Santalales; family Viscaceae; genus Viscum; species Viscum album. The sequence continues at coordinate 1,296,877,646 of OY728142.1, read as the reverse complement.
TAGGTAAGTCATTGGGAAAACCTACTGAGTTATATACTTATCCCTACTTTGGAATTGTGGTGCTTTTGTAGATTCTACCATTCAGGATAATGTAAAATGTAATGTATCACACTTTTTAAGCACCACGTCATGATACATTAGACTACTTGGTGATGTTGGAGCATGGATCTTGTGGAGAATGGAGTCTTGTTATCCTCTTAGAGTTTATTTGTCGTCATTACTCTGTTTACATGGATATTGGGATGTGTTCTGCTGAAGCATGCTACGGTTGGTTTTCATAAAGAGAATGATTAAAATGACTTAGTTATTTCATTCATTATATAGTGAGATGTTTACTACTAGGTTTTTGGGTTATTGTTTTAGTCATTACAGGGTAAATCATCCCCCATATTCATTGAAAATCAATAGAATTTATTTTCAGCCATTGGGACCTTGGGGATGTCTCTTAGGGCATAGTAATGCCTCATTGTACTCTCAAGGCAATGATAATTAGTGGGTAATTACAAATGGTTTTAACTCGTTTTATGTTTTCCTAACAATTAGTCATCAATTTTCTTGGTCTTGGAGATGGAATTATTTACTTTTTATTCAATGGGTTGTAATCTTAGAAAGGAGTAGGATTGCTGGAACATGTAATGTATAACAGAAAAATACGTAGCTAACTTGTGTATAATATACAACATCTTACCAGGGAGTTTCGTACATAAGTGTTTGGAGAAACTTTTAGAATTTTGAAACCTCATTGTCATCATTTTATCATATGAGATAAGCATTAAATGAATTGTAGAATAATGAAATCCCACTAGGAGTGCATACATAATTTAGGGTAATGACTAATGTTTTAAACAAGTGTTGATTTTGAAAAATGATAAAATTGTTTTTCAAATGAAATATTTTGAAAAATTAAATACTTATAGTATTTTGAATGTGTTTTAATTTTCAATATAAATGTTGAATATTTTCAAAAAAATTTGAACATGGAAAAATGTTATTTTTGGAAAATAATGTTGTGATAGATTATCTGATAGAATTTGAAAAAATAAGCCATATGTTTTTAGAGAGTTTGATAAATGGACATTTTTTTAGGTTTTGAAAATGGAAACTGGTAGGCATTATCGAAACCAGCCCGATGAAGCATCAGAAAATAGGGTTGTACCTGAACCAAGGGTGAACCAAGAGATGGTTTATAGTATTGTCCTAGAATTTCATGATATGGATATGGGTAACTGAAGGAATGAGCCATGACATGTGGATTATATGGTCTAGTTCATGAAGAAGAATCCACCTAACTTATAGGGTGTTGCTGAACCTGAAAAGGAATAGGTGTGACAGAGTTAGATTAATAATATCTTCATTTTAATTAGAACACCATTGGAGATAAAATTTAATATATCCAAATATATGCTTATGGATCTTGCACACCAGTGGTAGTATTTAGCGGTCCAGGACAATTTAGATGAAGGCCTTACTTGGGAGGATTTTTAGGAATTTCTAAATAAACAGTAGTATCATTATATGTTAAAAATCTATGAAATAGAATAATTATTTATCCCGATATAGGATAATATCTATGTCACATAATATGAAAATAAATTCATTAATTTAGTGCATATTTTTACCAAATTTTGAAATATTTTCATCTTTAAAGGCACCCATCTTCGAATCAAAACTATGTCAAGAGATGCGATAAAAGATTGCAGTGATCTTTATTACTGATTATACAAGGATAGTGAACAGAGCATCTTTGGATGAACCTGATTTATCATGATATATGGGTGGAGGTATGATAAAACCTAATTGGAATAGTGGGAACTAATACACTAGGAGAAATCAAAAAAGGGACACATATTTCCAAGGTGAAAGTGGAAATCAAAATCAGATTGCTAGATCAGTGAACATTCCTCCACGATCGAAGAGAAAATTATATTGTATTCAGGGTGGTTCTATTGACCACATAAAGCATGAGTATAAAAAAAATATAAATAATTCCATAAATGCAGGAATATGGGGAATATTTAGTGTTATTCTCACAGTGATCCTAGGTTAGGTTCTAAAGACACTTCTCAAGAGTTGTAAGCATCGTATGAATTGACATGACGAGGATGGTATAATCAGTCTGATCATCAGAGTAGAGCTTCCCTTGGTCATTCTAGGAATTCCTTAACTCCTTAACTAGGTAAATCTGATTAGGGTATCAATGAGAATAATGCAGCGCTGAAGTAATTGTATGAATATGAGTAGTTTATTTTTGTTGACTAGAACGAACCATCTACGGTGAGAGGTACAATTCATTTTAAATATACACTTTTTCAAGTTCTCTTCGATACTGGTTCATTATAGTGTTTCATTGCTTCTCATAAGGTTTTTTTTCTATTATTAATGTTTGGAATGATGCCTTCAATTTTAAAACTACAATCTCATATCAGGAAATGATAATGTAAAGACTTTGTGTGTAGAGAATATGCTATAACTGTTGATGGATGTGAGCTTAAATGGGAATTTTTGGTGTCTCACATGTATATCTATGATGTAATATTGGCTATGGATTGGTTGATAATGTTCAAGGCTCACATTGACTACTATGAATGGATAATTAATTTCACCACTGATGATGTAAGGGGAAATCATTTTAGAGTATAGAGGATGGTAAAGAATGCTAAAAAAAGCTTGTTAGCAGCAAAAGTGGAAAATATCTCTTATCAGTTGGTACCATTGGATTTAGAAACAATGGAATAAATCGAGGAAGATATTTTTCCAGCAGATGTCGATCAATTCCTTGATGATCTTCCCAAAAAATTCTCAAGGTTAACATCTCTAAAAGGAAATGGAATGTATGATTGATCTCTTTCGGAGGACTAGTTCTATTTTCCATATTTCATACATTATGGAACCAAAAACGTTACGGGAATTGAAAGTGCAGTTGGACGAGCTGGATGGTAAGGGTTTCATTGGGCCATGTACATCTCTATGGGCCACATCAGTCTAGTTCATGTAGAAATCAGATGGAACTATTCGGTTGTGCATCAATTATAGTAAGTTGAACCATGTTACGACTAATAACAGATATCCACTTTCACACATTGATGATATGTTCTATCAATTAAGGGGATATCAATGGTTCTCTAAAATTGACTTGCGACCAGAATATTAATAATTGCTTGTTTGGAAAATGATATTCCAAATTCAACATTCTGAAGAAGATATAGCCACAATGAATATGTAGTCATGCCATTCGGTCTAATGAATTCGCCAATTGTCATTATGGATTTGATGAATGGGTTATTACAATGATAACTGGATTCTTTTGTTGTGTTGTTTGTGGGAGACAACTTGAAGTATTCAAAGAGAAGGACTAACCATGAGGAACACCTAGAAAAAGTGTTACAAATTCTATGAGATCACTGTTTGTATTCCAAATTATTAATGTGTTATTTTTGGATACATGATGTACATTTTACTTGCCATGTAATTTCTAATAAATGTTTTTTATTGATCCTGAAAAGACCGAATATGTTATCTTGTGGAAACCATCGAATAATGACTTTTAATACAATGTTTTCTAGGTCTAGCTAGCTACTACCGACAGTTTTTCTATGAATTCTCATGATAGTCATTGACAATGAAATCTCTAAAAATGAATAATGCTCAATTCCAATGGAAAAGGTAATCCATAATTCTTTCTATGAACTGAAATATTAGATTACATCAGAAGCTATCTTGATTTTTCGAAAATCTGTATAGGGGTATGTGGTGTACATTGATTCTTAAGGATCAAGGTTGGGTTCTGTTCTCATGGAAGAAGACCATGTGGGTGATTCAATTTCAAGGATAATGTTGGTGAATGAGAAGCATTACCCAACACATGATTTGGAGTTATCTTTATTCATCTATGATTTGAAAACATGGAGATATTATATATTTGTTGAGAAATTCTACGTGTTTACAGCTCATAAAATATTGAAACATATTTTCTCACAGTGGAATTTGAATCAGCAGAAAATGATATTGATGGAGTATCCCCAAAATTTTGACATTGAAATGATTTATACACAAGAAATAGGGAGTTATGTATTGGATGCATTAAGTAGATATTCATTTTCTCAGTTTGGAAAAAAGGATCAGACGAATGAAAGTTGAGGTTAGTCTTAGCCGACATTCATGTTGAATGTGAAGACCGTGATGATGATGTGGTTTTATTTTCATCTAGACTTGTTCCGGATTTGTTAAATATAGTCATTGAGGCACAAACATCTGATTCAGAAAGCCTAATTATGAGTTCAAAACTCAATGGTGGGGATACCATTGAGGGATGGAAACTTGATGGAAATTTAGTTTTTCATTTTAGTGATCATATGACTGTACCTATGGATTGTCAAGAACAAATACTAAATTCATTCCGTGATTCTAGATGGGTTATACATCTAGGAACACAAAATATTTATAAGGTGTTGATGGTAATGTTTTATTGGAGGAGTATGAAAATAATGTTGTCTAAGTTCATCTCGCAATGCATAACTTGTCAGTCTGTTAATATAAATTCTCATACTTAAACATTACATAAAATTGAATTATGATAATAATTCATAATAAGGATCTATTAAGGTTTATAATATTAGAGAATTAGGTCATTACTTATACATAACATCTTGAATATTATAATTAGACACTTTTAGTCAGTATCAATTTTTTATAAAATAAAACTCCTAAAAAAATATATTTAGTTCCATGTTTTAGACAACATGAATTTTTCATGATCCCATCCATGACCCTCTTCTACTTTATATCCTGTGAAAAAATTTTCAAAAGATGCGATGAGAATAATAATCTCATTAAGGGATATATAATGAAAGAAAAGTATTAGTTTTTCAAAATACATGTAATCCATGAATACTTTATCATGAATAAATACATTTCATCGTTAAGAAGTTGTAAAAACACTTCAATGAATATAATATCATTGATTACTCTTCTTGTAACCAAAAGATTACCATAAATCCATTAGAAAAAATAATATAGAATATAATGGTAACTTGGGACATAAACATACATAAATAGAATAACCATGTGATTGACTTTACACATATCACAAAATAGAACAGCCATACAGCTGACTTCCATACCCAATGCGTTGTAGGATATAACATAACCACCCATCCTTGGTTTATCATGGATCCACCCATAAATTTGTTTATCATGAAACCTCCTATCATTTTTCGATCACGTAACCACCCGTCAAATGTCCATGTACGATTTTATAATAATTATACATAAAATATTTCAAATATCAACATTTCATTAATAACATTTAATTTTCAATCACAAAAAATACTTTCAAGAAATTAAAACACTAATTTTATTTAAAAAACCATTTTCAATACTGAGAAACCAAACAATTGAATAAGCTATTATTTTCCATTTAAAAACATTAAGGCTTATAGAGGAATCCAAATAATGATTACTGTGGCAAGGAGATAATTGTCACTGAATACATTAAAAGCATTCCTTTTGTCATTTCATAAAATGATTTATAGATAAAATATTACCATTGAATTAAATTAATATTCAAGGGGATTATTATACACCATGTAAAATATGGTGTATATTATCAAAATATTCCTCAATGAATGAAGACTGAGTTGACGTCCCTTACAATGATCATATAATTAGATTAAGGATAAATCAATGACAAAATTATGTGTGAAAAATGTGGACTCACAAAATTTAAGTGGATATTATGTATAAATCAATCAGTGGTCATTAAAACACATTCTTGTGATAATTTAATCAACAAAGTATGCATAAAATGCAATGAGATGAAATTTATCATAGAAATTCCCTTATAAAAATTCAGAAACCAAACAACGTCACCTAAAAACATAGAAAATGAGATGATGTGAGAGAAAAGGGTCTCTCATCACATGGAAATAAAATGGACAGAAATATGTATATAGAAAAACATATAACAATATATAAAAAATGAAATAAAAAGATATATCATAAAAGATGTCATTGACTAAAAGATAATGACGAACAATTCCCTTACCTTGACATTGATTCGTCATGTATGTTCTTTGTTATTCAAGAATAATTAACTTAATATAATTTATACTTGATTAAGAACTTTTTTCAAGTTTATTATTTATTTTATATCCCTTATTACCATGTTATAAATATTTCATAATTATTTAAGTTAATATCATTCGTTTTGTCAATATTGGGTACTTGAGTTCAAAATGAACATGTTTTGATATAAATTGTACATGTGTTAAAAAATAAATCATCTCTATAATAGTATTCATAATTTAAATATCATATATATCTAGTATATATGTATAGATAATTGTCCATAATAATTGGTGATAATAATTTAAATTCACCATTCATGGAGACTTTATGTCATACGTACGCATGAACGCTACATTCATTTATTTGTCATATTAATGAAATGAAATAGAAATGATAAATAGTTATATTATAATTATAGTATAATATCATGCTATATATATGTTACATAATTTCATTAACTCTATCTTTTATAAGTTCCTTGGATGGTATGAATGAGTCATATCACATTGAGGAGGAGGTAGTCCACACTTCCTCAAATGAAATTATCGAATTTACACATTTTGAAAATCATAAAGATATGTTTTAAACAAAAATTATAGTGTCATAGAGACAATAAAAATATAATATATATCATATATAAATACTGGTCCTCCATAATGGCCGCCATGATAGGTCATAGGGGAAAATAGTATAACCACCCATACATTACATAAATGGTTATTACATCAGAATTAAAGCATACTTATTACAACATATAAAAAAACCATGATATGACTGTATAGGTATAGTGTATTTAGAAATTGGGAAACATAAAAAACCGGTTCATAAATCATCTAAATTGTCTCCCATTTATTTCATCATATCTAGAGTCCATTATGGCCTATCCTACTTAATTTTTTTCTTCTTGACCTGGGGAAAGGAAAACATACAAAATGGTGACCTAAAATGCCCAGTAAGGGTAAACAAAAGAAATATAAATCATATCATATTCATAAGAACATACCATTCTAAAAATATTAACCTGCAAAAGAGATCATAATATCATACCATGGGATAAATCATAGTAGAGAAATGTAATCCCAATAATCATAACATAAAAAATGAAAATTTGTGGCATACACGCATACTCATAGAAAATAATTTCATATTTGTCAAGGATCATTTCCAAGACCATCATAGCGGACAAAGTCCATTACTGAACCGATTTCACTCCTCATTCCAAACCTGTATCACTGAATTAGATTAACTTGCCATTCTGGCCATGTCTATCTCATGAGATATAAATATTTACCCAATGCTTTGGATGTAGATATAGGTCCCACCCATCTCATAATGAAACCACTCTTATGTGTGACAAAAAATCATAAATCATAGAAAATAGCGTAACCCATGTAATAAAAATTAGATTCTTAAACATCATGCCATCATAACATAATCCATATAAGATAAAATGACTTCATAAAAATAATTCCATCATTAAAATAATCAAATCAATGTAAAAATAGGGATAGAAAGAGAACCCTATATTATTGTAGATGGAAAATAATTTTGATAAAAGACTTGAACACCATTCTTGAGGAAAATATCCTTTCTACTTCAAAAACAGTTTTCCTTTCATAAAAATTCATTCAATTTTAAAATAAAAGAAGTTGATTAAAAATAAACCTGAAAATTGTAAAGTATGATGAATGGAAATACTTTTCTTTGAAATCATAAAAATAAATTCATTCTGTCTATGTTAAAAAACATTCTTCTCATACTTCGGCCGGAAAAGTCAAAAAGTAACTCGTACTAAAAATGAAATAATATTCCTTTCATATCTTTTACTAAAAACGCATCAATGGGTAAAATTGGATTTAAAAAAATGTAGGAGGATATAAATAATAATAAATATTGAGGAAACATTAATGTGAATGATAAATATTCCCCAGTAAATTCTGAAGTATAAATAATCTCAGATAAAAATGAGATTGTGAGATTTTCCCTTACCTTAAATCTGATTTGCTTCATACGTATCTAAAACTCCTGTATAATTATTTAAATAATGACATTCAATTATTAAAAAAAGCATATTCATTGTTATGATATCATATATGGTCATATTCTTATCTTCTTATTACTAATATTTCATTGCTACTTGTTATTCGGGTGTTCATTGCTTTATGTTCTTATGCATGTTTTGTAAAATAAATTCTTATTATTCTTTTTAAGTTATAGATACCTCATTTGAAGAATGGTATTAGTGTAATATATATCATATTTATTCATTCAATTCATTTATATAATCATTATTCAATGAAGATCATGTAGAACGAGTCGCATCACATCGTGGAGACGGTAGGCCGTACGTACGTACGAGCGATGATATCGTTCCCATGATTGTGGAATTGAATGGAAGTGTATTTATACTATTTTTGAATTAAAATCAATTTAAAATAATCATATATAGTTATTCTATAGACCATTATACCCATCCATGTAAGGTGGTTGTGGAAAACAGATTACACCATGGCGTGGAGACGGTATTCCATACGTACGCACGTACGGTGATTTTGTTTTCCATACGATGAATAGAAGGTGAAATAGGGTTGTCTCATATTTATAATAAAATATCAGTATATCAGTGATACAAATTTTATTACTTCATAATGAAACAACTAAAGAATAGGAAGTATAAGAAGAAATAAATTTGAATGAATCGGTAACGGATATTACCTCTTCTTCGACTTGCCTCTTTGAAACCTCCTCTTGGAGCACTAAAATTGGTCATTTAAGGAAACCAAGACCACTAGTATAATTCTAGGGAAGTTGAGAAGGGAAATGATTAGGGTTTGGCCGCACATGGAGGCTCAAAATTGTGTAAAGAGAATAGGGAGGAGGTTCCCTATTATAAGGGAGGATAGGGGCATCTTAAGAAAAACTTAAAAAATTATTTTATAATAAAGTCATATTCGGTTTATAATAGATCCAAATTGATTTATTTCGAAGATAAAGTGGGGATGAGTGGAAATACTCTCAACTATCTGGTTTTTGACAAATTTAGGTTACTATTTTAGCCTTATCATTTAGATTTAACTCTAAGTTAAATAATTCATCTTTTACTATGTCTTCTTCTTTTCTTAAACTAAATGGTTAATAAACATACTATAACAAGACAAAAGAGACCCAAGTGGTTCATTATTAATATATATAACCTTATCTAAGTCATTTGGCTGAATATTATTTTTCTAGGAATAGAATAACAATTAATAATATAATATTTGTTTGGAAAACTATTTTATGTCAATTTTACACTATTTGGTGACTAATTTTTGTGAAAATCATAGCAGCATGATTAGTTAGAAAAAATTTAATGAAATAAATAATAAAATTTCATATTAACCTATTAAATTAGTTTAATTTATAGAAAGTCTCAAATTACATTTATTTGTGTAATTGTAATATAAATTATGGTAATGTTTCATTAGTAAGGTAATTACTGTATCATCATTGTCTCATAAATAAACTAACTTATTTAAATTCTAAAAATTATAAATAAAATACGATTATGTAGGAAATATTTTTATCTTTATAATTAATTTTTATAGTCAAATTTATATTATGTACAGTCTTATATTAAAAATGTTTTAATTATTAAACTTTGATTTTAACTCATTTAACTCTTCTTTAAATAAAATAATAATAACTGCCCTAATCTAATCCAAGTGGAACTAAATGGTAATATTTTATCCCTATGTTTTTTTGGTAGAATTGAACTTATCCAATAAAATTAGGACATGTGTTAGGGTAATAATAATATCATTTTTACCCTTAATTAGCCTATTTACTTTTAACCGTGGTAAATAAAAGTAAAATGTTACTAATCACCAAATATTATTTTTATCTTATTAAACCAAATTTTACACCTTGATATTAACCTCGTCTCTTGGATTTTCAAAATTCAACTCACAGAAGTGGTAAAATTAAGTTTTATGTACAATTACAAATTCTCCTAGGAGATGGGTAAAAGACGGTAAAAAAATTCAATAAAATTTTTATATATCTATATTATTATAAAATAAATCCAATGAATTACATTGAAATTATATAGTTATTATGTATCTATTTTGACTAAAATAAATTTAAATAAAATAAATAATCATTTAAATAAATATTTGGTTTTAAACTTTAACTCAGTGGTTTTCACTAATCATCAAAAATTGAATGTTTTCAGAACAATACGAAAAATTCCCCCTAGGCAAATTTTGATATTCCGAATCAAAAAATGAAGTCCATTTTGAAATTTAAAATTTATAAAATTTCAAAAAATGGGTATTACTATTCATAACAGACATTTTTAATAATATTTTAATAACATATCATTATTTAGTGAAACTCGGTATTGCGTACAATCAAAGCTATCGAGGAAGGCTGCTCTTGCGTGAAATGTAAGCCAAGACAATGTTGTGTGTAGTGAAATATTCCTTTGGTGTTTCATATAACATAATACATAAAAACAAAATATTTCTCATAAAATCTCAGGTGTTACATTCTACACCCCTTAAAATGAATTTGGCCCTCGAAATTCATCACTTTGTAAAAAATTGATTAGGATACCTCTCCCTCATCATATCCTCAAGTTCCTATGTAGCTTCTCATAATTTTTGGTTCCTCCATAAAACATTCACCAAGTGAGTGGTCTTGTTCCATAGTACTTTTTCACTATGATCCAGAATCTCTATCGGCTATTATTCGTAAGAAATATCTTGCTCCAGTGGTACAACTTCTAAGCTTAGTACTTGTGATGGATCAGGTATGTACATTATCATGAGAGATAAATGGAACACATCATGAACTTGAGAGAGATTTGGTGGAAGAGCCAATCGATAAGCTACCTTCCCAACAGAATCTATTATTTTAAAAGGAACAATATACCTAGATCTCAACATTCCCTTCTTTCTAAATCTCATTACTCTCTTCCAATGAGATATTCATAAGAACACTTTATCACCCACTTCAAACTCTAGGTCTTTTCTTCGGTTGTCGACAAATTTTTTTGTCCACTCTGAGCTTCTCTTATGTGTTGTTGAATAGATCTCACCTTTTTTCCATCTCATCAACAAGATCAGGTCCTAATATCATTCTTTATCCAACTTCATCCCAACAAGTTGGATTCCTGCATTTCTTTCCATAGAGAGATTCATTAGGATCCATCTGAATACTGGAGTGAAAGATATACGAAAATTCCACCAAAGGTAGGTGTTGATCCCAAAAACCTTTGAAATCCATAGAGAAAGCTCTCAACATGTCTTCTAGAGTTTGAATTGTCCTCTCAAACTGATCGTCTGTCTGAGGATGATAAACAATGTTGAAACTCAACTTCGTATCTCGAGTATGCTAAAGACTTCGCCAAAATATCGAGGTAAACCTCTGATCCCGATAAAATATAATGGAAAGTGGTACACCATGCAATCTTATAACTTCCTTTACATATATCCTGGAAATCTGAAAAAAGAGAAATCCTCTCTAAGAGAAATGAATTGTGCCGATTACTTAAGACGATCAACTATGGCCCAGATAGCATTATTGCCTTTGGATGTTTTAGGAAATCCGGTGACAAAGTCCATAGTGATGTTTTCCCATTTCCATTTGGGTATGGGTAATGGTTGTAACATCCCCTTAGACTTTTGTTACTCATCTTTAACTTTCTGACAAACCAATCACCGAGATACATATTCAGCAACATCTTTATTCATGCCATCCCACCAGAAGTGCTCTTTATGGTCCCTATAAATCTCTATGATTCTAGTATGAATAGAGAATAAAGAACTATGAGCCTCATCAAGAAGATCCTTCTTTAATTCATGGATGGGAAGAACACAAACCCGATTCCTGAACCTTATTATCCCTTCACAATCAAGGTTCAATTCAAGAACATTTCCCGCCATCTTTTGTAACTCAGAATCTTCTATTTGTGCCTCTTTAATCTTCACATGTATAGATTGTTGAACATTAATTTGAGAAAGATAATATTTTCCCCTTCCATTATAATTCCAAGATCCATCCTTTGTAAATCCATAAATATTGGATATTTTTTGATCCTCATCATTGATAATCTAGCATGGTCTTGTCAACATAATGCATCTACCACCATGTTTTCTTTCCATGAGTGATAATGAATTGAGATGTCGTACTCCTTAATCAACTCCAACCATCTTCATTGGGGTATATTCAACTCCTTTTGTGGGAAAATATACTTTAAACATTTATGATCAGTATAAATATTACACCTTTCACCATAATGATAATTCTTCCAAATCGTTAATGCAAAGATTACCATAGATAACTCGAAATCATTAGTTGGGTAATTTTGATCATGGATTTTCTATTGTTTTGAGGAATAAGCTATCACCATATCATATTTCATGAGAACACACCCCAGACCCTTCTTGGATGCATCACTGTAGATCAAAAACCTTTCTACACTATAAGGCAGTGTGAGCACATGTGCAGTAGATAATCTTCTTTTTAACTCCTTCAAATTCTCATCACATTCCTCTGTCCAAACAAACTTAACTTCTTTCCGATTCAATTTTGTGAGTGGGTTAGATAATATTGAAAAATCTTTCACAAAACATCGATAGTACCCTGCTAAACCAAGAAAACGTCAGATCCCAGTTACTGTTTTTGATCTCAACCATCTTTCAATAACCACTTTTTTTTCATGATCCCCTGATATCCCCTCTTTCAAGATTATGTTACCCAAAAAATAAAAAATTTTAAAGCCAAAATTCACACTTGGTAAATTTGGTATAAAGCTTCTCCTTTCTCAGGGTCTTCAAAACAATTATCAAGTGATATTCATGTTATTCCTTGCTCTTTGAATAGAGAAGAATATATTCTATAAAGACTACCACAAACTAATCAAGATATTCTCTAAAGACTCTATTCATTAGATCGACGAAGATAGCAAGGAAATTACTAAGACCAAATGTCATCACTATAAATTCATAGTGTCCATACCTTGTACATAAAGTCATCTTTGTTATATCCTCACTTTTGACCCTTAATTGATGATACCCTGAACGAAGATCAATCCTGGAAAAGTAATGAGCTCTGCATATTTAATCAAATATTTCTTCAATGTGAGGTATAGGATATTTTTTCATGATAGTGATCTTGTTATGTTCCCGATAATCAATGCAGAGACTAATTGATCCATCATTCTTCTTAACAAACAGAACAGGTGCTCCCCAAGGTGATGCACTAGGGTGTATGAATCCCTTATCAAGATAATCTTAGTGTTGCTTCTTCAATTTCGGCAACTCAATTGGGGACATTCTATATGGTGTCTTTGAAATAGGTAATGCACCCGGTACGAGTTCTATTGAAAAATCAACTTCACAATTTGGTGGAAGACCAGGAAATTCCTCCGGAAAGACATCATCAAACACCCGTACAATGGAAAAATTCTTAATCATGAGTTTCTGTCCAACCATTTGAGAATAATGACCTTCATTTAGTGGAATAAATACACATAAGATGGAAGAAATTTCCACTGGAAGGTTATGTTCATCCTTGCATCGATAGACGATCATAGATTGATCTCGAATATGAAATGTGACTTCCCTTATTTGGCAATTGATATGAGCTCCATATAGGGAAAGCCAATCCATGCTAAGAATCACATCAAATTCCACTATATGAAGGATCACATTATTTGTAGGAATCACTTTCCCACAAACTTCAATTGGAGAATAATTGTAAATGTTTCATGTGACTGTTGTGCCATTATGTGTTGTCACAGCTAACTCAATATCTAACTCCTAAGGTAATATGGCGATATCCTTATAAAATTCTTCGGAAATAAAAGATTGGGTGGATTCATAATCAAATAAAACATTTTCTACATTAGAGTGCATGGTAAGTCTACCTTTCACCACTTCGTTATCATACTCCACATCACCGATAGAAATTGCATGTGACATTCCTTTGTCTTTTTCCTTAGGAGTTTGTTGACATAAATCATCATCAATAACCCTTGGATTAGTGAATTTTTGGGCATAATTCCCCATTTCCTTGCACTTGAAACATTGAAGTGTAGGAGGTGAATTCTGTGTGTCCCTTTCTTTGTTCGCATCATTAGAAATCTTCTTCAAATTATTTCAACATTAAACTGCTGGATGAATTTAATTTCCACACTTAAAACATTTACTTGTCCATTTTCATCTTCTTATCAAACCCATATGATTGATTGGTTTCTCCAATATCCATCTCAGCCTTGAGATCACATCGAACAATTTCCTCATAGATATTGAATTCCCTTATGGCTAATTCCCTTCAAAGACTTGGTTTTATGCCACTAATGAATCGATCGATTTTACTCTCAGGTTAGATAATAATTCTGGAATCGTAACTTGCAAGGATTATAATTTTTTTTTCATAGGTACCTATAGATTCATAATCATTTTGCTTCATTTCAATAAAATCCTTCTCCATATTTGTTCAAAGAATACAACAGATGTAATTATTGAAAAATATGTTCTTGAACTCGCCTCATTTCATGGACTCAGTTTCATCCATTTTCCTCGTATTCTTAATAAGATTCCACAATTGATCAGCTTCACTTTACAAACAATATACTACTAAGATGACTTTATCATGTTCAGAACATTGTAGAACTACAAATATCTTTTCAGTGGTACTGATCCACTGTTCATCCACTAATGTATCAGTAGACCCACTAAATGAGGGTGGACGCTGCCTCATGAAGGATTCAATATATTTTTTTTCCTTATTTTGCTCGTTTGGATGTCATGCATGATTCATAGCTTGAGAAAGATGTGTGAGCATGGATACAAGATTTTTCATTCCATATCCCTTAACGTTTGGTTTCTCAGGGGGACAATAATTGAATTTCCCATCGCATTCCGCATTAACACGGTTCCTTCGGGTTCCAACCATTGACTAAAACCCAGAATAATAGCGTGAGAAACACTGATTAAAACAGGAAAGCCACATAATCAGTAATAAAATTTCACACCTTAGGTCTTATCATAGGTTGTTCATGGCCATTTCTAAAACACTAATATTGTGTTCTATGTTTATACATATCCTTAGAGATCCTACTAAGGGTTTCACATCCATGTTTCCAAAGGTTGACTATATCTTTCCTTTAATACCAACTATAACGACCCATACTTTACATACATGGTTATTACTTCAGCATTGAAGCATTATTATTACAACTTATAACAAAACCATGATAGGACCGTATATTTATAATGTCTTTAGAAACTGGGAAACATAAACAACTGGTTCATAAATCATCTACATTGTCTCCCATTTATTTCATCATATCTAGAGTCCCTTTTGTCATATCCTACTTAATACCCTTCTTCCTGACCCGGGGAAAAGAAAACATACAAAAGGGTGAGCTCAAATGCTTAGTAAGGGTAATCAAAATAAATATCAATCATATCATATTCATAAGAACATAACATTTTGAAAATATTAATCTGAAAAATGGATCATAATATCATAACATTGAATAAATCATAGTAGTGAAATATAATCCCAATAATCATAACCTAAAACCTGAAACATTGTGGCATAAACACATAATCACAGAAAATCATTTCATATTAGTCAAGGCTCTTTTCCAAGACCATCATAGCGGACAAAGTCCATTACCGAACTAAATTCACTCCTCATTCCAGTCATGTATCACTGAACTAGATTATCTTTAATTCCATCTATGTCTATATCATGAGATATAACTCTTTACCCAATGCATTGGAGGGAGATATAGGTCCCACCCATCTCATAATGAAACCATTCTTATGTGTGCCACAAAATCATAAATCATACATCATAGCATAACCCATGTAATAAAAATGGGATTCTTTAACATCATGCCATCATAACATAATCCATATAAGATAAAAGTACTTCATAAAAACAATTCCATTATAACATAATCAAATCAATGTAAAAATAGTGATAGAAACAAAACTCTATATTATCATATATGGAATATAATTTTGATAAAACACTTGAACTTCATTCTTAAGGAAAATATCATTTCTACTTCAAAAACATTTTTCCTTTTTAACATGTCATACAATTTTAAATTAAAAGAAGATGATTAAAAATAAACTTGAAAACATGTAATGGAAGATTCATGGAAATAATGTTCTATGAAATCATAAAATTCCATTCATGTCGTATATGTTAAAAAAACATTCTTCTCATACTTTGGCCGGAAAAGTCAAAAAGTACCTCATACTAAAAACGACAAAAGATTCCTTTCATATATTTTACTAAAAACTCACCAATGGGTAAAATTGGATTTAAAAAAATGTAGGAGGATAGAAATAATATTACATATTGAGGAAACATGAATGCGAATGATAAATATTCCCCAGTAAATTCTGATGTATAAACAATCTCGGATAAAAATGATATTGTGAGATTTTCCCTTACCTTATGTCTGATTTTGTTTGTACGTATCCAAACCTCATGAATAATGATTTTAATAATGTCATTGACTTATTAAAAAATCATATTAATTTTTATGATATCATATATGGTCATATTCTTATCTTCTAATTAGTAATATTTCATTGCTACTTGTTATTCGGGTGTTCATTTCTTTATGTTCTTATGCATGTTTTATCGAATAAATTCTTATTATTCTTTTCAGGTTATAGATACCTTATTTTTAGAATGGTATTAGTGTAATATATATCATATTTATTCATTAAATTCATTTATATAGTAATTATTCATTGAATATCATGTAGACCGAGTCGCATCACATCGTGGAGACGGTAGGCCGTACGTATGCATGACTGATCATATCGTTACCATGATCGTGGAATTGTATTGAAGAGTATGTATACTATTTCAGAATAAATATCACTTTAAAATTATCATGTAATGTTATTCGTTACACCATTATACCCATCCAAGTAAGGTGGTGGGGGAAAACAGATTACACCACGACGTGGAGACGGTATTCCGTATGTACGCACTCGGGGTGATTTCGTTTTCTGTTGGATGGATAAAAGGTGAAACAGGGTTGTTTCATATTTATAATAAAATATCAGTATATGATTTATACTGATGTTATTAATTCATAATGAAACAAATAATGAAGATTAAGTAGAAGAAGAAATATATTTGAAATAATCGGTAACGAATATTAACTCCTTTTCGACCCGCCTCGTTAAAACCTCCTCTTAGGGCACTAAAATTGGTCTTTTAAGAAGACCAGGAACTCTAGTATCATAATAGGGAATTTGAGAAGATAAATGGGAAGGGTTTGGACGATCTTGATGGTTAATAATATTGTAATGGGAAGAGGGAGGAGGTTCCCTTTTATAAGGGAGGAGAGGGTCACCTTAGAAAAATCCTAAAATATTATTTTATAATGAAGTAATATTCAGTTTATAATAGCTCAAAATTAATTTATATCGAAGCTAAAGTGGGGATGGGTCTAAATACTTCATCCAATAGGTTTTAGAAAAGTCTAGGTTACTATTTTAACCTTATCATTTAGATTTAACTCTATGTTAAAAAATTTAACTTTTACCGTGTCTTCTTGTTTTCTTACACTATATGGTTAATCAACTAAATATAACAAGCTAAATTAACCCCAAGTGGTTCATTATTTATATATAAAATTTTATCTAAGTCATATTTACGATCCTTATATTTTTATAAATATAATAACAATAAATAATATAATATTTTTAAAAAAAATTATTTTATGTCAATTTTGACACTATTTGGTGATTGATTTTTTTGAAAATTATAACAACATTATTAGTTCGAAAAAAGTTAATTAAATCAATAATTACATGTCATATTAACATAAAAAATTAGTTTAATTTATAAATGGTCTCAAATTACATTCAGTTGGGTATTTATAATATCAATTATGTAAATATTTCATTAATAAGGTAATTACTGCATCATCATTGTGTCACAGATAAATTAACATATATAATATCTAAAAATTATTAATAAAATACCATTATGTAGAAATATTATTAACTTTCTAAGGAATATTCATATTCGAATTTATCTTTTGTATAATCCTATATTAAAAAAATTTAGTTATTAAACATTGATTTTAACTCATTTAACTCTTCTTTAAATAAAATAATAATAAATGTCCTAATCTAATCCAAGTGGACCTAAAGGGAAATATTTTTTCCCTAAGGTAGTTTTTGGTCGACTTAAACATATCCAATAGAATTATTACATGACTTAGGATAATAATAATATCATTTTTACCCTTAATTACCATATTTACTTTTTACCGTGGTAAATAAAAGAAAAAAGTTACTATTCACCAAAATTTATTTTTATCCTATTGAACCACATTTTACACCTTTATATTAACCATTTATCTTGGATTTTAGAAATTCAAATTACAAATGAGGTAAAAATAAGTTTTATGTACCATTAAAAATGCTCCTAGGAGGTGGGTAAAAAACGGTCAAAAAGTTCAATAAAATTTTTATATATCTATATTATTATAAAATGACCCCAATGAATTACATTAAACTTATAAATATATTTTGTATCTATTTTGACCTAATATAAATTTAAATAAAATAAATAATTATTGAAATAAAAATTCGTTTTTAAACTATAACTCAGTGTTTTTACTATTCATTAAAAATTGAAAGTTTTCTGAAAAATACCAAAAATTCACCCTTGGCTAATTTCGATATTCCGAATCCAAAAATGAAGTCCATTTTTAAAGATAAAATTTATAAAAATTCAAAAAGAGGGATTTAATATTCATAATGACTAGTTTTAATAATATTTTAAAAACATATCATTGTTTAGTGAAACTCGGTATTGTGTACAATACAAGCTATCGAGGAAGGTTGCTCTTGCGTGCAATACAAGCCAAGAAAGTGCTGTGTGTAGTGAAAGATTCTTTTGGTGTTGCATATAAAATAATACATAAAAACAAAGTATTTCTCATAAAATCTTGAGTGTTACAAATAGAATAATCATCGTTTCGTGAGACAATAGTTCGTCGTACATAGAAACAATATGTTCACATCCATTATATGGAGGTGTCTGTAAGTTTATATAGAATCATTCTACTAAAAACTTCATATTTTATTTAATATTATGGGTTTTTTATGAAATCAAGGATTAACAAGAGCATAGGGAGTTGAGAGGAAAAATAAAAGAAATGAACTTGAGAGAGGACATTGCCTCTTAAATCAGGTAACTTCTTTTGATTTGAGCCTAATGGATTTCTTGAATTTCCTTGTTCCCATGGTAAGACTTCTAGGAGGAAGAGAGGTATTTTTGGAGGTTATTTGGGGAAATTTTAGATGTTCTAAGGGGATTGATAGATTTGAGTAAGGGGTTAGAGGTGGTGGAGTTTTATAAGAGGGGGGTGTGATACTTTATGAATGTTTTGAACAATTATTTTATTATAAACGGAATTTCATTTTTAAAAAGGTCCAAAACTAATTTAATTCTATTATACTATAAATATTGTTCTAAATACTATCAACAAATAGGTTTTATACATGTTTTGGTCCCACGTTTATCCTTATCTTTTAGCTTTAACCCTTAACTAACTAATTTAACTCTTACCATATCATCTTGTATATTTATACAATATGGTTAATATAGTTACCGTAAAATTCCACTAGATACCCAAGTGGATAATTAATAAAATTTCAAAAATTATATAAGTCATTTTTTAAAATATTAGTTTTTAGGACTATTTTATCATTTAATAAAAATGTATTTTTTAAAAAACACATTTAGTTCAATTTTTTTATTATTCATATCATGAATTTTTAAAAATCCCTAAAAAATTTATAAATTAAAAAAAAACATCATTAATTAATCTATTTCAAGTTATAATCATCGCTAAAATTTTTGGATGGCATAAAACGTTACAGAATAAATTTATTTTAACATTTATAATCTCATTTATTTAAATCCTTCAATAATATGGTAATCACTACACCATCATTGTGTCATAAAAAATTTTATTTGTTTTATATATAAATATTATAAATAAAATACCATGATATGGTAAATATTTTTTATCTTTACGAAGAAAATTTATACTCGAATATATCACTTATATAACACCATATAAATATTTTTTTAGTAAAAGATAATTGTTTATGATATATATTTCATTATTTTAATATATTTAATATAACATGTCAATATAATTTTTATGTGGATCCTTGGGGTCCCAAAATCGACCCAAGGTGGACATATATAATCCAAAAAAAATAATGTTATGTGTTATGGTATTTTAATATTAACATAATATTATTTTTTACCCTTATATACTAAATTTACCCTTTTACCAAGGTAAATAAAATATTTACCAAAGTTAATATTCATAATGTTTAAAAATAAAAGGTATATATTTACAAATTTTTAACCTCATGATTCCAAATATGGAATCCATTTTTCCAAATTCCATATAATGAATTTATAGTAATTAATTTAAAATTAATTCTCATTGACAAAACCAAAAAGCGGGTTTTGAAGAAGTAAAAACATTCAAAATATTGATATTGGTTTATGTCCAATATCAATTTGAGATAACTTATAATAAATATAAGTGGATTAAATTATAAAAATATAATCAAATTATAATTTAAAACCAATTAAATGTAAAATCTAACTGTATAAATAAATTTTTTTAAAAGTCAGTTTAAATTATAATTCATTATGATTAACTGTTCATAAAAATATAAATATTATCAGAAAAGTAAAAAAATTTCCCCCAATGTAATTATTGATGTACCAGTTTTAAATAATAAATTTATTTTTTCAAATTGATCATATAGAATTGATCAAAACTATATATAAAAAGGGTTTTCCATCAAATGGTGGTAAAACTGCGTTTTTAGAAAAATACTTCTTTTATCTAAAAAAATGGTTTTGTTTTAATATCATATCTTCAAAACATATAAGTTAAAAAGAAAACATTAAATTAAATATATATCATATATTTTTTATTAAATAAAAATGAATAGAGTGATATGAAAACATAATTATTCTCTTTTAAATTTGTTTTCATAAAATCACATCCTTTATATTCAATTAGTTTTTTTATTTATATTTATAATAAATTTGGTAACCAGAAATCATTATTTAAAAATGTGTAAACCATATTTAAAAATTCAGTTCATACTATTCATTCCTTAAATTCCAATGGCTAGGTGTTAAATACCATTTTAAATTAAATAATAATAATATTATTTTATCATATTTCGATATAACTCAAAGTTTTGTACAATATAAGATTTCTTTGAAACCCATTGTTGCATGTCAAGTACGCCATCAAAAAAAGAATACCCTTTAACATAAAATTAATACCTTTAACATAAGTATTAATAAAAATAAAAAAAATTATTATTCTATAAATTCAAGGGTCTTTACATTCTTTCCCCCTTTTGGAAATTGTTTCCATACAATTTTAATATTGTGCTTAGAAACATCATTGAAAGTCCCACATCAGAAAATGGGTCAATAAAATTATCAAATTAAAATAAATAAGGATAAGTACAAAGGTCACCTGAGAGAACACATACTAGGATTCCATGTAGTAAAAAATGGATATCAAATAGAAACTATCCATTATGTTTTGATGGAGAGTGATAGGAATGATGGTCATGATAATGTTAACAAACCAGAAATCACAAACATGTGATATGTTAAATAGTCATTGATTCCCCAGTATTAAATGTAAATGGACAAAGTTTCTTTTAAGTTCCCTTTCATAAAGTTGAAAAATTTATTTCTGAGATTGGCAAATAATGGATGGATATATACTTACATTAAATGTATAGTTTTATAAATTAATTAATTTCTACCAAAAACTCATCCTTTCTCCAAACTATGAGTATATTGATGACTTAGTCCTAGATGAAATGCTTGAATCAACTTCTAGAGAATATAATGATCCACAAAATTTGAACCATATATTTCCTCTCTCTTTTACCATTAACCAAAACCAAAATAGTTAGTATAAGATCAGATAATCACAAAAAGTATAAACTTTTTTTTAAAAAACAAATATTACTCTTAATCACCAAAATTCAACAAATAATACCCAACATTCAAAAAATACCATTCAATAAACATATGTCTTCAAAATTATTCAATATAATTAAAACTAATTTTGAATCACAAAAATTTAGAAGGATTTGATCACCTCTTCTTCCACGATAAGAGTTAACATATATCTCCAAATAACATCAACTGGTCTTAAAGTATCATAGTTAAAAGTAATTTACCTAATCACATATTCTCCAAGATTGGTATATCATTTCCAAAAAAATCACAAATCACTATAAATCCATAATAAAAATATAGATTTCTTCCAAAAAAAATTCAACCATTACTTCTAAAATAAAATACCATAGTACTCTATTTTCATTAAGGATATAGTGTTCCATAAAATAGATAATTCCTTCCAAAATAACATTAATCACTTAATCAATATTTCATTTTCATATACTGATGATATCCTTTTAATAAAACATAAGTTCCAAAATAAACTTATTCCTGACCAATAAAACCATATAATTAAAAATAATATGTGATACTAACCAGGGACAACACATAGGTCATTGGTGTTGAGTCAATAAGGATTCATTACGACTTTCTCATTCCTTTATGTTTTGAAAATAAAAAACACTTTATATTATGGCAATTTTTTTCCTAAGGATTATTTACATAACTGAAATTTTCCTTCTCTATGGAAATTTTAAGCCTTATCTTCGTTTCCATTGTTCATTTCATATTCTCTATAAATCTAACTAATTTTAGACCTAATTATAAAATTTGGTATCACATCTAAAAAATTGATATCCTATAAATCATTGGATATAGAGTATTTTGTTTTCAGGTTCTGAATTATCAAATATTCAGACTCCCATTTCAATGAAATTCAGATTCAAAATTCTCTAAAATTTAAACTCTGAATTCCGTGAAATTCATACTCTAAATTCTATGAAATTCAGACTCCAAATTCTCTGAAATTGAGACTCTGAATTCTCTGAAATTAAAACTCAGAATTCTCTGAAATTCAGTCATCAGATTCTATGAAATAATGACTCTAAATTCCTCAGAATTTAGACTCCAAATTCCACAGAATTAAGACTCTAAATTAATCAATAGTCTAACACTAAATTCCTCATAATAAAGACTCCTAATTGTTTTATAATTAAGACTATGAACTCATCAGAATTGTAACTCCAAATTTTATATAATTCATACTATTAATTATTTTTAAAATAGAGTCTAAATATCCATGTATTATAGACACTGAATTATTTTTGGGTTCAACTCCAAATTCAATTTTTCATTAAAATCCAAAAAAATATATTTGATTATGTAACTTTATTTTCCTTACCCTTATTATGAAACAATTTCATACAATCTATGTCTAACTAACCATTGGTTGAGTGAAACATGAGTAGGTCCCTCTGAGATTCATGAAAAAGATGACCATTGGAAGAGGGAGAGAACTTTTGGTGAAGTACCAATAAATAGGAGCTCATTTGAAGAGTCCCAAAGACTTCTCCATCACTCTAGAGATTGCATGTTTTTTATGTGATTTCTAAAGAGAGGGAGGGAGTCTCTTGCTTAGTTTCGTTCTAAAAATCGCGTTCAGATTACGTTGTGTGAATATGATTGTTGCTAAGTACAATTTAGGGCTTCCAAGGTTGGGAAGATATAGGTGCCAACTACCTTAATGTTGAAGAACTTATGGAAATAGTAAGACAAAGGTTTCTACCACTGTAATTATTGAGGGCTTGTAGGGACATAAAGATAGATTATGATATTCATATTGAAGGATTACCCTCGTGCGGGTAAGAAATAATTTTGTGAAAGTATTATCCAAGGGACCTTTCTCCAAGGTTTTTTGGATACCCTATTCTTTGGGTTAAAATATTTTTTACTTATTACTATTTGTTTCGAGTTTATTTCCACAGCATTTTGATAAAATAAGAAAGTATAACCTTTTTATAATTTCTTATCATTTTTTTATACAATGATAAGTATGATTATATAAGATTTAAGGTTCAATATTTTCCTTATAAAAGTTCCTTAATATTAATTTATGGAATCACATTTTTTGAACCTAGCATGTTTGTTTAGTAGAACTAAAAGTGTCTAGTCAATTTACCTTCTTTAAATTTGTTAAACACAGTGTTCCTCAAGGTTAAACATTAATGTTTTTAAACATACCATTCACCCCTCTTATAATTGTGAATCAACATCATTATTTCGATCCTACAATTGGTATCAGAGGAGGCCTCTAAAATACTTATATTCACTTATATTTTTCCTTTATCAAGATTTCATTATTCTTAAATTTTCTTGTTAAACTTTTCCCTCTTATGTTTTATTTGAGATCTTTTTCTTTGTTTAAAAACATTTTCTATTAACAAGATTTTGTGGAAAGATATTTTATTATAGAATGGTAGGAATAAATGTCGGTTTGATTGAAAATATAAATCCTACTAGACCACATATTTTTTAGGGGTAATGATTATGTGTATTGGAGAGATCTAATGAAGACATTTGTTTTTAATATTAAATAATTCAATTTTGTAATGTTTACTGGGTATTACAAAATTCCTAACAAGAAAGTCCAAATATTCACCAACCGTGAAAAGTCTGAATGTAAATGAAATTACAATGTATGCAATAATTTGCTGTGTTCTATGACCAAGAATATATATAGTAAAATTTATTCATGTGAAGCTGCTAAATACATCTAGAAGAAATTGGAAGTTACACATTTTGGTATATCGAATGTTATAGAGACTAGAAGAGCTATGAGTATAGAAGAATATCATGGCATTCTAATTCAATATGGAAAACTTGTATATAAGGTGCAAAAAATATTTATTACCATTTTAAACAGTTTAAAATCCATGGGATAGAAAGGTCTTGATGATGAACCTCTTGTGGACAAGATTATTGATATTATGTCTAATGAGTATGAATTTAAGAGTACAACTTTTAATGAGAATAGAAAAGTATGTCAAATCACTTTTCATGAGATTTTTGGAACAATTCTTAAACAAGAGACAAGAATGAAAAGAGATTCAGATATGAATGAGAAGAATAATTTAAATGTAATTGTAGCCTTTACTACTACTAATGTCAAAAATCTTGAAATGGTTACAAGATTTAAAACTAAGAAAGTCATTGTTTTATCTAAAATTGGTGAATGTGAACATTCTGATAATGATCTAGATAATCTTTTTCAAAGGACGAACAAGGTAGTTAGGAATAAATACATTCATTATAGATTTAAGAAGATTGAAAGAAAAGACATGAAAGTCTTGGAAGTCACTTGCCCTTAATACAAAAGGGATGGGTATATAAAGCCAAATTGTCCTATTCATAAGAAATATGATTGGACGGAAAATAATTTTAATCGGAATAGAAAGAAGTACTACATGGAAAAAGTTAATATTGTTTTAAAAGATAATTACACATCGAGTGCTAGTGGGGGTGACTCATCTGATGAACCCTCAGAGTGTGAATCTTTTAAACAGAAGAATAATGGTCTACTAGACAAACCACCCATTAAAAATCATTGTCTAATGATCAAGGTACATAATGATGAATACATCCCTAATGTATCTTTGAATGAAAATTATACTGATGATAAAGATTATAAGTCATCAGATAATGAATCTTTATCTGATGAAGATAATACATTAAATTCTTATGAAGAAGTATTCATACTTTCCAAACATCTTGAGAATTAAAATTCTAAGATAAAAATGATGTTTGAAAATGAATATTTGAGAATTCCTATTTTAATCAATGAATTATCAGATCCTTTTAACGATGTTGATGAAACAACTTTTGATTTTGTTAGTATTTCCAAACAACATGATGACGTTAATTCTGTGAAGGATAAATGTTATAAGGATCTTGAAAATTTAATTTCCATGAAAAATATTTTAGAGGATAACTATAGTTATAAAAATAATATTTTTTAGGATAAAAACATTGTTATCAAACTAAACTTAGATATATTTTCCATAACGAAATTTCCGTAAAATTACACCCTAGGTAAGGAAAATTTTTACAAGATGTATTCCGAAATTAGACCTTCAAAAAATAATTATGGATTTGGTTGTACCTACACAAAACCTTTTTTAGTAATAACTATTTTGTTCCCCAAAGTGAACCATTTTGTACTAAATTTCAAAGTGGTTGATATTTGGAGAAAATTTATTCTTTAAACAAAACTCGATCATTTGGTTTTCATAAAACATAATTTTTGAAAACAATTTGGATAACTAAAAGTGAACCATTTGACTTATGAATTTTAGTAATGATAAGTTCTTAGTACCCAATTCCAAGGAAGTGTTTATTCCCTTTGTTTATAGGCTAGAGAATATATACACACTAATCATAGAAGTCCTTAAAATCCATGATCTATCTTGCCTTAGTTAAATAGAAGATAAATCTTGGTTATGGAATAAAAGGTTAAAACATTGTATACTTAGGAACCTATGTAACCTCTTAAAGAAAAGACTAGATATGTATCTACCAGATCTCAGATTTTATGTTTCAAAAGTTTGTGATCCTTGTCAATTTGGAAAGAAAAATTATTCATGTTTTAAATTAATTAGTTATGTCTCAACATTTGATGCAAAACAATTAGTACATATGGATCTCTATGATCCAACACAAATTGGATGTATTGGATGAAAAAATTATATATTTGTCTTAGTTGATGATTATGCTAGATTTACATGGGTCTATGTTCTAGAATAAAAGTCTGATGTTTTTTCTAATTTCAAAATTTTTATTGAAAAAATTAAAAATTAAAAAAACCTTCCATTGAAAACTGTTCATAGTGATCATGGGGGATAATTTCTAAATTTATATTTTAAATATTTTTTTAGTAGAAATATTATTACACATAAATTCTGAGCCCCAATAACTGATCAAAATAATGGTGTTGTTGAAAGAAGAAATAAAATTCTTTAAGAGATAACTAGAACCATTTTAAGGGAATATTCTTTAACCAAATACTTTTTTGTGTAAGCTGTAAGTACTTCTTGTTATACTATAAATTTATTTTTGATTATACCGTTTCTTAACCTAAATCTTTATGAATTGTAGAATGGTATAAAACCTAGACTTTCCAACTTCAATGTATTTGGTTGCAATGTATTAAATCTGAATACTAAAGATACTTTACATAAATTTGAATCCAAATCTATTGAAAGAATTTTTCTAGGATACTCCAAAAATTATATGAAATATAGAGTTTTTAATAAAAAAATTGTACTGTTAAAGAAATAGTGCATGTTAAATTTGATGAAACTGATCCTTTATTTTCAAACAACCTCAACCTACATCTATAGATGTGTTTTCAGGAACTGATTTTAAACCCTTAATAGAAGATCCTTCGGATAAGGAAAATGTTTAGGAAAATATTTTTGAAGCATTTACCCCAGATGATTTCCTACCATATGTTGATGAACAGGTGTTAAAAACACAAATCAGTAGTTTCATAATAATCATCTCAATGATAGTATCATTGGTGATGTAAATAAACATTTAAGGACTAGATGTTCCTTAGGAAATGAAGTAGAACATCTAGCATTGTTTTACCAATTTTAACAAAAAAGCACTGATGAAGCTTTTGGTGATGATGATTGGATTATAGCCATGAAAGATGAGTTAAATTAATTCAATAGGAACAAATTCTAGACATTGGTTGAATGTCCTAAAGAAACATCTATTATTAGAGTATAATGGGTCCTCAAAAATAAATGTGATGAAAATGGAATCATTGTGAGAAATAAATATAGATTAGATGTTAAAGTCTATAATCATAAAAAAGGAATATACTATGAAGAAACCTATGATATAGTAGATAGACATGAATCTCTTCATATTTTACTTACCTTTGCATCATTATTTAATTTTAGACCTTTTCAGATGGATGTAATTTTTTTTCCTTAATCGATAGGCTCAAGAGAACGTTTATGTTGAACAAACTCTTAGTTTTGATGACACAAAACCACCTGAACATGTTTTCTAACACAAAAATGATTTATATGGATCTAAAGAAGCCCTTAATGCCTAGTATGATAGACTTACATGGTTTTAGATACAAAAAAATTATGTTATGTGAACTACTAATCCAACCCTTTTTATAAATATAGACAAGAAAAACGATTTGATTGTTCAAATTTATGGTGATAACATTATATTTGGTTCATCTCGTAAATTTTTAACTAATTCGTTTGCAAATATAATGAAATATGAGTTTGAAATGAGTATGAAGGGTGTGTTATCATTTTCCTATGTTTTCAAATTTCTCAAAAATAAAAAAAACATATATATCTCAACATAACTATATTAATTATCTTCTTAAAACTTATGGATTTAACAAAACTAAGTGTATAATTAATCCCATTGGTACCTCAAATTCTATTGATTTTAATAAAGTTGGGAAACTAGTAGATCAAACATTATTTTGAGGTATGATAGGATGTTTACTATACTTGATATCTAGTCGTCCAAATATAGTGTTTTTAGTGTGCTTATGTGAAAGATATGAATCCAATCCTAAAGAATCTCATTTAAAAACAAGGAAATGATATTTTTTAATTATTTAAAGTGAACGTTGGATTTAAGACTCTTTTATACTACTGGAAATGATTTTGTTTTAAAAGTTTTTTGGGATGCTTATTTTGATGGATGCATAATTGAGAGGAAAAGTATATTAGAAACATTTCATTTATTAAGATATTAATAAATTTCTTGGTCATGCAAAAAGAAACACATAGTATCACTCTCCACTTCTGAGGATGAATATGTAGCAGCGGGATGTTGTTGTGCCCAAGTATTGGGGACACAAAACACACTCACAGATAATTTCATGAGTTTTACAAAAACACAGATATTGTGTGATAACACTAGTTCCATTTCCCTATTAAAAAACCCTTTACATCACTCTCTTGCAAAACACGTAGGTATAAGCCATAACTTTATATGGTATCACACACTTAAAATAGATATTATTCTTCAATTTATCAGAATGCATGATCAACATGATGATATTTGTATAGAATCAGTACGCTACGATATATTTAAATACATTAAATAAAAGTTATGAATGATCAGCATAAGGTAATCTTCAACATTAACTTTTTTTTGAAACCAATCTCCTTAAATTAAGAAACTCTTTTTCATAGGAATTGTACATTTTATTGTTAATCAAAAAATTTCGTAATTTATATATTTCATAATAAATTTTTTTGAAATCATATTTTTTTGTAATCATATTTTTTTTGTAATCAAAATTTTTGGTAATCAAATTTTTTGGTAATCAAAATTTTCATAATCAAAATTTTTTGTAATCAAAATATTTGGTAATAAAATTTTTCTCATAATCAAAATTTTGGTAATCAATTATTTTTTCAAATTTATTTCTTTCATTAAAAAATATTTAGGAATCTGATGTTCTTCAAGAAGAATTTTCCACAATAGCAATAATTTTATTAGTAATCCAGAAGCAATGTTTCTTTACTTATATTTTTTGTCAATATTTTACTTGTTGGTATTTTTATCTTACTTTATTTTTGTGGATTAACTTTCCATAAATCCAAAAATTTATATTAAAAACCTCTAATGATCGGAACCTACCAAAATCATTCTTTATCTTTAATATTGACCATCAAATCAAAGTGAATTTGTTTTAACTGTTTGAACAATCCAGGAATATGAACCATCACCTTAATGTCTCTATAAAGGCCCCCAAATGGTTGCCCCACATCATTTTTGACTCTCTTCTGTTCTGATGATCTGCTGATCTTCATAAGCATTGTTCTGAATTTTCTTATTTGTTCAAATCCAAATGTCATTGGAAGCATCCTCGAAGAATAAAATGTCTTCAGTCAATGAAATTTATAAATGGACGATCTATAGAGAGAGGATAGTAGATCTGAAATTATTTGGTAAGTATTATTATCTTATTTCGATGAATATGAAGTTGAATGGATGTGAGAGATTGTGTGTATCCAAACTAAAGGAATAGTAACCGATTTATCCGAAGTTGTTGTTAGAATTTTATGAGTCTGAAAGATTTTATAATGAATGAGGGAGAGATAAGTTTGCTTTTCAGTGTTATGGAAAAACATATTCCCTTTACTAAACTATAGAAGCCAATATAATTATAATTCTATATGTGGGGAAGCTGAGTTAAACAACCAAAAGATACCAAATATATAAGGAACTTTTGATAAAGTGTGGGATTTAGAGTTCCTTGGTTTGATAGAAGTGTAGTCTTCAAAGATTAATCATCTCGCTACAGATTTCCAGATTTTAGGGGTATGGGTTTATGGATTTCTCATTCTATGAAAAGGTGATAAAGATACCTTAAAAAAGAGTGACATTTATGTTCTCTATTTTCTGGTTAAGCTCAGAAAGATTAATCAGGTGAAGTTTTCCTTGCTTAACATTATTAATATCATTAATGGGACACGAAAGTCATAGATCATTATTTATATGGTCATTATTTCCATGATCATTTCCCTTTTCCCAGATTCAGTCAAAATCCCATACAGTTCTAACCCATGAAATTTCGTGGTTATGTTGCTATGTGATGATATGCTCTGAAGGATGATGGTTGGCTTTACCAAAAAGTTTGGAGAGTATTATGACTTGTCTGAAAGTGAAATCGAAGCCTTATCCAAGAATCTAGAAGTGGATGAGACATCCAAGAAGGTTTAGATGAAGAGAAAGAAAAAATTACCGGAAGCCTCTGAAAAAACTCTCACTGTTCAGGAAATCCAATCAGTACCCCCAAAATCTAAGAAGAAAAAGACCTATCTGGATAATGTTATTTCTATGTAGAGAGAAGATATTAAGAATGAGATGGAAGGAGATCCTAGCATTTCCTTGAATCTTACTGAGTCAAAATATTTAAAGATTAAGGCTGTTAAGGAGGTTGAAAAGCAAGACAAGTGAAGAAGAAAAAGAAGAAAATATCAAATGTCATGATTATTCAATATCCTCTCAAGGATACAGAGAAAGATTCTAAGAAGACCCTGGTACCAGAATTATTTTTACAAGAATCACATCATGTGACTTAGAGATAAAAAATTGTCATTCCAGAACCTGATGAAGAGGAAGAGATTGTGGAGGAATAAGAAGTGGAACATGGAGAAGGGGAAGGAATTGAGGACATATATGATATGATAATAAAAGTTGAATAATATCATGGGAAGAAAATACCTTCTAAGAAATTGCAAATCCAAACCTCCGAGACCAAATAATACAAACTTACTTCCCCATGAAATGGTGATTAAGGTCAGGAAGATGTAAAGAATCCTTCAGAAGATGAAAGTAGTAACCATGAAATGGTTAAACTAATGGATCTAGTGGAAGATGCTGAAAATGAAAAGTTTTATGATAATAAGATAGTCCAAATATCAGATAGTGAACATGAATCACCAAAGGATATTAAGATCATTCTGAGAGATGATAAATAAATGTAGGTGGTAGCAGATACACCTAACAAGTCCATGGTGGCTATGAAAGATGTTAATGTATCCTCTAAAATAAATTTTTTTGATATTGAGAAAGAATCCTTACCAACTTGGGACTATGATTCCGAATCATATTCTATTTGTCATTATTTTGTGGTCCAATCCTTGATAATTTTGGTTTATACAATCCCTTTGTTTCCATGTATTGACTTGAGGTGTCAGATGCCTAATAATTCTTTTAATCTGAAATCAGATTCTATTTCCATTCTTATGGAACAGAATTTCATTCTTGAGGCCAATTTTAAATCTATATACATAGGGTCTGATTCTCACAAGAGATTGTGAAGTTAAATAAATAAGTATTCTAAGAAGACAATTGAATAGCTACGAATATTTGATGAAATTCAAGATAATGGGAAAGATTATTTTGATACCGAAGATATCAAGATCAAACATCTTACTTCAAACCACAATGATATGCTCAATCTTGAACAAACAACTATGAAAAAGTAAAACAACGATTTGAAAGGGAAACACAATTTAGTTTCTTTTAATCTGGAAAGGGAATTCTATCTTATTATCAAGATTTAATATAAGCTCATTATGCAAGAAGAACTTTTGAAAACTCGAGCAGATATTCTTAATGCTCGGGAATAAAAAAATCAAAGCTATGAAGAAGAAAAATGAAGATCATGATTAACTGATCAAACATTTTTAAATGGATCATAATGAGCATCAAAATCTAATGACCATTTTCAAGAAGCTTATGCCGAAGGAAAAATAAGGATGATAGTTTATCATAACTCTGATTTTTTTAGTAATACATTACTTGTACAAATATTTCCAATCATAATGAACTTTTTTGTGGTTCTTTATTTGTTTTTTGTGTAGTATAATATTTAAGTACCATTTTGTCTCATTCCCTTCATTGATGTTGAAAATCACAATGGGGGAGAAATGATTAATGAAAATAATATAATGTAATGGAGAGAATTCTATAAGAATGGGGTAATCTATCTAAGGGGGTGTTTTATCTATGATGATTTCTTTATACAAGAAAAATAAAAATCTCTTTAAGAACGTAATGAATATGATCCATAGTAATTTCAAAACCTAAGAGAGATTTAGTCATATTAAAAATGATCCATACATAATGGGTGAAATGTTTGTCTTTTAAGAAAAATTATATTATTTTTCTTATCGAGGTTATTGTTTTCTAAAATTGATGAGATTGATGAGTCAACAAGGTTTCCATATGACATTTCTATTACTCTTTGTTTTGAATATAAAAAACACATTATCTTAATGAAACTGGTTTTTCTCTAAGGATTAGTTTCATAAGGAAAATTTAC
The DNA here is from genome assembly GCA_963277665.1 of Viscum album. Taxonomy (NCBI): domain Eukaryota; kingdom Viridiplantae; phylum Streptophyta; class Magnoliopsida; order Santalales; family Viscaceae; genus Viscum; species Viscum album. Next base: position 1,296,844,684 of record OY728142.1, on the reverse strand, counting down.
TATCTCTAAGAAAATTTTTATCCTTATCTTCATTTTCATTGTTTGTTTCATAATCTCTCAAAATCTAAATCATTTTATTCATATGTCTAAAATTTAGTTTCACATCTAAAAACTCATAATACTATAAAAAATTGGATATGGTGTATTCTATTTTTAGGTTATGAATTCTCTGAAATTTAGACAATGAATTATCTGAAATTCAAACTCTGAATTCTCTGAAATTAAGACTCTAAATTCACTGAAATTCAGACACTGAATTACCTAAATTAAAGACTACAAATTTTTTGAAATTCCAACTTTGAATTCCTTATAATTCGGACTCTTAATTTCACAAAATTTTGACACTAAATTCCTTAGAATTCATACTCTGAATTTTGTAGAATTTAGACACTAAATTCCTTAAAATTCAGACTCCAATTTCCTTATAATTCAGACACCGAATTCCTCAGAATTCCGATTCCAAATTCATTGGAATTCAGAGTCCGAAATCCATAGACTTCAGATTCTTGAATTCTTTGTAAAATAGAATTTGAATATCCATGTATTATAGACATAAAATTTTTATTTGGTTAGTATCTGAATTCTATTTTTCCTTAGACTCTGAAAAATATATTTTATTAAGTAATTTATTTTTCTTACACTTGTTATGAACCAATGCTGTAAACATTGGTTGAGTGGAATGCGTATAGGTCCCTTCAATATTAAAGGATAATATAACCACTGCAGGATGGAGCCAACAGTTGGAGAAGTTTCTATAAATAAGAGATCATTTTAATAAGATCAATGAATGTTCCATTACTATACAAATTGCATGTTTTTGAAGTGACTTCTAGAGAGAGAGACTCTCATGTTTAGTGTCTCTCTGAACATCTTATTCAGATTTCTTTGTTCAACTCTGGTTTTTTTAGTACAATCGAGGACTTATAGGGATAGAATGACAATGTTGCCATCTACCTTAAATTTCAAGGTCTTCTATGGATAGGATGACATAGGTTTTGAATAACTTAAAGATCAAGGGCATGTAGGGATTACAATTCAGATTCTGATATTCCTATCAAGGTCTTACCCTAGTGTGGGTAAAAGAGATTTTATTGAATGTATAAATCAAGGGTGTTTTATCCAAGGTTGTTAGATACCCTAGTCATTGTGTTAAATGATTTTATACATGTTAATTTTTTTTGTTTGAAGTTTATTACCACTATATATTGATATAGGAAGAATTGATAACCTTCTTATACAATAATATATATTTTGAATAGTCTAATAAGTAAGATTATATATGCTTTAAGGTAGAATCATTTCCATATAAACTTTCCTTAAGTTTAATTTCCATAATTATATTTCCGGAATCTATCAAGTTTGTTTAGTAGAACTAAATCAGGCCTTTTGAATTTACCTTGTTTGACTTTGTTAAACATAGTTTTACTTAAAGTTAAAAATGAAGGTTTTTAAACATACTATTCACCCCCACCTCTGGTAATTGAAAATCTATATCATTATTTTGATCCTACAATTGTTATGGGAGTCGCCATTGTCTCATTCCAGTTGTGGGTTCAATTCCCATGGCCTTTCTGGACATGAAGTGTTGTCACAAATCTAATAGTTTTTCATTTTTCTATTACCATATTATTGTTATAAAATTCCTAAAAAAATGAGTTAAATTCCTCATAAAATTTTTTAAACTCAAAGGATATCTCATACCTCGCATATTTCATCTCCAAAAATAATAACCCATAATTGCCTCAAATTCAAGGATCGTAAAAACTTTAATTTATCTTTATAAGTACATTCAGAAAATAAAATAATTCCTCAATTATCCTTTTTATATAACAAACATCATGGATGAAAATACTAGATGTATTTTAAATTAATCCCATCATTTAAATATATCATCATCCATAGATCCATCATAACTCTTATATTCCAAAAATGTAGACATCGTAATCATCCATCATTATTCACGACCCCTTATCCATGTTTGTTCATCTTATTATTTTATACATATTTCCAAAAAACAAAATCATGCATAATTTCCTATTATTTCAATAATTTCAAAACATGATCTAAGAAAAAATCCATACCCCTCATATGAAATTTTCTGTCTCCTCATATTCACTTGGAATGTCATTAGGAATTGGTAAATTTATATTTGTATGGTCCCACTAATCCCATTCATGACCCATCTTTGTAGGATATCTATTAGTAGAATGAACACGCACACAAAAAAACATTTAAAACATTTAATTGATCCCTCAAAAAGAACATATTTCCCTTTCCTAGAGTAAACTGATCACTTCCTTTTTCCATGATTGGTTATTGCTTTATGACCTTCCTCACCACATATATAACATCTTCCCATCCATTTGAAGCATTTTATTAGGTGTTTATTTCCATATTTTTGACATAGATGTTTTTGAATATACATACCTATATGATTATTACCTAAACATATATAGGGATTCATTTCGTACATATAAGATGCCTTATAATAGTCACCAAGGTTCAAGTGGTCAATAATGACTCCAGATATTTGTTTGAGAATAACCATAGGAGTTCTCATTGTAGCACCCATTTCATTTAGTTTCTTATTTAGAAAACCAGTATAGTTTCCTTCACATCCATTGTTAAATTAGTTCCAAATAGATCCAACCATTTACTAAATCCAACAAGGTCAGTGTGAGTATATTAGTGAAATAATAATATATTATATTATGAGGAGGGTAAACACTATGAGATACATATTCATGTTATCTTAAACACATTCAAAATATCTAATATAACTATTACACATTCTAATTTGATAACCAATCTGGTTATATAAAACATTTTACTTATTCATATATAACACCCTATCCAATAAAGTTATCTAAACCGACCACTGAGACAAATTATATAGCCCCAGCCAAGAGCATTACATAATCTAGAATTAAGTTATAAATTCTCATTGAGGACAGTTTTATGTTTTTTTAGACAATTTGGTCATAAATTATACAACACATCTTGAATATTACAAGTAGAGTGTTCTAATCTGTATCCATTTTTTTATAAAACAAAAAATCTTATAAAAATTAACATTTTTAGTTCCATGTTTTTGATCTCATGAAATTTTCTTGATTCCATCCTTAACATTATTCTTATTTATGTCCTTTGATAAACATTTCAATACTTGGGATGAAAATAAAAATATTAGTAAGGGTTCTATAAATAAAAAACATTTATTTTTATAAAACAACATGTAAACCATGAATATTTATCATAAATTAATACTTTTCATCTTTATGAAGTAGCAAAAACACTTTACTGAAAATAAGTTCATTGCTTAATATTTTTGTAACAAAAAAACCCATAAATCCCATAGAAAGAAACAAATAAAAAATAAATGTAACTTGGGACATGAACATATTTAATGGAAAAACCATATGATAAAAATCCACACATATCACTAAATGGAATAACCATAAGACCAACTTTCATAGCTAATGGTTTGGAGGTTAAAATGTAACTACCCCTATATGGATTATCATGGAACCACCCATAATTTGGTTTATCATATAACCAGACATCATTGGTTTATAACGTAACAAACCTTCAAATTCCCATGTACCATTATATAATCATAACACCTAAAATATTGCATATATCAACATTTGACAAATAACATTACATTATCAATCATAAGAAATATTTTCAAGATATTGAAATACTAAATAGATTTCAAAAACCATTTTGAATACCAAAATATACAAAAAGAGAATAAGTTATTTCTTTTCCTTTAAAAACAATAAAGCTTATTGAAGAAGCCTAATAATTATTACGACATCATAGATGTCATTATCACTACATAGGTTAAAAACATACCTTTTTTTGTTTAGTAAATCAATTCATAGATAAATATTCCACTTGAATGAAAGTAAAAGTCAAGGGGTTTATTATACACCATGTAAAATAATGAATTTAATATTACTCAAATATGCCGTAATGAAGGAATATTGAGACGATGTCCCTTATAAAGATAATATAATTATATTAAAGATAAATCAAGGACATAATTTTGTGTGACAGATATAAATACACCCAATATTAGTGTATATTAACTATAAAAGATTCATTGTTCATTCAAATATATTATTTGCATAAAATAATCAGCTATGTATACATAAAACCCAATGAGTTGAAATTGGGCTTAGAAATTCCCTAATGAAAACCAGGTGGCCTAACGACGTCAGTATAAAATTAAGAAAATGAGTCGATGAGAGAGAAAAGGGTATCTCATAAATTGATCATAAAATGGAAAGAATTAAAAATATATAATAACCTATCATAATACAATAAAATTGAAATTAAGAGACATAACATAAATGAAGTCTTTGACTAAAAAGCAGGTTGAATGATTCCCTTACCTTGATTATAATTCATCACATATGCCCTTTGTCCTTCCTAAATATGAAACTTATGTTAATTTATAATTCAATAAGAAACTTTTTAATTTTTATTATTCTTTTTATTTCACTTATTATCTCATTTTAAAAATTATATTATTATATAAGAAAATATCAGTTGTTTTGTAAATATTTGGTACTTGAGTCAAAAATGAACTAGTTTTGATATAAATTGTACATGTAGTCAACATCACATCATATAATCAATATTATTAAATATTTTAATATCATATATATCCAGTATATATATATTTATAATATTCCACATCATTTTTAGATAAAAATGAAATTTTTTGTTCATTGAGACGGTATGTCGTACGTACGCATGAACGCTACTTTCATTTATTTGTCTTATTAATGAAATGAAAACTCAATGATACATATGTATATTAAAATTACATTATAATATAATATGATATATTTGTTACATATGTTCATTAACACCATCCTTTTTGGATTATATGTATGGCATGAATGAGTCATATCACTTTGATGGGGCAGTAATCCGCACTTCCTCAAATGAAATTACCATATTTACACAGCATGAAAAGAAAAAAAAAGTATGTTTCTAAATAAAAATTAATGTTTCATATAGACAGTATAAATATAATATATATCATATATAAATATATTTCCATCATAATGGACACCATGGGAGGTGGTATGGGAAAATAGAACAATCATCGGTTTGTGAGGCAATAGTCCACCATACACAGAAGTGGTATTTTTGTATCCATTAGATGGATGTGTGTAAGTGTATTTTGAATAAATTTAATAAAAAAATCCTAGTATATTTAAAATACTGGTGTTATTATAAAATCAAATAATAATAAGATAAGCGGGAGTTGATAGGGAAAATAAAAGAAAAGAACTTGAGAGAGGATGTTACTTATAAATCAGTTAACTTATTTTGACTTGATCCTAATGGATATCTTGAATTTCATTCTTACCATAGTGAGTATTTTAGAAGTAATATAGGTATTTTGGGAGCATATTTGGGTATATTATATATTATCCAATGGGCTTGATAGGTGTGAGTAAGGGGTTAGAGGTGGTGTCCTTTTATAAGAGTGAGTAGTGGTACTTTAGTAATGTTTTGAAAGATTCTTTTATTATATACTGAATTTTGATTTTGAAAATGTATAGAATAATTAATTCTAATATAATATGAATAATGTTTGAAATACTCTAAACCAATAGGTTTTAGTCAAGTTTTGGTCCCATGTTTAACCTAATCATTTAGCTTTAACCCTTATATAACAACTTAAACTCCTATCATGTCTTCATTTATATTCATACTATATGATTAATATAGTTACTATAAAATGTCAATAGAACTTCAAATGATTCATTGATGACATTTAAAACATTTTTAATGTAATTTGGCATAATAATATATTTTTATCACTATTATATCATTTAATAAAATAATATTTGTTTTAAAAACTCCTTTATGCCAATTTTTATACTATTCATATCATGACTTTTTTAAAAACCCATAAAAACTCGATTATTTAGAAGAAAATCACTGATGAAAATTTAACAAGTTATAATAATCCCGAAAATTATTTAATGTAATTAAATGTTTAAAAATAAATTTTTTTAATATTTATAATCTCATTTATTTAAATCGTCCATTAATAATGTAGTCACTATATCACCATTGTGTTATAAAATGATTAATTTATTTCTTGTCAAAAAAATCTAAAAAAATATCATGATGTAGGAAATATTTTTATATTTCCAATAACTATTTATAGTGGAAATTTTAACGTATATAAAAATGTATAAAAATTGTTTTAGTAAAAGATACTCTTTTATGGAATATAGTTATTTACTTTAAAATATTTAATATAACATGTAATTATCACTCCCATGTGGATCCATGCCATAAAAAAATTGACCCATGGATGACCATGGTCAGATATATCTAGTCTAACAGGATTATAAAATGTGTTAGAGTAGTGTATCATTATTATAATATAATAATTTACCCAAATTTACTAAATTTACCCTTTTACCAAAGTAAATAAAATAATTACTAAAGTTACTATTCGCGTTGTCTAAAAATAAAAGGTACTTATTTAAACAATTTGAACCACTTGATACCAAATATGTAATTAATTTTTTGAAGTTAAAATAAATAAGTTTTAGTAATTAATTTAAAAATAATTCGTTTTGTCAATCCCGAAAAGCAGGTTTTTAAAAAGTAATAACTATCAAAATATTGACATGTGTTTATGTCAAATTTCAAAGTGAAAATACTTAAAATAATCCAAATTGGATTAAATGATAAAAATATAATCCAATTATACTTTAAACCCAATTAAAATAACAATCTATCTATAAAAGTAAATTTTATTAAAATGTAGTTTTGAATTAAAATGCATTATTTTTCACTATTCATAAAAATATGAATTATATTTTAAAAGTGCAAAAATTTCGTTGAAAGTAAATTTTGATAAACCTTTTCTAGAGATGTAAATTTGTTTTCCAAACAATAGATAAAAATTTGAAAAAAAATAGATTTAAAAATCGGTTTCCATTAAAATGCGGTAATACCACATTTTTAGAAAAAAACTTCTTTCATCTGAAAAAATAAATTTGTTCTTGTATCATATCTACAAAACATATAAGATGATTTAAAAAAACTTCATTGAATATAAATCAAATATTTTTCATTAAATAAAAAATCCATAATCAGTGATATGAAAACACAATTATTCTGTTTTAAATATGTTTTTATAAAAACACATCTTTTATATTCAATAAGTTTTTTATTTCCATTTATAATAAAATTGGTAAGCAATGAATCATAATATAAAAATGGGTAAACCATATTTAAAAATTCAGTTGATACTATTCATTCCCGCAATTCCAATGGCTTGGTGTTAACATACATTAAAAATAATAATAATATTATTTTATTATATTTCGGTATTACTCAATGTTGTGTGGAACATATGATTTTGTAGAAAACTGTTGTTTTGTGTCATGTGTGATATTAGAAGAAGTGTCCCCTTTCACAAAAAATGAATATCATGTTCATAAGTATTAATAGAAATTAAAAAAGTAGTATTCTATAAATAATCGGTTCGTTACAGTTATAGATTATCATCATAGACCTGCAGGTATGATGCAGTCCTTACCAATTCAAATATGTAAATGGAAGAAGATAATGATGGATTTTGTTATAGGTTATCAAAAAATGACTCAAAAACATGATGTCATATGGGAGATAGTGGATCAACATACCATGTCGGCCCATTTCATCCATATTCATGAAACTCATATGGTAGAGGATCTATCCAAGTTTTATATCCAAGATGTGGTAAAGAGACATGGTGTACCAATTTCAATTTTTTCAGATAGAGATCCAAGATTTAACTCTCATTTTGGGAAATCCTTAAAGAAAAACATTGGGACATGGTTTTCTATGATCAAAACATATCATCCATAGATATATGGCATGCTTGATCGAAGGTAAAAACAGTGGAATACATATTGTGGGCATGTGTAATGGATTTAAGTGGCTCATGGGATGTGCAATTACCCATAGTTGAGTTATCATATAATAACAGCTATTAGTACTTGAAACATATGGCTTCGTTTGAAGCGTTGTTTGGTAATCCTTGTCTTTCTCCACTATGATGGGTGATAATAGGTTAGACTTCAATAGTTAGGCAGATCCTTGTCCAAGAAACAGTTTATAAGATCTCGTTGATCAGAAAAATATTGGAGACTGTTTAGAGTCATCATATGCGGATCATAATCGACAAATATTTTCCTTTTCAATAAGTGATCATGTGTTCTTGCAGATATCAACATGTCATGGACCTCAATGTTTTGGGAGGCAAGGAATTTTATCTTAAAGATTTATAGGCCCTTTTGAGATGCTGGAATGGGTCAGAGAGGTGTAATATCATCTAGAATTACCACCATGGTCCAGTTTAGTGCATAATGTGTTCAAGAATCCATTTTGAAAAATTATAACCCCGATCCTGACCATGTGATCAAATGGGATCAAGTCAACGTAGATCTCGATGCATCATTGATACATATCCCCATGAATATTATTGATAGGAAAGATAATGTCTTGAGTGGAATAATAATCTATCATGTGTGGGTTTTATTGCCACATGGTGATGTTTACTAAGAGACTTGGGAATGCAATAATGACATGAAAGATAAATGGATGAAACTCTTTCAGGGTGGTGAGGGTTTACTATATTCCAAGGATGGAAAGGCTAATGGTGGGGAAAATGTAGTACCCCCAAATTCTGGGTTGTAATAGACTATTACCTTGATCTTGCGTGTTTTCCACCTTTTCTATATCCCCTTTCAGTTAAGAATCCTTAAAAACAATTTTCTTGTGTTTACTAGAAGTTTCAGGATAGGTACACACCGCGTACTTGCAGACATATACAAGTCATAAAGTGAAGGTGACCATGTGATCTGGTACACATTATGTACCAGTGGTAAAAATAATTTAGTGTTTAAATATTATTTTTTTAACCCATGGAGAAGGGTTTTCCAGTATACATATACATTGTGGTCATCACGTCATCACCAGGGGGTACACATCATGAGTAGGCATGCACCCAGCTTAATGCCATTTGTTTTGCAATTCCACTCGGTCTATTCATTCCATACCTCCTACCTCTTTACCATAGATGATCCCTAGGAGATTTTATAAGGTACTCCTTCTTCCAGATCGATCCTATTAGCTATGGATCATCATTTCATATGTGGTACATCTCTCAAAGTATGTTTTATGTTATATCTACATCTCCATTCCCGTTTGTTCTAATATTTATGCCCGTTATTGGTAGATATAGGTATTTTTCCAAATATGTTTAGATTTGTCTTTATTTTGGATTGGATAAGCGATCTATGTCCATTTTTATGAAGAATAACCTTGGTTTTTTTTGTAATTCATCATCCTTAAATGGGTTACATCAAAACCGTTGAGGTAGGAGGCTTCACTCTTGACTCCTCTTAGTAAAAGTGACTGGCATGATTACAAATCTAATGGATTGTGATGAATAGATTGTGATTTGGTTATTGAATTTTTTTTTAAAATTTATTGAGTGACGGGTTGTCAACCCTATAAAATTTTGAATTTTGATTAAGTGCTTTGGATCTTGGTTTTAAAATATATATTTTAAGGTGGAGATTTTTCTGCATTGTTGGTACATAAATTTGATTAGATTTATTCAATAAAATGTTATGTTTTATTGAAACAAAATGTTTCTTTTAAATTGGCTGTGCTTTGGTTTTCAATAAATGTTTAGTTTTTATTGAAGTTGTATATTTTGGAAATGGAAATATGTGGAAGACATGGTGTTGGTGTGAGTTAAAGATTAACGGGCCCCGAATAAGGGATGAGTACCATTGGGATACAAGGTACGTGAACCTAGAATTGAGGTTGGTGTTAGTGGTACACAAAGTTATTGGACAAGAGGTTGATCATGAGTGTGTAACTATCAAACAAATAATGCATTTCTAGGTGTGTTGTTAACTATCAAATGGGTATGCAAAAATGAAAATCATATTTTTTTATAATATTTGATTAGTTTTTTCCAAAAATAAGACATTCTGAAAAATAGCTTCATCTTATTTTGTTTTCACTGGTTTATAATTTGTTTTTGAACTTGTTTAAATTTGGTTATAAACTATTTTGGTAAATTTTTTTATATAAATTTTTTTATACAATGTGCAAACCATTTTATCCTAGTGGTGTGAGTAGATAAGTTATTGGGAGAACCACAATGTTATATAACCACCCCTGCATTGTAACATTGATTCCTTTGTAGATGCTACCTTCTAGGACTGGGGAAAAGGTAATGTATCACACTTTATTACCACAATATTGAGATACTTTGGACTACATGATGATGGTGTAGCATGTTGCTTGGATTTGGGTAGTATTCTTGTTGTTTATTTGTTGTCTTTCTATTGTTTATGTTGGTATTGTATTTTATTCTATTGTATGATACATTGGTTGGTTTTGATAAAGATATTTATTAAAATTAATTATTTATTTCATGCATCATATAGTGAGATGTTTATTGATGGTTTGTTGAGTTATTGGTTTTAATCATTAAATGGTAAATCACTCCCTACTTACATTGAAACCCTTTTGCATTTCATTAAAGCCTTTGGTGCCTTGGGGATGTTTCTTAAGGACCAATAATGTATCTTTGTACTCTCAAGACAATGAGAATTAATAGGTCATTACAAAAATGAAAATCTAGAAATTTTTCCTCCAATTCCAATAAGTGAATCTTTTTTACCTAACATATTGATTATAAAATGATAACAAAAACACTAAATCATACAGTATAGATCATGTATCAGATTGAGGTGTGGAAGATTACTAATCAACAAAAATGACTTATGGATCATTCTTCTAAACTATCAAAACAATATAAATTTATTTTCTTGGTATTGTGTTGCTAATTTTTCATTTTTATTAAACTGAGGTAAATTTTAATTAAAAAGATGCACTTTTAGTCATATTGGTCACACCATGCATCATATTGAGGTGAGGTTAATTCTTACACATCCTGAATATATTATCAATATATTTCATAGTGTATCAAAATAATATGATTATGTTTTATGTGTTTTGAGTAAGTCACTTGACTGTTTTATTAAAATGTCATTTTAACCTAGAAACATGCACTTTGACTCATACTGGTCAAATCGGGTATCTGTTTGATTTGAGAGTGATTCCTACACATCAAAAAACGACATAATAATCAATTTAAAAAATTATATAATATTTGAATATTCTATGAAAATGTAAATATATCATATTGGGTTCCTAAAATATTAATTTTATACAATAAATAAATAAATACACATAAGATATCCCTATCAAAGGTGAATGTTATATTTAATTATAATAAGGGAAACACAAAATTTTATTATTCTAATGAATTTTAGTATTATTTGATGAAAATAGGTAATTGCATTTAGTAATAGAATAAGTCCACTATGGTAGGTGTTAACCAATGAATTAATCCAAAGTTGAATGTTATAGACAACTTCCATCATCATAAACTCATATTCCAAATAGTTATCACTGTAATTTTTTTTGTTTGGAACTCATACTCAATATCTTATAGACAAGTCACAATGTCACATGAAATACTCATTCTATTATTCTTCGGTATGATTAATACTTATTAATTTTTTTTGATCTACATAAAATAGATGGGGGTGAGTCCTAAAAAAATATGAATAATAACTATTTATAAGACAAAACTGAAGAGGATTAATGTTGTACATCATTTTGTTTTATAAAATGATTAATGCATCCAATTTGGGAGAATTAAATAGTTGGTAATCAGATATACCTAGTGGAACCAAAAATAAATGTTGACGAATGATCCACTGTTAGATGGATTAATGGTGTTTATTAGAAGTGTGATTAAATAATTAAAGTTATTTTTTAAAAGTATTAAAGAGTAGGTTATAATTTCAAAGATGACTATATCTTTATCTACTGTAGGAAATACAAGAAAGGATGAAATCATTGAATACAATTTCATTGCTAATAAAAATGTTTCTATGAAAAACCAAAGGAGTCAGTCTCTAAAAAACCACAATTTCTCTATGTAGAGCCTAACTCATTTTGAGAGGCTGACAAGTAAGATAATTGGATAATATATATTCACGAGGAGCATGATCCAAATGAGAACAATTTCAGATGGAAATTTTTTCCAATTCTAGACGAATGAAATATTATCATAACAAAGTTGGGGTTCATTAATAATGTCAATGACTATAGAAAAGTGGCTCAAAATAATGAATGGATAGTGTGAAATTGGAACTCCTAGATCAATTGATTTTTTATTTATGATAAATAAAATCCTATATCCCAATGAATAACTATTGAAGTTTTAAATATTTCCATGAAAATGTATTTGAAGGTATACCAAATAGGAATCAAATCTATGTTCCTCAATGGAGTTTTTAAAGGGTGGTATACATTGTGAAACTATGTGGGTTTATTTTGGATGAAAATTAAGGAATGGTGTTCCTGATAAAGAATTATTTTTATAAGATAATGATATCATCAAGGACCTGGTATTTATGGTTGGATAAATAAATACGAAGACTCGGTTTTTTGAGAGTTAGAGTTTATCACACCCTCTAAATCAAGAATGAGAATGATCAATGGATTTTGGTACACATATATATCAAAGAGATCATATTTGAGGATTGGAAAAGCGTATGAAATTGTTTTGTGTGGATCATACGAGGTACGATATCAAGACTTCTATGACTGGTGAAACATTATCCATTGTTTATATGTGAATCATGGAAATAATATAACATTATCATCTCAATCAAAATATGATAAATAGTTTTTGAAGTGATTTTAAATAGAATATTCCACACCAATGACAACTCTGACTGCTATATAGATGAAATTTTCAAATGATGATGATTTAAAAGAGGTAGATATCATGGATAATAGGTATTGGAAGCCTATTTTACATCCCAATAACATTACCCAAAATTGGGTTTAATATATTTTATATCACATAGAATAAATGTTGTCCTATGGAGAGCCACATGATATAAGGGAAGACGAAACTAAAATATATCTAAAAAACATTGAATTTTTTTGTTTTATTATAGTATAGTGTATTTGGAATTATTGGGATACAATGTTGTGGGGTGAGATGGTTCAGATGATAACTATGAGAAATTAGAGTTTTTGAAAAACATAGATTTCATTCAATCCTTGGTTTCATTCCACCCTTAAATCACTCAAGCCTTCGATTCGGGCCTTGTAGTAGTTGGAGCCTCGATTCTAGGCAAGATTCGAGCTTGGATTCAGAAATGATTAGCTCTGAATGTTTTGTCACTTAGATAGAGAGCATCGGATATCACAAACAGGTTCACGATGGTCGGAGATCATAAAATAGATCAGGACACATTTATTAGTGCTTCCAAAAAACAATGACAATGATACCATTAATCAATGATATGTTAATAAGCACTAATAAAATAGATATTTATTAGTACTTTTTTCAAAACAAATAAATATTTATTTTATTAGTGTTTTTAATCACTGATAAATATTAATTTTTTTAAGCTCTTTTTTAGCACAAAAAATACTTCATTTTTATCAGCACGAAAAAAGAACTGATAAATACTTATAATACTTTTCTAAAAATATTATTTATTTAAAAAACAGTAAAATTTTAAAATATTATTATAATACTTATAATTATACCTTTTGTAAAATAAAAATTTTATAATACAAGAATATATAATTATTAATTTATATTTATATAGATTCATTTTTAGAAAATATTTATATCATTATATATATTTATATAATTAAATATGCATATATATAAATATTGTAAATATATTCATTATTTAAATAAAATTAATAAAATTATATAATTATTTATTTTCTAATTATATAAATACATTTTAAAAAAATATTATTTATATATTTTTATATTTATAATATTAAATTTATAAACATAACAAATATACATTTATAAATATATCAATTTATTATTAATTTTATTACAAATTAGTTTTAAACATTTTTAACCAATATTTATACTTAAGTGCATGCATGTTAAAGATGAGTAAAATTGATTACATAAAATCTATTTAAATATTGAACATTTTGAAAATTTTGATTAATATAAATAATAAAAATATGGATATTTATTGGAAAAAAGATAAATAAATATTCAAAATACAAAAACATAGTAAATATATATATATATATATATATATATATAGTAAATAATATATATTGAATAAATTCCCTAAAATATATTTGTGTGTTTGGGAATATATATAAATTAATATAATTACTTATATTTTACATTAATATATTATGTTTGATCTATGTTAAATTAATAAATTAAACGTCATTGAATTATGTCTATTTATAGATGCAATTGGTCAATATTTTTAATTCAATTTAATTTTTATTTTCAAATCATTATTCACTAAATGTACAATTGTTTAATTATAGAATAAATAATATTGTCTATTATATAAATCAAATTTATAAAAAATTATCTATATATATTTATATATTTAATATGTACATTTTATTTACATTTTTAATAATTATTTAATTAATTAACTGTTTAATATTTTACTCAATTTTATTATTATTAAATTTTATTTTACATATATAAATATATTTAATATATAATAATTATAATTTATGTGTAGTATAATCAATTTATTCAATTTTAACAATAATTATTTAAATAATAAATTTTTTTATATTAATTTAATAAATTTATTATATATATATATATATATATATATTTATTTAGTTATTTAATTTTATTCCAAATTTTATCTATGATAAAAGAACATAACAATGGATTCTTTTATAGGGTTTAAAAATAAAACCCTTATAAGGGTTTTCTTTATCTACTCTAAACAAAAAGCACAGATAATGGTCACCCATAATCAGTGATAAAAAATTATGTTGTTAATGGTTGGCATTTGTCCCCACTAAAAAATATGCTGATAAAAGGCACCTTTTATTAGCAGCAGAAAAAATAGTTGATAAAATGTGTTTTTTATATTTCCTTGTTTTATCACTAATAAAGGGTCCCTCTATCACCACTTTTTTCTAGTCCTAAAAATGGAAAATTCTGTTAATGACTTGTTTTATAATAGTGCATTTATACCTAGATATACTTCCATAGAAACCATACAAAATAAACATACCTGCCTCAATGTGACTTCAGGTTCTAATCAATGATTCAGAAAAAATACTCTTAAAATAAAGAGTTAACATTTAACTCTACCTCCTCGGTATATGTATATGTGCATGTCTAAGTGATACCCACAAGAAACCTTGGTCCATTATCTCGAACTTGAGAGGTTGCCGATGGAGATTGGTATTTATTTCTATCTAGACAGACCTATTGAAATACACATTTTGATTAATATCACCTTACCTTAAGTATCCTATATTAGATGAGGAATTTTAGAACTGTATATCCTCCCTATAACCAGTAAAGGGTTGAAAAGAATGACCTACCAAACAACGAACTCATACAAATCCATCTAAATTAATTCTTGAATGGTATATTTTTTGGAAAAATAAGTTGGATGGATATGTTTCTCCCAAGAACAACTAAAATCTAGGATTAATTCTCAGATCTTGTATCCCAACACTGTTATTTTGCATTACGACTAGCCATCGGCCTGAGCCTTGAAATAAGTTCTCAGAAGCACCTCTGCACCCATAACATTCAATGACCATTTTTAGAACCTCAATTTGAAATGAGTGTCTATATATAATATTATAGTACAAAGGAACACATGTATATAAATATTATAACAACCCTATATTTTTCACATCTCATCAACAGATAAAGTATCAAGGCTAGGAAGGATGTGGGGTACCTTCCCCAGTCGATCCAAGACTACATAAACTACATTTATAACTTACAAAAAACTCATTAATTGTACTAGAAAAGCCAACTCAATGTCTTCCCATTTCTATTCTGGGACTACAAACGACAGTAAAAATCTACCATGCTTCTGGTGCCCCATCTTCACCTGTTTAAAGGTCTATTACCTTTTGATAAATCCCACTATCAATCATTTCATTCCGGATGACCAATTTTGGGGGTGCATATCACAATAAATCTTAGAGATTCCTAGATACAATACCCACTTAGAAGCTTGTGATTCATGAATCATCTCATATCTAATGCCTGTATGAACTCAGTTATACCCTACAATAAGCTAGTTGTTCTTATCTATTAATAAACTAATACCAAGGTGGGTCCTCACTATAATTAATCTCACATAGTTCATAACCATTATGATCTGCTAAATACATTTTATTTACCCTATCCAATCTTGAATAGGAAAATAATAAGGCTATAAAAAAGTATTACTATGACATGCATGGAACTCCAGATACATATAAAAATTATGGGGCATTGGTTTCCATTCATTACTAGCTTTTGTAATGTCTTTTGCCTATTTTTTTCAGACCAACCCATCGAGTACTGCATTTCCCATTCAAGACAATTATGCAATGTCAATGTCAAAATTCATGAGGTATTCTACCCATTATTAGAATATGATATTCAATTCATTTTTGTAAAGACACATTTGAGGCTTTTTATGTCCATATAAATCACAATGATCTTTCCAAATAGATAATGCCAGATGAAATTTATGTAATGAATGAGTACTACAAGCGCATGACCAAATAATATGTAATTATGCTCATAATTCCTCAACTGGAATGACCAGTATACAATGAATCTATTATCCTATATCCATACTGCACAAAAAATAATTCTTGATGCATCAATGAACATTGCATTGCATATTCTAGGATCTAGAATAATCAGAATAGATTTCGATGTAAGCCTTCTTTAGGACGTTTTTGAAAGAAATTACCCACATATTCATATCTTACTTCTTTATTAATTAGATCCGATCTAGATGTTTTTTATTGATATTCTGACAATATTTCTCCGAACCCTTTGTAATATATTATATTACCTTTATCTTATATGTTATTAATGTAAATGAGAATTATTTCAGAAGGTGATTCCATCAGAACATGTTGGAATTGGGAAAGGATAAAAGGGTCCTTCCTTGGCAGAGATAGAAGACATCTTGAAAGGATGATCCCACACATTCTATTTAGTTCCTAATATATTTTTAAATTTTCCAATGGGTTTGATTAATTTATATTAAATTATTTATTGAATAAATTCTATGTGTTAGGTATATTATGTGTCATAGGTTCTAGTGAATTAATTTGTGAAAAACTAATATTTTTTGATATTTTAGTTTGTGTAGGTTTCCTAGTGGGATTTTTTGCATTAAACAGATTTAAATTAATCTTATAAATTAATTATGAATTGGTTCTCAAAATATAAACTATTAAAAATATTTTATTTTGAAAATTTATTCCCTTTACATAGGGACTTCTATTGTTGGTATTGGCCAAATTGACTTTGAAGGGCTAGTGTTAGTGTATTAATGCTAAAATTGAATAAAATTCTGTCATGTGTGAGGTGGTTTATCCCTTGATAATACCCCTACAATAAATTTAGTTTTAATATTATGAAAGTGATATTATGTGTTGACACTGAGGGATTTGAATCATTTATATGAATTAAATGTTTATTTTAATATAGTTCAAATTAATATAATTGAAATTATTTCATGATTCATTAAATAACTATATCACTATAATGGTTCATCCTCTATTTATAGAAATTTCCATGATTATAAATATAAACCATGAGTTACAAGGAATCCAAGGGCTTAATCATAAATGGGATAATTGGTGATAGAGAACCTTGATAGGTTCCCTCATACTCTTTGTTTATGGAATAATGATGAATAAGATAATTAGACTATGATGGATTTGATATAAATTTTGAAATTTCTTTGTGTCATTGGGAAAATTGATTATAAAGTAGAGAGAGTGTATATCCATGAGTAGTAGGTGATCAAATGTGTGGGTAAACCCTTTACTGATTAATCGAATATTGGGTGAGCAGTACTACATAGAAGTACATGGTAAGTGTGATAGAATTTATTACATATTTATAGAGTGGGTCTACTATGATATACCCAATGAGACTAGTTAGGATTTTTTTTCATCAGGATGAAATTGAGGGAATCTAGGCCCTGAAAGGTTTTTTGCTTGGTCTCAAAACTTGGGATCGATACTTGGGGACCCAGATAGGGAGTCCATGATATGTGGATTATAAGGGGACCATAGAGGATTCCTTGATGATATATAGGCTACATTGGTAATTCCTGAAATAATTTGTGTAACTTATTGTAAGTGAGGCCTTAGTACACGAGTAGATAATGTGATCATGGCAGGGAAACCATGGATGATATAGGTCTTTTACATGAGAGTATGTAAATGATTTTTTTAGATTTTTTTGGATTGTTGATATCCCTATCTAATATATATTATTGTTAAATGAAGAATAAAAATTTAAAATAAAATATCCAACCTCTATTGTATGCAATGTTTTTTTTGGTGGGGGTGTTCCCTTGATTTGATATGATTTGTTAGATATATATTTGTATGAATATGATAATTTTCAATATAGGGTCACACACTAGAGTTAATAACTATAATTGGGTAATGAATTTGTTTCACTTATTATAAACATAGTATAAAAATGGTAGGTTTTTAAGGTATGGTGGTCCTATGGAGAGTATACACTTATCCACTATACTACTTGTGGTTATAACTAATGAAACCCTTGAGTAGATATTCTCATGATTCTAGGGAATGATATCGATCTCCCTAGTTTGGATATGATTTTTTCTTTATTTGTATTATCCAATTGTAGTTACAGTTCTAGGTGACATACAACCCATGTATATATTATTTGATGGTTTATGGAGACTATACACATAGTTTTATTTTATATTTGGAATTAGGGTGATTAAAACAATATATAGAATTTATATGTATCCATGATGTTCTATAGATCCCACTCGAAGGGGAACTATTACTAGGGACATGTGGCACTAGATGATGATAGAATAGTCAATTGTGAGAGTCACATTAGAACCTAATAATCAATTATGGGTTTTTATTTATTCTTATACAATTTATTTATTAATGTAATTGTCAATCCACATATGTATATACATCATTACATGTTATGATTCGTACTAACGGGTTGCTACCTACTGATATATTCCAAACCTCTACTTGGGAAGGCATTACACATTTTCACTTTAGTAGACATCACTGCTTCCATGTTTAGGTACAGATGATGAATAAAATTACATGAATGATTAGGATATATCAAAAGATACTAGACGTCTATGATGTGTTGAGGCTAGGTATGGTAGTATAATCTAATTTTATATTCATTTTTCTAATTTTTCATTATCATTTATCTTTCCCAGGATAGATAATAAGGTATATGTTCGTATGAACTTGTTATTTTATGACTACATGCTTCTATATCTAATTTATTATATCATGCTATGTCTTAATAATTCTAAATACTATGGTTATTCAATATATTTTTTTGGGTAATTTATATATTATTTTTCACATAAATATGAGGTTATAAGCATCTAATGGGAACACTCTCAAAACATTCTACTAATAAGAAACCTATAACATATATAGAAGTGTTCCTAATATCTTATTGTGACATTGAAAATAAAACCAATTAGTGGTATATTATTGTGGGATTTTAGAAAGTGGTATATTGGATTTTATCTTCTCTTAGTGTTTGAAAAAATTAGTGATTTTCAATGCAATAATGTGACATAAGAATGTGATTGACCTCATATTGGTGTTTCATGAAAACCTTGATTCGATGGGAAGTCCATTTTACCTGTTATTTTTTACTATGGTGGTTGGTTTTTAATGTCATGGATGAGATATTTATCTAAACATGATGTGTATAATTAATATCTATATTTATTTTTTATCATATAAAGACAAATATTGTCCTATTTTTTGTCATAATATTAGGAACACAAAACTCACAAGACCTTCATATTCGTAATTTGATTGATATCAATTTATAGAGAAGGGTAAGAAATTTAAATTTTCAACAAATACTAATATGGGTTTTGAACCATATTAAAATTATTTTATCATTATTATCAACTAGAAAATTATATATTTTCTAGTTGAAAACTATTGTAGAATCTATAAATGGATTCTCTATAGTTGCAACTATATAGCCCCCGGTTAAGGGATGTATTGTGACTCCAAGTGTGTCATTTGATGAAAAAATACCATATTTATAGAATCCATTGGGGATGATTAAGAATGTTTTTGATTATTTGATGTTTCATCTATAGGCTATATTACAATTTCAAATATTTCTTCTGGGTGGGATTCTACATAACCAAAACAAATGTTCTTGGGATACTAGTAATGAACCATTATGAGTAAATGTTGGTATGTATTGGTGGATGTTACATGATCCCCAAGAGTGGTATCCTTGTTTGTGGTTTTAATATGAAAAAGTGTTTTTAAGGTTGGGTGGTGGCAAAACATTTTGTGATAATTATTTTTATATGAGAACACTATATTTGGTTTTTGGAACAAGATTTTCTTTTATATGTTTTATTTATGACTAGAGGTGTTTCCATATGTTTATGAATACATGAGTTATGATTTATTGGTTATGTGGGAGAGACTATATATATTGAATTTCTAATCATCATATTGATGGGTGAAGTATAATATATTTTATGGAATGTAATATACAAGGGAATTCCAATATAAGATTTATCCTCGGTCTCCGAGTGCATATATACTGGGAAGAATAAATAAAATATTCATGTTATAAAATTGATTCAAGGGAGCTGTTATTTGATATGTGGTATAATAATGGTCATATTATGAAGTTAGTGAAATAAATCACCTAAGATGAATCAGTATAATATTATGGATGAATACATTTCACAAAGTGGTTAAGGAATTAATCAATGTAAGAGAAAAGTATAAATATAAAAAAAATTATTACAAATTCCTAGAAAAAGGATTCATCATATACCTAGAATTTAGCGACACAACATCCCCATGGATAATCTCGAGGACCCTATTTCTAATGGGCGAATTAGGAATAGAATGTTCTAAGGAACCATCAAGAAGATTGTGTCACAATTTTGAAATGGTAAAAATTGGTTACTCTATTTTAGACACCTTATTAATCATATAAATAGTATAAAAACATTAATTCCAATGAATTTTATTTTAGGGATATTGGATATGATTGGGAAGATCAATTGAGTTTAAAAAACGTGAAATTTTTTTATGGGTTGTAAATTAAAATTGTTGATGTCACTAGGCATTGTGTTAGAGAATGGTGAGACACATAGAAGATGAAGAAAGAAATATGTTAAATAATACATAAAACATATAGGAAATTTATCCTAAATGTAAATCCACAACCCCAAGATCCCAAAGTCATTGCATTATTTAAATACACTGTCATGATTCCAAGGAATAATGTCCTAAAACACCGATCAGTTTAGTAGTCTTGTAAAATATATTACATAATGAATGGTAAATTACACATTAGAAAATAAAACACAACATAAATGATATTTTTATAACACCATTAATCCCATATATTAACCATTCTTATCAATCATAATATACTTCTTGGAATCTGAGGAAAATAAAACATAAGAAAGGGGTGAGCTCAAACACTCAGTAAGGATAACAATATAGCGAAAACTTTCAAAAATAAGCATAAAAATTTAGAGAAATGTATGAAAATAAAAAAATCCTTTAAAACATAACTTCAGAATAATATGGAAAAGCTAAATCAAATAATTTCATTTACAGATTCACAAGGATATTCTACTAATCGAATTATCACATGTAATATAAATATCTAATTCCATAATGATAGAATGAAACAGGTCAGACATCATAACCACATAGTCAAGGCCTTGTTCCAATACAACAAATAAGGTAGTGTCATGGACTTGTGCCAAGACACTATTTTGACTAATGAGACCCACTTATGCATCGAGGGGTGATAGCGGGCACCACCCGTCACTTACTAGGTCCAATGCATTCCTCATATGAAAATGATTAATCATAACATAAACATTCATATTAAAAATAGCATATGAAATTTCAATACATTATCTATAAACCATAAATGGTATAAATATAAATCATCCATATTCATAAGTATTAAAAAATCTTCAATAAAATATGGATGATTTTTATCATAAAAAATCAACCTCGATCAAAAAAAATATCCAGTAAAGTATGTTGACATAGTTTAAAATGATCAGTTAAACACATTGAGAGAAATATCCTTTTTTTTCATGAAATCATGTTAAAATCCACACAATTTATAAATTAATTGATTTAATAGATATTTTTAAATCAAAGTTTCCCATACAAATTTGATACTATTGAATGGAATTAACATTTAAAAACATTTATGTCCATATAAATATATTTTTAAAGACATTTTGAAAACATGGTCATTAATGAGAAAGGTTTAGACGAATATATCATTAAAACATTTAAAATGATGTTTTAGTAAAATATTCCCTTAATATAATACCTTTAAAATCTCTTTTATGGAATATGGACATGGATAATAAATATTCCCAGCAAAAACATAAACAAAAACAATCTCTAATAATAATAGGATTGAGAAATTAACCCTTACCTTGCACTTTCATTTGGTCGAGTGTACGTTTAACATATTGTATAATGAACATAGTACATTATTAAACTATACCAGAACCATATTAATATTTATTATATCATACATGATTCATTTATTACTATATACTTCCATTTTAATAATGATTTCTATGTTAAATTAGCTTTTTTGGTTAATAATCGCTTTCTTTATCGTACGCGTTTTAGCTTGTTATTCTTGATCATATCATTTAGATCAGGATTTAAATACATCTATAATATAAACCTTGATTTATATATCATATATATATATATAGAATATAAATATTTATTATCGGTAGATATATGAAATGGAAGGCACCGTTTATGGAGATGGTAGGCCATACGTATGCATAAACGATGTTTCCGTTTTCATATCGTATTGAACAGAAGTATGTGAATAAGATATATGTAAGTACATAAATACATACATACATATATATATATATATCCAGTATCATTATTATGTCATATATTACATAATTATTAATAATATATATTTTTATAATCATCGTTGAATGGTGAACGTGGGAATGAATCTCATCGCATCGTGGAGATGGTAATCCGTACATACACACGAGCGGCAATATCATTATATTGATGGTGAAATAATATGTAATTGGATGGTATATCATATAAAAATAATCATTAACATGTTATATTTATTATTTATAGTAGTTATATTCATTATTATACCCATCCAAATAATGATGTGTTCGAATAACAAACTACACCAAGACGTGGAGACGGTAAGTTGTACGTACGCACGTATGGTGGCCTAATAATTCATGAGATGGATAGAATAATGAATATGGTTGTAACATTTTTATAATAACATCACGGTATATAGAAGATACTGGAGTTATTATTTTAGAATGAAAACAAGAAAGATAGATGAATTTGAGGAAGAAAAGAACTTCAATGAGGGCGTTAAATTTTTACCTCTTCTTCGGGTTCTTCTTTTTGGTTTGATAAAAATCGCTTTGAAAGTTATCTTTATATACAAAGTAAGGCCAATAAGACGACGGAAGGAATGTTGGAAGGATATATTGGTAGGGGTTGGCCGAGCCAAATGGATTTGGATGTGTTAACTTAAGAGAAGGGGAAGTACCTTTTCATAAGAGAGGTGAGGCTCACTTTTGGAAAAGCTAGAAATATTATTTTATAATAAAATCAATTTCTATTTCTAATGGATCCAAAATGACTTATTTAGAGTCAATGGTGGGGAAAGGTCGAAAAACTCTAAACCAATAGGTTCTAGACATGTTTATGTAACCATTTTAACCTTACCTTTTAGGTTTAACTCTTAGTTAAATAGTTTAACTTTTACCGTGTCTTCTTGTATTCTTACACTATATGATTAATAACCATAGTCTAAACTTCCAAGAGAACCTCAAGTGGTTATTTAATAGAATAAATAATATTATTTATTTCCTTTGGAGGAATCATATGTTTTTAGGAATATTATATAAACAATTAATATTGTATTTTTTTAAAAAATTAATTTATGTCAATTTTGACACTATTTGGTATTTTGTTTTTTGAAAGTCATAACAACCTTATAAATTCGAAATAATTTATCTAATCACCCCTAATAAGTCATATTAACCTATAAAATTTGTGTAATTCATCAGAAGTCTCAATATAAATTTATTTGGATATTTATAATATCAATAATTTTAATATTTCATTAAGAAGGTAATTACGACATCATCATTGAGTCATAAATAAATTAAATTATTTAGTGTCAAAAAAATATAAATAAAATACCATTATGTAGGAATATTTTTATATCTCTAATTATTATTTATAGTCTAATTTGTATTGTGTTTAACCCTATATAAAAAATGGTTTAGTTATTAAACATTGAATTTAACACATTTAAATCTTCATTAAATAAAATAATAATAACTGTCTTAATCTAATTCAAGTGGACTACAGACAATCATATTTCATTAATAAGTTTGTTTTTTGTCTAATTACACTAATCCAATAGAATTAGGATATGTGTTAGGGTAATTATAATATCATTTTTAACTTTAATTACCCTATTTACTTTTAACCGCGTTTAAAAAAATGTGAAAAGTTATTATTCACAAAAATTTATTATCATCTTATTGAACCATATAATACTTACTGATGTAATCCCTGTCTCTCGGATTTATGAAATTCAACTCACAAAAGTGGTAAAATTATGTTTTATTCAAATTATAAAATGCCTCTATAAGGTGGGAAAAATGTTAAAAATTTCAATAAACTTTTATACATTTAATTTTATTATAAAATGAATCCCTTGAATTACATTAAACGATTAAGTATTATATATCTATTTTGACTTAAAAAAATAAAAAATGTAAAAAATTATTTAAATAAAAAGTCAATTTTAAATAATAACGTGGTGTTTTTCACTTTTCATAAAAAATTGAAAGTCTTCAGAAAAATACAAAAAAGTTACCTTATGCTATTTTTAATATTCCGAACTAAAAAAAGAATTAAATTTTACCAAATTCAATACATAGAAGTTTCATCTATTAATTTAAAATTAATTCCCGTTATCAAAACCAAAAAAAAGGGTTTTTAAAAAGTAAAAAACTATCAAAATATTGACATGTGTTTATGTCCAATTTAAATGTAAAATTACTTATAAATACCTAAATTGTATTAAATAATAAAAATATAATCTAATTATACTTCCAAAACATTAAAATTAATTATTTAACATTATAAATTATTTATATTAAAAATGTTTTTTTCAATTAAAACATAGTATTTTTCACTATTAGTTAAAATATAAAAGTTATCATAAATGTAAAAAAACTATCCAAACTAAATTTTTATGTCCTACATCTAAAGAAAAATTCATGTTCATTAAATTTAATATATGAAAGTTTCAAATAATGGTTTTAAAAAGGGTTCTCCATTAAAAGGTGGTAAAGTTGCATTTTTTAAAAATTCTTCTTTTATCTGAAAAAATTGAATTTTTTCTAATATTATGTCTAGGAAAATAAATTATGGATTTTATAATTATGTAGAGTATATAATATTCAAAATGCTGTTAATACTATTCATAACCGCATTTTGAATGGCTAGTTTGGTACGTTTTGGTGCGCTCGAACTCGGTGTTGAATGTGGCACAAGCTATTGAATTGCTATAATGAGATTACATAATTTGAAAGCAATGGGTGTTACATTCTCTACTCATTCAATTCATTTCATACTTTCAATTTGAAAATGTTTTTCGTAAAATAAAAGTTTAAAAATAGAAAAATAGCTTGGTGGAAAACCCACATCAGAAATTGGGTAATTAAAATTTAGTCTTAATAAGAGGGAAAGGGAATGAAAATGTTACCACCGAATTATGATCTTGATTCAATGATCATTTGTTGCAATTAGAGCCACATTAATTGGAGCGAAAAAATAAATATTTATAGGGAGTGATTGAGGTCATCAATCACAAACTAGTGTAAAATTGAGGGCCTCAAAGCCTTAAATCTATGATTATTTAAAATATCGTTAGTTCAACAAAACATAATGTATTGGGATAACACATTTTTTTGGTTTTAAAATCCCTTACATAATGTTTATGAATTAATTTATTCATAGAATAAGAGGAATAAATATACTTGAAAATCAGAGTTTTACTCTTCATCTAATTTCTACCACAAACTAATCTTTCACATCAAAAGATAATATAATTCCAAACAAATATTCTATTTATCCTTATTCTATAGGGTCCCAAAAATAATGAATTTATAATTAATTTGTTATAATATTTAAAGAAGTATACATTATATAATCAAAGAAATCACTTATGCTAGTGGTAGGTGATCCACCCTTGTCGTGCTTCAGTTGTAGGTTCATGTCTTGCAGCCTTGCTAGATGAGACGGGTTATTTACCGACTACCAGGTTTTCCTTTTTATGACAATCCAAAAATAATCTCAAAAAAGATTTAACCATAAAAAATTATTCAATTAAAACTTGTAAACTTATCCAAAATACTTCTGTCCAAACTCACAGTCCAAAATGTATAAGGAAGATGAACACTATGAAAATCCATTTTCCCATGTAATAACATGTGAATACCTTCATAATGTATTCCTTTAGAACACAGTAACACCATGAATTACCATAAAACCATATTCATTACATTCATGATCCCTTATTATTTATAGAATATTGGATATAATCTTTCTATCCAAATTTTTTTTTAAACTCCAACAATGATGGAATATAAAATTCATTAATCAGTTTCAAGATAGTCAATAATATCCAATATTATTTATCCAAATCAATCATATATTATTCCAAAATTTCTACCTCAATATCAGAACCATATTATGGTTTATATTTCTCTCAACCATATATTTTCCAAAAAAAATTAACCTACTATTGTGTCACTATTGTAACGCCTCCACCCAAGTTACCCAGAGTCGGTGCATTATTGCGTAACATTTGAATGATCACAAAATATCAAGCCTCGAATGACCGATTAGTTTAGTAGCCTTGGTAACACTAGATACATTCATAAGTCTTACATTACATCATAAATTGAAAAATCACAATAATATAGTCTCCATTTTCCACACTCATATCCCCTTCAGTCTATCCCTACAGGACATTCCCAAAATACTTCTTCACATCTTGGAAAAATTAAAACACTGAAAGGGGTGAGCTCAGATGCTCAATAAGGATAACAATATAGCGGAAGCTTTCGTAAATAAATGTAAAAATTTAAGGCAATGTATGACTAAGAAAAAAGCCTTTAAACTTGAACTCAACATAATATGGCAAAAGTAAAATGAGATAATACCATTTACTTATTCATATGGATATTCTACTATTCGAATAATCACATGCAATATCAATAACCACTTTCATAATGATGGAATGCATAATGCCAGACTATCATAACCAAATAGCCAAGTCCTCATTCCAAGACTACAAATAATATTGTGTCAAGTCCTCGTGCCAAGACACTAGTTTGTCTCATGAGACCTGCCGATGCATCGAGGAGCTATAGCGGGCTCCATCCGTCACTTATTAAGTCCAATGCATTCCTCATATGAACAGTTTTAAACATATCTTTAACCATAACATAACTGTATCACATAAAACATGGATAAAGGAAACATAAAATTTCCACATTTCAATCAAAAGATATCAATACAACATTATGATATAATAAAAACACTTTAAAAACCATTTTCAATAACAAAATTAAAGAAAATAAAAACTTGGTATTTATTTTTCATTTTAAAAAGGTTATGGCTTTTAGAGGAAGCCGAAACTCAAATAATTGTCACGGCGGAAGAGAAGACATTTTCACCTCATACGTAAGACAAAACATTCCTTTTTTCGTTTATTAAAAACGCTTCATATAAAAATAATCCTTTGAAATAAAATTAAAAGTCAAAATGGCTTTATACACCATATAAAAGAAAGTTGTGTATAAAATAAAATATGCCTCAATGAAAGGAGATTGAGACGAAGTCCCTTACAAAGATCATTTTTATAAAATAAAATAAATCTATTATGTGTATTAACTATAAGTACACATAAATAAAGTTCAAATACAAGATTGGAAATAAACATATCATGACATAATTTGAAAGTAGGAGATTAACCCAAAGAATGGAAATTGAGTTAAGAAATTCCCTTACCTCGTGTCTGACTTGACTCGATCGTTCTTTAACCCCATGAATAATAAACTAGAGTTAATTTATTTTTTCTTAAGAAACTTTTACATGTTCATTATTACTTTTATATCACTTATTACCATGTTATTAACATTATGAAATTATTTAAGTTAATAACGGTCATTTTGTCGATCTTTGGTACTTGAGTCAAAAATAAACTTCTTATAATTACTAGTTGTTCATGTGGTAGAATATCCATTATCTACAGAATTATATTCATGATTTAAATATCATATATAACATATATATATATCCAGTATATAAATTCATTCATAATATTACATAACATTTAGAGGTATGAAATGAAATCCATCGTTCATGGAGACGGGAAGCCGTACGTACGCATGAACGCTACTTCCATTTCTATTTTGTATTTAATGGAATTAAATCATAATGATATAAAGTTATATTATAATTCTAGTATAATATCATATATAATATAATTTACTCCATCCTTTATACATCCCACATATGGCATTAACGATTCAATTCACTTTGAGGGGGCGGTAGTCCGCACTTCCTAAAATGAAATTACCGCGTTTACCAATAATGGAAATCATAGAGGTTTTCCATAAATGAAAAATACAGAAGCTTAAGTAAAACATAAACATATAATATATCATATATAAATATAGTGACATCTTAATGTCCACCATTGAAGGTGTTATATGAGTGTTGAACAATCATCGTTTCGTGAGCCAGAAATTTGCCATCCACAGAAACAGTATGTTCTTTAACCATTAGATGTATGTGTGTGTAAGTGTAGCTCGAATAATTCTTATAACAACATCCTAGTATATTTAGGATACTTTTTTTGTTACAAAATAAATTAATAAAAAGAGTTTAGGGGGATGGAGAAGCAAAATAAAAAAAATAACATAAGAGAAGACATTACCTTAAAATCGGGTAAATCTTTTTGATTTGAGCCAAAGGCTTCTTTGGGAAGACTTCTGCCCAATGTGAGGCTTCTAAGAGTAAGATAGGGAAATTGGGAGAGTATTTGGGCAGAGGTTGGCCAAGACAAATGGCTTGAATGTGTGAATAAGGTGGTAGAGTTGGGGGCCTTTTATAAGAGGAGAGAAGGGGCACTTTTGGAAAGATTGAAATGTTACTTTATTATGAAATGTTTTTCGAATTATAAAGGTCCCACAATGATATATCTCGAGTTGAAGTTGATAAGGGTTATAAAAATACTCATCCAATAGGTTTTTGACAACTGTAAGCCTTAGATTTTACATTATCTTTCCATTTTATTTAAATCATTAATTAATGAGGTAATCGATGCATCATCATTGTGTCATTAAAATTTTAATTTATTTAATGTCTAAAAATTATAAAAAAATTATCATGATGTAGGAAATCTTTTTATCTTATTAATGAATATTTATAGTAAAAAATATGACTTGTATAACCCCATATAAAAGATTTTTTAGTAAAACAACTCATCTTTGTGACATTTTATTTTGACATTAAATAAAATGTTTTTAATGTCATTTTCCTACCAAAGTGGCTCCATTGGGTCCCCAAGTTGACCCATGGATTTTCTTGGTCGGCCAGGACTCATCCAATAGGCGTAGGACAAGTGTCAAGTTCATTTCATATTATTATAACATTATCTTGTCCTTAAATTTCACTAATTTCATTAATCGCGATTAATTAAACATAAAAGGTACTATTCACCAAAAAATTATTTTAATCCCACTGAACCACATTTTACTTCCTAATGAAAACCATGTATGTCAGATTTTTGAAAATCAAATCACAGAAGTGGTAATGTTTCATTTAAACGAAAAATCATTTTTTTAACTACCACTTAGTGGTTTCACTATTCATCAAAATTGAAGTTTTCAAGAACAATGCCAAAAAATCACCCGAAGCTATAATTGATATTCAAAATTCAAAAATGATTTCTATTTTACAAAATTCCAAAAATATAAGTTTCATTAATTAATTTTATAAATAATTCCCGTTGTCACAACAAATATCATGTTTATAAGAAACAATATATATCAAAATATTGACAATTGTTTCTGTCCAATTTCAATGTTAAAATAATTCTAATGACCACCATTGGATAAAACGGTAAAAATATATTATAATTACACTTTAAACCCACTAAATAGTATAATTTATCACTATAAATTATTTTGATTAAAAATTTTGTTTTCATTATTTTTCACTATTCATAAATGATTCAAAGTTCTCAGAAAATTACAAAAAATTCAACTTAGGATAATTTCGATATTACAAATACAAAAATGAAGTCCACCTTGAAATATAAAATTTTTATAATTTTAAAAAGTTGTTATTACAATTCATAATGGCTACATTGATTAGTTGCGGTGTTTTAGTACTCGAACTTGCGTACAATGCAAGCTATTGCATTATTGAAAGAGAAGCGTATCATGAAATCTTGGGGTGTTACATTCTCCCCTCCTTAAATAAATTGAGTCCTCGCAATTTGAAAATGTTCTTAAAAAATAAAAGGTTGAAAATAGAAAATACCTTTGTGGAAAACCCACATCGGAAATAGGGTTAATAAGAATATAACATTAAAAGAAAGAAAGAGAAGTACAAAGGTCACCCGAGATAGCCCATACTAGGATTCTTTAAAAATATGGATATGGAAGAAAAACAAACCATAATGGTCTGATGGAGAGTTGTAGAAAACTGTATTAGGAGAAATTTAACAACAAGAAAATCAAAAACTTGTGATTGGTTAAACGGACATTGAATCCCCAGTTGGAAATGTTAACCGACAATGTTTTTGTTTTAAGTTACCTTTTATAAAGATGGGGAATTTATTTAGGAGATTTACTAAGAACATAATGGAATATACATACTTGTCATGTAGACTTTCATTCATTAATAAATTTTTACCACAAATCCATCTTTCACTCTAAAAGTTAATAGAACTCAAAAATATTCTATTTTTCATAATTGTATAAGGTTCCAAATATTAACACATACCATTTAGATTAGTAAAACTTTTTGTAATAACCAGGGACATCCTGTAGGCTAGTGGTAGGTAATAAAGGAATGTCGCACTATGGTTGTGTGTTCGATTCCTGCAGCTTTGTCCGACGCGATTGATTATCCCCCAACCTGTAGGTTGTCCTTTTTCCTAAAAGTATAGTATTATAATATTCCAAAAATAATCTTCACAAATGGTTTAACCATAAACAATACTATCCAAATTTCAACTTAATCCATTCCAACCCTTATAGTTATCCAAAATACCTCTCTCTAGAATTTTCCTAAATGGTCTTTAAATTCCAAAAATCAATTGTATCATCAGATTCCTCAAACAAAGTAAAGATTCTCTTATTGTCACATACAAAAATATGATTACCTTCATCATATTAAAACCTTAATTAAAATCCAAAGTACTGCAGTACAATCCTTATATATATCACATTATTCTTATAACCAGAATATAATCCTTGAGTCCAAAAGCACCAATCCATTAATTATTCCACATAAACTATAGTAATGACATAAGATTGTCCTTGATCCCTTGACCTTTTCTGAGGTATGTTTCCCTGACGCTTAGGACATTCATTTGCATAATGCCCCATTTCTCTACAATTGTAGCATTCAACATTGATAGCCTCTTTCTTTCCCTTGCAATCACGATCCTGGTGACCTTTTTCTCCATATTTATAAAAAACTCCCATTCCTTTTAGGCAAGTACCAGGGTGATTCTTCCCACAATTATAGCATAATGTAAAATCCTTCTTTCCCTTTTTCCATTTATCTGTCTCTTCTTCCACCATTCTCTTCTTCCCTTTCATTACTTTATTGTCATAAGATTTAGAGAATTCATTTTCTGTCTTGATAGCACATGAGACAATATCTTCGTATGACAAGAAGGTTTGTGAGACTAATGCTCAACGAAGAAATGGTTTTAATCCATCAAAGAAATGATCAATCTTACTTCTTGGGTTACGTATATAATCTGTAGAATACCTCGCTAACCTAGTAAAGTTAGCCTCATACTTTGCGACATTATCATCCTCCTTCTGCCTCAGACTCAAAAATTTCCTTTCCATATCTGCTCGATGGTCATGTGGAAAGTATTTTTCTAAGAAAATTTCCTTAAACTCCATCAATTCCATACATGATACTTTTCATCCTCCTTTGTGTTTTGAATCAGCGACCACCATTGATCGACATTTCCAGTGAGGCAATAGAATTCCATGACAACCCTCTCCCTTTCGTTACTCCCCAAGGCGTGGAATATTTATCTAAAGAGTTTATCCATTTCTTATATACTAATGGATTTGTACCCCCATTAAATTTTGGCGGTTGTTGCCTCATGAAGGGGTCTAACATTGATCCTCCACGTTGCGGATCAGGGTGCTACATACGAGTAAGTTTATTATTCATAACCTGAGTGAGTTGTCCAAGTATGGTAATAAGTTGATTAGCACCAGTTGTATCTCCAGCTCCACAATAATTATCTTGAGCAGGAGGGAAATACCTACACTGAGTGCATGCATTGATAGGGTTTCAATTCCTTCCACTACGAGCAATTTCTAAACAATGTCATAAACTAGATTAGTTTATGAATCGAAATACATAATTCCATACTTGTAAAAACAATTAACATAAATTGAACTATTTATGGATATAATCCATAATCGTAAAAATAAATGTTTTCTTTGAGGAAGTATATACTCATAAACCCTACATAATGGTTTGTAAAGAAAATGAGAATTATCCTAAGAATATCCCCTGGGAGTGTCGTAACCAAGAGTGAAACAAGTCCAGTTGTCGTGCACCAGTTCCCGTTCGAGTCTAGCTTAAAGCAGTATTTTCGGGTTTTACCCCTCGGTACATCTGTGCCAGAGCCGCCTCTACCTGCTCGTATCAAGACAGGGATGTATTTCTCGAAAAACCCAAAAAATCTCTATAACAACAAAATTCTAAGAAGTTCTTTTATACTAATCCTTAAAGTCTATCTTATGGCAATGTGCTCTAATCATAGTTTATCTAAATCTAGCTTCCAAGGATAGTACAAAACTACCTCTGATACCAATTGTAATGCCCCGACCCCAGTTACCCAGAGTCGGTGCATTATTGTGTAACATTGGCCTGATCACAAAAGATCAAGTCTCGAAAGACTGATTCGTTTAGTAGCCTTGGAAACACTAGATACATTCATAAGTCTTACATTACATCATAAATTAAAAAATAAAAATAACATAGTCTCCATTTTCCACACTCATATCCCCTTAAGACTATCCCTACATGCCATTCCTAAAATACTTCTTCACATCCTGGAAAAATTAAAACATTGAAAGAGGTGAGCTCAGATGATCAATAAGGATAACAATATAGCGGAAGCTTTCATAAATAATCATAAAAATTTAAGGCAATGTATGACTAAAACAAAAGCCTTTTAAACTAGAACTTGAACATAATATGGGAAAAGTAAAATGAGATAATTCCATTTACTTATTCACATGGATATTCTACTGGTCGAATAATCATATGCAATATCAATAACCACTTTCATAATGATGGAATGCATAATGCCAGACTATCAAAACCACTTAGCCAAGGCCTCGTGCCAATACTAAAAATAAGATTTTTTCAAGGCCTAGTGCCAAGACACTAGTTTGTCTCATGAGACCTACTGATGCATCAAGGAGCTATAGTGGGCTCCACCCGTCACTTATTAAGTCCAATGCATTCGTCATATGAACAGGTTTAAACATATCATTAACCATAACATAATCATACCACATAAAACACGCATAAAGGAAACATAAAATTTCCACATTACAATCACAATATATCAATACAACATAATGATATAATAAAAACACATTCAAAACCATTTTCAATACCAAAATTAAAGAAAATAAAAACATTGTATTTATTTTTCATTTTAAAAATGTTATGGCTTGTTGAGGAATCCGAAACTCAAATAATGGTCACGGCGGTAGAGAAGTCATTATCACCGCATACGTAAGACAAAACATTCCTTTTTTCATTTAGTAAAAACGCTTCGTATAAAAAGATTCCTTTGAAATGAAAGTAAAATTCAAAAATGGGTTTATACACCGTATAAATGAAAGTTGTGTATAAAATAAAATATGCCTCAATGAAAGGAGATTGAGACGAAGTCCCTGACAAAGATAATTTAAAAAAAAATATTATGTGTATTCACTATATTTACACATAAAAAAGTACAAATACAAGATAGGACATAATAATATCATGACATAATTTGAGAGTAAGAGATTAACCCAAATAATGGAAATTGGGTTAAGAAATTTCCTTACCACGTGTCCGACTTGACTCGATTGTTCTTTAAGCTCATTAATAATAAACTAGAGTTAATTTATTTTTGATTAATAACCTTTTACATGTTCATTATTCCTTTTATATCACTTATTACCATGTTATGAACATTATGTAATTATTTAAGTTAATAATGGTCATTTTGTTGATCTTTGTTACTTGAGTCAAAAATAAACTTCTTATAATTACAAGTTGTTCATGAGGTAGAATATCAATTATCTCCAGAATTATATTCCTGATTTAGATATCATATATATCATATATATCCAGTATATACATTCATTCATAATATTACGTAACATTTAGAGGTAAGAAATGAAATCCACCGTTCATGGAGACGGTAAGCCGTATGTACACATGAACACTACTTTCATTTCTATTTCGTATTTAATGGAATTAAATCATAATTATATAAAGGTATATTATAATTCTAGTATAATATCATATATAATATAATTTACTCCATCCTTTATACATTCCACATATGGCATTAACGATTCAATTCACTATGAGGGGGCGGTAGTCCGCACTTCGTAAAATGAAATTATCACGTTTACCCATAATGGAAATTATAAAGGTTTTCCATTAATGAAAAATACATAGTCTTAAGTAAAAAATAAACATAATATATATCATATATAAATATATTGACATTTTTAATGGCCACCTTTGAAGGTGTTATATGAGTGTTGAACAATCATCGTTTCTTGAGGCAAAAATTCTCCATCCACAGAAACATTATGTTATTTAACCATTAGATGTATGTGTGTGTAAGTGTAACTCGAATAATTCTTATAACAACATCCTAGTATATTTAGGATTCTAGTTTTGTTACAAATGAAATTAATAAAAAGATTTTAGGGAGTTGGAGAAGCAAAATAATACAAAATAACATAAGAGAAGACGTTACCTTAAAACCGGGTAACTCTTTTTGATTTGTGCCAAAGGCTTCCTTGGAAAGACTTCTGCCCAAATTGAGGCTTCTAGGAGTAAGAGAGGGAAGTTAGGAGAGTATTTGGGAAGAGTTTGGCCGAGCCAAATGGATTTAATGTGTGAATAATGTGGTAGAGGTTGGGGCCTTTTATAAGAGGAGAGAAGAGGCACTTTTGGAATGATTGAAATGTTACTTTATTATCAAATGATTTTCAGATTGTAAAGGTCCCAAAATGAAATATTTAAATTATAAGGTGACAAGGGTTTGAGATATACTCATCCAATAGGTTTTGGACAAGTTTAAGCCTTATATTTTACATTATCTTTTCATTTTATTTAAATCGTTAATTAATGAGGTAATCGCTACATCATCATTGTGTCATAAAAATTTTAATTTTTTTAACATCTAAAAATTCTAAAAAAATTATAAGGATGTAGGAAATCATTTTATCTTTCTAAGAAATATTTATAGTCAAAACTATGACTTTATAACCCCATTTAAATTTTTTAGTAAAACAACTCATGTTTGTGACATTTTATTTTAAAATTAAATAAAAAGTTTTTAGTGTCATTTTCCTACCAATGTGGCTCCATGGGGTCCCCAAGTTGACCAATGGATTTTCTTGTTCGGACATGAATCATAAAAAAGGTGTAGGACATGTTTAAAGGACATTTAATATTATTATAACATTATCTTTACCTTATATTTCACTAAATACCATTAATCACGATTAATTAAACTTAAAAGGTACTATTCACCAAAAAATTATTTTAATTCCATTGAAAAACATTTTACTTCCTAATGACAACCATGCATGTTGGATTTTTGAAAATCAAATCACAGAAGTGGTAATGATTCATTTAAACGAAAAATCAGTTTTTAAACTACCACTTAGTGGTTTCACTATTCATCAAAAATTGATGTTTTTCCGAACAATGCCAAAATTTCACCCTATGCTATAATTGTTATTTAGAATTTAAAAATGATGTCTATTTTAAAAAATTACAAAGATATATGTTTCATTAATTAATTTTATAATTAATTCCCACTGTCACAACAAATATAGTGTTTTTAAGAAACAATATATATCAAAAGATTGATAATTGTTTATGTCCAATTTCAATGTTAAATTAATTCTAATGACCACCATTGGATAAAATGGTAAAAATATATTATAATTATACTTTAATTCCAATAAATAGTATAATTTATCACTATAAATTATTTTTATTAAAAATGCTGTTTTAAGTATTTTTCACAATTCATAAAAAATTGAAAGTTCTCAGAAAATTAAAAAAAATTCAACATAGGATAAATTCGATATTAAAAATACAAAAATGAAGTCCATTTTGAAAAATAAAATTTTTATAATTTTAAAAAGTGTTTATTACTATTCATAATGGATACTTTGATTAGTCTCGGTGTGTTAGAACTCGAACTTGCGTATAATGCATGCGATTGCATTATTGAAAGAGAAGTGTATTGTGAAAGCTTGGGGTGTTACAACTATTCTTGGTTCGACACTATCTCAAGTCCTTAATGAAGTAGTACTACAGTACAATCCTTTTAAACTCTATAATTCATATAAAATGTAGATAATTAATACAATACCCTATTAACATAATACATTAATAACAACATAAGAAATCTAATAATTACTCTTCATATTCGGTAGAATCATAACTGGATTATTATCCAATAGCAGAATTTGGTGTATACTCTCATGATTTGGACATTGCTTCGTGTAGCATCCCAACTCCTTGCAGATGAAGCATTTTACATTTGAAACCTTTTTCTAACCCTTGAAATCACGTACATGGTGTCCTTTTTCTCGACACATATAATAAACTCCCATTCCATTCAAGAATTTACCAAGGTGATTCATTCCACAGTTATCACGTACAGGAAAATCCTTCTTTCTCATCCTCCCTGTATCCATCATTCTCTCTTCCATCCATTTCATATCTTTCTTCCCTTCAAATCCATAGGACTTTAAAAATTATTTACTTATCTTATTAACACATGATACTATTTCTTCATATGATGAGAATACATGGGACACTATTTCCCTTTTATATGTTGGATTAATACTATGAATGATATGATCCATATTAATCTTTTTATCATGCATATTACTGGAATTATTATACCATCTACTAGGAGCTATTTCTGAACAATTGAATAAACTAGGTTAGTTTATGAATGTCAATGCATAATTCCAAACATGTAAAACACCTAACGTAAATTTAAAAGATTATGCATATAATATATAACAAGAAAATTTTTCCATTGAGGATGTATTTAATACTAAATCCATTATAATGTCTTCTAATGAAAATGTGAATTATCTTAAACATATCCCCTAGGAGTGTCATAACCAAGAGTGAAGCAAGGCCCGTTGCTGTGTACCAGGATACCCCTGGTCATTCCCAAAACTCCTTATTGGATTTTTTACTCCCAGGTACAACTGTACCAGAGCCGCCTCTACCTGCTTGTATTCGGGAATGGATTTATTGTTTGGAAAATACAAAAAATCTCTACATTACAAAAATTCTAGGAATTTATTCTATACTAATTCTCAACGTCTGTATTAGGGTAATTTTCCCTTATCAGAGTTTATCTAAATATATTTCCACGGATGTTACTAAACATCTTCTAATACCAACAATAATACCCTAACCCCATAAGTCCAGGGTCAGTGCATAATTTTAATACATTGGCATGATTACAAGGAATCATGTTCCGAAAGACTAATCTATTTAGTAGTCTTACAAATAGATTACACACATGAACGATACATAATAAATTAGAAAATAAAACCCAACATTAATTATCTTTTGAGAACACCATTAATACTCTATTTTAACCTTACTTATCAATCATAATACACATCTTGGAATACTTGGAAAATAAAACATAAGTAAGGGGTGAGCTCAAATGCTCAGTATGGATAACAATAATAAATTTCAGAAATAAGTATAAACATTTAAGGTAATGTATTAAACTAAAACAAAATCCTTTTAAACAATAACATCAGAATAATATGGAAAAGATAAATCAAATAATTATATTTACTTATTCACAAGGATATTTTGCTAGTTGAATAATCACATGTAATATCAATAGCTAATTTCATAATGATGGAATTCATAATTCCAGACATCAAAACCATATAGTCAAGGCCTTATTCCATGTCTACAAATAAGATTTTGTCAAGGCCTTGTGCCAAGACACTAGTTTTTTACATGAGACCTACCGATGCACCGAGGAGCAATAGCGGGCTCCACCCATCACTTACTATGTCCAAAGCATTCCTCATATAAATATGTTTAAATATAATATAAACCATCGTATTAAAACTAACATAAAAAATGTCAATAATTTATCCAAAAACCATGAATGATATAAAAAAACACGTCCATAGTCAAACATATCACAAAACATTCAATACAATATGGAATATTTTCGTCATAATATATCAACCTCGATCAAGGATAATATCCAGCAAAGGATGTTGACATAGTTGAAAATGACTAGTCAAACACTTTAAGAGAAATATTATTTTTCATGAAATCATATTAAAAGTTGCATAATTTATGAAGGAGTATTTTAGATGAAATTTTTTAATTTAAGTGTTCCATACCACTTTGAATCTTTTAAACGAAATTAACATTTAAAAAAATTAATGTTCATATAAATAAATCCTTCAAGTAATTTTTGAAAACATGGATATTAATGAGAATGGTTTAGAAAAATAATTAATTAAAACATTTAAAATGATGTTTTAGTAAAAGAGTAACTTAAAAAAATCCCATTGTAATCTCTTTTATGATACATATACATTGATAATAAATATTTCCCAGAAAAAACATACATATAAATAATCTCCAATAACAATGACATTGAGGAATTAACCCTTACCTTAAACATTCATTTGGTCGAGGGTCGGTTTACCTATTGTATGATGACTATAGAATGTTATTAAATAATACCAGAACCATATTCATATTTATTATATCATACATGATTCATTTATGACTTTATAATACCCATTTAATAATTATTTCCAAGTTAAATTAAAATTTCGAGTAATAATCTTTTTCTTTATTGTATGCGTTTTAACTTGTTATTCTTGATCGTATAATTTAGATAATGATTTTAATACTTTGAGAATATAAAAAATTATTTATATATCATATATATTTAAAATATAAATATTTATAGTTGATAGATATATAAAATGTAAGACACCGTTTTTGGAGACAGTAGGTCATACGTACGCATAAATGTGGTTTCCGTTTTCATATCATATTGAATTGAAGTAAGTGAATAAGATATATTTAAGTACACACACACACACACACATATATATATATATCTATTTTCATTTTTATGACATATATTACATACTTATTAATAATATTTATTTTTATAATCATCATTGAATGGTGAGCCTGGGAATGAATCTCATCGCGCCGTGGAGACGATAATCTGTACGTACGCCCGGGCGACAATATCATTATATTGATGGTGAAATCATATGTAATTGGAGGGTATATCATATAAAAAGAATAATTAACATTTAATATTTATGATTTGCAGTAGTTATATTCATTATTATACCCATCCAAATTAGTAAGTGTTTGAATAACACTCAACTCCCCGACGTGGAGACTACAAGTCGTTTGTACGCAAGAATGATTACATTGTCATTCATGTGATGGATAGAATAATGAATATGGGTGTAAAATTTTTACAATAACATCAATGTATATAGAATATAATGGAGTTATTATTTTATAATGGAAACAATAATGAACTAGGAAGTGGAAGAATAAAATAACATGAAATAAGTGATAAAATATTTACCTCTTCTTAGGGTTCTCCCTTTAGACTTGATAAAAAAGGGCTCTTTTTGTTCGCTTTCTAACCAAATGAAGGCCTCTTGAATAATGGGAGAAAAGTTGGGAGAATATTATTTTAGGGGTTGGACGAACAAAATGGCATTGGAGGTCTGAAATTAAGAGAAGGGGAAGTGCCCTTTTATAAGAGAGATGAGGGTCACTTTAGAAAAAACATGAAATATTATTTTACATCAAAATCTTTTTCGGGTTATAAGGGCTCCAAAATTATTTTTTTTGAGGCTATGGTGGGTATGGGTCTAAAACCTCTCAAAAAATAGGTTTTGGACAAGTTTAGGTCAAAATTGAAACCTTATCAATTTGATTTAACTCCTAGTTAAATAGTTTTACTTTTACCACGTCTTCTTGTATTCTTACACTATATAGTTAATAAACATACTCTAGACATCCAAGAGAACCTAAAGTGGTTAATTAATGGAATATATAATATTATTTAAGTCATTTGGAATAATCTTAGGTGTTTAAGAATATTATATCAACCAATAATATAGTTTTTGTTTTAAAAATTAATTTATGTCAATTTTGATACTATTTGGTATTTTGTTTTTCTGAAAGTGATAACAACCTTATAACTTCAAAAAAAATTCTAAACAACCATTAAATAGAATATTAAACTATAAAATTAGTTTAATTCATCATAAGTCTAAATTTAAATTTATTTGAATATTTATTATATCATTTATTTTAATATTTTATCAATAAGGTAATTACTGTATCATCATTGTATCACAAATAAATTAAATTATTTAATGTTTAAAAATTATAAATAAAATACAATTATGTATGAAATCTATTTATATTTCTAATTAAAATTTATAGCTGAAGTTATATTGTGTTTATCTTTATATAAAAAATGGTTTAGTTATTAAACATTGAATTTAACACTTTTAACACTTCTTTAAATAAAATAATAATAAATGTCTTAATCTAATCCAAGTGGACCAGAAAGGATCATATTTTATTCCTAAGTTTGTT
Organism: Viscum album; assembly: GCA_963277665.1. Taxonomy (NCBI): domain Eukaryota; kingdom Viridiplantae; phylum Streptophyta; class Magnoliopsida; order Santalales; family Viscaceae; genus Viscum; species Viscum album. The sequence continues at coordinate 1,296,803,194 of OY728142.1, read as the reverse complement.
TTGGGTCTAATTCCACTTATCAAATATAATTAGGATATGCGTTAGGGTAATTATAATATAATTTTTACCCATAATTACCGTATTTACTTTTAACCGCAGTAGATAATAGTCAAAAGTTACTATTTACCAAAAAATTATTTTAATCTTATTGAACAAAATTTTACTTATTCATGTAAAATTTTCCTCTAATATTTTTTAAATTCAACTCATAGAAGTGGTAAAATTATGTTTTATGCAAATTTCCAAATGCTCCTAAAAGGTGGGTAAAAAACGTTAAAAAGTTCAAAAATATTTTATACATCTAATTTTATTTTAAGATGACCCAATGAATTACATTGAAAATATATAGGTATTATATAACTATTTTTGCATATATTAAACATAAATAAAGTAAAAAATAATTTAAATAAAAATTTAGTTTTAAAAAATAACTTTGTGTTTTCACAATTTATAAAAAAATGAAATTTTTCAGAAAATTAGCAAAACTTTAACCTAAGATAATTTTAATATTATGAATTCAAAAAAATGAAGTCCATTTTACCAAATTAAAAACATATAATTTTTATTTTTTAATTTAAAATTAATTACAGTTATCAAATCCAAAACGTGAGTTTTTAAAAAGTAAAAATTATCAATATATTGACATGTATTTATATATAATTTAAAAGTGAAATTACTTATAATGAACTACATTGTTTTTAATGATACAAATATAATCTAATTATACTTAAAACCCAAAAAAATTAATAATTTAACACAATAAATTAGTTTGAATAAAAAATATTTTCAATTAAAACATAGTATTTTGTTTACTATTCATCAAAATATAAAAGTTATCAGAAAATTACCAAATTTTTATCCAAACTAAAATTTTATGTCCCAATTCTAAAAAATAATTTTATTTCATTAAATTAAATAAATAAAATTATAAAATATTGGTTTTAAAAAGGGTCCTCCATTAAAAGGTGGTAAAGTTGCATTTTTTGAAAAATACCTATTTTATCTGAACAAAATAATTTTTTATTATATTATGTCTAGGAGACAAATAATATGAATTTTAAAATTATATTGAGTATATAAGATTCAAAATGTATTTAATACTATTCATAACTTCTTTTTGAACGATTAGTTTGGTATGTTGTGGTGCGCTCGAACTCAGTGTTGTGTGTTGCACAAGCTATTGAATTACTTTCATGAGATAAAATACTATGAAATATTGGGGTGTTACACTAAACATGTATGTGATATCATTTAAAGAAATACAAATTGGGATTAATTCTTGAGAAATGAATATGGAAAATATTAGATGTAGTATGAGGCTAATAAAAGGAAAATTTACAGGCTAGAAAAAACCATGGCTGTCCATATAGAGACTCTGAGAGAGAAAACATGATGATTGGTTGGTTATGATATGATTAATGTATAAAAAACAATTATATTGTAATTTTTTATTTTTTTAGAATTTCTAGAGCCATAGATCACGTTTAGGGAAGGAAGAATATTTTTGAACATTGAAAATTCAATTGTAAATGACCATAAGAAAATCATGTTTGAAAATATTTGTTTGAATTATGATCTAGATATGTGTGCGTTCACTAATGGTAATTTAGGGATATTCATTATCATTTCATTCTGGAACACACTGAAAATAAACATTGTGTGGGATGAATGGGCTGAGAAACTATAGTGTAAACCAATACATTTATTGATGAAGTTTCTAGTGTGGAGGCTGAGTTACAATGAAATTTCCACAGATTAAAATGTTAAGAATAAGGGAGTGAGTTTGGAATCATGGTGCTGATGTTGTGAGGACCTAAGTAGCAAAATTTTGTAGAATTTATTTTTCTATTGGTTACAAGACTAATTATATATTAAGATCTCTATAACATATAATGTGGTTATCCATGTAATTGGACTCGATAATAGGTTGATTCTTCCTTGCTCTATGGGGAAGAATATAACATGTTGGAAAATTGGCCTCGTGGAATTAATTTTTTAGTGTCATGATAGATCATTTGGGAGTCTCAATATAGAGAAATTTAAGGGAAATTCGGCTCACAACATCTAATGAAAATTAAGATAAAATCCTTATTTTATAAACATAGTGGCCTCTATGACAACATAAGTGCATTGGTGTCATTGAGATGACATATTCTAAGAGTAGTGTTGGAAATTGAAAATGAGTAGGGACAAACAGTGGGATATGGTTCAGATGGAATCCACCTAGGGTGCTGCTTAAAGTAAATGTAAATGGATAATTCAATATAGTTTATATTAAAGGATGTGGGATATTGAGAGATGTTGTAGTCTCAACAATTATTTGTTTATTCTATTGTAATGGTCTAGGTAATTCAAAAGGTGCTGAAGTGAGGGTAATGGTAAGTGGTATTTAGATGTGAAGGGTATTTAACATTGGAATTGTATAAGTGGAATCTGACACCAACATGTTTGCGAGCTTCATAATAAGTATTACCAACACTCCATTGGGCATGGTGTTTGTGATTTATTAAATCATGATGTTAATTAATCATGGTACTCTAGTGATTAAAATATAAAGAGAAAGTTGTTTTTCTGCTGACATACTAGCAAGAATGGAGGATCCAAATGATCCTTGTATTATTAATTTTTTACTTGTTCTCTTTTGAATGGTTTTATTATTATTATTTATGGGTGATTCTTTTGGACTTCATCACATTCTTCCCCCATGACATGTATTCTACACCTATTTTATAATATACGAATAATGTTGGTATGTGTAATAGTAATGTTTTAGAGTGTAAGACTGGAATTATTCCTCACTAATTGATTTTTTCCATGATTCCATCTAAGGGATAAGATCATAATCATTGATAATAATTTCTTGGATAGATATTGAATGGGTAGGTTTTCTTGAGTTTCAAATTATAACCTGGTTTGGGTGATCTTTAGGCATAACATGGCATGGTTTAAATGCCTATATTTTTGTGTATATCAGAGAGGTAATTCTATATAGATGAGGATGACATATCGAGTTTGAAAATTGGTGTTTTGGTTTATGAGCTTATAGATGATATGATAAATGTAAAGGGAGTTTGATTTTGGTATCATGACACGGTGGTATGTGAATGAATTTCTATTTTTAGTACAACTTGAGGTTCTATGCACATGTAAAGTATGATATCATTGAGTTCTGACTTGTTTGGTAGACATGTGTGGGTTGAAGACCAATATTTTTGGCAAAAAATGTGTTGGTTTTGTTTTCCAGTTTTTTCAAGAGAATGGATGATGTCGCTTTTTTGGGGCGTAACATCATAGATGTATTAGTGTGTTTTTCAATGGTCGACTCATGTATGTTTGTAGACATTATCAAGGATACATGTTTATCTATATTGTTTGATTTTTTTATCAAATGGTAGAATATTGATATAAAAATATTGGCACATGACAAATTAGATGTTTTTGGGGGTAACCATTGTTATAGATTAATTTCATTAGACATCAAGGATGATTCTATTATGATTCAGAAATGGATAAGGATAAAAGTTTTCTGTTGGTGCATGCGTATGTGTGGGATGGCCACACAAAGTTGTTACATGCCAATTTGAATGGATCATTGGATGTGTTGGTATGGCCCTTGAGTAGGTACGATCATGGGAGTGATTTGACCAATCACTGGATGGTCATGGTTTTATTTGGATACATGTATTCAAGAATTTATAATTTTATATACATCTATGGTTAAAACATGATATAGGGTTTGTATTTGGTATTAGATGGAATTCATGTTTAGAAATAAATATTAGTATAGATTTGACATAAACTGATGGTGAGTTAGATCAAAGGTGAACTAGTATGTGGGGTGAGGGAATGATAGATGGCTAATGTGGATGTGTATCCCAACAAGGAATTACAAAGATAGTTCGGTTTGAAATCATCATTTGAGGTTTGGATGATCATGTGATGCATCTAATGATTTTTTCATCATAACCAATAGATGATATATTATGTACGACATTCTTTCTGATTATTTATATGAATGGTCCTCTATAAGAGATTATAATGGTGTTTTATATCAAAATGGTTGTAGTGAGTTGGAATCCATGCTGAGTATTTCATTATACTACTATATTTTATTTTTAAAAGTGACATTGGGATGAATATGAGAATCATAGATTGATATCATCTTATATAAAAGGAGTGTTATGATAGAGAGTTTAATATGAATGTAATTTATTTCATTTAGGACACATTGGTGGATCCTAAATTATGTAGGTTGGTATTACTATATTAGTGATTCATAGTGGATATTAGACTAAAAAATGGATTTCAATGAACAACGTTACATTATGTTGGAGTTGGGTAGTGGATGGTCATTTAATATTAATGGATAGGACTTGTTGAGATTATTATGAATAAATGATTGGGATAGTTCATAAATTTATTTATATGTTATTGGTAGACTTCAATTATGAGAGTAATTATTTTGAAGATATAATAATGACCCAACCCTTTAACAAATTTAAATTTATTTGAAATTTGAATTCTGACTCTGAAGCATTGATTGATTTGGGGAATTAGTGTTATATAAAAAAATATGAACTTAAGAACATCCCATGTAGATAATTTTGGATATGGGTTGAGAACTAATTAGTGGTTTAGATGGTCAAAAATACATCAGACCTAAAATTTGTAGGACCACATAATTGAAATTATGTAGTTGTAACAAGTTATTCCAAGACAACTAGGTCATTCTATGATGGTCTATAGTGAATGTGATTATTTCCCCGTAATGAGATAATGGTATCTCCGTGAATAAATTATATGTTTATAGGGTATTAACCAATTTTTAATTGTACCACAATACTACATGGATTTTACACAACAATGGTTGGTTGATGTGATGGAACCTGTATATTGGGATTTGACTACTCATGGGTTTTGCGTAAAATATATCAGTCCAGAATGACCAAGGAAACCATTAGTGGATTCTCTTCATGAGGAATCATTTTATTATGAAATCAATGGTCAAGCCGTTATTAGGTTTATTAGTAGTTTATAACACATGGGTTGAGTGTTACATTTCTAGTTATCCATGTTGATTTTATTGTTGAACCAGCCATGTAGGGTATTTAATTTTTATCAGTCCCCCCTCCTCATATTCAATTGTTTCCTACATAGATCAATGGGTATTTAGATAGTATTTTTATTCTAATTTCGGGTGTATGTTTAATTAATAATACTTGTAGTTTTATTTCATTAATAGTCTCTAATTGAGATGATAACTATCTAGGGTTATGGTGATAATTTCACAGGGTAATAGTGGCATGGGGAAAATATGAAAAATATTTTTCCCAATGGGGATAAAGGATTCCTTGGATGAATATTTTCATCCATTCCCACAATATTTCATTTCTATTACATATCCCAATATTTTTATATGGTGTTTATTATATTTAATTAAACCAACTATGGAATTATTTTCATGTGTGTGGTATTTTGTGTGTATTATTTTCACATTTATGAAAAAAGTTGTCCACTCCCATTTTCATTAGATTATATAGATTAGAGGATTGGTAGTATTATTTTAGGCATTATTTCTGACATATATTATGTTTTTGTTAAATTGTAATTTTCTTACATGACTATACATGATTATAATTTGTTAATTCATTGTGTTTTTGCCTTAGTTAATTCCTATTGTAAGATGGATATAGCGTATAGGAATGAGAAAATATTTGAATAGAGTGGATAAACATCAGTTGGGGAAATGTATTCCTGTATTATTTTGGACATCCCTAGATCATTCCCCCACAATAAATAGATTTTATATTTATATGTATTTTTTATTTCTTTGCACCACTGGGGAGGTAATTTTTTTTTACATAAATGGTTTTGTTTGTTAAAATAATATCTATGTGAATAGAATGGTCAATGTTCCACGGTCCACAATTGACCCTTGGAACTATCTCAATCCATCCTGTGTTGATGGTTGAGGCATTGATTACAAACTAAATCTTTGAGGTACACCGACCATTAGGGGAATTCCATTAATGGATTAAGTGATCATAGATGGTGTAGATAGGTTTCTTTACAGACCTAGAGCAGGGGTGAGATATGAATTGGGGTGATTTTCTTACATAAACTAATAAGGAATATTGAGATTCCTCAAATATTTTAGTGCCAATAGATTAGAGAGATGAATTATTATTTCATCCCCTTGTATGTGGGCACCCAGGTGGGCGGACTCGTGATAGTTTTATGATAATATGGTTTGTAAAACTGACCAATCATAACAGGGGACGTCTGATAGGAATTATTACATTCATATAGGGTGGTAAAAATAATGATTATCCTATAAGGATAGTGTGACAGTGACATGATCATATTTTCATTAAGGGAAACATCACCTTTAAAGTGTTGGGAATGGTTATGGGAGTTAGTATTGATATTGAGGATCAAATGTAGTGTTTCACTGCTATGAGGTGATCTGTGAGACCCTATCCGGTTCCCTATTGATATATTGACCATATATAGGGTTCATGTAGTAATGTTTTTATATAAATTCATATACCACATTGTCGGTCCAAACGATAATGTGAGCATAGAAGTACTAGATTTATAAGGATATGACTTACACATGAGATGATAACCATGGTTATGTGAATTGGTTTGTGTAGTTTTCCAAAACATCTTTTTATAATTATTATTATTAGATGTATATAAGGTTTGGAACAGTGGAAAACCATGTGTAGGAAATTTTTTCTGAGGGTGAATGTAACCTTGGGTAGATAAATTTTGAGATGTAAATTTATCGATACATGTGTGTCATAATTGTTAATGTGGGGTAAGGTTACATAGAAGATATATATCTTGGGGTAATATAGGCATGATACCTATTCCATAAAAAATATGACACCCCAAGTGTTTGAGAAATGATTTCCCCATGGAGATTATGTCCTCAGGTGTATGCTATATATGGTTCCCTGGCGGGGAATCCCGTAGGAAGATATTATCTTCATTATGGTTTTGGACATGGATCCACCTGTTTTGTATATGATAGTTCTCCATGTTATATTTTCAAAAGATTTCATATTTATTAATGATTTATTACCACCTGTAGATATTATATGAACTTACAGGGTGAGTAAACCCCTTGTATTTTTTATATCTTTTTCCAAGTATATTATTCCCTTGGATTATATTCATATACATCCTAGGTTGGTTGTTGTTTCCCATTAAAAATGTATTATTATTTATGGAATATGACATGATAAAAATCATGTGTTTTGGATCAAATGTGTCTTACTATAAAATATAAATCAATGGTGGTTATTAATTTTGGATTATAATGATTTTTTATTTATTCATCTGAATATATAACTTATGTATACACTATTTTAGTATATATTATTGGGACCCATTGATGGTTCCTTATAAGATTATATTGTGCACATCTCATGTATACATGATAGTTTTTTTCTTATGAATTTATTGTTAGTTTTAGGTTTTCGTCTAATTGAGACCACTTTTATGATGACCAAGAGGGATTTCACATATAATATTTAAATACTAGTTTGTGGTGAATAATGAGGATGGAAGCAAAGGAATAATTTTTTTAATTCATTAATATATATTGTATATTTTATTATCCTAGTAGTATATTCATTATTTTTATACTGGTATAACTTTGTGTCAATATAATAGATTTCTTATATATTTAATTTTTTATGGAATTTTATGTTTTACTTCTTTTTAATACTCAAATTATTCATTATATATGTATTTTGTTTATTCAATTTGTATTTTTGATAGCCATGTAGGGTATAGTCTTCCCAGATTAACAATTGGACCCCCACTATTATTTAATAGCCTGTAGCATACAGTGTGGCACAACTGATTCAAAATTTTCACTCCATTCAGGATACTTATCTACAGCCTCAAACCTTGCGTTTTCTAGTAGTCATGTAATATAGGATCCTTATTTTAGCATCTTGTGTAGGGTGGACTTCTCCTTCATTACATATGATGGGATTTAGTGGTTCACCATGTTTAATTGGACCCAACAATATTCATTTGGGATTGATTACAAAAATGGTTAAATAATGGAGTGCTACTTTGGCATCAATGATTAGTCGTCAAACAATTTAATATTGTAGAAAAAATTTTATAAGTAGAAAAAATAGATAGTTTGGTAAGGTAGATCATATCATTATAATTATTAAGTTTTATTTATGATATATATTATTTTGACCAAATTGTTAGTGTATGGATGATGGGTTTTTGTATGAGGGAATATTGTTAGAGATATATAGGCCAACCATGGGTGACAAATTGTGTTGAAATAATATTTTTCATAATACATGAGCGAAAAGGTGTGGTAATTGTTGGGATATAAGGCCAAAATTGATTGAGAATGTGTGTTCAAGGATACTGTTTCACTATAGTTCAATTAGAAGGATTGATAATAGATGTGACATGTGACTAGCTACAATTGAGAAGGATTTGTCAGATAAATAATTTTAAACATTTCATGAGTGTGAAGCGGTAGGTTGAGTGAATGATATTTTAAATTTCTAGATACATTATTTGACTATTATTCTTATGTGATATATAACTAGAATATTTTGACATTTAATATATTCATGATGTGATCTGGACATCTTGAATAATTCTAAAATTTTAATGGATTGGGATTGTGGACACATGATTAGCACATGATGAACTATAAATAGTTTTATGTATATTATATTTTTATTTAATTTATTGTAAGAACATTTAATATGTGTTTATAACTTATTCAATGGATATGTTGGTGGTTTTCATCTCTATTTTATTACTCACACCATAAATATGGAATTTGGGGTACATAAATTCACTATCTTTAGAGAATTTTATAATGTACAGGGAACTATGATGGGGCACCGAGCATATAGAGTTAAATGCATATTTGATGCGGTGAATATAAAAGCATGAGGTTATATTTACATCAAACCTCATGGATTAAATTAATCATTTTATTATTATATATTTCAATTTTATGAATTTTTACATGAGTTAATAGTGATTTTATCCATTTTTTGACATTACATTTATTGTGGTACCTTTGAGATTATATTGTGTATATTTGTAATGGTAGTTTCTCTATAACATAATATATTATTTTTTTATAAGTATCTCATATACATTTTATTTTCTACCCACAATAGCACATTTTCCATTGTCCCTAGTCCCCAACCTATAACATCGGAGGAGGTACATATGAGGTCATTATCCAAAATGGCTTGGACTCGAGGATCTAAGAAATCGAGTAAAAAAATTTATAAGTAATTGTTAGTTAAGATAAAAATATTATATATATATATAAACATACCACATGTCATATTATTTATTGAATATAAATTACATTAATCATGACATATAATATTATTGGTCAAAAATAATTTATATACTATGAGAAAACCATGTAAAATTTTATAATTTAATCCTATAAATCAATAATTCTGGGTCATAGCATGTGGTCCATCACTAAACAATAATATTGATTATTATTAGTATATATTTTTTTCATATAATCTAAATAATGTATAAAGATTTACCATATTTTTTCCCTTTACCTCACATTATATAAAGAAAACTCTTTGGTCATTCTTCATTATAATCATCAAATAGACTATTCAAATTATACAATATGCATTGAATGATTAGTTTAATTACTTGTTCATTATTCATATACATCAAAAGGATTTGTATTAAATACAATCGTAGATAATAAATTTCTTTTTATTCATAAAAAATGAATCATATTATATGTCCTGAAAAATTTCACGAAGCATATTAATAATATCAATAAAAATTCATTACATGGTTCATAAGGTTTTACATTTCTCTTATTTTTTTTAATATTAAATATAATGTAAATAATCAATATAAAAAAATATTAATATACTTCATCCATTTATAAGTAGTATATTGTTAATTTATGTGTGTATTCATCATTTTACATATTGGGAACATATTTTAAAACATGATCAAATGATTTCAATATATTTGAATATAATAATCAAAAGAATGAAAGATGAATTGTTAGACAGATTTCCACCAATAACTAGTCAATCAAACGATCATTTTAATTTCAATGGAATCTATTTTAAAAAATTACAATATTAATTAATATCTTTATTGGCATTGTATTGTTAGGGACATGATATGATATATGGGTTTAGAAGTGTCCCTAAAATCCATTGATAAAAATTTTCAAGTGTGAAACTTCTGTAATGTGTAATATCATAGAAAAAATCATCATTAATATAAAAATTTCATCTTTTATATATACTAGGTAATTTATGATTTATTAATTTAATGAACCATTAGTGATAGAGTGTATCGATTTTTTTATAATGTTCACTGTATGAAATAAATATACATTACATAAAGAATTATGGTATGTTGTATTTAATTTTGTGATGTTCAAGAGAAATTTATACTAATCTATCTAAATTATAACATGAGATTATTCTATAATATGATTTTGAAAAGATCCATCATATACATCATAACGTCGTTATGGGTATTTTATGAATTTTTATTCACCTATGAGATATGGATATCTTGTATAATTAATTGATTTCATTTATTTGATATAGGATGAACCTAATACTATAGAAGAATCTATTGAGAGTATAGATTCTATGAAATAGTTAGAGGAAATGAAATGAAACTTGGAATATGTGTTCACAAATCTATTTTGGGTATTTTTTGATTCATATAAGTTGGTGGGACTTCTATAGTGTGAGTTCATTATTAAAAGTTAATATTGTATGGATGGTAGAGATAAAACTCATAATGGTGTTGACATTTAAGAAACATTTTCACTTTTTTATATGATAAAATAGATTAGGAAAATCATTAACAAAAAAATTATAGTGGATAATATACATAAAATGTGGATATAAAAATATGATTCCATGAAAAAAATATATGATGATGTGAATCTAATATAACCTAATTATTTTGAATATCAAAATAGTGGTACCATGTTAAGAAAATATCAATGTTATTTTTATTTTTATGAGATTGAAAGATTGATTTTATATATTTCTTATAATAATTCAATTGAAGAGTTAACCTTCATAGAAAATATAAATTATACTTATATATGTCAACTAATTAGGGTAATAAATGTAATTTCTTTATTATACGTGAATAACATACTACTAATATAAAATTATATTCTATATATCAAATAGTTAAATTATTGATTGTAAAAAAAATCATCTTTATAAAAATATTTGATTAGTATCTAATATATTGTTATGAAAACCCATAGTCATAAATATTAGGGGTTTCGTGGTTGGAATAAAAACATTTATAATTTTAATATTTAGTTGTTTTAGTAAGGAAATTTCTATGATGTGGTGTATAATGGTTTCACATAGTGTGAGTATTGTGAATGATTGATGTATTTATATAATTATATTACTATATTTTATGATTTTTGTTCCTTACGCTTATGAAGTGTGGTTATTAATGTATTCCATGTTTTATATTCAAAACGATGTCTAATTTTTTATAAAAATGCTTTATTAATACTAATATATTACTTATGAATGTAATTATATTATTATAATGAGTATCCATAGGTACCTCACAAAGACTAAGGAGGTATTATTTATCATTATTGATAAAGAAGAAATCAATATAAAAGGATATATTGATGGTCGTTTCAAAATAGAAAATGTATGATTTTTAATCTTGTTATAGATTTTTTTCATGTTGGTGTAACGATTTGTTGGAGGAAATCTATAAATATCTTACTATTTTATTCAATGATGAAATATAAATACCAAATTATATCTTATATTATAAAGGATGTGATTTAAATTTAAATGTATATTTGTAAAATAAGTTTATCAATTATTTTGAATCTAATTAAACCCTAACGTGGGCTAGGGAAATCTGGTGTGATAAAAACCATACACATTTACTTACCTGGTATGTCTCATTAAATATTTCATTTTCATGGGAATATATATACTTATCGAGTTGATATTTAACATAATTAAATCTTAATTTTCAATAAGAATTATATATCTGAAAAAATATATTTGTCATGTAATTTAATTTTATGTTTGATATATAAAAGGTATTTTCTAATATATTGTTATTTTCCTTTTCCCAATAACATTTTTATGTGAGGTATGTAATGGGATTGAAATGTGTATATAGTTTCTATCATTATTTTTTACTTCCAATTTATCATTTATTAATGTGTTTTTCATGTATTACATTTATGATGAAGAAAAATAAAACCCATTAGTGAAATGATTGAGTTTTTCAGAATTAGTGTTTTCATTATAAATCCCTGTGTTGTGAATTGAATGATATGATTTTTTATATTGGGTAACATGTGATGTCTCAACATATATTACATGAATTGTGGTCAAACTAGTGGTTAAAAACTTTCTTGAACACAACTCTATACTCCATAATGGTTAATAACTAATAGTGATGGTATTTGAGGAAGGTTGGGAGAGAATACCCTCATTATTGGATACCAATAAAAATAGTGTAATCAACATTAATAAATATTCACAACAATGTATAATGAAATATTGAAATTATAAGTATGATAAAACAAAAAGGAAATATATTATAAGCTTTAACAAAATGATGAAAACTGTAATTCTATAAATGCAATATATGTATAAAATAAGACATTTTATAGGCCATTAATAAAAAGTATATTCAAAATAAAAAAATTATTTATAACAAAATAATGTATTAGATTTGTGTCCTTCCCTTTTCTAATCATAAAATCAAAAAAAATAATATTCATGTATTGGTTGTAATTATTACTCAATATACCCCAACAGATTGTATCTCTAATGAAATAATGAATATATTTGTTCAATTTTAATGTGAAATGGGAATGAATTCATAAATTAAATATACTCAGTAAAACCTGAATATCCAATAATTCCACATAAGATAGAATATACATGCTTTTGAAAATGTTAGTGTTGATTAAAACAAATTACATATTTCTATAATGGGCTTTCATGTAATCCACCCATAAAAACACAAATAAACACAAGTATGTATTTTTTAAATACCATCAACATAGAAACCCTAAAATTAATGGTTTTTTATTAAATCAATATAATTGTGTAATGATATCAAGGTAAAATTTACTAACAAAATGATCCACTCATTGTAAAATATTTTCAATAAATCAAAACTTGAAGACCAAAAATAAATTGGTTGCCATTAAATATACTCATAAAACCATATTAAACGAGCATTCATTACTTATAATAAAATTAAAAAGGAAAATGATATTTAATTTCACTCATCTAATATAATATGAAAGATCATAATTTACATTAAAACTAAAAACATATACTAATAATGACCATTGTTGGAAATGCACAAAACCACATATCTAAGATTGTAATGGCTATAATGAAAAAAAACAAATATTAAATGAAGAACCATGGTTAGATATACGCCAACAAAATATATTAATAATTGAAAAAAAAATTACACCCAACCAAATTACATTAATATAAATAGTTATTATTATACCGTACTTAAGTAAAACCAAGTTTGGCATTTATCTAATCAAAAAATAATAATAGTTGAAATGATTTGAAAATACAACTACAAAATTCAATTATAAAAATTAAATATTAAACCAAAACACCTATATACAATATAAAATATTATAAATAGACACAACCTATGTCACATGAACAATAGAGGTTGGAATTATACACAACCACACATCTCAACATAATCATATAACAAACGAATCATAAATACAAATATATTAACAATAAACAATAGGATATGTATTATAAATATATATATATGATCTTTAATAAAGATACCAATTCCAAAAATAAATATATATATGTTTTCATCCCATCAATAACCAACATTTCACATAACAATAGGTTGGTTAACACATACATGACCCTTTCTCAGAATTTTCAATTTCATCAAAGGTTACATTAACGAAATAGCTATATTAAAAAGATTTTAGCCATGGAGAAATTTTTATAAAACCTATCAAGGACCCTTAAATAACATCCTCACTAAATAAAAATAACTATTTTTTTGTTCCAAAATCCATGTCACATTTATTTTGGAGTATAATCCTTAGTGATCATGATATGAAATACCAATAATTGAAGACAAATATTAGTTAGGATTTTTTTTGAAAAATGTAATAAATAATATGAAATCTATTTTGCTTTAATATATTTATACTCACATATTATTATAAAATCTCACACAATATATCATACTATAAATTCATATAGACTTATTGTAAATCATAAGTTCCATCCCTCTCTTACTTGTAGAAGTATGGTCATCAAATATTTCTTAAGGATTCGTCTCTAATTGGTTGAAATCCAAATAATATTTATAAAACCAAAAAATTAGTGACTCAAAATGTAACATGAATAAGTAATCAAGGAGATGAGGGATTTAGGGTCCCATGATTTAAGATATACAATTTTTCGTTGATTGAAACCTTTTGTAAAATGATTTCCCCATGACCTGATAAAGATGAATCAAAATCAAAATCATGTTCTCCAAGAGGGATAGAAACATATCATAAGGATCATATATCAAACAGGGTATATATTTTATTAATAATAAAGTATAAATAAATAAATACCCTATATTAAATGGGGTACATGTTCCCATCAGGATTCGAGTGAAACCCCACCAAAACTCTTGTTGGATAACACATTTTTGATTCACTAAAAAAATACTCAATATCAGTGGAATTTATATTTTCCATTAACAGCAGATTTATAATGGATTATAATAGGGAATATATTGGGGAATATTCCACTAGATTGATTTTCATCTATTTACCAATTTTGTGAAATTCAATACCATTCCTCTACCTGTCACATTTATTGTAATTTTTATAATAAATTACATAAATCAACACACATGTTTCATTATAAACATCTCGGTGTATAATTTTTTCCCCTAGGATGTATCACTGAAAATAATAAGAGAACAAATCATGCCATTTATCTCAAACACCATCCTCCAATTCCTTCGTTTCCACCTCAATATATTGGTTCTACCACTACATGTATGTCCAAGGATCCACCTTCCATATAAGGAACATATCACTTTTTTCAAAATTTAATACTAATAATTTTTAAAATGACATATAAGTTCAATTATCAACAAAATCAATGAAATTCTGATGAAATGGGTCATATTGATATATCTAAATCTATTATATATGTAATGCATCATGGAAAATATATAATCATAGATAATTCAATAATTTTTAACACCATACTAATCCTAAAGAACATTTATTAAACCTATGGACCTAGGATTTAGCATCCATAATAATTAAATCATTCTACTAATAGTTGAAACCCAACTAATTAGATCTGTATTTAATCTAAAACACTAAAAATTGGCGTCATAGGTCAAAATATGATCATTTCTGGTTCATAGAAGTTTTCAGATGCTTTTTAATTATCAAAATGTGCTTTAGAATATCCTACATGAGACATGAACCTATGATAGAACAATCCCATACCACTATAAAAATATAAATCCAAATAATATATAATTTATGGTCTTAGTAGATTCAATATAAATCTATTCCTTATGACCTGTATTATTTTTTTAAAAGAATTATATAAGTTATTATTCCCATGAATGGAAAAAAACTAGGATATCATGACCTTTAAAAATCATCTAAACCCCTAATTAAATAATCATACTGCCCATTAGCTTCCAGATAGTACATATTTTTAATTCATTAATGTATCAACATCTTAATATAATTAATTCTTGATAAAAGTAGAAATTCAAGAATCATGGTCGAATGATGTACTCCACGTAACAACATAAAATATTACTATTTTAGGAATTTAAAATCTAATCTAATAATTAAATAATTGGGTTCCCATGTAATTCCCTATCCAAAACTAGGAATTCAAAGAATGAGAGATGTATTGCCTCTTTCACACACGCATATATTGAATAGTCAAGAAAATAACAATGAGGGTCTAAATAACGTACGTTGGGAGACTATACCATCATTATCACATTCTTGAACTAATAATATAAATAAAATATAACAACTCATAGTAATCAACCATAATAATAATACATTATAACGAAATATCAGATGATGCACATGTCATACAAATAAAAATAGGGAAAAACATCCCCTATGTTGCAAATCTAATTGAGAGTAACAATACACTAAGATAAATAAATTAAAACTGAGTGTAAATAATCCATAGTCTATCCTGATCCTCACAGCATATCCATTCCCCAAGACACTGTTATCTTCCTTGTGCCCCTTTCCCTTCGATGGATCCATATACATTTAGTCAAAACATTCTATGAATATTTTTTCATGGAATGACCAATAAATAAAACGAAATGAACATTAATTCTTTAACAAGTGTGAACATGAATAATTTATTTATTACATGATAATTATAAATGTAAAAAATAATATAGAGAGAACCTATACGATAACAAATTCTCCCTGAACCCTTTAAATTTATTGTTCATCTCTATAAATTAACGATTAATAATAAATTTTCAAGGGATCCAGAATAGTTCATAACGATATGTATACATTTATAAGTTTCCTTAAGAACTAAACTATCAGTTTAATACACACTGTCAAATACTTAACATGTAAAATGTATCTAGAATGAATCATGTTCATGAAAATTAATTGATATCATCATGTCATATAATTTTTTTGAGGAATCATGGTTATGATTCTCATAACCAATGTATAAACCCAATTTCTTTAATTTTTCACATCATGTGCACTTACCTTATATGTTTTAATGAAATAAAAATATATCACATATTACGAATACTTATACAAATCATTTTGGATATGGTTAACACACTCAATAGGTTAATGACTAACAAAATAAGCCACTCTAGAAATAATTATAGAATCCAAAATCACATATGGGTATCATAGTTTATAAACAAACTCACAAGAAACCACCATCAGTCTTGAAAAAAAGATATGAAATAACATATGATATCATAGAAATAAGAGTATAAAAGGTAATAAAATGTTAAATAACATTATATTAAAAAAATGATGATATACTACAATTTTTTTTCTTCAAAGTATCGATTCCCAATCCACACTTGAATTATATTAATAACATTCCCTCACATCAAGTAAGCCAAACTCAAGTTCCAATTCATCATTAAAATGTTTATATAGAGGTTCCCAATAAGGTTTTATGTCTAGAAGAAAAATATATAAATATATACCTCATGGATTTAATTAATGGAACTATTTTAGATATATGTTGAAGAAAAAGAGGTAAATTCAATAGATTCGTTGTTGATTCATGAAAAATATGAAATTTAAAAATAATTGTAGAAGATAAATATAGGTATAGACACAAGATCATAGATTCCAAAAAAATCCTTAAATGGAAATGAGATCAATGATTATATTCAAGAACAATAATATGCCAAGATGATCAATATGAAGAAACATACCCAGAAACATCCATGATTTATATATAAACAAGTTCCGGTCAAAAATAATTCATTGAAAAAATAAATACACCAATAATATAATAAAGGAATGTCAATAAGTTATAGTTATATCATATATCAACAATCAATAATATTTTTAGTAAGATTATTCATAAACAATTAACCATAAAATATTTGTAATTGATATCAGACCAAGAACCACTAATGAGATGTCATCAATGTGAAGGATATTCAACAAGTCTATGATCAATAGAGTGAAATATCATATGATATTAAAGGGAAAAAAATGAAATATATCCACAAACATATCTCATGAAACAAAAGATATTTTTTCATATTTATAACATAAAATACCATTCTAGAATCACTAGTCCATTCATACATTGATGTACACATGGGATATCAATTTTATAATCAAGCATTAAAATAGAATATCTATAATTTAGAATAGGCTGTTTGGAGTAGGAATTGGGTAATAAAGGGGGGAAAATTTAGTTTCAATAAAAATATTCGTTTTTACCTTAATTCCCTAAAGACTAGAAGAACCAATAAACTATTGTGCCTCACTAGATTTCCATTAGCGGAGTCCATTGCGAAGTTGGGGGAACTTTATGATATTGTTATTCCATTTCCCCTCATTTTTTTCAACTTTAATTCCCATATTAATTGTCACTAAAATTCAAGATCATAAACTCAAAAACCATAGAATTATAAAAATGGAATATAGAATTTTATAAACTCAGACATCATATACATGAAAAGAAGCGAGGATGTTATAATTCCCCCCTCTAAGGACATATCATCAGAGATAATTTCTTTTGGATATATTCTTCAAGAAAATATTTCAATTTCTCCCAAACATATGGTTCCTACTCCCATGTCTCCTCCTATATCTATCCATGATGAAATATAATCTAAAATAGTGGTATTATCTTCCCTTATATGTAATTTTTTACATTGGTACATGATCCTTTATGGGAAATCCATGAAAGATTAATCATCATCCAGCTCAATATTCTCCAAGATGATAACATGTGTCGGACTATGATTGTATTTATACAATATAGATACATAAATTTTTTATTTACTATTTTGGTAAAATGATGGATGATCCAGAATCAGTTCCATTATTCCAATGAAAATAATGATCATGAAGGGTCTAACATAGAGTGATGATAAATTCTCTTATATACTCAAATGTTAGAGACTTCATAGAGACATCACTCTTAGAAAAACCTGGTCACCAACAAAAAACTCCAAAAGTTCCCTATAGATAGCTAATGGTTTATTCTACCTATGGGGTATGATCAATATATTATGAATTAGTTTCAATCTCTAAGAGGTATCAAATATCATTTTGGTCCCTACAACCCCTACATCACCTTATGTGTTCTAAAAAACTATGAATAAGTTTTCCTACCAAAAAGATCCTCATTTGTCTAATTTTGAATCAAATCATTGTAATTTTTCTTCTATAAAAACTCAAATAAGGATTTTTGATCATCCTATAATCCACTAAATCATTGAGAAGAATCCAAATGAATATAATCCCATATAAAACTAATCCACTTGACTATCCATATGTATGTGGATGATTTTTTTTCCAAATTTTAAATGACCCCATAAGGCCTACAGTAATACCGACCAAATTAATGATATAACATGTGTGTATATATCATATGAAATGATTATGGGGCATCCATGTATGAATAAAATCTCACGGGAATATATCCTTATTAGATCATCAATATAGAGAGACTCATATATGTGAATGAATTGATAATCTTTTCTTCATCGATTGTTATCCACCCAAAAAAATATCCTATGAGTCCATGTTTACCCTATAGAAAAATATTTCATTATACCCTCTCACTTTTACATGGGGGAACAATGTATCTAGAATTAACCAAGAAGTCACTTGTGCTGTACTTTTATCCAATTACTATTAAGGCATCAAAAATGAAATCTAGAAATTTCTCTCTTCTTCCTGGGACACAAGAACTGCTGATTAAGTTCTTGGTTCATATTTTTTTCTCCAATATGTACCAATGACATAGTGGTATAGAAATATATGATCTCATATTCCAAGAACAACGTAGGTCCTACATTTATAACATATATATGGAATATATAATCATCGTCCAACAAAAACCCATGTATATATTCACAACTCGATTACTATTCTCATATCACAACACACTCAATGCAAGATTCATGAAATGTTTTCAACCAATATACTAAAGATGAAATGATCATTAAAGGGTAACATTATTTTATTATATGGTCATTGAAAGCATCCATCCTCTAGTTGGCCAAAAAAATAATAAGACATCATTTTTTCTTCACAATCCATTCATGTAATAACCATGATATTACATGAGGTGAAAATAATTTAATTTTCAGTTTATCTACTCAATTTGGACTTAATAGGAATTCCTTTTGAGGTTATATTAGAAACGAGGGTATTTGATCCTTGTTCAAAGCTCAGAACCCTAGCAGGACAAAGAAATAGATGGTCCACAATGTTAAAATATATCATGCATCCCGACCCATGGGGTTTCTCTTAAGTGTGTCTAGGGTATCAGTGACTACTAGTGGGAACATTATTTTCACTATTAGTATGAAATAGGCTACACACCCATG
Organism: Viscum album; assembly: GCA_963277665.1. Lineage (NCBI taxonomy): Eukaryota > Viridiplantae > Streptophyta > Magnoliopsida > Santalales > Viscaceae > Viscum > Viscum album. Next base: position 1,296,783,028 of record OY728142.1, on the reverse strand, counting down.
GAAAAAATTTATTGTTTTTGACAAATCCATATAGCATAGTTTCACAAATGATGTGCATGAACCGGGTGAGGTCCCCTGTAAGTATGTTTATGGTGCACTGTTGGAACATGGTTTGGCCACCTGTGTGACTAAATCATGTTCCCACTATATTTTTAGTAAAAATACCATTTTCCCTTAAGGAATTAAAATTTTACCCCTCAGTTTTCCCCCTATAGTACACGGAACCTCCATTCTAATCCCTTTAGATATTATTAACATACTTCCACCTAGTTTTTTACATTTATTTATTATCTAGACTCAGAAACAAGAGTTTTACATTTTCTTAGATTCATGTTTCTGAGTGATTAAATCCATAAACTCTATTCCTTGCCTTTATTTATATCAATAGTTCTATTTTTATGTAGGCTCAAATGCCCTATTTTTAAGTTGTTTTTACATTATTATATTTTCTTCTAGTACAAGACAGTCTAAATACGAGTATTGGATGGGAAATCTTTTACATTAATAAGGTATATGGTCAATTATTCATCCCATAATTTATTTCCATCTATAAATTATTCCATTGTGAACACACTAGCCTCATTGGATATTTCTCTATAAAATATTCTTCTACAATTAAAATTTGATAGATTATGTTCCATAGACCTATTGATTTAACTTGTTTTTATTAATGGTTGATACCTCAATTCATGCCACATTTATAGGGTGTTTTCTTCTTTTATTCTTTGATTAACTATGTTAGGATTAATTTGAAAACCTTTTATGTGCATCCAACTTGACCATTATTAAGGTATGTTCTTAAATTGAATAAAAGAAACATAATTTCTTTAATAGAATGTATATTTATATATATCATGTGTAATAGTGAAATTATAATTAAAATTAAATTGGTTTTATTTCCTCTACTACATTTAATGTTCAATAAATCTTATTGAATAAAACTAATAATTTATTACAAAATTGATATGATAATAGTTGGATGTCCCTAATACAACATGTCATGTTTATGAAAGGTAATTGAATGAATGTATCAGATGAATATTTTTAATAAGAATTATATTTACCATGATTAAACATGTTTTATGCAGATAGTATGTGATGTGAATTTACTATATGAGTTTTTTCATATTTATAGGAGTGGTAAGACTTAAGCCTGCCATAGATTCCAAATGGATTTCTTTATGCACTAAAACGTTTAAAATCGCATTCATTGGGTAAATTTTATAGAGAGACACCCACTATAGAGTATGGAATTTATATTATTATTTGACTTCCACATCAATGTAGTGCAGAATCCCTTCATGCATTTCTGGATATTAGAATGCCTTGTATAAACTCTTTAGATTCAATTTAATGCATTCAGGCACAAGAAACAATAGATTATCACCATTGGGCCTACTAATTGATATCCCATGATTACTAGGGATGATAACTGAGTTGGAATAATTTATACAGTAATTCCTTGGGAGTTCCCCTTGGATTACACTCAGACCCTTATTTCCACATGTGATGAGTTAATAAGAATATTTTCTTGCCCCATTATATTAAGGTAGCATTAGTTTCACCCTAGATCCCCACTTATTATTATTATTATCTATTATAGTGGTGTGGAATCTAACATGTGTTACATAAATAGAAAATGAATCATAAATCAATTAATTAAATTAATACATGTTTGGACACTATCTATGGTGGAAGTGGGTATGGGATGCTTATTTGTAATGATAACCTTTGTATACCAATGTACTATTTCAAATTATTTACATAGTCATGATTCGTATATATTTCAATGTTCGTGGCCAATGGAGATTTATATCACACCTAATCTTGTACATTGTTCCCAATACGATTATATGACTGTATATGTGGATAAGTAGAAGCGTCATGATTTGGAAAACTGACTTTCTTGCTTTAGAATGGGTGCTCTGCAACAGATGATAGAGAAAAAGATCAGGATTTTTAAATAGTTTCTTCTAGTAAATTTATTCTTCTATATATTTTTTTATTTCAATACAATCCTGCTTCCATGTGTCCATGTATTTCCTTTTTAGATGCATGAAATTATATAATCATTTTGAATATTATATGTCTACTCCTCTTGAGTATTTTATTTATTCATTAAATATTTAAACTGATTTTATCATATAGACATATTTATTTTCATTCTTCCACCATTTTTTATTTATTATCTTCATTATTATCCACTCTAAATGAGGTAATAATCTCCCCATAGACACACCCTTGAAACTCACTAGTAGTCCAAATCATATGACATACTAGGAAGTGTGCATGAGGCCATGCTGCCAACTAGGTGTGATTAATTAAGAGTGAACATCATATGGTATGACACAATGTGGTATCATATATTTATTTTCATTGTATTATTGTTTTTGAATTTTATAAAGAAGGTTAGAAACATTTTGAAACTTGGTTATAAGATGTTCTTGGGATTAGCTAACCTAAATTTAGGGTAAACATCAGGTTTCCTTGAAATATAAATTTTTATTCATAATTTTTATAATTATAGTTTATATATATTTATTATTGGGTGATTCAAATGAATGGATATTACTGGTATATTTTATGGATACTCCACCATGCCTATTAATGGAATGTACCATGGTCTCATGCATCATTATAAGAACTCGTGATTCAAATTGCATGTATATTGAATTCAATATAGGTGAATATCAATACATTCAATTCTTTTGTTTCATAAAATTTTTGAGTGAGTCGTGGATGTTATCAATACATTTGATACAAATATATTCTATACAGAAAGGGAATTTGGTTTTTTAAAGGTCATTATCATTATAAATAATTTTTTCTTATATAGATATTTTGTTGAATCGTAAAAATAAAATTTTGGCCCATGTATGTTATGTAACAATGGGTGCTTGAGTTAGGATATGGATTTCAACTAATTAATAAAAATTTCAAATTATTACATGTATGGTCCATTATGAATTATAATTGTTAATTCATCCAATCGATCAATCATATTTTACCCATGACATTCTGAGACTGAATGTAAGGGAGTTAGTTGAAAATGATTGGGTATCAATTTCAACTATATGGTTAATGGGTATTTATTAGATGAGGGTTCCAATCTATTAAATTAAACATTTTTCTTTGTAGTAAATTAGTTACAAACATAAATTAATTTATTTTCTTAAATATATAAAGGACTATTGTGAATGGAGGTGATAAGTGAATTTTAATGAGTTTTTCACTCCCTGGATATCAATTGAACGTCCATGTATAGAAACCCCTATAAATACAATAAAGAACACTTAACAATACCCCAACCTAAAAAAATGATTTTTGGGAGTATTATAACCTCTGTAGTGATCAATTTTGTCGTATCTTCGTTCATTAGATATTCTATAAATTTTTTAATATTGTTTTGTGGTGTGTACGTGGAATTTATAGTGATATTCCACCACGTTGACCTCTAGTCTTATGTCAGGGGGGTGAACATTGTCGCTAGAGGTTATGGGAACTGAGCCACTACTGATACCTCCAGTACTGACATGTGATTCATCATTAAATATTCCAAAACTATGAATTTAATATCATCTTTGATAGGGATTCATATTATTGATGCGGTTTATGAATTATTGTCTATGACAAAAACCTACAATTTCCAATAATTCTCATGAGTTATTATGGTATAAAACTCTTATCTAATTAGAGGATAGAAGTCCTCAGGATGTTGAGTATTGGATAGAGGCCATTATTTCTACCATTGAGAATCTAGAGATGCTTCCAGTGAGGAGGGTCAAGTGTTTCACCAACATGATATGTAATTCTGCTATGATGTGATTTGATGTGATCACCCCAGTTAGTCAACATTAGGTCATGGTGTGGAATGAATTTATGATTTAATTCTATGATATATTCATTAATTAAACCAGAAAAGATGGCTGGGCCAGATATTTCATGCACCTAGTTAATTGTGCTATTTACATCATGGACTATTCATCATGTTTCACTAAGCTTTAACATTTCATACTTAATCATTCTAATGATGAGTTTATATAAGTGAGACACTTTTTACAATGGATCATGTATTTTATTGGATCACAAATTTGTGTTTTTAACCCATATAATTTTTATGAGATTACGAACTATGATCTTATCACTGAGCACAACATGGGGGAAACCAATAGTAATAAGAATAGAGGTTTACTTCTGAGACAGAGAAGTAGTTATTCCAATAGTGGAAAAAAGTCATTGAGGTTTCTCATCATATAAGTGGTAGCTATAGTGCATGCATTGGTAGCTCTACTATATTGTATTAGTGTGAAATAAAGTGTAATGTAAAGCCATTGTGTGGTAGAGAACTGATTGAATGTTTCCCCTATGGAAAAAAGGGTAACCACTATACATTCTTCTAGACCATTCTGCATGTTTCAAGCAGAAGAAAGCTTGTACTAGAACAACCTTCCAGAGTGGGATTAGTTATGCTGCAGCATGAATAACTATGGAGTAGTACTAGTCGAACAGGATGAGGGGAGATTTTGAACATGGTAGCTGGACTAATGATTATTTGTTCAATCATTGTAGACATGATCAGGATAGTATAGTTAATGCTTTGGGTCAGGGATTAGGCTAATTTCATGCATTATATAAAATAACACTCTATTAGAATGTTGTATTGTCTATAATAAATGAAACTATTCTATTATAACATAATATTATATATGTTTTATTTGATACAAAATCTCCTCCCACCATTATCTATTTTTCAAAAAATGGAAATTATCATGCTAGAAATTCTGTAATTTTTTTTGTGTGATGACCCTACACTCACCGTTTAGTTTTATATTAGATGGTAAAAACCAATAATGTGATGTCCTCCTTGGGGAAGGTAGTTATTGGTTCTTATGTTACATTTTATTCATAGAGTTGGTGTTATTCAATGTCATTTGTGGGGTAGACTAGTGGGTTCCATGTCACACCTTTGTGGACTCCTATTTCTCTAGGGTATTATATACACACCAAAGGGTGTTAGTTTTCTCTACAAGGGATAATAGAATATCTAGACCAGTAGAGCAAGACCGGAGTATCATTCACCTGTTTGAGCAGCCACATAGACATAAATTATTTTCTTGGATGATCAGATGATACTTTTGAAATGTCCCCCCATTGTTGTTCATTTCAGAAATGTATTCTCTAGTGTTTTCTATATCTCACTTAATGATAGAGGGGTTGATTTTATGATCAATATCCTTCGAGGAGTTTCTTCAAAATCTATTCCTACATACAAGATGGAACCTACAAATCACTAGGATCTTGATAGATAGTTAATAAGATTTGGAATCTAAGGGTCTTATCTGACCTAGTACATCATCATGGGGTTCACACCTGATTTTCTCTAATAAAGAGAATGAGACCCTTATTCACTGAATGGATCACTGTAGATTCAACTAGCATATAGTAAAGAACTGGTATCCTTTTCCTCTAATTAATGATCTCTTTAACCAGATCTATAGACCTAGTGTGTTCTCAATGTTTTACCTATGATCATGCTCTTATAATGTGTGAGTTTTTGGATTATATTTACCATGTTTTAATTACAATTGTTTGTATGGTTTGGATGAGTATAATGTTTTTTTATTAATTCATTAGATTGTTCCCTCTATTTTCCTGGTCTATATGTATAGTCCTTTACACCCTAAAAGGGACTCCTTATTCATAGATTTTGTAGACAATCGAATTTTTTATTAAAAATCTAAAAGATACCCAGACACACATCCGGAAAAAAATTTCAATACACTGAGAATGCATCGTCTACATTCTAATCGTGAAAATTGCTACATTTAGATTTACATGTATAACATCATGGTTCATATTATAATAGAAATAGGTGTATCCTTTGACCAAAAGAAGTTTTCTATTATGGCTTCTTTTCTACAACTATAATTGGTTTTATTAAGAATAGTGTGATGTTTTTGTGGTCTGAAGATTCAGAGAAGTACTTTTAAGGTGATTAAGGAAGGCTTACTTTGACATATATTCTGGTTATTCTAGATCGTAGAAGTGGCTATTCAATATTCATTGATGCATCACGAATTATTTTGTGTGCAGTATGGATATAGATTAATAGAGTCATTGTATGCTGGTCATTCCATGTGAGGAATCATGAGAATAATTACACATTATATGGTCATGCGCTTATAGTACTCATTCATTCCTTAAATTACTACTAGAATTATCTATTTGGAGAGATCATTATGATGTATATAGACAGAAAGAGCCTCAAATGCATCTTTACAAAATATTAATTGAATCTCAGCTTATAATAATGGGTATAATTCCCCATGATTTTTGACATTGACATTGACTAATTGTCTTGAAAGGGAAATGCAGTAATTGATTCGTTGGTCCGAAAAACATAGGCATAATCCATTACGGATGCTAGTGATGAATGAAAATTAATGCCCCATTTTTTTATATGCTTATGGAGTTCCATGTGAGTCATAGTAAGACTTTTCTATAGCCTTATTTGTTTCCAATTCATGATTGGATAGGGTAAATAAAATGTATTTATCAGATAATTAATTCCATGAACAATGTGAGATTAATTATAGTGAGGACCCACCATGGGATTAGTCTATTGATAGTAAAGAAAAACAAGCCTATTTTAGGGTGTAACTGAGTTCTTACAGACATTAAAAAAGAGATGATGCATGAATCACACGCATCTCAGTGGGTAGTGTATCTAGGTATCTCTAAGATGTATTGTGACATGCACCCCCAAAATTAGACATCTAAAATGAAATGCTAGATAGTGGGTTTTATTACAAGGTAATAGACCCGTCAACAGGTGAAGGAGGGGAACCATAAGCCTGGTTGATTTTTACTATCATTTCTAGTCCCAGAATGAAAATGGAATGATATTGAGTTGGATTTTTCTAGTGGGATTAATGAGTTTTCCTTGAGTTAGCAACGTAGTTTTCGTAGTCTGGGATCGACTGAGGAAGGTTCCCTGCTTCTTTCCTAGCCTGGATACTTTATCTATTGATGAGTTGTGAATAATATAGGGTTGTTATAATATTTTCTTACATGCGCTACTTTGTAATATAATTTCATATATAGAAACTCATTTCAAATTGAGGTTCTCAAAATGGTCATAGAATGCTATGGATACATAGGTGCTTCTGAGCACAAATTTCTAGGATCGTGCCAATGGCTAGTCATAATGGAAAATACATGTATTGGGAGACTAGATTTGAGAAATAATCCTATATTTTAGTTGTTATTGGGAGAAACATATCCATCCCACTTATTTTTCTAAAAAATATACCATTCCGGAATTAATTTAGATGGATTAGTAGGAGGCCTTTTTTTGGTAGGCCGTTCTGTTCAACCCTTTACTAGTTATAGGGTGGATACATAGTTCTACAATTCCTTATCTCATATAAGAAACTGAAGATAAGGTGATGTTAATCAAAATGCGTATTTCAATATCTTTTTCTAGATAGAAATTAATACCAGTCTCCGTAGGCAAACTATCAAGTTCGAGATCATGGACCAAGATTTCCGGTGGGTATCACTCAGACAAGAACATAGACATATACCGAGGTGGTAGTGTTATATGTTAACTCTTCATTTAAGGAGTATTTTGTTTGAATCATTGATTAGAACATGAAGTCTCATTGAGGCTGGTATTTCCATTTTGTATGGTTTCTATGGAAATATAGCTAAGTATAAATGCACTATTATAAAACAAGTCTTTAACAGCATTGTACATTATCAGGGATTGAAAAAAGTCGTGATAGGGGGACCCTTTATTAGTGCTAAAACAAGCAAATATAAAAAGAGGATTTTATCAGCTATTTTTTCTAGTGTTGATAAGAGGTTCCTTTTATCAGCATATTTTTTAGTGGGGATAAATGCCAACCATTATCAATGAATTTTTTTATTACTATTTAAGGGTGGCCATTATCTGTGCATTTTTTAGAGTAGACAAAGGAAACCCTTATATGTGTTTTATTTTTAAAACCTTTAATGGAATCCATTATTATGTTTTTTATCACAGATAAAAGTTGGAATGAAAGGAAATAAATATATATATATATATATAATAAATTTATTCAAAAAATATTAAATTTTTTTAATTAAATAATTAATGATAAAAATGAATAAATTGATTTTACTACACATAAATTATAAATTACAAATATTAAATATTTTTATATATGTAAAATAACAAATAAATAAAAAAAATAAAAATAAGAAAACTCAGTAAAATATTACACAGTTTATTAATTAAATAATTATTAAAAATGTTAAGAAAAAGTATATATATATATATTAAATATAAAAATATATATATTAAATATAAAAATATATATATTAAATATATAAATATATATAGATTAATTTATATAAATTTGATTTATATAATAAAAATTTTATTTATTCTTTCATTTAGAAAATTGTACATTTAGTGAATAAGGATTTAAAAAATTATAATGAATTAAAAATATTGACTAATTGAATCGATTAATGGACATAATTCAATGACATTTAACTTATAAATTTAACATAGATAAAAAGTATTACATAAATTTAAAATATATGTAATTAAATTAATATATATATATTTACACACACAGAAATATATTTAGGGATTTTAATCAATATATATTATTTACTATATATATATTTACTATGTTTTAGTATATTGAATATTTATTTAACTTTTTTTCAATATATATCCATTTTTAATTTTTTTTATTAATCAAAAATTTCAAAATGTTCAATATTTCACTCAATTTTAAGTAATCAATTTTAATCATCTTTAACATGCATGCACTTAAGAATAAATATTGGTTAATAATGTTCAAAACTAATTCGTAAAAAAATTATTTATAAATTGATATATTTATAAATGTATATTTTTTATGATTGTAAATTTAAACTTATAAATATATAAGTATATAAATAATATTTGTTTATAATGTATTTATATATTTAAAAATAAATAATTATATGATTGTATTAAATTTATTTAAATACTGAATAGATTTACTATATTTTTATATATTCATATTTAATTATTTATATATATATATAATGATATAATGTTTTTTAAAGAATCTATATAAATATGAATTAATAATTATATATTCAAGTTTTATAAAATTATTATTTTACAAAAGTTATAATTATACGTATTATAATTATATATTAAAATTTTACTTTTTCTAAAATAATTTATATTTTTAAAACAGTATTATATGTATTTATCATATCTTTCTTCGTGCTGAAAAAAATAAAGACTTATAACTGCTAAAAAAGAGCAGAAAAAATCAAAATTTATCAGTGAAAAAAACACAGATAAATAAATCATTATCAGTGTTGAAAAAAGTACTAAGAAATATTCATTTTATCAGTTCTTATTAACATATCATTGATAAATGGTTTCATTGTCATTGTTTATTGGAAGCACTAATAAATGTGTCCGGATCTATTTTATGATCTTTGGCCATCGCGAAACTGTTTTTGATATCTGATGCTCTTCGTCGAAGTGACAAACATTCAGAGCTAATCGTTTTCGAATCCAAGCTCAAATCTAACCTATAATTGATGTTCCAACTACTACAAGGCTAAAATCTATGGCTTGAGTGATTCAAGGGTGGAATGAAACCAAGGCTAGAATGAAATCTATGTTTTTCAATATCTCTAATTTCCCTAAGTTATCATCCCACATAATTGTATCCCAATATGTCCAATTACACAATAATATAATAAAACCAAAAAATCATTTTTTAGATATATTTTAGTATATTCTTTATAGCGTGTGGCTCTCCATAGGAGAACATTTATTCGGTGTGACATTAAATATATCAAACCCAATGTTGGGTCATGTTATTGTGAGGTAAAATAGGGTCTCAATACCTATTAAACATGACATATACCACTTTTTAATCATCATCATTTGAAAATTTCATCCATATAGAGATCAATTTTGTCATTGGTTTCGAATATTCTATTTAAAATCACTTCAGAACCTATTTATCATATTGTGATTAAGAAATAAATATTCTATGATTTCCATGATTCACATATTAAAATATGGATAATGTTTCACCAATCATATAAATCTCTATATCGTACCTCATATGATCTACACAAAACAATTTGATAGTATTTTCCATCCTCAAAGAATATCTCTTTGACATATATGAGTATCAAAATCCATCGCTCAGTCTCATTTTTGATTTAGAGGTTGAGATAAACTCTATCTCTCAAAAAACCAAGCCTTCATATTTATTTACCCAACCTTAAATACCAGGTCCATCATGATATCATTATCTTATACAATGAATTCCTTTTCTAGAACACCATTCTCTAAATGTAATCCATAATAAACCCACATAGATTCACAATGTATACCACAATTTAAGAACTCCATTGAGGAACATAGGTCTGATTTAAATTTGGTATACCTTTAACTAAATTCTCATGGAAATAGAAAGAAACCTAAATTATTTTCAATTGGGATATAAGATTATATTTATCAAAAATATAAATTCCATTGATCTCAGAGTTCCCATTTCACACTATCCATTCTTTATTTTGAGCATCTTTTCTATAGTCATTGCCTTTATTAATGAAAACCATCTTTTTTCTAATAACATTTCATTCTTCTAGCATTGGAAAAAAATTTAATTGGGAAATTGTTCTTATTTGTATCATGCTCCTCTTGAATAGATATTATCCAATTATCTCAATTGTCAGCCTCTCAAAATGAGTTAGGCTCTACCTAGAAATATTTAGGTTTTTTACAGTCTGACTCCATTGATTTTTCATATAAACATTATGAACAACAATGAAATTGTATTGATTGATTTTATCCTTTTTGTATTTCCTACGGTTGATAAAAATATAGTAATCTTTAAAATGATAACCTATTCTTTAATACTTTTATAAAATAACTTCAATTATTTAATCACACTTCTAATAAATACCATTAATCAATCTTAAATTAGATCATTCTTTAACATTTATTTTTGTTTCCACTAGTTATCTCAAATTACTAACTATTTAATTCTCACAAATTGGATGCATTAATCATTTTATAAAACACAATGAAGTACAAATTTCATCCTATTTTGTTTCATATTCATAATAGTTATTATTCCAATTTTATAGGACTCATCCCAACTCTTTTATGTATGTCATATGACTTTAAGAAGTATTAATCATATCGATGAATACAAGTTTGAGTATTTCGGGTGACATTTTGGCCTATCCAAAAGATATGGAGGATGACTTCCAAACAAATTTTTTTTGTGATAACTATTTAGAATATGATTTGATGAGAGAGGAAGTTGTATATAACTTTAACCTTTTTATTAATTCAGAGGATAAGACCTACCATAGTGGTGTAATTATATTACAAAATCCAATTACCTGTTTTCATCAAATAATACTTATATTCATTAAAATAATAAAATATTGAGTTTCTCTTATTAGAATTATCTATAACATTCAACTTTGATTGGGATATCTAATGTGTATTTATTTATTTATTATCAAAATTAATATGTTAGGAACCCAATAAGATATATTTACATTTTCATAGAATATTCAAATATTAAATAATTTTTTACATTGATTAGTAAGTCTTTTTTGATGTTTAGGAATTAGTGTCAGGTCAAACAGATACTAGATTTGACCGGTATGAGTCAAAGTGCCTGTTTCTAGATTAAAATGAAATTTTAATACAATAATCAATTGACTTACTAAAACATAGCAAACACAATCGTATTCTTTTGATACATTATGAAATGTATTGATAATCCATTCAGGATGTGTAGGAATTGACCTTACCTCAATCTGATGCATGGTGTGACAAATATGACTAAAAGTGCATCTTTTTAATTAAAATTTACCTCAGTTTAATAAAAATGAAAAATTAGAAACACAATACTAAGAAAATGAATTTATATTGTTTTGATAGTTTAGGAAAATGATCCATAAGACATTTTTGATGATTAGTAATCTTCCACACCTCAATCTAATACATGATATTTAATGTATGATTTAGTGTTTATGTTATCATTTTATAATCAATATGTCAGTTAAAAAAGTATCACTCATTGAAAATTGAGGAAACATTTCCAGATTATAATTTTTTAATGACCTATTAATTCTCATTGGCTTGAGAGTACAAAGAGACATTATTGGTCCTTAAGAAACATCCCCAAGGCGCCAAAGGATGTAAATATATTCCAACGGGTTTGAAAGTAAGTGGGGGATGATTTACCATTTAATTATTAAAACCAATAACCCAACAACCAATCAATAAACATCTCACTATATGATGCATTAAATAACTAATTCATTTTAATATGTCTATTTACAAAAACCATCCAAAGTATCATACACCATAAGATAATCCAATACCAATGTAAACAATGGAAATACTAAAAATAAAAAAAATACAACCCAAATCTACGCTCTATGCTATAACATCACCATGTATTACAAAGTATCCCAATGTTGTGGTAATGAAGTGTGATACTTTACCTTTTCCCCAGTCCCAGAAGGTAGCATCTTCAAAAGCAACAAAGTGCCAAAGCAGGGGTGAGTATATGACTTAGTAGTTTTCTTAATATCTTCCCTACACTCACCATGAGGATAACATGGTTAACACATTGTATAAAACCATTTATATAAAACAATTTACAAAAATAGTATATAACCAAATTTAAAAAAGATCAAAAACTAATTATAAACAAGTGAAAACAAACTAAAATGATACTATTTTTCAGAAAGTTGTATTCCTGGAAATAACTAATCAAATATTATAAAAAATTCTGATTTTTATTTTCACATAACCATTCCATAGTTAAAAACACATCTCACATGCATTTTTTTTTGATAGTGACATACTCATGATCAGCCACTTGTCCAATTACTTTTTGTACCACTAACACCCGCCTCAAATCTAGGGTCACTTACCTTGTATCCCAATGGTACTCATCCCTTATTCAGGTGATGTTAATCTTTAACTCACACCAACACCATGTCTACAAAATATTTCCATTTCCAAAATATACCACATCATTAAAACTAAACATTTACTGAAAACAAAAGAACAACCAATTTAAAAGAGACATTTGGTTTCAATAAAACATTATATTTTATTGAAAACATCAAATTCAAGTCATGTACCAATAATCCAGAAAAATTCCCACATTAAAATACATATTTTAAAACCAAGAACCAAAGCACTCAATCATAATTTACAATTTTCTAGATTTAACAACCCGTCACTCAAAAAAATTTTAAAAAATTGTTTAACAACCAAATCACAATGATTTCATCGCAATCCTTTAAATTTGAAAGCATGCAAGTTAGTTTTTCTTAGAGGAGTCAAAAGTGAATCCTCATACCTCAACAGTTTTGATGAATCCCATTAATGGATGAAGAGTTACAAATGAACGAAGGTTAATCTACAAAAAAAATGACTTATATCCCTTATCCAATCAAAAATAAATACAAAAATTAACATATTTGGAAAACAAAAACCTATATCTACCCATAACAAGCATAGATATTAGAACGAAGGGGAGAGGAGAAGTAGATATAATAGAACACTTACTTTGATAGATGTATCACGTATGCAATGAAGATCCAAAGTTGATCGGATGGATTTGAAAGAAGTAGTACTTATAAAACCTCCTAGGGAGCATCTAGGGTTAAGAGGTTGGAGGTATGGAATGAATAGACCGAGTGGATTTGCAAAAAACATGACATTGAGCTGGGTGAAGGCATGCTCATGATGTGTACCCCCTGGTGATGATGTGAAGACCACAATGTATATGTATGATGGAAAATCCATCGCCTTAGGTTAAAAAAATAATATCTAAACCCTAAATTATGTTTACCTTAGGTACATGATGTGTACCGTCTCACAACATGACCCCCGCTTCACGACCTGAATCTGTCTGCAAGTACACGGTGTGTACCTATCCTGAAACATGTAGTAAACACATGAAAATTATTTTTAAGGATTCTTAATTGAAAGGGGACTTAGAAAAGGTGGAAAACATACAAGATTAAGATAATAGGCTGTTATAACCCAAAAATTTTGGGTACTACGTTTTCCACACCGTAGGCCTTTCTATCCATGGAATGTAGTAATCCCTCGCCGCCCATAAAGATATTCAATCGTTTCCCTTTCAATTCCTTATCATATTCCCAAGTCTCTTAGTAAATTTGACCATGTGGCCATAAAACCCACACAATTTAGATTATTATTACACTCAAGAAATTATCTTGCCTATCTAAAATATGAAAGGGGATATGTATCAATGAAGCATCAGGATCTAGGTTGACTTGATCCCATTTGATCACATGGTCAGGATCGGGCTGATACTTTTTCAAAATGGATTCATGAACCCATTATGCACTTAACTGAACCATGGTGTTAATTCTAGATGATATTACACCTCTCTGACCCATTGCAGTGTCTCAAAATGGCCTATATATCTTTAAGATAACATTCCCTACTTCCCAAAACAACGATGTTCATGACATGTAGATATATGCAAGAACACATGATCACTTATTGAAAATGGAAATATTTATTGATGATGATCCACATATGATTTCTGAGGACTCTAGGCAGTCTCCATCATTTTTCTAATAAACTAGATCTTATAAATTGATTATTGGACAAGGATCAGCCTGACTAGTGAAGTCCAACCTATTTCCACACATCATAGTGGAAAACAACAAGGATTCCCAAACAACGCATCAAATGGAGTGATATGTTTCAAGTCATAATAGTTGTTATTATATGAGAACTATACTATGGGTAATTACACGTCCCATGATCCACTGAAATCCATTAAACATACCCACAACAAGTATTCCAATGTTTTTACATTATCTTAGACCTACCATCTATTTATGGATGATATGTTTTTGATCATATTCAGCCATGTCCCAAGGGATTTCTGTAAGGTTTTCCAAAAATGAGATGTAAATCTTAGATCTCTATCTGAAGAAATTGAAACCGGTACACCATGTCTCTTTACCACTTCTTGGATATCGAATTTGGATAGATCCTCCACTTTATGAGTTTCATGAATATGGATGAAATAGGATGACTTGGTAAGTCGATATACTATCACCCATATGACATCATGTTTCATAATCATTCTTTGAATACCTATAACGAAATCCATCACTATCAGTTTCCATTTCCACATTGGAATAGGTAAAGACTTCCACATACCTGCAGGTCTTTGATGATCGTCTTTAACTGTAATGACTTGGTTATTTATAGAATACTAAATTTTTTATTTTTATTTATACTTATGAATATGATATTAATTTTATGTTAAATGGGACACTTCTTCTGATAGCATACATGACATGAAACAACAGGTTTATCTGAAATCGTACATTACACACAACATTGAGTTATACCAAAATATAATAAAATAATAATATTAATATTTTAAATGGATGTTAACACCTAGCCATTGGAATTGTGGGAATGAATAGTATCAAATAAATTTTGAAATATGGTTTACCCATTTTTATATTATGATTCATTGGTTACGAAATTTATTATAATTAAAAATGAGAAAACAAATTGAATATAAACGATGTGTTTTTATGAAAACCTATTTAAAAAATTTAAATGTATTTTCATATAACTTATTATGGATTATTATTTAATGAAAAATATATGAATTATATTAAATGTAAATTTTTTAATTCATATTTTATTTTTTTTAGATATGATACAATATAAAATTCATTTTTTAGGGATAAAAGAATTTTATTTCATAAAATGTAGTATTTATACCTTTTAATGGAAACCTCTTTTTAAATCTATTTTTTTCCAATTTATATCTTCAGTTTGGAAAAATAAATTACATCTTTAGAATAGGTATATCATAATTTACTTTGAAATAAATTTTGATAATTTTATAATATAATTTATATTTTTATCAATATTGAAAAATAATGCATTTTAATTCAAAAAACCTTTTAATAAAATTTATTTATATAGACAGATTGTAATTTTAATTGGATTTAAAGTATAATTAGATTATATTTTTATTATTTAATCCTATGTGGATTATGTTATTTAATTTCACTTTGATATGTTACATAAAGAGATGTCAATATTATGATAGTTATTACTTCTTAAAAACCTGCTTTTTGTGTCTCAAAACAGGAATTAATTTTAAATAAATTACTAAAACATTTTTGTTTTGAATTTGGGAAAATTAATCCCATATTTTAAATCAAGAGGTTCAAATTGTGAAAATATGTACCTTTTATTTTTAGACAATATGAAGAGTAACTTTAGTAATTATTTTATTTACCTTGGTAAAAGGGTAAATTTAGTAAATTTGGATAAATAATTTTATTATAATAATGATAAACTACCATAACACATTTTCCAATCCTATTAGACTAAATATATCTGACCATCGTCATCCATGGGTCAATTATTGGATGGCATGGATCCACATGGGGGTGATAATGACATGTTATATTAAATATTTTATAGTAAAGAAAAATATGCCATAAACTAGTATCTTTTAGTAAAACAAGTTTTATATAAGTTTATATAAGTAATCATTTCTACTATAAATAATTATTGGAAATTTAAAAATATTTCCTATATTGTGATATTTTTTTAATATTTTTTAGACAAGAAATAAATTAATATTTTTATGACACAATGATGATGTAATGACTACCTAATTAATGAACGATTTAAATAAATGAGATTATAAATATTAAAATACATTTATTTTCAAACATTTAATTCAATTAAATAATTTTAGGGAAAATTATGACTTGTTATATTTTCATTAATGAATTTGTTTCTAAATAGTCTAGTTTTTATGGGTTTTTAGAAAATTCATGACATGAATAGTGTAAAAATTGACATAAAGGAGTTTTTAAAAAATAATATTATTTTATTAAATGATATAATTGTCCTAAAAATATATTATTATAAAATTACTTTAATAATGTTTTAAATGTCATTAATGAACCATTTGAGATTCTATTGTTATTTTATGGTAACTATATTAACCATATAGTATGAATATAAAAGAAGATGTGATAAGAGTTTAATTTATTAAATAAGGGATAAAGCTAAATTATAAGGTTAAACATGGGACCAAAACTTGTCTAAAACCTATTGTTTGAGTGTATTTCAAGCAGTACTCATCTAATATTAGAATTAAATGGGTTATATAAATTTTGAAAATCAAAATTCTGTATATAATAAATGAATCTTTCAATAAATTCCCAATGTACTACTCCTCACTCTTATAAATGGCCACCACCTCTAACCCCTTACTTACACCTATCAATCCCATTGGATCATAAATAATCTGCCCAAATATGCTCCCAACATCCCTATATAACTTCTATAATACTCACCATGGGAATAAGGCAATTTAACAATGCCTTAAGGATGAATTCAAAATAAGTTAACAGATTTATAAGTAACATCCCCTCTCAAGTTATTTTATTTTATTTTCCCTATCAACTCCCTATTATCTTATTATTAATTTATTTTATATATAAAAAAATAAGTTAAATATACTAGGATGTTTTTATTAAATGTATTCAAAATACACTTACACACACATCCATCTAATGGATATGGAAATACTACTTATGTGTACGGTGGACTACTGCCTCACGAAAAGATGATTTTTCTATTTTTCCCTACCACCTCTCATGGTGGAAATTATTATGTAACTATATTTATATATATGATATATATTATATTTATATTGTATCTATGATACTATAATTCTTATTTACAAAAATAATTTTTTTCTTTTCATGCTATGTAAATATGGTAATTTCATTTGAAGAGTTGCGGACTACCGCCCCCTCAAAGTGATATGACTCATTCATGCCATACATGAACCCCATAAATTATAGTGTTAATGAAATTATGTAACAAATATATCATATGATATTATAATTTAATTTTAATATACTTATTCCTCATTTATTTTTCATTTCATTAATAAGACAAATAAATGGAAGTAGCGTTCATGCATATGTACGACATACCGTCTCCATGAACGGTGCATTTCATTTTTATTTCATAATTCTATGGAATATTATAAATATATATACTGTATATATATGATATTAATATCATTAATAATAACATGTAGATGATGTACTATTGACTACATGTACAATTTATATCAAAACAAGTTCATTTTTGACTCAAGTACCCAATATTTGCAAAACGACTGATATTTTCTTAAATAATAATGTAATTTTTGAAATGATGTAATAAGTGAAATAAGAGGAATAATAAACTTGAAAAATGTTCTTATTAAATTATAAATTATCATACGTTTAATATTCAAGAAGAACAAAGATCATATGTGACAAATCAGAATAAAGGTAAGGGAACTTTTCAACCTGCTTTTTAGTCAATATCGTCATTTATGTTATATCTTTTAATTTCCAGTTTATATTGTTGGGATATGTTATTATATATTTTTATTTATTTCTATTACATGTATATGGGATTGGAGACCATTTTCTCTCTCATCAACTCATTTTCTGAATTTTAAACTGACGCCATTAGGCCGCCTAATTTTCTTAAGAGAATTTCTAAGCTCAATTTCTACTCACTGGGTTTTATGTATACATAGTTAATTATTTTATGCCAATAATATATGTGAATGACCTATGATTGTTTTACACATAATATACACTAATATTGAGTGTATTTATATCAGTCACACATAGTTATGTCATTGATTTATCATTAATATAATGATATTATCTTTATAAGGGACTTCGTCTCAATATTCCTTCATTAAGGAACATTTTGATAATATTCACCTCATTAATTTACACGGTGTATAATAAACCCCCTGACTTTTACTTTCAGTCAAAGGGGATATTAATCTATGAATTTATTTACTAAATAAAAAAGGAATGTTTTTAACCTATGCAGTGACAATGACCTCTATGATGTCGTAATAATTATTTGGCTTCTTCTATAAGCCTTAATGTTTTTAAAGGAAAATAAATCCCTTATTCTATTTTTGGATATTTTTGTATTGAAAATGGTTTTTGAAATCTATTTAGTGTTTCAATATCTTGAAAATATTTCTTGTGATTGAAAATGTAATGTTATTAGTTAAATGATTATATATGCAATATTTTATGTGTCATGATTATATAATGGTACATGGGAATTTTAAGGTTTGTTACGTGATAAACCAATGATGGGTGGTTAGGTGATAAACCAAAATATGGGTGGTTCCGTGATAAACCGAGGATGGGTAGTTAATGTATAACCTCCAAAGCATTTTGTATAGAAGTTGGTCTTACGACTATTCCATTTAGTGATATGTGTGGATGTTGATCGTATGGTTTTTTTATTTAAGTATGTTTATGTCCTAAGTTTCCTTTATATTCTATATGTTTCTTTCTATGGAATTTATGGTTATTTTTCGGTTACAAAAAGAGTAAGTAATGAAATTATATTTAGTGAAGTGTTTTTGCTACTACTTAAAGATTAAAAGTATTATTTTATGTTAATGTTTCCACGGTTTACATGTTGTTTTGAAAAACTAATTGTTTTTTATTTATTTATCCCTTAATAATCTTTTTATGATCATACTAGGGTTTGAAATTTTTTTCACCAGACATAAATAATAATAAATTTAATGATGTGACAAGAAAAACTCATGCTATCAAAAACATGGAACTAAACATGTTTCTTTTTATAAGAGTTTTTGTTTTATGAAAAAAAATGGATACAGAGTAGAACTGTCTACTTGAAATATTCAAGATGTTATTTATAATTTATGACCTAATATTCTAAAAAAAATAATGTTACCCTCAATGTGACTTTTTTAACTTAATTCCATACTATGTAATGTTTATGGTCGGGGCCATATAATTTGTATCAGATGTCAGTTTAGATAACATTAAGGGTTAGGGTATTATTTAAGAAGAAGTGACATGTCTTATATAACCACATTGGTTATCATATTAGAGAGAATCATAGTTATATTAGTAAGTTGAATGTGTTTATGATAACATTTTTTTGAAACTTTAGGGTCGAAGCCTCATTTTATTATTAAAGAAAATCAAAGACCTCTTTTAACTAGGTAGAGGGAGACCCATTACATAGCCCGAAGGCCCAGTGGGCTTGTATCCCATTACATAGCCCATAGGCCGAATTTTTTGGCCCAATTTCCATTCTGTGAATAGTAAAAAGGTTTCTACAGTACCCATACAGTACCACCGCTGCTACAGTGCCCTGCCGTCGCTACAGTACCCACCGATCTACTGTACCTCTACTGCTACAGTACTACTATAGTACTGATATAGTGACCTGCGCCCAATGGGTTTTGAGACCCCATTAAGATAACATGAATATGTATATCATAGTGTTTACCCTCCTCATAAAATAGTATATGAATATTTCACTAATATACTCAAACTGACCTTGTAGGATTTAGTAAATGGTTGGATTTGGTTGGAACTAATTTAGAAATAGATGTGAATGAAGCTGTAGTGGTTTTCTAAATAAAAAACTAAATGAAATGGGTGCAGTAAGGAGAACTCTTGTGGTTGTTCTCAAACAACTATCTGGAGTCATGATTGACCACTTGAAATTTGGTGACTATTCTAAGGAATCTTATATGCATGAAATGAATCCCTATATATGTTTAGGTAATAATCATATAGGTAAGTACATTCAAAAACATTTGTATCAAAAATATGGAATGAAACACCTAAGAAAATTATTCAAAGGAATGGGAAGATGTTACATATGTGGTAATTAAGGTCATAAAGCAATAACAAATCATGTAAAACATAAGTGATCAGTATACTATAGGAAAGGGAAAGAAGTTCTTTCTGAGGGATCAATATAATGTTTATAATGTTTTTTTGTGTTCATGGTCTTTCTACTAATAGATGTCATTCAAATATGGTCCATGAATGGGATCATTGGGGCTATAGAAATATATGTTTACCATTTCCTAATGAAATTCAATGTGAATACGAGGAAACTAAAAATTTCATATGAAAGGTATGGATTATTTCTTAGCTCATGTTTTGACATTATTGAAATAATAGGAGATTATGCACGATTTTTTTAGGAAATAAATATAAATGAATAAGATGAAAAAACATGGATAAAGGGTCATGAATAATGTTGGATGATTACAATGTCTTTATTTTTGGAATATAAGAGTTATGTTGCATCTATGGATGATAATATATTTAAATGATGGGATCTCTTTGGAAGAATTCTAGTGTTTCAAACCATTAAGTTTGTTATATAAAAATTCAAAATGAGGAATAATTTTCATTTCTTTTCTGAATGTAGTTATAATGAAAAATTAAAATTTTTATGATCCTTGAATATGAGGAAATTATGTGTTATTATTTGTTGAGATAAAAAATGCAAGGTATGAGATAACCATTGAGTTTAAAATATTTTATAATGAATTTATCACATTTTTTTGGAATATTATAACAATTATATGGTTTTAGAAAAATGAAAAACTGTGGGATGGGTGACAACCCATCCCGTCCGGAAAGGCCATGGGAATTGAACCCATACCAGAAGGGTGACAAGGATGCATCGCCTACTAATTATAGGATTGAAATAATGATTTAGATTATAAATTACCAGAGGTGGGAGTGAATTTTATATTTAAAAACATTCATTTTTAACCTTAAGTAAATCTATGTTTAACAATGTCAAACAAGGTAAATTCAAAAAGCCTCATTTCATTTTACAAAACTAACATGATAGGTTCTGGAAATATAATTATGGAAATGAAACATAAGGAATGTTTATAAGGAAATTATTCTACCTTAAAGAATATAAAATCTTACTTATCAGACTATTAAAAAAGAATAAGATAGTATAAGAAGGTTATAAACTCTTCCTTTATCAAAATACAGTAGGAATAAACATGAAACAATAAAAAATAACAAGTAGAAAATAATTTAACCCAAAGAGTAGGGTATCCAAAAAACATGGAAAAAAGGCCCTTGATTTATACTCACAAGAAATTATCATTTACCCACACAATGGTAAACCTCGATAACAATATCAGAATCTTTATTGCTATCCCTATAAGCCCTCAATCTTTAAGGTATTCAGAACCTCTGTCGTTATATCCCCAAAATACCTAGAAATTTAAGGTTGTTGGCACAATTGTATTTCTATCCCTATAATTCCTCAGTTTTACTCAATAAAAATCAGTGTCGAACAAATAAATCTGAGAAAGATGCTCAGAACGACACTAAACATGAGATTCTCTCTCTCAAAAATCACTTTTACAACATGTAATTCGTAGAGTGATGGAACTTTCATTGATATTGTACAAATGAGCTCTTATTTATAAGAACTTCTCCAATGGTTGGCACCATCCTCTAATGGTCATATTATCCTTGAATATCGAAGGGACCTATAGACATTCCAGTCAACCAATGGTTATGACATCATTTAATAAAAAGTGTAAAGAATAATGAAGTTACTTAATAAAATATATTTTTTAGAGTCTAAGGAAAAATAGAATTTGGAGACTAACCATATAATAATTTTGTGTCTATAATACATATATATTCAGATTATATTTTACAAAGAATTTAGTATCTGAAGTATATATATTATAGACTCCGAATTCCCATGAATTTTGAATCTGAATTCTGAGGAATTCAAAGTCTGTATTTTGAGGAATCCAGAGTCTAAATTTTAAGGAATTTAGATTGTGAATTCTGAGGAATTTAGTGTCTAAATTTTGTAGAATTTGGGGTCTGAATTATGATAATTTTAGACTAGTAATTTCATAACATTCATTGTCTTAAATTTAGATATTTCGGTTTCTTAATTTCAAGGAATTCCGGTTCAAAATTTAAGAGAATTCAGAGTTTTAATTTCAGAGAATTAATTGTCTAAATTTCAGATAATTCAGAGTCCAAATTTCAGATAATTTAGAGTCATAATTTTAGAGAATTCAAAACATTAAAATAAAATACACTATATCCAATTATTTATATGATTTTTATTTTTTAGATGTGAAAATAAATTTTAGATTTAGGAATAAAATGAGTTAGATTTTGAGAGATTATGAAATGAACAATGAAAACAAAGATAAAGATAAAAAATTTCTTAGCGAATGGAAATTTTTCTTACGAAACTAATCCTTAGAGAAAAACCATTTTCATTAAGATAATGTGTTTGTGATTTTTAAAACATTGAGTAATAGAAAATTTATATGGAAACCTTGTTGACTCATCAATCTCACCATTTTTGGAAAACACAAACATAGATAAGAAAAATTATATAAGGACTTACAAATTTTCTAAAAAAAACATGTCACTCGTTACATAGGGATCATGGTGAATATGACTAAATCCCTGTTAGGTTTCAAAATCCTTATGGATCATCTTCATGAATTTCTTAAAGAGATATTGATTTTTCTTGTATACAAAAATCATCATAGATAAAACTCCCCCTTAGATAGACTACCCCATTCTTATGGAATTCTCTTCTTTACATTGTATTATTTTCATTATTCATTTCTCCCCATTTGTGATTTTCAAAAAGGAATGAAGGGAATAGAACAAAAACATACAAGAAATATTAGTACTATACAAAAAAACACATAAAGAACCAAAAAAAAATTCATTATAATTGGAAATATTTGTTCAAGTAATGTATTACCAAAAAATCAGAGTTAAGAAAAACAATCATCCCTATTTTTTCATTAGCATCAGATTATTGAAAATGGTCATTAGATTTGTATTCTCATTATGATCCAATTCAAAATGTTTGAGTAGTTAATCATGATATTCATTTTTCTTCTCCATATCTTTTATTTTTTCTTCCTGAGCATTATGAATTTTCTACCTGAGTCTACAAAATTTCTTCTTTCTTAATGAGCTTTTATTCAAACTCGATACTAAGATCTCTTTCCCTTTTCAAATTCAAATAAACTAAATTATGTTTTCCATTTAGATCATTGTCTTCCTTATTCAGATTTGTTTGTTTATGATTGAGCATATCAGAGAGGCTTGACGTAAGATCATTGATTTTGATATCTTTGGTATCAAAAGAATCTTTCACATTATCTTGAATTTCATCAAAGATTTGTATCTCTTCAATTGTCTTTTTAGACCAATTAGTTATTTCCTTTCATGAACTCCTATGAGAATCACACCCTATGTAGAAAGATTTAAAATCGGACTCAAGACTGAATTTACTCTCTATAAGCATAGAAATAGAATCTTATTTCTGATTAAAATAATACTGAATCATCTGACACCTTGGGTCAATACATAGAAACAAAGTTATTGTTTAAACCAATTTCTTCAGGTATTGGACCGCAAAATCATGAAACATAGAATATGATTCCGAATAATAGTCCCTTATTGGTATGGATTCTTTCTCAATCTCATTAATTTTTCTTTTAAAGGATACACTGACATATTTCTTAGCCCCCACGACCTTTTTAAGTGTATCTGTTACCACCCAATTTCCTTTATCATCTCTTAGAATGACTTCAATAGCCTTGGTGATTCATGTTAAATATCTCATATTTGAACTATCTTATCATCCAAGACCATTTCATTTTAAGAGTCATCCAATGGATCCATTGGTTGAACCATTTCATGGTTACTGCTTTCATCTTCTGAAGGTTTGTTTACATCTCTCTGACCTTCATAACCATTTCAGGGGGAAGCATGATTGGATGATTTGGTCTGGGAGTTTCGGATTAACAATTTTTCAGAAGGAATTTCCTTCCCATGATATTCTTCAACTTTTATTATCATATCATCTACGTCATCACTTTCTTTCCCTTCTCATTATTCCACTTTCTCTTCCTCTACAATCTCTTCCTATTCATCAGGTTCTGGAATGACCATTTTCTTTCTCTACATCATAGGATGTGATTATTTTAAAAACAATTCAGGTACTAGGATCATCTCTGAAGTTTTTTCTATATCCTGGAGAGGATATTGAATAACCTCAGGTTTAGTCATTTTCTTCTTTTCTTCTTCACTTTTCTTACTTCTCAAACTCCTCAGCAGCCTTAATCATTAACGATTTTTTCTCAATAGGATCCATGGAAATTCTAGGATCCCCTTCCATCCCATTATTTTTATCTTCAATTAATATAGAAATAAATTCATCCATATAGGTCTTTGGATTCTTAGAGTTTTGGGGGTGATGATTGGTTATCCTGAACATCAATAGTTTTTTCCTAGGTTTCGAGTTCTTTATGCTTTCTCTTCATCGAACCCTTCTTGGAAGTATCAGACACTTCCAGCTTCTTGGATAAGGCTTGGATTTCACATTTAGATAATTCATAATACACTCCTAACTTTTTGATAAATCCAACCTTCATCCTTCTGAGTGTATCCTCACTTAGCAACATAACAATGAAATTTCTTGGCTTAGAACTACATGGGATTTTGAACGAATCTAGACAAAGGACAATGATCATGGAAATAATGACCGGATAAATAATGATCTATGATTTTAGAGTCCCATTAATGATATTAATAATTGATATCAAGGCATACTTCTCCAGATTAATGTATCTGAGGTTAACTGGAAAATTGAGAACATAAATGTCACTCTTTTTCAAGGTATCTTTATCACATTTTCTCAAAATGAGAAATCCTTGAACCGATAACTCTAAAATATAGAAATTCGTAGAGATATGATTAATATTCGAAGACTAAACTTCTATAAAACCATGGAACTCTATATCCTTCACCTTTTCATAAGTTTAAGATATATTCGGTAGCCTGTGTGTGTAGAACTCAGCTTCCCCCTCATACAGAATTCCAGTTATGTTGGATTCCATACTATAGTAAAGGAAATATGTTTTTTCATAACACTTAGAAGAAAACATATTTGTCCTTATTTCATTGTAAAAGATTTCAGACTGATAAAATTCTACTAGAAAAATTGGATAAACCAGATACTATTCCTTTGGACTGGATACACACAATCTATCGCATCCATTCAACTTGACATTCTTCGAAATAAGTGAATCATACTTAGAGAAAAACATCGGATCTACTATCCTTTCCCAATAGATCAGCCATTCAAGAATTTACATGACTGGAGACAATTTATTCTTTGGTGATGTTTCCAAAGAAATTTAGATTTGAACAAATAAGAAAATTTGAATCAATGATTAAAAATAGCAGCAGAGCTTCGGAACACAAGATCTTGAAAAATGATGTGGGGCTACAATTAGGGGGCCTTTATATAGAATTTGAGGCGACAGTTCATATTCCTTGATTGATCCAACTATTGAAACAAATTCACTTTCATCTAATGGTTGAGATGAAAGATGTTGAATGATTTTGGTAGGTTCCGATCATTAGAGGTTTTTAATATAAACTTTTGGATTTAAGGAAGGTTAATCCCAAAAAATAAAGCAAGATAAAAATACTAACAAATAAAATATTTCTTACAAAAACAAATGTAAACAAACATCTCTTCTATATTACTAATAAATTTATCACTAATGAGGAAAATTATTCTTGATGAACATTCGATTCTTGATGATTTTCTTAAGGAAGAAATAAATTGGAAAAAATTATCATTGTAAAAATTGTAATTACTAGAAAATTATGATTATGAAAAATTTTGATTACAAAAAATTTTGATTAAGAAAATATTAATTATCAAAAAATTTTATTAAGAAAAATTATTATTACGAAAAATTTGGATTGCAAAAAATATGATTAGGAAAAAAAATTATTATGAAAAATTTTAATTACAAAAAATTTTGATTAACAAGAAAATGTACAATCCCTATTAAAAGGATTTTATTAATGTAAGAAGATAGGATTAATCAAAAAGTTAATGTGGAATATTATCTTATGTTGATCATTCCTAACATTTACTCAATGTATTTAAATATATCAGAGGGTACAAATTTTATAAAAATATCATCATGTCGGTCTTGCATTCTGATAATTTGAAAAATAATATATCCTTTTAGTGTGTGATCCCTAAGAAAGTGATGCCTAATACCTATGTGTTTTTCAAAAGAGTGATGTGAAGGGTTTTTTCATAGGGAAATGGAACTAGTGTTATCACACAATATCTGTGTTTTGATAAACTCATGACATTGTTTGTGAGTGTGTTTTGTGTCCCCAACACTTGGGCACAACAACATCCTGCTGCTACATATTCATCTTCCGAAGTGGAGAGTGATACTATGTGTTTATTTTTGAATGACCCAGAAACTGATTAATGTCATAATAAATGAAATGTTTTTGATGTACTTTTCCTCTCCATTATACATCCACCAAAATCAGAATCCCAAAAACCATTTAAAACAAAATCATTTCCATTACTATAAAAGAGTCTTATATACAATGTTCCATTTAAAAAATTAAAAAAATAATTTCCTTGTTTTTAAATGGAATTATTTATGATTGGATTGATATCTTGCACATAACCACACTGAAAACACAATGTTTGGATGACTATATATCAAGTATAGTAAACTTCCTATCATACCTCAAAATAATGTTTGATCTACTTGTTTCCCATATTTATTAACATCAAAGGAATTTGAGGTACCGATGTGATTACTTATACACTTAGTGTTGTCAAATCCATAATTTTTAAGAAGATCATTAATATAGTTATGTTGAGATATATAAGTTTCTTTTTGTTTTTCAGAAATTTGAAAACATAGGATAATGTTAACTCACCCTTCATACTCATTTCAAACTCATATTTCATTAGATTTGAAAACCAATTAGTTAAATATTTCTGAGATGAACCAAATATAATGTTATCACCGTAAATTTAAACAATCAAATCTATTTTCATGTCTATATTTATAAAAAGGCTTGGATTAGCATTTCACTTAACATAATTGTTTTGTAACAAAAATCATGTATGTATATCATACCAGGATCTAGGGTCTTGTTTACATCCATATAAATCATTTTTTGTTTGGAAACATGTTCAGGAGGTTTTGTGTCATCAAAAATAGGAGTTTGTTCGACATTAAAGTAATCTTGAACCTATCCGTTGAGGAAAAAACATTTTACATCCATATAAAAAGGTCTAAAATTATTGAATGATAAAAAGGTAAGTAAAATACGAATAGATTCATCTATATATACTATACCATAAGTTTCTTCATAGTATATTCCTTTTTGTTGATTATAGACTTTAGTAACTAATCTGTTTTTATTTGTCACAATGATTCCATTTTCATCACATTTATTTTTGAGCACCCATTTTACTCTAATAATAGATATATCCTTAGCACATTCAACCAATGTCTATAATTTTTTCATATTGAATTAATTTAACTCGTCTTTCATGGCTTTAATCAAATCATCATCACCAAAAGCTTCATCGGTGCTTTTTTTTCTAATTGGTAAAAGAATGCTAGATGTTCATCTTCATTTTTTAAGGAACATCTAGTCCTTACAAGTTTATTTACATCACCAATGATACCATCATTGGGATGATTCTTAAGAAACTACTAATTTGGGTTTTGTAACACATATTCTTCAACATATGGTAGGAAATCATATGGGGTAAATGCTTCAAAAATATTTTCCTAAAAATTTTCCTTATCCTAAGGATATTCTATTATGTATTTAAAATTAGTTTTCGAAAACACAACTACAGATGTATGTTGAGGTTGTTTGAAAACAAAAGGATCAGTTTCATCAAATTTAACATGCATTGTTTTTTCAATAGTAAAAATATTTTTTATTAAAAACTCTATATTCCATATATGATTTGGAGTATCCTAGAAAATTTTCTTCAATAGATATGGGTTCAAATTTATGTAAATTATCTTTAGTATTCAGAATGAATATATTGCAACAAAATACATTAAAGTTGGAAAGTCTAGGTGTTATACCATTCTATAGTTCATAATGAGTTTGGTTAAGAAAAGGTATAATTAAAAATCAATTTATAGTATAACAAGAAGTACTTACAGCTTACAACAAAATGTATTTAGTTATAGAATATTCATTCATCATTGTTCTATTTATCTCTTGAATAATTGTATTTCTTATTTCAAAAAACCATTATTTTGATCAGTTATTGGAGCTCAGAATTTATGTGTAATAACATTTCTACTGCAACAAAATTTAATATCTAAATTTTGAAATTATCCTCCATGATCACTATGAATAGTTTTCAATTGAATGTTTTTTTTATTTTTAATTTTTGCACTAAAAATTTTGAAATAAGAAAAAACATCAGACTTTTCTGCTAGAACATAGACCCATGTAAATCTAGCATAATAATCAACTCAGACAAATATATAATATTTTCCTCAAATACATCCAATTTGTGTTGGACCATAAAGATCCATATGCACTAATTGGACTGCATCAGAAGTTGAGACATCACTACTTGATTTAAAACATGAATAATGTCGCTTTCCAAATTGACAAGGATCACAGACTTTTGAAAAATAAAATCTATGATCTTGTAGATACATAACTAGTCTTTTCTTTAAGAGGTTACATAGGATCCTAAGTATACAATGTTTTAACCTTTTATGCCATAATCAAGATTTATCTTCCATTTAACTAAGTCAAGGTAGATCTTGGATCCTAAGGTCTTCTATGTTTAATGTGTATATATTCTCTAGCCTATAGACAGAATGAATAAACTCATGACATAGTCTGTGAGTGTGTTTTTTATCCCCAACACTTGAGCACAACAACATCCCACTGCTACATATTTAGCTTCATCAGTGGAAAGTCCTACTATGTGTTTCTTTTTTTATTACCAAGAAACTAATTAATCTTATATGAAATGAAATGATCTCGATGTACTTATCCTCTTCATTATACATCCACCCAAATCAGCATCTGAAAAATCTTTTAAACAAATTCATTTCCAGAAGTATAAAAGAGTCTTAAATCCATCATTCCCTTTAAATAACGAAAAAAATCATTTCCTTGTTTTTAAATAAGATTCTTTATGATTTGATTTATATCTTTCGTGTAAGCACACTGAAAACACTATGTCTGGATTACAAGCTATCAAGTATAGTGAACATCATATCATGCCTCAAAATAATGTTTGATCTACTAGATTCCCATCTTTATTAACATCAAGGGAATTTGAGGTACCAATGGGAGTAATTATACACATTGTGTTGTCAAATCCATACTTTTTAATAAGATCATTAAAATAGTTATGATGAGATAAATAAGTTTTCTTTTTGTTTTTGAGAAATTTGAAAACCTAGGAAAATGTTAACTCACCCGTCATACTCATTTCAAACTCATATTTCATTAGATTTGAAAATGAATTAGTTAAATATTTCCGAGATAAATCAAATATAATGTCATAAACATAATTTTGAACAATCAATTTTTTTTCATGTGTATATTTATAAAAAGTGTTGGATTAGCAGTTCCTTTAACATAATTTTTTTGTAACAAAAATCATGTAATTTTATCATACCAGGCTCTAGGGGATTGTTTACGTCCATATAAATCATTTTTTTGTTTTAAAATAAGTTTAGGATGTTTTGTGTCTTCAAAACTAAGAGTTTGTTCAACATAAACTTTCTCTTGAACCTATCCTTTAATGAAAAAACATTTTACATCCATTTGAAAAGGTCTAAAATTAATGGAAGCTACAAAGGTAAGTAAAATATGAATAGATTCATGTATAGATACTATATCATATGTTTCTTCACAGTCTATTCCTTTTTGTTGATTATAACCTTTAGTAACTAATCTAGATTTATTTCTCACAATGATTCCATTTTCATCACATTTATTTATGAAGACTCATTTTACTCTAATAATAGAAGTTTCTTTAGGACTTTAATCCAATGTCCAGACTTCATTCCTTTATAATTACTTTAACTCATCTTTCATGGCTTTAATCCAATCATCTTCACCTAAAGCTTCACTAGTGATTTTTTTGTTCTAATTGGTAAAATAATGCTACATGTTCTCCTTCATTTATTAAGGAACATTTATTACTTACATGTTTATTAACATCACCAATGATACTATCACTGGGATGATTCTTATGAAACTAATAATTTGGATTTTGTAACATCTGTTCATCAACATATGGTAGATAGTCATATAGGGTAAATGCTTCCAAAATATTTTTTGGAACATTTTCCTTATCCAAAGGATCATCAATTAAGGGTTTAAAATCAGTTTTTTAAAACACATCCAATGATGAAGGTTGATTTTTTTGAAAACAAAAGGATCAGTTTCATCAAATTTAACATTCACTATTTCTTCAATAGTACACATCTTTTTTTAAAAAAAAATCTATATGCCATATAAGTTTTTGAGTAGCCTAGGAAAATTCCTTCATCATATTTGGGTGTGAATTTATGTATATTATCTTTAGAATTCAGAATGAATTCTTTTCAACCAAATACATTGAAGTTGGAAATTATAGGATTTATACCATTCAACAATTCATAAAGAGATTTTCTATGAAAAGGTATTATAAAAAATCAATGTATAGTATAATAAGTAGTAATTATAGATTCTTACAAAAAGTATTTTTTTTAGAATATTCCCTCAACATTATTCTAGTAATCTCTTAAAGAATTTTGTTTATTCTTTTCACAAACCCATTCTTTTGATCAATTATTGGAGCTCAGAAGTTATGTGTAATATGATTTCAACTAAAAAATGATTCAAAATATGAATTTTGAAATTATCCTCCATGATCACTATGAATAGTTCTCAATGGATGGTTTTCGTAATTTTTAATTTTTTTTCTAATAAATTTGAAATAAGAAAAAACATAATACTTTTTTGATAGAACATACAACCACATAAATCTAGAGTAATCATCAACTAAGAAAAATATATACTATTTCCCTCCAATACATCCAATATTAGTTTGACCATAACGATCCATATGCACTAACTATAACGCATCATAATTTGAGACTTCACTAATTGATTTAAAACTTGAATAATGTTTCTTTCCAAATTGACAAGGATCACAAACTTTTGAAAAATCAAATCTATGAGCTGGTAGATCCATAACTAGTTTTTTTTAAAAGTTTACATAGGTTCGTAAGTACACAGTGTCCTAAACTTTTAATCCATTACCAAGATTGATCATCCATTGGACTAAGGTAAGGTAGATCTCAGATCCTATGGTCTTCTATGTTTAGTGTGTATATATTCAGTTGCCTATGGATAGAAAAAATAGACACTTACATGGAATTGTGTACTAAGCAATTATCATTACTAAAATTCACAAGGCATCATTCATCACATAATTGACTAATGCTAATGAGTTTGTTCTTAGGAACATTAAAAATAAAACATTTCAAATCAAATATATTCCAAGAAGATCAATTTTACCTATACCAAAAATTTACCCCTGAGAATTATCTTTGAAAGATACATTTCCTCCTTTCATCTTGATAATATATTCAAAGAAGTTTTTGTTACCATTCATATTCCGAGAACATCCACTATCCATGTAACATGTATTGTTGTGGGTAATTTCATTACGTTACAGAAAATAAAAGAGTTATACTTTCGGAATCCAAAATTTCTTAGATCTGGAAATTTTAGAAAAAAAAATTTTGGTATCTAATTTTTTTTTGAAAAGTAAGATTTATGAAAGCCTAAATATTGATTTTTATTTAAAAAATGATTTTTCTCCCAATAGAAACCACATTGACATTTAGTGAAAAATGTTTCACTTTTGGGAACAAAATAGTTATTTCTAAAAAAGGTTTTTGAGTTGGTACAACCAAATCCTGAATTATTTCTCAAAGGTCTAATTTCAAAATACATCTTGTAATATTATTCCTTACCTTTGGTGAAATTTTACAGAAATTTCCTTACGGAAAATATTTCTGACTTTAGTTTGATAACCATGTTTTTATCCAAAAAAAAACATTAGTTTAAAACTATATTTATCCTCTAACATATTTTTCATAGAAATTAAAATTTTCAAGATCCTTATAATGTTTATCCTTCTGAGAATTAAATTTCTCCAGTTTTTTTGGAAATACTAATAAAATAAAAAGTTTTTTGATCATAATATTTAGAAAGATCTGATACTTCTTTGGTTAAAATAGAAATTCTAGAATCTTTATTTTTGAACTTATTTTTTATCTTACAATTTTCATTGTCATGATTTTTGAAATTTTTGAATAATTTTTCAAAAGAAGTTAATTTATTTTCTTCATAAGATGAATATTCTTCATCTGATGACTTATAATGTTTATCATCAGTATAATTTTCATTCAAAGATACATTAGAGATACATTTATAATTGTGTACCTTTCCCATTAGGAAATTAATTTAAATGGTTATTTTTGCTAGTAGACCATGATTTCTCTGATTATAAGATTCATACTTTGAGGATTCATCAGATGGGTCACCACCACTAGTACTCTAGGTGTAATTATCTTCAAAATATTATTATCTTTTTCCATGTAATACATGTTTCTATTCCCATGAGAATTATTTTCCTTACTATCCTTTTTCTAAATAATATGACAATCTGAATTTATATACCTTTCCCTTTTGTATTCATAACAAGTGACTTCTGATACTTTCTTGTCTTTTCTTCCTGTCTTCTTAAATCCCAACTAAATGTCTTTATTTCCAAGTACCTTGACTATTCTTCGAGCAAGATTATCTCACCCATTATCAGAATGATCACTTTCACTGGGTTTAGATAAAGTACTGACTTTCTTAGTCATAAATCTTGTAACCCTTTATGGTGTTTTGACTTCAGTAATAGTAAAGGCTACAATTACATTTCCATTCTTCTTCATATTCATATCCGCCTGTCTTTTTATTTTTGTCTCTTGTTTAAGAAGAGTCCCAAAAATCACATAAAAAGTGATTTGATATAATTTTCTATTCTCCTAAATATTTGACCTCTTAGATTACCACTCATTAGAGATAATATCAATAATCTTGTCCACAAGAGGTTCATCATTAAGACCTTTCAATCCCATAGATTTTAAACTGTTAACAATGGTCATAAATCATTGTTGCACCTTTCATACTAGTTCTCCATATAGAAATAGAAATACATGACATTCTACTCTTTCATTATCTCTTCCAGTCTCTATAACATTTGATTTACCAAAATTATTAACTTCTAATTTCATTTATATGTATTTAACAGCTTCACAAGATGAAATTTGACTATATATATTCTTGGTCGTAGAACACAACAAATTATTGAATACCTTGCAATTTTGTTTATATTCGGACTTTTCTTGGTTAGTGAATGTTTTAACTTCCTTGTTAAAATTTTGTAATATCCAATAAACTTTAAAAAATTTACTACTCCAGTATTAAAAACAAATGTCTTCATTAGATCTCTCCAATACACATAATCATTACCATAAAAAATATGCGGTCTAGTAGGATTTAGATTGTCAATCAAACGAAAATTAGTTCCTTCCATTTTATATGAAAATATATTTCCACAAAATATTATTAATAGAAAATGTTAATAAACAATGAAAAAATCTCAAACAAAACTTAATAGGGAATAGTTTAACAAGAAAAATTTAAAATAATTAAATCTTGTGAACGGAAACTTATATGTGAATATAAGTATTTTTGAGGCCTCCTCTAATACCAATTGTAGGATCGAAATAATGATGTTTATTCTCAATTATAAGAGGGGGTGAATTGTATGTTTAAAAAAATTCATTTTTTGTAACACCCCAAGCTTCCACGGTATGCTTCTGTTTGAATAATACAGTAGCGTGTGTTGTACGGAACTTCGAGATTCTAACACACTACGACCAATCAATGTAGCCGTTATGAATAGTAATACCCACTTTTTGAAATTTTATAAATTTTATATCTAAAAATGGACTTTATTTTTTAATTTGGAATATCGAAATTATCCTACGGTGAAATTATGGTACTTTATGGATAACATTTATATTTTGATGAATAGTGAAAATTACTAAATTTTAATTAAAAAACAACTTTCTTTATTCAAAATAATTAACAGTGATAAATTATAAATTTTAGTGGATTCAAAGTATATTTAGAATATATTTTTACCATTTAACACAATTTTGGTCATTGGACATAATTTTGTGATTAAACCGGACATAAACAAGTGTCAATCTTTTGATAGTTATTATCTCTTAAAAACACTCTTTTTGTTTTAACAACGGGAATTAATTTTAAATTAATTTCTGCCACTTAAATGTTTTGAATTTGGAAAAATGGATTACATATTTGTAATCAAGAAGTTTGAATTGTGAAAATAGGTAACTTTTATTTTTAGACATTTGGAGTAATTACTTCGGTAAATAATTTATTTAACATGGTTAAAGGGTAAATCTGGTATATAATGGTAAAAAATAATATTATAATAATACTAAATTACCCTAAAACATGTACTAACCTTATTGGTTGATACATTTCTGACCATGGGAATATTTGGTTCAATTTTGGAACCCATGGAGCCACTTGTAGGTGATAAGGAAACTCTATATTAATTATGTTAAAATAAAAACAAAAATGACATCAGCATATATCTTTTAGTAAAATAATTTTCTCATAAGGTTATATATGTTGTATTTTCTAAAATATATATTCATTAGAAAGATAAAACGATTTACTACAAAATAGTATTTTGTTTTTAATTTTTAGGCTTTTAATAATTAATATTATTTATGACAGAATAATGATGCAGTATTTTCCTTATTAATGAAAAAATCAAATAATTCGTATTATAAAAGTTAACATAAATATAATTTGAACGTTTTTATGACATACATGAATTTTATTGGTTACTATGACATTATAGTATTTCTAAAATTAATTTGGTTCGAATTAATAAAGTTGTTAAGTCTTTAACAAAAATAAATTGTTGAATAGTTTCAAAATTGACATTAATAAGTTTTTAAAACAAATATTATATTATTAATTGATATTCTATTCCTAAAAATCTAAGTTTCAGAAAAAGGACTTATATAATGATATTTTTATCATTAATGGACCATTTGGGGGTCTCTTGGATGTATATAGTATGTTCATTAACTATATAATATAAAAATACAAAGTGACATGGTAAATGTCAAACTAATTAACTAAGAGATAAAACTAAAAGATAAGGTTAATATAATGACACAAACTAGTCTAAAACCAATTGGTTGAGTGGTTTTCGACTTAATCTTTAAAAAATTCACTTTTTAGCCATTAAAAACGGAATATGAATTTATTATAAAATAAAATTTCAAGCTTTTCCAAAGATGCCCTCACCCCTCTTATAAAAGGGCACTCCCCCTTCTCATTAATTCACACATTCAAAGCCTTTTTCTCTGCAAAAACCTTCCCAAATACTCTCTAAACTTCCCTCACTTCCACATAGAGTCCTTAGTTTGACCATAAATCCAACCTAAGGAGCCATTTTTATGAAATCAAAAGGAATAACCCGATAAGAGATAATGTTTTCACCACCCTCTTTTAAGTTCCTTTCTTCTTCAACTTCATCTTTCAATGTTATTCCAATTATAAAATAATATATCCAGTATATTATATATAATGTGATGTTATTATAAATCTGGTACAACCATATTCAGTATTATATCTATCCTTTGAATGACATGTTCGTGCATACGTACAACTTACCATCTCCACGTCGTGGTGTAATTGTTATTCAATAAATTATTATTTGGATGGGTATAATAATGATGTGTAATTCATGTAAATAATAAATATAACATGATAATTATTATTTATATATGATATAACATTCAATTATATATTAATTTAATATCAAAATAATGATATTGTCGCTCGTGCGTACGTATGGACTACCATCTCCACGAATGCGATGAGATTGATTCCACATCGTATCCATTCAAGAATAATTCTCATTAAATGATTAAAATTAATGTCTAAGAACATTATATCATTCTAGATATGAATAAGATACAACCTATCCATATCAAACATGTCTTATGTAACAAAACACATAAAAAAATGAGTATGTTAACAACCGAAACGACGATAATACTAAGATATTATTAATAAAAAAATGTTAAAATATCATATATGATATCATATTAATGTATATGATTATTAAATTACTTAATAAAAATTATTTCACCATTATACAGGAGTTTAACCTACCCTCAACCAAGGAAAAGTACATGGAAAGGGGTTTTCATCTCCCTCTTTATTCTCTTGAGATTCATGCCATATTGCCACTAATACCTTTTGTGTGGTGTATGTACTGCCCATAATTGTATAATTTGTGTAATACCATTTAATTTATGTGTATTTAAATATTAATTGCCTGATACCTCTTTCATGGGGTGTATGTTTCTTAAGTGACCAAATTGGTAAGGGTTTATTTCACAATCTCTTCATTATCTGAGGTTGTTTATACGTAATTATCTATTGGAACGTATTTATCATCCACATCCATGTTTCATAAAAATGTATTTCAAAACATTCTTAATATTTTAAAAAATATAGGTTAAAGTCATTTATACCCTTTTTTGACTTTTTATAAGAATTTTATAAAGGAATATTTCCGTTGTTTTCCAAAGAAGGTCCTTTCTAACCTTTTCGACAGAATTAAGGTAAGAATGTCTTTTATTTAACATATACGACGGGTGCAGATATTTTCTTCCATAATGAAGCCATAGTAGCTTCCCTTAAAATCTTTTAAGAATGTTTTCAAAATAAAAATTTTCTCTATAATTATGTGACTATTAAATGATTTCAAAAAAAGAGATATTTCTCTCTAATAGTTTTGATTTCATCTATGTCAAAATCCTTTGATAAAGTTTACACCTATTTGAAGTTGATTTATTATCATAGAAATCATCCATATTTTATTTAATGTTTTTTGATATGTTTGACTATGGATGAGTTATTTTTATGCCATTAATGGTTTATGATTAGTGTTTTGGAATTTCGTATGCTATTTTTAATTCGAATGTTTATGTCATATTTCATCCTCTTATTAAGAAGAATGTATTGGACTGGTATGTTCCGGGTTGGGGACCGGTAAAAGTAAGCCCTCCGGGTTGGTGTCCGGTATTTGAGGCACTCCGGGTTGGTGTCAGGTTATTAGAGGCACTCCGGGTTCCTGTCTGGTTATTAGAGGCACTCCGGGTTAGAGTCCGGTTACAGAGGCTCTACAGGTTGGGTTCCGGTTACAGGTAGCCCTTAGGTCTTGGCACGAGGCCTTGACACATAAATTAACGTTCGGAATTATACACTCCCTCATTATGAAATTAGTTATTACATGTTATTATTTGATTAGTAGAATATCCATGTGCATGTTTATATGGTAATGTTTGATTTATTTTTAAACATATTATGTTCATGTTTTTGTTTAAAAAGGATGTTGTTTTTATTACACATCTTGCCTTATAACATTATAGCTTATGATAAATTATTTACCCTTACTGAGAATCTGAGCTCACCCCTTTCTATGTTTTATTTTTACCAGGATCCCAAGAATTGTTTTATGATTAAGATGCATGGTTAAGATAAGGGAACAATGGCGTTCTCAAAGGGTTTTTTATGTTGTGTTGTATGTTAGAAAGTGTAATGTAATGTCATGTATGTAATATATTCTCCAAGACTGCTAAAATGATCGGTCCTTTAGGACTTGATTCCTTCTAATTATACCAATGTATTAAAATAATGCACCGACTCTGGGTACCTGGGGTTGGGGTGTTACAGTTGGTATCAGAGGATGTTTAGAAATAACCTTGGAAGCTAGATTTAGATAAACTCTGATTAGAGAACATAGAACTAAGATAGACATTAAGGATTAATATATAATAATTTCCTAGAATTTTGGTATTGTATAGATTTTGTGAGTTTTCCGACCAATACATCCTAGTCTGGATACGATCAGGTAGAAGTGGCTTTGGCATAGATGTACCTAGGGGTAAAACTTGAAAACAATGCTTTGAGCTAGACTCGAACAAGAACTGGTTCACGAAAACGGGTCTTGTTGTACTCTTGGTTACGACACTCCCGGAGGAAATGCATAGGATAATTCTCATTTTCATTACAAACCATTATGAAGGGTTTATGAGTATATAATTCTCAAAGAAGACATTTTTATGATTATGGATTATATCCATAAACTATTTAATTTATGTTATGTATTTTACAAGTTTGGGATTATGTATTTCTATTTATAAACTAATCTAGTGTATTCCATTATTTAGAAATGGCGCCCAGTAGAAGGAATGAAAACTCTAGTAATACACATGATCCAAAGAGTAAGAAGGATCATATCTTTCATGGTCTTAAGAAAATGTTTAAAAGGGAAATATTGTCCCATGTATTATCATAATATCAAGAAATAGTTTCATCTGTTGATAAGATAAGTAAATAATTTTTGGAGTCCTATGGCTTTGAAGTAAAGCCAGATAAGGAAAGGATGGTAGAGAGAAGTACAGATAAAGGGAAGAAGGTAAAGATAAATTTTCGCATATGTGATAACTATGGGAAGAAACTCCATGGAACTTGACTGAATGGAATGGGAGTTTGTTAAAAGTGTATGGAAAAAGGACACCATGTGCGTAATGGAAAGGGTAATAAAAAGGTTTCAAATTTACAATGCTTCATCTGCAAGGAGTTGGGACACTACCCGAACTAATGTCCAAATCATAAGAGTGTGCCCCAAATGATGTTATTGGATAATAATCAAGGTATGATACTACCACAGATGAGGAGGAGTGATTTGAGTTCATATATTGTTATTAGATAATTATGTCATTTGAGTGTTGTTTCAACAATGTACTGGTTATAATAATTATGGAGTATATAAGGATTTTACTACAAAACTATTTCATTAAGGACTTGAGATTGTGTGGAACAATGAAATGTGACTCAATAGCAGGTTAAATTTTTGGAAAATATATGGTTGAGAGAATCATAAAACATAATATGGTTCTGATACCGAGGTAGTGATTTTGGAATAATACATGATTGATTTGGATAAATTATATTGGATATCCATGACTACCTTGAAACTGATTAATGATTTGTATTTTCCATAATTGTTGGAGATTAAAAAATTTTTTGATAGAAGGAGTATATCCCCTATTCTATAAGTAATAAGGGACCATGAATGTAATCAATAAGGTTTTATGGTATTTCAGGATGTTGTAGTGTTTTAAAATAATACATCATGAAGGTGTTCACATGATATCACGTGGAAAAAAGGTTCTTCATTGTGTGTACCTACCTTATAAATTTTGGACTGTGAGTTTGGAAAGAAGTAGATTGGATAAGTCTAGTTTGAAATTATTTTTGGATTTTCATGAAAGGATAACTCAGATGTCGGGCAGCAACATGTCACGTCCCTAAGGCCGCGAGACTTGAACCCTCAACCGAAGGGTGAAAAGGGTGTATCATCTACAACTGGACCATGTGATGTCCTGGATTGAATAATTTAGTCTTTCAAAAAAATGTTCTGGTAGATGAATTATAAATTCATTTTTAAACCCTATAGGAATAGGATAAATAGAATATTATTTTTAAGTTCATTTATCTTCTAGAGTGAAAGATGAGTTTGTGGTAGAAATTAGTTAGAGGATGGACTCCACTTGTCAAGTATATATTTTTTTCTTCTCTTATTCTATGAATTAATAAATTATTATACATTAGTGAATGGATCTTAAAACAAACAAATGTGTTACCCTAATACCATTTTTTGTTGAACCGATGGTATTTTAAATCATCATAGATTGATGAATTTAAGGCCCTCAATTTTACACTTTTCTGTGATTGATGACCACAATCACTACCTATAAATTTTTATATTATTCCTCCAATTATATATCTTTAATTTCCACCAATGTACTCCTAATAAAGATCATAATTTGGTGGTGACTCTATCATTTCACTTTTCCTCTTATTAAGACTAAATTTTATTAACCCAATTTCTGATGTGGGTTTTCCCACAATGATATTTTCAATTTTTAATCTTTTATTTTTGAAGAACAATTTTAAACTGTGAGGAAGAATTTTATTGAAGGGGGGTAGAATTTAACACCGCAAAATTCTACGGTACGCTTCTCTTTGAATAATATAATATCATGTGTTGTATGAAACTTCGAGATTCTAACACACTACGACCAATTAAAGTACCCGTTATGAATAGTAATACCTACTTTTTGAAATTTTATAAATTTTATCTCGCAGAATGGACTTCAGTTTTGAATTTATAATATCGGAATTATCCTAGGGTGAAATTTTTGGTACTTTTTGGATAACTTTTATATTTTGATGAATATTGAAAATTACTAAATTTTAATTACAAATCACCTTTTTTAATAAAAATAATTAACAATGATAAATTATGAATTTGAGTGTTTTTAAAGTATATTTAGAATATAATTTTACCATTTAACACAATTTTGTTCGTTGGACATAATTTCACGATTAAACCGGACATAAACAAGGGTCAATCTTTTGATAGTTATTATCTCTTAAAAACACTTTTTTTGTTTTAACTATGGGAATTATTTTTAAATTAATTTCTTCCACTTCTGTTTTTTTAATTTGGAAAAATGGATTCCATATTTTTAATCAAGAAATACAAAATTTTTAAATAGGTAACTTTTATTTTTAGCATTTTGAATAATTACTTCGGAAAATATTTAATTTACCATGGTTAAAGGGTAAATCTGGTAAATAAGGGTAACAAAATAATATTATAATAAAACTAAATTTCCCTAAAACATGTCCTAACCTTATTGGTTGAAACATGTCCGACCATGGGAATCACTTGGTCGATTTTGGGACCCCATGGAGACACTTGAAGGTGATAAGGACACTTTATATTAATTAAGTTAAAATAAATACAAAAATGACACAAGCATATATCTTTTAGAAATTTTTTTATATAGAGTTATATATGTTGGATTTTTGACTATAAATATTAATTAGAAATAGAAAACAATTTCCTACATAATCGTATTTTATTTATAATTTTTAGACATTTGATAATTAATATTATTTATGACACAATAATGATGAAGTAGTTTCTTTATTAATGAAAGAATCAAATAATTGGTATTATAAATGTTAAAATAAATATAATTTGAAAGTTGTGATGACATACATTAATTTTATTGGTTAATATGACATTGCAGTATTGCTTAAATGAATTTGGTTATAATTAATAAAGTTGTTAAGACTTTAACAAAAATCAATTATTCAATAGTTTCAAAATTGACAAAAATGAGTTTTTAAAACAAATATTTTATTATTAATTGATATTCTATTCCTATAAATATAAGGTTCGGGTAAAGGACTTATATAATGATATTTTTATCATTAATGGACCACTTTGGGGTCTCTTGTATGTATATAGTATGTTTATTAGCTATATAATATAAAAATACAAATTGACATGGTAAATGTCAAACTAATTAACTAAGAGATAAAACTAAATGATAAGGTTAATATAATGACCCAAAACTATCTAAAACCTAATGTTTGATTGTTTTTTGACCCATCCCCACCTTAAAATTTATATAATACACTTTGTATCTCTTATAAACTGAATATGAATTTATTATAAAATAATATTTCTAGCTTTTCCAAAGGTGCCCCTCACCCCACTTATAAAAGGGTACTCCACCTTCTCACCCATTCACACATTCAAAGCCTATTTTCACGGACTAACCCTTCCCAAATACTCTCTAAAAATCCCTCAATTAAACTTAGAGACCTTATTTTGATCAGAAAGCCAACCTATGGAGCCCTTTTGATGAAATCATAAGGAAGAACCTGATTAAGAGGTAATGTTTTCACCACCCTCTTCCAAGTTCCTTTCTTCTTCAACTTCTCCTTTATTTGTTATTCCCATTATAAAATAATAGGTCCATTATCATATATATACTATGAAGTTATTATAAATATGTTACAACCATATTCAGTATTCCATCCATCCTTTGAATGACATGTCACCATACGTGCGTACGTATGGCTTACCGTCTCCACATCGTGGTGTAATTGTTATTCAATAAATTATTATTTAAATGGGTATAATAATGATGTGTAATTCAGGTAAATATTAAATATAACATGATAATTATTCTGTATATATGATATACCATCCCATTATATATTATTTTAATATCAAAATAATGATATTGTCGCTCGTGCATACGTACAGACTACTGTCTCCACGAACGCGATGAGATTCATTACCGATCGTATCCATTCAAGAATAATTATCATTAAATGATTAAAAGTAATGTTTTAGAACTTTATATCATTATGGATATGAATTATATACAACCTATCCATAACAAAACACGGCTTAGGTAACAAAACATATAAAAGAAAACGAGTAACTTAACACCTAAAACAGAGATAATACTAAGATATTATTAACAAAACAATGTTAAAACATCATATATGATATAATATTAATGAATATGATTATTTAATAATATAATAACAATTATTTAACCATTATAAAAGAGTTTAACCTACCCTCAACCAAGTAAAAGTACAAGGTAGTGTTTTTCATCTCACTTCTTATTCTCATGAGATTCATGTCATATTGACACTATTAACTTTTGTGTGGTGTATGTACTACCCATAATTGTATTCTTTGTGTAATACACTTTAATTTTTGTATATTTACATATTCATTGTATGATACCTCTTTCATGGGGTGTATGTTTCGTAGGATACGAAATTGTTAAGGTTTTATTTCACAATCTCTTCATTATCCGTGGTTGTTTATATGTAATTATCTATT
This sequence comes from Viscum album, assembly GCA_963277665.1. NCBI lineage: Eukaryota > Viridiplantae > Streptophyta > Magnoliopsida > Santalales > Viscaceae > Viscum > Viscum album. The sequence goes on along the minus strand of OY728142.1, from coordinate 1,296,739,224 downwards.
GGGACCTCTTTATCATCCACATCCAAGTTTCTTAAAAATGAATTTGAAAACATTCTTACTACTTTACAGAATATGGGTTAATGTAATTTATACCCTTGTTTTACTTATTATAAGATGTTTATGAAGGAATATTTCTGTCGTTTTTCAAACAAGGTCCTTTCTAAACTTTTCGACAGAATTAAGGTAAGAATGTCTTTTTTTTAACTTCTACAACGGGTGCAGATATTTTCATCCATAATGAAGTCATAGAACCCTCCGTTAAAATCTTATAATAATTTTTTCAAAATAATGGTTTTCTCTATAATTATGTGACTTTTAAATGATTTAAAAAAAGTGATATTTCTCTCAAATAGTTTTCATTTCATCTATGTCAAAATCCTTTGATAAATTTTACACTTTATTGAAGTTGATTTATTATGATACAAATCATCCATATTGTATTTAAGGTTTTTTGATTTGTTTGACTATGGATGAGTTATTTTTATGCCATTAATGGTTTATGATTAATGTTTTTTCATTTCGTATGCTATTTTTAATACGAATGTTTATGTTATATTTCATCATCTTATTAAGATGAATGTATTGGACTAGTATGTGTCAGGTTGGGGATGGGTAAAAGTAATCCATCAAGGTTGATGTTCAGTTATTAGAGGCACTCTGGGTTGGTGTCCGGTTATTAGAGGCCCACTGGGTTTTTGTCTGGTTATTAGAGGGACTCCGAGTTGGAGTTTGGTTACCGAGGCTCTCTAGGTTTGGTTCTGGTTACAGTTAGCACTTAGGTCTTGGCACGACGCCATGACAAAGACATTAAGGTTTGGATTTATGCATTCCCTAATTATAAAATTAGTTATTACATGAGATTATTTGATTATTAGAATATTCATTTGCATGTTTATATAGTAATGTTTCATTTATTATTTACCATATTATGTTCAAGTTTATGTTTAAATTTTTTTTTGTTTTTATTACACATCGTTCTTTAAAAGTTTATAGCAACCGCTAAATTATTTACCCTTAATGAGCATCTGAGATCACCCCTTTCTATGTTTTATTTTTTCTAGGATCCCAGGAAGTGTTTTATAATTAAGATGCAGGGTTCATATAAGGAAAAAATGGCATTATCAAAGTATTATTTATGCTGTGTTGTATGTTAGAAAGTGTAATGTAATGTTCATGTATGTAATCTATTTTCCAAGACTGCTAAACTGATCATTCCTTAAGGACATGATTCATTTTAATTATACCAATTTATTAAAATAATGCACCGACTCTGGGTAACTGGGGTCGGGGCATTACATTTTTATCCTTGAGGAACACTAGGTTTAACAATGCTAAAAAATGTAAATTCACAGAGCCACTTTTAGTTATACTATACAAACATGATAGGTTCCAAAAATGTGATTCCATAAATAAGTATTAAAGAATGATTACAAAAAAATATTCATCCTTAAAGCATATATAATCATACTTATCATAGTATAAAAAAGTGATAAGAATGTATATGAAGGTTATACATTCTTCCTTTATAAAAATTCAGTGGAAATAAACATGAAACAAAAAAGTAATAGGTGAAAAATCTTCTAACCCAAATAGTAGGTTATCCAAAAAACCTTGGATAAAGGTCCTATGATTAATAATTACATGAAATGTTTTCTTACCCACACAAGGGTAATCCCTCAGTAAGAATATCTGAATCTATATTTTTGTCCCAGCATGCCATCAATATTTATGTAGTAGACATCGTTGTCTTCCTATCCTGGTATGTACTTTAACATTAAGTTAGTTGGCACATTTGTCTTCCTATCCTTGGAATCCCTCTATTGTACTCAGGAACACATAGATTCACACAACGTAATCTGAAGAAGATGTTTAGAATGAAACTGAGCATGATACTCTCTCACTCTCTCTTTCTCTAGAAATCACTTCAACCACATGTAATCTCTAGAGTGATGGAATAGTCTTTGGGTCTCTTTAAATGAGTTCTTATTTATAGGTACTTCTCTAACGATTCACTCCCTCTTCCAGCAGTCATATTTTTTCATGAATCTTATAGGGACCTACTAATGTTTCACTCGACCAATGGTTAGTTAGACATAGATTGTATGACATTGTTTCATAATAAGGGTAATAAAATGAAGTTACATAATAAAATCTATTTTTGAGTCTAAGGAAAAATTGAATTTTGGAGTCTAACCAAATAAACATTCTGTGTCTATAATACATGGATATTTAGATTCCATTTTAAAAAGAATTCATAATCTGAATTATATAAAATTTGGAGTTTTAATACCTGAGAATTCAGAGTCTGAATTCTGAGGAATTTGGATTCTGAATTTTTTGGAATTTAGTGTCTGAATAATGAGGAATTCAGAGTCTTCATTATGCGTAATTTGGAGTCTAAATTTAGAAGAATTTAGAGTCGTAATTTTATAGAATTCAGCGTTTGAATTTCAGAGAATCTGGAGTATGAATTTTAGAGAATTCACAGTCTCAATTTCAGATAATTTGGAGTCTGAATTTCAGTGAATTCAGAGTCTGAATTTCAGATAATTCAAAGTCTAAATTTTAGGGAATTTTGAGTCTGAATTTCATTGAAATAGGATTCTAAATATTTAATAATTCGAAACCTGAAAAAAAATACTCCATATCCAATTATTTATAGGATTTGAATTTTATTTATGTGGAAAGAAATTTTAGAATTAAGACTAAAATGAGTTAGATTTAGAGAGATTATGAAATGAACTATGCAAACGAAGATAAGGATTAAAATTTCCTTAGAGAAGGGAAATTTCCCTTATGTTAATAATCCTTAGGGAATTTTTTTCCAAAAGATATTGTGTTTTTTATTTTCAAAACATAGAGAAATTAAAAATTCATAAGAAAACCTTATCGACTTGACGCCAATGACCTACGTGATGTCCTTGGTTAGTATCACATATTATTTTTAATTAAATGGTTTTATTGGTCAAGAATAAGTTTATTTGGGAACTTATATTTTATCAAAAAGAAATATATTTAGTATAGTAAAATGAAATATTTATTATGTTATTAATGTTATTTTGGACGATTTTATCTCTTTTAGGGAACACTATATGCTGAAGGAAAATAGACTACTATGGTATTAAATTTTAGGAGTAATGGTTGAATTTTATTTTGGAAGAATCTACTTTTTTATTTTGGACTTATAGCTATTTGGGTTAGTATTGGAAATGATTAACCAATCTTGGAGAATATGTGATTAGGTTAATTACCATTAACTATGATACTTTAAGACTAGTTGAGGTTATTTGGAGATATATGCTAACTTTTATCATGGAAGACCAGGTAATAAAATCCTTCTAAATTTTTGTGATTCAATTTTAATTTGAATTATATTGAATAATTTAAAAGACATATGTTTATTGAAATGTATTTGTTGAACTTTGGGTACTGTTTGATGAATATTGGTGATTTAGAGTACTATTTGTTTTTATAAATGTTTATAATTTTAGTGATTATCTAATCTTGTAATAACTATATTGATTTTGGTTAATGTTAAATGAGAGGGGAAATATATGGTTCATCTTTTTGGGATCATTATATTTTCTAGAAGTTGATTATAGCACTTTAGTTATGACTAAGTGATCTTATATACTCCTCTTTTAGTGAAAATATGAGTTTTTGGTAGAAATTAATTGAAGTATAAAACTATACCTGAAAAGTTAGTATATATTCATCCATTATTTGTCAATCTCATAAATAAAATTTTCAACTTAATGAAAGGGAACTTAAAAAAATCATTGTCCATTTACATTTACTACAGAGGAATCAGTAACTATTTAACCTATCACTAGTTTATGATTTTTGGGTGGTTAACATTCTCATGATCATGCTTCATATCACCCTCCATCAGAACTTAATGGATATTTTCTCTTTCATATCCATGTTTTACTAGAGGGTCCGAGTTATAAGTGGTGGAAGTCTATTATTCAGACTAAGCCAGACAAAGACTATTCTAGGAAATGTTTCAAGGCATTGTTCATTTCGCAATATTTCATAATGAAGTGGAGGTACTTATGGATACATGAATTTTCTAGGAGGAGTTGTCTAGGTGGGGTGTTCAAGGGCTGTCCAGGGGAGGGGTGCCAGGGGTCTACAAGGAAGGTGGGAGGGTGCAGGTGGGATGTCTAGTAGGGGTTGTCCAGGGGGTGTCAAAGAGCTGTCCGGGGGGGGTTGCAGGGCAGTGTGTAGGTGGGGTGTCCAAGGGCTGTCCGAAGGGGGGGGGGGGGTCCAGGGGGTCTGAAGGGAAGGGAGGAGGGTGCAGGTGGGGTGTTTAAGAGGGTATGTCTAGGGGGTGTCCAAGAGCTATCCGTGGGGGTTCAGGGTGGTCTATTGGGCAGGGGACAGGGTGCAGGTGGGGTGTCTTGGGGGACTGTCTAGGGGGTGTCTAAGGGCTATCCGGGAGGCTGATTTGAAGATAAAAACCCATGATTAATGAGACCTAACCACATAGAAATAATTTTGCTAATTATTTTTTGAAAGGTATTCCCAATATCAATAGGTCTGACATCCTTTACATCCACAAAAATTTCCTTCTTTGGGATCATGGAAATAAAATTGGAGTTGATTCCATAGGGCAATGAGGCATGGTTAACGAACTCCCTCATAGTGTTAAGGATGACATCACGAACTATGTCCCAGTAGAACATAAAGAATTAATTTTTGAACCCATCTGGACCACCCACACTCTCAATATTTAGAGAAAAAAGGTAAATCATAACCTCTTTCTCATCAAGGGATGTAACAAGGGAGATTGTTAGATTGGTGTAGCCAAATCCGGTTGGGCCGAAGGCCCCAAGTCCAAATTTTTGGGAACTTTATCAATGTTGACCACTGTAGCAGTGTAGACATTGGAGTGTACTATACTTTTTCACTTTTGAAATTGAGCTGGAATCCACAAGAGTGTTGGATACATATAAGAATGGCTTCATAAGATTGAAAAAGTCTATAATAATATTTCATCAACTATCCGAACTACTAAAGAAATATTCTCCTCCATGAATAGCATGAGTAGAATTGTCATCACATTCAACTGGTCAACCTATTCCTTGAAAACCCATTCTATAGAATCCACCTCAATTAATCTTGATGAGTTGAATTCACATAACTTATAACAACATGGAGATACTATTTTACAATAGACTAGATCGAACCAGCATTAACTAAAGCCGAGGGAGGTGGAGCACTAGATGTATATACTACAATAGGAGGTTCCTGATAACTCAAAATTCCACTGAAATCTAAAATAAGCCTTTTTATGAAATATTATAAATATACTATGGATAAAAAACTTTAAGGAACTAGGGAAACAAATTCCTCAACAGTATGTAAAGCAGCCTATACAGGTTATGATTTGGTAGGTACATATAAGGGAAAATCCTGAAGCTCACCTATATGGTCAATCAACATAACTAAGGATCCCTTAGGATATGTGAAAGGGATGTGTAGGGGGGATTCTGTTAATTATGGGGGTTGTCCAGGGGGTCCAATTGGGACGCTTCTATCCAGGGTGGTCCAGCAGGGGGGATGTTGTCTTGGGGGTCCAACGGGGGGGGGGGATATTCAGGGGGTCCAGTGGGGGGGGGGGTGCTATCTAGGGGGCCGAGACTGCTATCCATGAGGTCCAGCAGGGGGGGTGGGGGGATGTTGTCCAGCAGGGAGGGTGCTATCCAAGGGAGCTGGGGATGCTGTCCAGGGGGTCCAGTAGCAGGGCAGGAGGGAGAAGTGTGGGTAAAAGGGATGAGAAGTACCATGTTCTACCTTGTTTTGTAAGTACTTTTGAGCTGTTTCCAGACATCATTGATAGTTTTTCTTATAGGGAGACTCATGTAAGTGTAGTTATGTGTTTTTTATATTTGTATTTGTTTAATTCATATTATTTAAGTAGATTTCTTGAATAATATAATTTTGTAAGGGACTGGCAGGGGGGATACTATCCAAGGGTGTCCAACAGGCGGCCGAGAGGGGGTGGGAGAAGTGCGGGTATAGGGGATGAAAAATACTATGTTATACCTTGTTTTTAGGTACTTTTAAGCTGGTTCCAGACTTCATTGATAGTTTTTCTTATAGGGAGACTCTTTTAAGTGTAGTTATGTGTTTTTTATATTCGTATTTGTATAATTATTATTATGTTATTATCTTTCGTGTATAATTTAAATTAGAGGGGACTGACAAGGGAATTTGGGGCTGCTGTCTAGGGGGGGTCTAGCAGGGGGCTGCTGTCCAGGGGGGCTAGGGCTGTTGTCCAGGGGCATCCAGTATGGGGGAAGGGAGGGGGGAGAACTGTGGGTACATGGGATAAACACTACTATGTTCAACCTTGTTTTGTAGGTACTTTTGAGGTGGTTACAAAATTCTTAGATAGTTTTTATTATCGGGAGACTCATGTAAGTATAGTTATGTGTTTTTTATGTTTTAATTTGTTTAATTATTATTATGTAAGTAGATTTCTTGTATAATTAATTTGTAGGGGACTGGAAGGGGTGCATGAAGGGTGCATGTGGGGGCTGGCAGGGGCAGGGGGAGTGAAAATGGGTAGGGTGGGGGGGATGAATGGCAATGGAGGGGGAACTGACAGGGGGAGGGTGAGAACTAGTAAGGGGACAGTCAGGGGGGAGGGGACTGGCAGGGAGAGGACTTCTAGGGGGACTGGAAGTGGGAGGGGGTAACTGGCAGGGGGTGAAAGGGGTGGGGTGTCGAGGTTCTGGGGGGGGGTGTCCAGGGAAATCTGTAAAGTTTCTGGGGGTGTCCATGTTCTTGGGGTTGTCTAGGGTCTAGGGGGTCTGTCCTGGGGGGTCTGTTCATGGTCTATCTGGGGGGTGGGGGTATGTCTAGGGGGTTTGGGGGATGTCCAAGTTTGGGGGGAAGGACTGGAAGGGGGAAACTAGGAGGGGGGGGGGGTACTATTTGAGGGAATGGCAAGGGGGAGGGGGGGGGGGGTAACTGGCAGGGGGTGCAAGGGGTGGGGTGTCCTGGTTCTGGGGGGGTGTCTAGAGGGGATATGTCCAGGGTCTGGGGGGTGTCCAGGTTCTAGGGTGGGGGGTTCTAGGGTCAGTCCAAGATGGTGGGGGGATGTGGTTGTGGGGGGGGGGGGGTTCTGCAGGGGAGTGGAGGTCTAGGCTGTCCAGGGGGATCTCTCCAGGGTATGGGGGGTGTCCAGGGTCCGGTGGGGGTGTCTAGTGGGGTATCCAGGGTCCAGGGGGTCTGTCCAGTGTTTATCTTGGGGGTGTCTACAGTATTGGGGGTAGTGGGTGTCTAGGGTCTGTCAAGGGGGTGTCCAGGGTCTGTCTGGGGGTGTCCATGGTCTGGGGCGGGGGGGGGGGGGGGGGGGTTGAGGGTCTGTCTGGGGGGGGGGGGTGTACAAGGTCTGTCTCGGTGGGGGGTCGAGGGTCTATCCATGAGGTGGGCTTTTCAGGGTGGAGGGGCTGTTCAAGGGAGGGGGTTTATGTAGGTTGGGTCTGTCTAAGAGCAAGGGGGCTGCCGGGGGGGTTACTGCAGGGACCGGGGACTATATTTTTATGGGTTTTTAGACCCTATAGCCATTGTTTCTAACTGTGGAATTGGGGGGCTAATTTTTATGGATTTTTAGACCCTATAGCCACGATTTATAACCCTGGATATAGGTATATTTCCACTATTTTTTACCATGGTTATAGGCATAATTCCATAGTTTCTAACTATGGCAATAAATTGTGTCCCTCCTCTAGTATAGCCACAATTTCAAACCGTGGCTATAGTGATAATACCACGGTTTGAACTGTGGTTGTATTCTTATAGCCATGGTTTGAAACGTTTCTCTAGACCTATAGCCAGAGTTCCAAACTGTGGTTTAAAGTCTAGGCCTATAGCCATGCCAAACATAGCCATGGTTTCTAAAACCGGGTCTATTACCTATAGCCACAGTGTGAGGACCTATATCCACGATTTTAAACTGTGGCTATAGGCTAAATTTCTAGTAGTGCTCTCTTATATAACTGGTTCAACTAAAATCCCATGTGGTCCAAATGATTGATTTTTTAGTTTGTTATTATATTAAAAATAGGTTAAATAATCTACTCTAACATTCCCATAATTTTCATGGCCCGAAGTCTCCTTAGGTATAGGGGCACCAAAAAACCTTTTATATTCATGAAATGACCTCTAGTTCCGAGATCCATTAATGGAATACACCAATCTGATATAGGGGATTACACATAGGCCAACCCCGATCATATTGAAATATTCTAGGATTGTGTCTTGATTCACTCCTTAGACAAAAAACTTCAACAAAAACTATTCATCATGACATGAAATCCCATGCCTCATACTGTGATAATCATGTATAGTGTATACATTCACATTGCAATCTAGGTTTCACAGCATGAACTATTTTAGAAACATAATTTTCTCTATGGGGTATTACAGACCAGAGCTCCGAAAATTTCTGGAGCACCTAAACACTCAATAAGTCATAGATAATTGAATAAAAAATTTTCATTTAGTTATTCAATGTTGAAACCCATCTATTACATACAAGGATATTACATTATTTTATATGAATATTATACGCATTACAATGGTACATTCCCAAAGACGACAATAGATTACTCTATTTGAAATCATAGAAAATAATATTATACTTTTTGTCTAATATGTTAAATGTTTTTCAAAAATATCATCCAATTTAGTACTCTTACATAATATTATCCTTTATAACATAGGTAAAAGTAACATAAGAAAGGGTGGGGACAGATACACAGTAAGAGTAAAAACCAAGATATGTAAGCATAATATGATCATATGGGTTCGAGAAGATGATAATAAAATGAGAAGATCATAATCTTCATATCAAAGATAATACACAAGATTCATGGTATAAATATTGTCAATTTATATGTCATTAATCATAAGGTAATCAAGATCATAATACAAAAAACCACAACGAAAGAATAATACTTGGAATTGAAAAAAACAATTAAATATGTAATATCATTCCATATATGTAAAGGTTCTTTAGCAAAAAATATCGAGGCACATTATGGGGACTTCACCTCCTAGGTGAGACACATGATCTTCCCTTGTAAAAATCTGTTCATTACAAGGGATAGGGTTTCCCCTTATTCTAATAGTGGACATGGTTTCCATATCATCCCATAGTAAATCTAGTTTACCCTTCTTCCAATAGTGGAAGAAGAACATCAACTTTTTCCCCATTATTATCTCATGATATATAAATCATTACCCAATAAATTATATTGATCTATAGATCCCACATATAAAGTAATATAATAATACATATATGTTCGATTTGATAATAAAACATTCATCATACCATGACCTATAAAAAGATATGGGCTTTAGAAAAATCATATCATAACCCATGAAATGAAATGGAAATCAAAAACATGCCATCATATCATAACTTGTGGAAAACATACATATTTCATATGCATTTTATAGAATCATTACCATTGAAAATATTTGGGTTTCAAAGTAATATAAACCTTGTTATAGAATTGGTGTTCGTAAACCAATTTTAATCTTAATCCTTAACCATTCAAAGAAATAATTAGAATCATATCCTTGAATCATATCCCTTGTAATTCATAAACTATATCAAATGTTATTATACTTGATGGATAATGACTTTTAAAGATCACATGGAACATTTATTAATTCAAATTTCCTATTTTAAAGATCTATTATATAAAACATTTTAAAAAAAAACTTATAATGAAGGAATTGAAATTTCATTTAAAAAATTTCTTGAGGAAATTATCCTTTCCACCTTGAAAATAACTTATTAAATAATATAACATATTGAAAACGTTTTCATTTTAAAATGAACTTGAAAATTTGTTGAAAACCATATCCTTGGAAATCACATTGAAAACATATGAAGGAATCATTAAATCATTTTGAAAACATTTTATTCAAAAATGACATTGAAAACATACATTGGAATGTTAATGACCTTTTGGAAGCATTTTCTATGTTAATAAATTTTAAAACATATAAAGGATGATGGAAATCATTTCGGTAGAAATTTCTTTTAAAATAACGTTTAAATCATGTAATTTAATATTTAAACCATTTTGAAAACCTTATTAGAAAAAAATATTTTGGAAGAAAACATATTCTGACCAAAAAAGAGAAATAAGGCAAGTTTTATTAAATATGTTTTATTAATTACATTAACCACCAAAGAGTATAAAAATGAAATCATTACTTGATGATATCAAGTGTAATGTCATTGTTCTGTGTGCCGCCCAAAGGTTCCCCGAACCCGGTTGGTCACATATTCCCATGTGCATTTTCACAAATGCTAGAGACTATTGACTAGTAGTGAGGGATAAGGTATGATAATGGTGATATTATGACCTCATTGGTAGAGTAGACATAGTAGAATATGTAATATTAATCAATAGTTGAAGCAGTAATACCATACAATCAAAATAAAAAGTGAATGATTGATAGAAAAAAATATTCAGCATACATAAATAAATGATGCATGTCACATGTATCTTGGAAAGTATCCAAACAAGTAACAATGCTAAAATAAAAAACAGAAACAACATTATAGAACATAGTAAACTCTAACAACATCACAAGCCTCAACATGGTCTAATTATCTCAAACTCCAACATCAACGAAGTACCTGATGAAGATGGGAACTTTCCCGTATCTATAACTGCAACCACATAATCTCTTTGGGTCCAAAACCAAGACCCAAATAGTGTGTGAGATTAATACCACTACACAACCACCAAATGATATTTGCCTAATAGTCAGTGATCATATATTATAGGAAATAAGAAGTAATAATGAAATAAACTAAGAAGTACTCAAATGTAAACCATCCTTAAATTTGAAAATACATTCATTTACATTAAAAAATTATTAAAATCATGAAAAATGGAACCCTGAGATCTATCCTAAGCTATGTATCCTCCCTATATAATAGTAACAACAGACGTGTTTGAAACCCATCTAAACAATCATCCATGACTGATTCCAAGCTTCTACTATGGCTTGGCAGACTCATCACAATCAATAAATCATCCATAAGCAACAATGAGAGAATTTTTTTTGTAGTATAACCTCTAAGGTAGAACATATCATAAATTAAATAGGTAATAATGACCCTCTAGTAAAGCTGATAGAGTCTATCTCCATTGGTCCCATATGGCACTAATCATTTACAAACGTCCTCCTGAGTATCTCTCATGGTCAATACCCATTTGTTCTTAATATTAACAATATAATATAATGACCCCTGGTATCTCTCATAGTAAAATCCCTATGGTCCAACATTCATTTATTAATGACATTCTGGGTAGCTCTCACAATCTAAACCCTCTGGTCTATGATCAACCAGTAGCTCTCATAGTTAATACCTCTGGGTCAACACAACATCAATTCATAAATAAATTACCCTACATAAAAAATCTCCCATAGTAAAATTCCCCTGGGACATACTTTTAGAATTTGAAACACATACATCTCATATAAATAGAAACTCCATCATAACATCACGCGGCATTGAAAACAAGAAATACTAAAATTTAATTCATTACCAAATGAGCGTAGTCTATGATACATTGGAAACAAATCCGTAATCATGGTATTAAACTTCATGCCTCAGAAATAACCCCTTTTGAATCAATAAAAACAACCATAATAGGTGTTAAATAAGGTTAAATTCCTTTTCATGTAAAAACCTAGACATGGGTATTCGACACTTTTACTATATATAATTAGAATACAACTAAATAAGGACACAAACCACCTACCTCAATGTTTTATACAAAACACACTCAATCTTTGGCCCTTGAATCAGCCTAGAATGTCATAGATCTACAAGAAGGTAAAAAATGTTCAACCCTGAATAACTCATGATAGAAGAGAAAGTATGAAGGGAAGATAAAGAAGAAGGAATAAACTACAATTGGGATTCCAATGAACCCTCTATAGTTATAATTGGATCTTTGATAACGAAATAGTGGCAAAGACATTGGTAGTTAGTCCCATTTGCTCTTGGACGAACCAAGGTTAGAAGAAGTGTTTTCTAGAGTTAAGAAACAACCCTTATCTGACACATAAATTGAAAAGAAAATTAAAATGCATGTTCATTTAATGTTAATGTTGTGTACTAGCCTCAATTGGCCTTTACTTTACGTAGTCTTCCATGTCAACCACACGACCATGTACTCGGTCGTTACACGACCAGTACACAGCTACCCAGAACAACTGGGTATGTGGAGTGTACTTAGAAAATATTCTAATCGTCATTTTTCCACAATAAACAACCCAAAATAAAAATCCAAACCAAAAATGAAGATCTAAGTTCTGAAAAACTTCCCCCTTAAATCAATTCATACCTGAATTACCCATCCAATGTTAGCGAAGAAGATATATCAAACAGTTGTGGCCCCTGTGACTGAACATCGACCTGTCTCTCCCAAGTCCCATCATGTACTTGCCTGTGATGCCATAACACACATACCGGTCTAACATAACATCCATAGAGAGAATCTATGTTGTGATCCTCTATCCAAATAGGGTTTTCCTCGGAGGATGCATCCACCTCTAACTCAACCTCCTCATGTTGAAAAACCTGAGACATGTTCGAAAAGTAACATTTTATATGAGAAACATGGAAGATGTCGTGCATAGCTCGATGCCTCTGAGGTAAATAAAAATGATAGGTAATTGGCCCGAATCTCTCAAAACCTCAAATGACCCAACATTTCTCAGTGAAAGATTCTCATGTATCTTAATCCTCTAATGTCCTAACCTCGATGCGACACATAAGAAAACCTGATCTTCGACCTCAAACTCCTTAGGTTGTCTCTTTCAATCAATATAATATTTTGGGAAAGACTTTGCAGTATCCATCAACTTTTGAGTCAACTCCAGTAGCACAATGGTCTTTTGGACAAGACTAGGTCCCATCATAGATAACATTCTTACCTCTAGCCAGCATACGGGTGATCGACATGGAATCCTATAAAAACCCTCATAAGGTGCCATCTAAATCATCCCCTAAAAACTATTATTATTGGAAAACTACAATAGTGGTATATTTCACTCACAAGAACCCCTGAAATCAAAAATCATGCTTGAAGCATATCCTCCCAAACCTAAATTATGTGCTCAGACTAGCCATCTGTCTGGGGATGGGGCGTTGTACTCAAAAGTACCTATGTAAACAAATCACACTATAGTCCATTCCAGTTAGGTGATGTAAAACAAACATCCCTATAAGAAACAATACATTGTGTAACTCCATGAAAACATACAATCTATCACATGTAAAACCTTCCATGATCCTCAAAATTTATGGTTTCCTTGATCCGCAGGAAGTGTGAATCCTTCATGAGCCTATTGATAACAAACAGAACCAAATCATTCCCCAAAGGAAACCACATTAAAACTGACACAAAATGCATCACAACATCATTCCACTTCCACATAGGAATTACTATACTGTTTAAAATCCCATGATGGTTGCTGATGTTCCTCCGTCACCTGTTGAAAGATGGAACAACTCTTGAAAAAACCCTCTAAATGTCTTTTTATACCTAATCAGCAATATTGACATTGTAGACATAGATACACCTAGGTGACATTAAGATGAACTTCTCATACTGAGGAATGAAAATCCCTTAATATATCGTCATGTATGTCTACTGAAACCCATACGTTCCAATGAAAATCGATGATCTCATCCACACCGATGATGCACCCGGATGTAGGGTCCCCTCTTGACATAATGGATTATAGGACTTGGCCTTCAAAATCTAATAACGTCATCATTCTCACTCGATACATAAGAGTAAATGTAACAGAAATAGAAGAAGGAAAATTCTTCCCCATTCTATTTTGAACCCCCAAATGCATCTCAGAGAACATAGCTAGCATGTGCCACACACTAATAGCCTCTTCAACTTCCTATATTTGAGTCCTAATATGCAATTTATCATCCACTCCATTACCTTTCCCATGCATATAGTCAAGAACAAAGTTAAAAAACTGTTGGTACTCATCCCACCTACGTTGTATCAAATTCCGATCATGTTGAGTAAATACATACACAAGGCTGTTGTGGTCAGTGTATACCACAAAATGATCTCCGAACATATAATGTCTCCAACTATGGAAATCATGCATAACTACAGTTAACTCGAGATTTTGTGTCGGGTAATTACTCTCATGTGGCCTCAACTGTGGAGAGACGTACCCAACTACTTCTTCCCCCTACATAAGCACTGATCCCAACCTGATACCTGATATGTCACGGTAAACTGTGTAAATCTTACCAAACTATGGAAAAATCTAGATTATTGCTGAAGTAAATCTCCCATTTAGCTCCTGAAATGCTGAATCACAAGAATCTTTCCACAAGTACTTTGAACCATTCTTAGTCAGTAATTTAAATAGCAATACTAAGAATGAAAATTTCTATATAAAGAACCTATTTTATGAAGCCAACCCCAGAAAATGTTGTACCTCAAAAGAATTCCTCAACTACTCCCAAGAAATTACAACTCTCACATTTTATGGGTCTACTAGTACTCCTATATCTAAGATTACATGACCCAAGAAGTGAATTTGGTCCATCCAAAAGTGGAATTTTGAGAGCATGGAATATAACTAATGCTCTCTTAGTGTACTAAATATGATCTCAAGATGGATAGAATGATCGTGTCAAGAGTGACAGTACACCAATATATCATCCAAAAAGACTAACAAAATAGAATCCAAGTATGGATGGATCACTTAGTTCATCATTTCCTTGAAAACTGCTGGTACGTTCATGTGACCGAATAATATAACCAAATACTTGTATAGAATATTCGTGTTTTGAAAGGTTGTACGGGGTATATCTAATGGTCTAATGTGTAACAGATGATAACTGGATATCATGTCAACCGTCAAGAACACTTTATCTATTCAAATATTCTCAAAGAGATCATCAATTCACATGAAGGGATTTTGGTTCTTGACCATCACCCATTTCAACATCCGATAATCCACACAATGTCTGAGGGTATCATCCACCTTCATCACAAGTAAGATATAAAAACTCCAAGGGGGAGTGCTGGGTCGGATGAATACCTTTGTCTGAAACTCCTCTAACAGCTTCTAGAGATCCTATAACTTTAGTGTATCCATACAATAAGGTGGAATGTACATCTTTATATCTCTTGGAACAAGATCAATAGAGAAATATACCTCATATTTCGGATGTAAACCTAAAAATCATCTGGAAAGACTTCCCTGAAGCGTTCCACCACTGATAGAATGTCAGTCTGTGAAGTCCCATGGTCATCCAGATAAAAATCTAGAAATATGGACTATAATTGCACCCAAACCAAGATGTCTAGGTCCAACACTGCTTTCTTGAACTTCCCATTTTCCCATCTGTAAAAATGAACCACCCTCTGGTGATGTAAAACTCACCCTATGGAAATATAATTCAAAGGAGTTCAAGAAAATGACTAACCAGTCCTTTCTAATAATGGAATCAAATCAATTCTTATCTAAGACCTAGAGGTCACCTAAAAAGTGACACCCACCAACCTCAAGAGTGAACTATTTTCACAAACATAAACTTGTAATATTAATCCCCAACGAAGTGTCTAGTGTCATAAAATCCTCATATGTAATGATTCAGAGTGAAAGGCTCTCCACAATAGAGAAAAAAAATATAAAACTATTGGAAAGACCTGTATCAAAAATAGTAATAGCTAAAAATAAGGAAAATAGAATAATATCCCTTACCATAGAGGTCCCAAGATCCTTCTCTTATTGGATGTGATCAACTGAAAACGTCTGACATGTGTCGCAGTCCTGTGACACTGCATGGCTACCCTGAGTTGATCCACCCTTGTGTCGCTGAAAGCCTACCAATTGGATACCATGATAACGACCTCCTCCTCGGCCGGAACGGACGGTTAAGCTCTAATTCCTTAACTGATCAGAAACTGTTGTCCAAATCATGAATGTGGAGTCATAGCTAATCCCATATCCCTTGCTGTTATGGGGAAACTTTTTTAAAAATTCTAAATATGGCCCATCATGACACAAAATCGGCCCTCAACTCTGAACTTCGGGCAATGAGGGCGTGTATGCCTGATCTTCTAGAACTGGTTGCATTCCTCCTTCCTACCTGAAGAAACATCATGTCAAAGCTCTAGGTGGTTCTTCTTACTATCATTCAATGGATTACCAGCCCTAGATGTTGAATCTACCTGGCTCCTAGATCCCATCTCTCTCAGATTATGCACAATATTCAGCACATTATTCACTATATCCATCACATAATTCCACCTAAAGACTTTCACCTATGACTAGACGTCATACCTGAGACCATCCTGAAATTTTCTAGCCAAATATATCTCGTCACCACCTTGAATAGTTGAAAAGTTCTAAAACACTGTAAAAGGGATGAGTAATCCATCACTAAAAGAGCGACCTTCTCAAAATACAAGAACACTCGGGCTCGTTCGGCCCTCAAAAGCTCAGAATATATGTAATCATGGAAGATCCTCTAAAACTTTTTCCAAACCATGTCCTGATGACACCCCGTCTGTGCGATAACATCCAACCATATTTTGGCAGAATCACGTAGCATGTACGTTGAAAGCTTCACCCTCCTCTTTAGAGGTGTCTCTAGATTCTCAAAGATAACATTCATGTACTCAAAGCCTGACTTTGAAGCCAATGGTCCTATATCCCTATAAAATGTGGGAGGATGATGCTGCAGGAACACCAACGTCATCTCTTCCATATATGGGACAAGATTCAATGCTTCTTGAAAACTCTATAAAATCCTAAAAAATCCTTCACGGAACTATGCATCAACACCTTTGTCAGTAACAATAGCTGTTACCAAGAGAGTCACAATAGGAGGATCCGCTGGTAGTCCCCGATCTTCCCAATCCGTTGTCTAGTCATCGACTATGACCCGACATACAAACATAAGGAATTTTGATGGCATGAATCATCATGGCCAAGCACACACCTCCATTTAGGATTATGAAGGATAGAAAAATAGATGTGAAAGAATAATGGAACAGGATGATGAAAACATTCATTCATTACAAAACGTAGTTACACGATGTGTATATGCTCTATACGGCCTATTCCCTTATGCTTTTATCATGGAATGTTACTCTGCCAATTATAGTCAATCCACACCCCATCACACGACGTTTTATTCCTATAAAATTGAATGTGCAAGAATTGTTTCTCCTGCCCAAGTACTTCTACATGGATGAACCACATGTGGTCTACTGGTGCAACACTACACGGAGTGTGAACCATAGACATGAAATGTACTGGTTATGTCCTATCGATCCATGTCATTGGTCACAAGGTTAGAGACAAGGTCAACTCTACATGGAGTGAATAAATGGGACACTATGTGTATAACCTATGTTTTATCCACCCATGTCATTAGTCACACAGTAGGATACACAATTATTACAACAGATCGTGCACAGTATAGACATGGAGTCATCTACCAAAAATTACCCAACCCCATCTGTCTACTCCCACATTTAGTAACATGGTTAATGATTATATGTTGTGTACATACTATACATGACATACACATATGAAAAAAATTTTCTTCTAGAATAGAAGAACACCTAGCATGTGTTCAGAACACCACACATTGTGTTGTCTGGGTCATTGTAAAGTAGGCCTCTGAAACTACTCTGGAACCACGAAAACATAGAATTTTGTCCATGGAATGAATTTTTCCAACCTGTGAGAGTCCATACTCCCTTGAATCAATGTTTCACATCCTTTTTAATATCACAACTTGAAAGAATTAAATTACAGTTCAACATGAACCACCAAATTATTATCTGAGAGGGACCATAACACCTCATGGACCAAAGTTCGGATTCAATCCAAATGAATCATTACAATTTCCAATACCCTATCAATATAACATGAATCATTACCAAGAAATCTTTCAAAAACTCATACATATCTGGCACAACATCTATCACAATATCATACAATCAGTAATGTACCTTAAATTGAATGGCAAGAATGAATGGTATGTGATCTATTAAAAATTTCTATTTGATGCATGAGATGGTATACCCACATCTCATCGGGTTTTAAAAAACATAAAACAACAATAATATCAATAATAACAACACAAAACAAGTGAATCACCCAATGGTGTAATCAAATCAACTATTATAATTGCAAAATCTGAAAATATAGAAATATTTGAGGTAACTTGGCTTTTCCTTGTACACGGGTTAGCTAATCCCTGAAAAAAACTTATTACCATACACCCATTACTTTCTATCCTAGACTATATGATCTTAATTGTAAGGCAATGTAGAAAAGAACCTCTTTTGATACCACATTGTAATGTCCCGGTTCCATGTGCTACCAAAAGGTTCTCGATACCCGATTGGTCACATAACTTAAAGAGCATTTCCCCATACACCAAAGGCTACTGACTAGAGTTTAGGTAAAATTTCTTATAATGGGGAAACTATGACCTAATTTTCATAGTATACACAACATAATTAACAATAATAATAATGAAGGGAAGTAGTAATTCTATAAAACAGAAATAAACAGTGGTAGAATGATAGAAAAATAACTATAATATATATATATATAAATGAAGCATGTTTTATGTATATAAGAAAGTATCCAAACTAGTCACAATGATGTAATAAAATACTGAAACAAATATATATAAAATAGAAAACTCCAACAGTGTCACAATCCTAAGCTTGGTCTCAGGCTCTCCATCTCCAACAAGAATCGACTACCTAATGAGAATGGAGCTTTACCATATCTACATAGGTAGAAACATGATCTTTTTGGGTTGAAAATCAAGACCCAAATAGGGTGTGAGACAAATCATAGTTGTAAACCACCAAAAGATATGTTCCTAACAGTCATTGAATATATATAACAGGAAATAAGCAAGAATGCAGCAATAAAATTTGAAGCACTACAAAGTAAAAAATCCTACAATTTTCAATTACATTCATTTAAATTAAAAATTATTCAATCCATTGAATAATTTATCCTAGGGATCTAGCTTAATCATTGTATCCCCCATGTATAATAGTAACACCAAACGTCTTAGAAGATCATCAAAAAAACCAAGAAAGACTGAGTCCAAGCCTGTGCTTTGGCTTGGAAGACTCATCACAATCAATCAATCATTCATAAGAAACCCTACGGTTATTTTATCATGGTCTAACCCCTCAGGATTAACATATCATCAATTAAATAATAATAATAATTACCCTATTGTAAAGATCACGCAGTCTAAACATATTGTTCCCACATGGATTTAATCATTTACAAACGACCTCCAGGATATCTGTCATAATCAATACCCCCTTCTTCTGCATAGAAACAATATAATATAATGACCCCCCTAGAATCTCTCATATTAAATGACATGTTGTACAACATTCATTTAATAATAACCTACAAGGTATCTCTCACGATCAGAGCCCTCTGATCTATGACTACCCAACAGCTCTCACAGTCAATACCTTTAGGTACACAATTCCAATTCATAAATAAATTAACATACCTCGGGGAGATCCCATAGTCAAATTCCACTTGGTAATACTTTCAAAATGAGAAAAAAAATCCATCTCATATAAATAGCTACTCTATCCCAACATCATGAGGCATGGATAAGAAACAATACGTAGAGGTAATTCGAGACCAAATGGCCTTAATCAGTCAAACATGGGAAACACATCCATAATCAAGGTATTAAACCTTAATCATATTCACCAACCCTATCTCAATCAAACAAATGATAACAGTTATTAAATGGTGTAAAATTATAAACCACTCAATACCCTAAACATGGGTAATTAAAATTTTTAGCATATTTAATCCAAAGAAAACTAATGAAAGGAAATAACCACCTACCTCGATGTTGTACAAAGAAGAATCGTGAATATCGACCCTTGAATTTTCATAGAACATCCCAGATCAGCAAAAAGGACCAAAAACTCTTGACCCTCAATAACTCAAGAGAGAAGAGAAATATGAAATAGAGGATCTATAAGAAGGAAGAACTCACCTGTTGGATTCCAACATACTATCTAGAGTTATAATTGGAACATTGATAGAGAAAGGGGGGCTAAAAAATTGATCACCACTCCCAGTCACTCTTGAAAAAACCCTAGGTTAGAAGAAGTGCATTTTTAGATGATACATGACCTCGCTCTGACTCATCAAATAAAAAGAAAATTACACGACATGTTCATTTAATGTGCACAACATGTACTAGCCTCAACCATCCACTGATTTAGGTGGTCTACCTAATTACCCACATGACTATTTACTCAGCCATTTCATGGCCAGTACACAACTACATTTGATATCTGGGTATATGGTGTGTACTCAAGAGTACATGGAATGTACATTGAAAATATATAAATATTCATTTTTCCTAAAAAACAACCCAAAATAAAGATCCATACCTGGAATAAAGATTTGGAGTCATACATCATGATTAAATAGAGAATATTAAAATTCATTATATTTATTGGGAGGTAGATAATAATATTTCATCAATGGAATTGTAATCATAAACAATTCTGATAAACGAAGGGACTGTAACAATAACTTGTTACCACTTTAGTCACATTGAATCGTAATATCCCAAAAAATCATTACATGAAGCCAAAAATATGACTAAAATAGGTATATTCATGACATTTCATGTTGTATTTAATTATATATATCAAATCTAAAAATATTTAGGCATAACAAGGCATTTATCTTAAATAATACAAATTGAGGCAAAACATAATTTACCTCTTTGGTAACATTTTAACCATAACCCCATGAAATAAAGATCATAAAAAAGAGTTGTAAATTCCTATAAACATATTTATATGATTAATATAATTCATTTATTGGATGTATATAAAATATACAAAATAAATAACTAGTGAATAATATATATGTCTCATAGAAATAAATCTGAGACAAGTAAACCATTTACCTGATGTCTTGACTTTAATTGTACATGTTGAAACATACTGTATAATAAATTTCAAATTATTATACAACTACCAAAAACCATTATTATATATATAATATCATACATGTCTTTATTATGACATTATATTACAATTTTTTTAATAATCCATTGTTAATATTATATTTCATGTAATGTCTGCATTATTTTCCTAATATGGGATGTCTTATTATTGTTGATCATGATACATAGATAAAGAATTAATTACTTATAGAATTTGAAATAAGATATAAATATAATATTAATTTTGTATATAAATATTTAAAATATTCTATATAATTTATATAAATTTCCAATCGAAGACACTGTTCACTTAGACTATAGGTCGTACGTACGCTTGAATGATGTTTCTGTTTTATTTTCGTATTGAATGAAAGAATGTAAATGATATATATATATATATATAATTATAGTGGATTTATTATTTCATAATTATCACATAAATTTATTAAATCCATCTTTAATACATTATTTTTAATTTGTGAATAAAATCACATCGCTTTCAGGTGGAGGTAGTCCACACATCCACAAACGATGTAATAATATTTACACAAAGCATTAAGATATGTTTTATATAGTAATTAATGATAATTTATGAAAAATATATATCATATATATCATAAAAATATAAATTATTTAATTATTTCCCACATTTAGTGGTTCTAGTGGGAGAATAAATGAGATTGATTCGTGAGGTGGTAGTCTGCCATACACAAAAACAATGATTGTGTATCCCATTTGATGGAAGTGTGCATGAGTATAGGTAACACCCATAAACAACAAAATATTAATATATTAAAGATAATTATTATATTATATAATATTTTAATAATAATTATATATTTTGGGGATGGTTTAAATAAAACAACATGTCTTATGGGAAGATGTGATGACATCTTTGTCTAACTCTTTTTGGTTTACGCAAAATGGATTCAATGGTTGGATTTATTCCCAAAATTTGGCCTATATAATTAAGAGAGGAATGTTTGTAGAATATAAGGTTTTGGTTTTTATTATCCTAATGTCTTTAGAGGAGTCAAGATGTGAGGTGGAGGTGTGAGTTTCCATTTATAGTTGAGGGGGTGTGGTATTACTATAAATATAAATAGGTAAAAACTAATGAGAGGCCTCCCTTAAATAATGTGATATGAATAATTTAAAATTTTAAATAAATGATATTACCATTATTAAATATTTAAATAAAATATATTTTGAAAATTTATCTATGTCATTTGGCCCCTTAAATTAAATTTTAATTACTAAGTAATCTTGTTTTTATCTTTATCACTGTAATTTATTTTTATTGTTTTCACTAATTTATTTTGTAAAAAATTTATTTGACCATAATTTAAATTTTAAATTATGATGAATACAAATATTAAATTAATTTTTCCAAATTATTATAACATAGGTGTATCAAATCAATTAAAATTAATCCTGCAGGCGAAACCGAATAAAAGTTTTCTCTGTAAAAATGTGGAAATGTTTCAATTATTTTTATATCCAATTTCAAAGAGAATTTATTTTAAGTAACCGATATAGGATTATTAATTTCTAATTTCACTAATTTCACTTTAAGAAAAATTAAAAATATACTTTATCAATATAAATAAATAAGAAAAAAAGGAAATTTTAAATTAAATTTCAGTATTTTTCACTATTCATAAAAAATTTAAGCATAACATAAAATTAAAAACAAATCATCCAAGGTACTATTATATAATTAAATTAAAAAAATGAAGAATATTTTATAAAAAAAATATCAAATTTTCAAATTTTCTATTGAAAATGGTTTCATAGTTGAATGTCGTTAATATTTTGTTTCTGAAAAATACATATTTTTATTTATTTAATTGGTATTGTTTTGATCATATTACAATAAAAATAATAGTATGAGTGTAAAAAAAATTGACATAATATATTATATATAAATTTCATTAATAAAATTCATCCAAAATTGGTTTTCATATTTTATTGAGATACAATTGTGTTTCAAAATCCCAAAATTTCTTTCTTAGGAATGGAATTACACCTTTCATAAATTGTTCTAACATTAATTTATATGTAATTGATAACAAAATCATTCTTTTTATATACATATTTATATCATACATTCATAATTATTTAATCTTATTCATAAATTCCATTGCAACCACTATGTGGTAACTATAATAATATTTTAATAACAATATTTATAGTATATTGTAATTTGGAAAATCACACCCTTTAATGGAACCAAGTTACATAAATAACATTGAATTATGTGTAATAAAACTAAAAAATAGTGGTTCATGTTCCTTATGTGGATTTATGTTTTGTGTTTAGTATAATGTTAACTATTTTTACATTAAATATCTCCCAAACTTAATTCTTTCATATAAATAAAGCTATATACTATGTTTCATGAAATAAATTATAAAAAAATTTATATTAATCAGAAAAATATTCACAAAATATCATGTTGTCACATTATACTACCTTTAATTCATCCTGGATTCAGTGGTTTAATTCTTGTATTTTTGTTTCCTAGTAACCCACTTCATAAAAATAAATACTAAAACATTCATTAAAAATGGAAGGTTATAAACATAATAGATACCTAAATTAACTCATACACTGTTTTCTACATAAGAGAACATTGATATTAAGTAAAAACATGGACAAGGAAGTGAAATATAAATATCAATTTATACTGGGGAGTGATAATGAACATGGTTTGAATAATGTTAATGATCATATATTCATATCCCAAAGTGTCTTGAAAGGGGCTTTGATATCATAAAAATTTATGATAAAATGATATAATTTTATTTTAAGACCATTATTAATAATGTTGAATAATTTTCATTAAATGATAAACTTAAAGGATTTAAAGACAACCAAACCCTTTACTGTTCCTTGATCGATATCATAATTATCTACTTCTATAAGAAATTAGGGTGAACTTTTCATTCCTAAAGTAATAACAAACCATGAGGTAGAATGATAATGTATTATATCTGTATTTAGATAGCACAAATTATACAATGTTCATAAATAATATTGTGGTGATATATTACTTGAATTTTTAAGACCTCAACCATATATTTATGTATAAACATTCCATAAATGGTTAACCTTATAACCATTACAAATAGTGAGTGTCCAAAAAATTAGTAACATACACTGTAAATGTCTCAGAAATACCTTAGTATAGATCTCATATATATATCAAAAAGTATAACTTGTTTGTCACAGACCAGATATTCTAATACCTCCTTCATTACTTCTTTTGAAACATTGTAAGGTACAAATATAATTACTGAAAAGATGCATTTTCCCTTATTCTAATGATTATTGGATATATTCCTTAATTAAAAATGCGATGTTAACACCATCCCTGATTTCATGAACCATAATGGAAATAAATCTTTTATCAATTTTGAGGTAATCAGTATTGTCCCATTCACATCATCATATGTTACATATAATTATCAAATCATCTTTGTCTCATCACATGAACCAGATTAGGTGTAGTATTTCACATAATTGTCTATTTCAAATGAATATAACCTTTCCATTAGATCTATTTTCAAGTCCATTATAACCAGTAAAATAATTATTTTAAGTCTATAGTGAACATCATCAATTGAACAATCCTTTTATATATAAAAAATCATAATTATTGAATCCAAATACATAAAATCCTTAATTATAGCACCTATTGTTTAATCCATTGAAAATCTAGATCATTCAATTACATAAAACCTATTTTCATTCACATTTATTTTGTATTCACATCTTCATCATAAATATTACCATTACTCATATGACCTTGTAAATTCCCTTTAGGATCATTCTAATTTGGTAATCTGTTATAATAATTAACATTAATTACACAAATAAATCTTTCAACTATTGATAATAACTTAGGTAGGAGAATATTTACATACATTTCCTTAAATTTACTTTTAAGTATACCTTTTTTTATTACGTGCTTTGTATCCTTCTTTCCATAGTAAAAACATCTTCCCATTATTCTAAGAAGTTCTCTTTGGATCTTATTTCCAAATTCTCCACACAAAAGAAAACACGATATTATTTCCTCCATTGTATCCATTACCTGAAATCTTAGTGAAATATTTCCATCTCATCTTTGGTGAGTCTAAATTTTTGTTAAGGTTCATTTTTTTAATCATGTTTCATGAAAACTAATTAGGCATAATCACAACACCCTTCACTTTGGGGAGCTTCCCATGTTCCATCTCACCAAGAAATTGTCTACCACATTCAATATTAACCCACTTCCTTATATTTCCCAAAACTATATAAAACCAGAAGGCATAATGATAGAAACGTATGTAAATACATAAAAACCCATAGTCAGGGTAAATCAATTATAAGATGTAAAAATTATGAAACTTTATTTTAATGCTATGAAAAATTTGGATTATCATTAGAGAAATATCTAGATATCTCCTTAGAAATATCCTTAGTGATCTCACTAATAATTTCTCATGCTAGTTTCCAATGGTCCAATAAACCATTCTGTTAGTATAATATTTAGGGTCCTGGTTTTAAGAAAGATGAATATTACATCATTTTATATGAATTATCTACACATTACAAAAGTATATTCTTTAGGACTATAATAGTTTTATATCTTCGGGAAAATAGTAATAAATATTCTAATCTTGGGGAAAGTTCTTAGTATTTTTTGTAAAGACCCGTAAATTTCAAGGAATTTTTTTTCTTAATTTTCATTGAAATTTTACAAGAGCACAGTTTCTGACGGCACCTGATTCCAAGGCCCGGTGTGCCCGGAATCATTTTCCGAAGTTTGGCTCGGGTACGTTCAGTGAACGGACGAGCGGGTTTTTCTAACTTTTGAACTGGTGCCCGGAATCGAATTCTAAGGGCACCGATGAAATCGCAGCGCCAGTATTCTCTTAGAAACTCCTCTTCCGAAGTTGCGTTTTCTCGAGTGTGGTTTTTAATTTTAGCGCTTCAAGTTAAGAAATAAAATAATTTTGCGACAACTTTATTTTATTTCACTTAGGCCACTTGGAAGCCACTTGAATCCACTTAATGACGGCTTAAACTGAGTTGATCCGGATAGGAGTCTATCCAGAAATATCCTACCCCCTTGGTAGGATATTTTTGAGGTGGGGCCCGCACGAGCCCCGCCGTTTCTTTCCGCTAAGTAACGCACCCGTGAAAACCCATCATTATGAAAGTCAACTGACGTGTTTTCTTAATTTCATAATAGACCATTTAATTGGGCGGTTTATTTCATAAATTAAATGAGCTATTTCTTTCGTTGAATTAATTCAACGAATTGATGGGTCGTTACTTACCATTTTTCATGTGTTGGGATAATAATAAAATAAGACCAACCAGTCTTTTGAAAGTTTGCGCGTTGAGAGGATTTGACAGAATCCGTGTACCTTCTTTCTCCTTTGCGAAGAACGCAAAGAACGCGAAGAATGCCGTCATCCGTGGAAATCGACGACGCTCCAATCCGAGACGTTCTTCCCCACCCCGATCTTCGATCACCAACCGTTCGAGGTGAGTGATTTCGGGTTTTTTCTAAAAGTTCAATGTGGTTTAAAACGAAACACGGATTTAATTATTTATAATTAAAATCTGTTGTTTCTCGTTCCGTCGAGTTTGTCGACGCTACACCGGATTCTGCGATGACGCGACGCCCTTCCGCGACGACGCGACGATCTCCACCTTCCGCAACGAGCTATTCCGCGAAGAATTCTCACGCGCGACGACTACGAGGTAGGGATTTTATTTTTGCAATTACCCCTTTTTATTATTCCGTAAATTTTTCTTCAAAAAGTTAAAGAACCGGATTTGTAAACAATTTTAAATTTATTAAAATTGTTGTTTCCTTTATGGAATAAAAATTCTATCGTTGTTTATATCTAACGCGGAGGGTCCAGGCCAAACGAACACTGCCCGATGACCCTCCGCTGTTCCTCGTTCTTGAGCGGATTTGACAGGCGACAACGGAACGTGCCTCAACGGAGGTATGATTATTCCGCAGTGAAGAACGAGTCTCGGGAGGAGCAACGACGCAGACGAGAAGAAAATCGGGCCACCGGAGCGACTCGGGCGGCCCGCGGAAGCCGCCAGCGGCGCGGGTCGCCGGCGCGGCGGCACCGGCTGCCGGGAGCGGCGGTGCCACCGGCGCGCCGACCAACAAGCCCGCCGCCACAAAAGCCGCGGCAGTGGCACTCGCGGACCCGCAGCCGCGCGGGTCCGGTGCGCGCGGGACGCGGCTGAAGCCGCGTCCGGGTGTCCGAGCGACACCCCGCGGGTGCCGCGGGGTTGTCCCGTAGGGGCGGTGGCTCCCCCCAGCGTCGCTCAGCTTGCCCGAAAGACACCCCGCGGGTGTCGCGGGGGTGTCACACGGGGGTGGCGGCTCCCCCCCCCCCCCCCTGCGCCGCGCGGCCGAGCCGAGCCGGGCGGGCCGAGCTAGGCCGGTCCGACCAGCCGGGCCAGACCGGGTCCGACCGGGTCGGATCGGGGGGACCCGGTTCGGCCGACCCAAGGGGGTCGGGCCGGGTCGGCCTGGGCCCGGACCCCCCGTCTTCGGACGGTTTACGTTCAAATGGCCGTATCATGAGCTACGGGCCTCCAAACGACTCACCATCAGCAGCAACGCGATCCTTGGATTGAGACGGTCGTTTCGTTATATCACACTCAAGGTTTCGGAATACTTTGTGTTCGGCTGGGTTGGTTCGTACACGAAACCAACCGGGCCCTCGGAGCGGAAATGCTCGTATCTTGAGATACAGACATCTGATTGACGTGCCGTCAACTTCGTTGAATTCCTCTAAGTGAGACGGATCTTTTGGAACACTCCGCCCGTGGTTTGGACGTAGGTGGAGTACGGTCGGGTTGGTTTTTCCTTAATAACGAACCGGGCCCCTGGGACGAAAAAGCCAATAACTCTCAGACCGGGCGTCCGATTGACGTGCCATCTGCGACGTTGAGTTCCTGTTGATGATATGGAACTTTTGGATACATCAACTTCGAACTTTGTGTCAGTTGATGTATCAGCCTCTCAGCTCGTTGAGCGGACCCTCCCGAACGAGCTTGCTGTGTGCGGGAACCCTAGAGCTGGCTGCGACTGCTACTTCGACAGCGACGACCGTGTAGATATCCTCAGTGGACTACGACGACGACCGTGCAGATATCCTTAGTGGACTGCGTCGATGACTGTGCAGAGATCCTCAATGGACTGCGACGACTACAGTACTCAGCGATCCTACGTGGATCAGTGCTACAGGTCCTGTGTGGGCCCGATCCTATGTGGGTCCGATCCTGTGTGGGTCAGCGCTCAGCGGTTCTATGTGAGCCTGCGCCTACAGGTCCTGTGTGGGCCCGATCCAGTGTGGGTCATTGCGGGGTTAGTTACCTATCGATCCTTCGTGGGTCCGATGACTTAGATGGATCAGTGATCATATTTATCGTCATCCGAAGAAGTATACATGTGTGAGCTGAATCTTGTGTCACTCTCCTTTGTGGATTGTGTTGAGCTATCCTGTGTGGATTTACTGTTTACTCTCCTTTGTGGATTGTGTTGAGCTATCCTGTGTAGATTTACTGTTTACTCTCCTTTGTGGATTGTGTTGAGCTATCCTGTGTGGATTTACTGTTTACTCTCCTTTGTGGATTGTGTTGAGCTATCCTGTGTGGGTATACGTTTTGCATTCCCGTGTGGACTGGGTTGTGCTTGGGCTCAGACGTTGGAGCCAAATGGGAATTGATGACTTAGGTATATGTATGGACATATATCTAAGCAGTGTCAGATGTTACTTCGTGATTGTATCATTCCCTTGTGGATTATCTTTTGTGGATTTCGGGAGACCTTCGGGGGTCTCGGGGTCCCTACTGAGTAACTTATACTCATCCCTGCACGGGCTATGCCCGCACTACCTTGTGTTGGTTGCAGACGACGGACAGCGCTGATCGTGGTGGAGGCGTGCGGAGCAGGGCGGTACCTGGAGGTGGACCACTGGGCGGGATGTACTCGGAGCGGTCAGGTGGTCCCGAGGAGCAGTGGAGGCTATATGTACCCACCCTTCAGGTGGGACATCCAGAGGACGGCTCGATGCTGCAGGTTTTCCTTTCAGTTGTTGTTTTTCCTTTCAGTTGTACTTTACAGTTGGGCTTGTATTTCCGGCCCCTTTTACTTTCAGCATTGCTTGAACCATTTTTAGTTCTTTTTTACTTTTCTGCTTGCTTACTCGGTGGTGCTTGTTTATTTTTCAAATCCAATACCTTCCATTTTTTTGGGATTTACGCCTTGGTGCTAGTCGCCAGCCCCTGGCCTATGGAAGGCGGGCTTGGGGTAGTCACGACATGGGCCCCGAGGACGGGTCGTGACAATTTTCGCACACATCATCACACTTTTTAATCATAATTTAAACATTCCTTCAATACATGGGGAAAGGAAAAATATGAAAGGGTGACCTCAGATGGTCAGTATGAGTAAGAATATATATATATATGCATAATACGAGTATAGTTGTATGAGAACATTAAAATTACATTCAAATATCATACCCTTCATTTCAAAGACTATATACATGATTCAAGGAACAAATACAGGCAGTTAATAAGAAACTATAATAAATTAATAAATATCAAAATCCATTAAATTATAACATCGGAATAATACATGGAATTTTCAAAGACACCTAAACATGTAATATCAATAAATACAAGTCAAATATCATTTCCCAAGCCTATCAGTTCATTTATGGGTACTACACCTAATGGAAAAGACACACCACCATCACCAGTCAAAATAATTTCATTATATGATATAGGGTATCCCCTTATTTCCTAAACTGATCGGGTTTGACCATCTCCCCATAGTGGATCTGGTTTCAAATTATTTCTAAAGTGGATCAAACATGTTGAATCGTTCCCTATAATTATCTCATAAGATATAAATATTCACCCAATTAATTGGAGGGAGATATAGGTTCCTCCCATCAAATAATATAATAATACATATATATTCCATAAGATAATAAAATAGTGATCAGATGATTACCCATAAATTGAGATAGGTTTTGGAAACATCATATCATAACCCATAAAATGATATGTGTATAATAAAATTGCCACCATATCATAACTTCTGGAAAAGATACATGTTTGATTATCATTTAATCGAATAACAAGTCATGAAATGAAGAATTTTCAAAATAATATTACTTACACAAAATAAATGGATACATAAACAACTTATCATTGTAATCAAAAACCATTCTATGAAAAAATAAAAATGATTTCTTTCTTGATATCTCTAGTATCTCACAAAATATATCAAAAGATATAATCAAAGATGAAGAATAATTTAAAAATATTTCATGGAAAATTTAATAAGGAAAATATCATTTCATTAATGGTTAATTTCATAATAGAAATAAAATCATCAATTTTATATAAATAAATCATTAATGTTCCATTTTCAACTTTTCTCATGGAAAATTTTATTTCAATATTGGAAATAGTTTTTAAATAATAAAATATTATGAAAAAAATTTTCTTTTAAAATAACATTGAAGATATATAAATATGGATTAAATAAATTTTGAAAATAATAGCTTTGAAAAATAAATTTTAATAACATTAAAGGATGTTCAAAATTCTATTTAAAAACTATTCATTGAAAATAAATTTCGAAACATATAAAGGACACATAAATTTTTTTCAAATACATTTTTGTAGAAATGTAATTTAATATTATAAATAAATCCTACAAACATTTTCACCACCATTTATTTGAAAATAATTTTGAAAATTTGAAAACAATTATTGAATATATTTCAAAAACTTTTTATTTGGAGAAAATGGGTTTGGATGGACATTGATTTCTGATCGAAAAGATAAATAAAGTCAAAATTTTCTTAAAAATGTTTTTTTCAATATCATATATAACAATGAGTTAAAAATGATACCATTAACTAACAATATCATGAATAAGTATATGATAATAAAAATTGGGAAATTTATTGACAGATAGATCATAGATTTTTATTAAAGTATACATGATCATAAATAACCTCGATAAATGATGAGATTATAGAAATAAATTGTTATCAATTTGGAAAAATTGAATCCTAATCCACCATGAAATAACTAAATAAAATAAATACTAAAATATCATGAAAATAATTAAATTAATTATATAAATTTTCAAGGGGCATTATATACCCCTCATTTAAAAATAAATGTGCATAACATGGCATGTATCTCAAAGAAGAAAAATTGAGACCAAAATTACATTATTGATTTAGAAAAATTTGAACAAAATAAATTAAATAATGATTATGAAATTGATATTTAAATAACAATAATTTTTCTATATGAATCATTAAATACATTCATGGGAAGTATATACGCCACACAAAATAAATATGTGGTGAAAAGGTGTAACTCTAAAAAAAGTAAAAGTTAGAGAAGAAATTTATTAATATAAGACATGAAATTAAACATACACATTAAAAAATATTGATAATAAATATATGTTCATTATATTTATACCATAATTATATTATTTTTTATGAATTCATATTATCATCTGATTAAAAATTCATTGTTAATGTTATGTTTTAGGTAATATCTACTTTGTTTTTTCTTTTCTATTTTGTCATGTTATTCTTCATAATCATAATTAAGTCATCAATAACATTTTTCAATAAGGTAAATTTTTATATAAATATAATATATATTCAGTATTCAAATAATTTTTACATTCTATAAAATATGGAAACTTGAAATCTAATACACCGTCCATGTAGAAGCTTTGTCACACGTATGCATAAATGTTGTTTCTGTTTTCTTATCATATCGATAGAAAAAAAGTAACTGATATATAAATACATATTATAATTTTTATAATTGATTTATTATTTTATAAATTTTTTATAAATTTACTAAACTCAATCGTAATTCATTCCATGAAAACTATGAACGATTCACATCGCTTAGAGGAGGTGGTAGTCCACATGTCCACAAATGAATTTATCCCATTAAAAAAAACATGAAAATATGGTTCATATGATAAATAAATAAGAATCAAGACACCATTAGATTCATATATATCACATTATAACATAAATTTCATCATTATATCCAATCATGAGATGTGATAATGGAAGAATAAATGGCATCAGTTCACGAGGTGGTAGTCCACCATACACACGAACGATGATTGCTTGTCCCATTTGATGGAAGTTAGAATGAGTATAGGTAGAACCCATAAAATAAATAAATATATGTATATATAGTATTATAATGTTAATATATAATCATTTAATTATAATAATTTAGGGGTGGAGGATGAAAATAAAACAAAATACCTTGTGGAATAATGTTATCTCTTCTTTTGGTAACTCCTTTTGTTTTTCACCAAAGGGATTCATTTGTTGGATTTATACCCATAGTGAGAAATCTAGGATTACATTAATAATTTTGGGAGTATATTATGGTAGGTTTCTCTTGATTCAATGGGCTTTAGAGGTGTGCTGAAGTGGGGGGGGGGGGGGGGTGAGTGACCTTTTATAGTGGAGGAGTGGCATTCTTGTAAATATAAAAATGAAAACACTATTGAGAGGCCCACCTTACATCATATGCCTCAAATAATATTCCATTTTAGATAAAATATGGTAAATAATATAAATATTTCCATCCAATATATTTTTTTAAATATTTCTATGTTACTAACTCATTAAATTAATGTTCATCCACTTTGTAATATTGTTTTTACCTTATTCGCGGTAATTAATATTAATAACATTCACTAAAATTTTTTGTCACGAAATTTAATTGATATTATTAGAATCTATAAATTATTATGATTAAAAATTATGAATCAATTTTTCTGAATTAATATAATATATGTTTCAAAAATTAATTTAAAATTTATATCATAGATGGGATGAAAAAAAGGGTTATTTTGGTGTGAAAATGTTAAAAATATTGAATTGATTTTATTTTCTATTTCCATGTGAAATTGGATCCAATGAACTAAATAAGATTAATTTATTCAAAATTTATCAAAATAAACTTTAAATATAAATTTATATATAATATAACTATAAAAATAACTTTAATTAAATGGAATTTTTTATGAAATTTATTATTTTTCATTATTCACAAAAAATTTGAATCTTCTCAGAAAAATAGTAAAAAAATCACCCAAAGTATATATTTATATAAAAATCCAATAAAATAAATTCTATTTTTTTCACAAAAATTAATAATATTTCATAAAATTAGATATAAAATTGGTTCTGTATTAAATTGATGTAAAATATCATTCTTGATATATACATAATTTTTTCATAAAAAATGACATATTCTTATCATCTACCGGTCAAATATATTAGATGTTTTTAAAGAAATTATTTAATATATAAGATATATATTTTATCAATGAAAATCATCCAATAACTATTTGTTTAATTTCTTCTTATAAAATATTTTTTTTACATAGAAAAATATTTTTAATTGAAAATGAATTTATTCATTTTGAAATAGTTATTAATTTTATTTACCACTAATTTATAACCAAAGGATTAAATATCTATACAAAATTGGATTATACATACAAATTTTTTTAATTGTATTCTTAACATCCATTCACATGTATTAGTTATAACTATAATAAAATTTTAATTGAAATATTCATTGTATATTGCAGTTCAATAAAACTCAGTATTGTGTGTAATGCATGATATCAAATAAACTCGTAATTATGTGTATCAAAAGCCAAATTCTGTGCTTCTTTTACCAGAATAAAATCTATGTATTTTTTTGTGAATTTTTTACTTTTATATTCTTAAATGGAAGAAAAAATTGTTCTTTTATATAACACAAGTTACAATTAGAGGCACTTGAAATTAAAAATATAAAAAGATTAAATTAATTTATAAAAAAGATTCACAAAATCTTAGGGTGTTAAATTGAAACAATCTAATTCCCAATCTAAGTAATATTTCTAAAAATACCCTACTATTCATATTAAAATTTCAAATTTCTTTTTAATTATTAACAACTAAATGTAATTTCATTATATATAAAAAATATTTTTAACATACATGGTATCTTTGAAACATAAATAATAACTCTGTATGTATAACACCTTCCACCACACATAATTCAATCCATAAAACATCATAAAAAATATATAAATTTTTATGTATATCAAAATGAAAAAATTATGGTGCATACTCACTATACCATGCTCTATTTTTCAATGCACATATATTAAATCTATATGATCATCATAAAAACTGCACAATTTTTTATTTGATATAAAAACCAAATAAATGGATGAATAAGATAGCATCAAAATCTTCATTTTTTTCTTGAAAACCAAAATAACACCCCATAAAGAATTGTATCAATATAGGAAAGAGATGATATGATGGTTTCTCATAATAATATGATATTCCTCTAATATTGAATAAATTATTTTACAGATCTATGATTATGATTATATGGGGATAATGGTTTCCAATATAGTTTTAAAAATATTCCCCTTCAAAAAATGTATCCTAGAGACCTTGTCATTTAATAATTCAACCACATAAGAAATTAATAATTGAATATCCTATTTTAGTAATTGTGTAATTTTCCTACATTTTAGAGAATGATCTCTTGGCTAGACACCATCATGGGATGAATTGTGTTTTTAGGCAAAGATGGTTAATTCAGCAACTACCTTATAACATAAATCCTCACTTCTAATATGTGTACCACATATTCATGACTACGTTATAGAAAATATTCACTCCATTATAGCCTCACCTCTCCATGAAAATATTCAACTATAAATCAATATGAATGGTGTATTTAATATTATTTTCGAAAAAAATAAATCAACCATCTTTAGGAATCAACTCATGACAATACTCTAAAATTTTGTGATCTCAGCCACTAAAACTTGTATCATTTCATGTATCCTCTATGATATGACATGGTATATGGATTATCCACCCATAATTACCTAAATAGAAAATATTCATGGTGTAACACAGTAATTTTGTATAATTTTTTACAAAAGATAACCATTAGGTAGAATTTTATTCTCAGGATATCACTAAAAAACTGAATATCCAAAATTCATCAAGAATCATAATAATAGATTACATTTAAATCATAAATCACATTAAAATTTTAGGTGTATTACAATCATAAACTCAAAGGACTTCTCATCCTAGATAATCATCACTATGATTCCTTAGAACTAATTGGACTCAGCTACCCCCAAACATGACACCTGACCCAGCCCTCTATAAGGGTTGAAGGGAATCCTAGATCCCCATAGTCTTGAAAATTATTCCTATAAATCACAAGAACCCCTTTCAAAATTAATTAACACAAATCAGAGAAAAAATGTAATGATAAAAATATATACAAGAGATACAATAAATATCTATGTGAAACGATTCCAGAAAAAATAATCTAGTCCAAACTATTTCAAAAAATATACAGAACATCCATAAATATGAAGATGTTTGATGTAAGTAGACTGGACAAAAACTAAAACTTAAAAAAAATGAAAACCATCTTAATACAAGCCTAAACCATCTTCTTTTATGTACTAGTTTATCACCACCAACAGACACACACATCTTCATCCATGAAATGAAAAGGGTGGGTCCAACAGAATTCATGGAACCTAGAATATATATGCATAATCTAAAAATTATTATTGGTCCCTGAAACCTGCTGAAACATAGAAATTTATTTTATAATGAATTTATTTAACACATGTGTGAGCATAATTCTGGAAAATATTTTTTTTCACATATAACTTATGAAAAACCAAAGAAATCAATAAACACCATTACAATACTTATCTTTATTCTATGAAATTTACAACACATACTCTGGAAACTCTGGAATGAAAATAATCACATTAACATTTCTAAAAAATGACCCACATGTTTTATTGAAATGAAACATTACACTTCATAACAATTCACTAGCTGAAGTGATCATTATTGTAATACATATTTGCAAATATCCTTCAATGAAAACACATTTGTAACACCCCAAGATTCCATTGTATGTTACTCTTTGAGTAATGAAATAGCTTTCACTATAAACAATATCGAGTGCTTGCACACCACAACCAACCAAATTAGTTGTTATGAATTGTAATAACGAATTTTTGAATTTTTATAGATATTATTTTTCAAAATGGACTTCATTTTTTATTAGTAATATCAAATTATCTTAGGCTAAATTTTTGGAAATTTTCTGAAAACATTCAATTTTTGTTGAATAGTGAAAAACACTGAGTTATTGTTTAAAAACAAATTTTTATTTAAATAATTATTTATTTTATTAAAATTTATTTTAATTCAAAATAGCTACACAATACCTATATTAGTTTAATGTAATTCATTAAAGCCATTTTATAATATTATTAGATGTATAAAATTTTATTTAAAATTTTATTGACTTTTACACACCTTTTAGGCACTTTAACAATTTTGTATAAATGTCATTTTATGGCCTATATGAATTTAATTTAAAAAATACGAGAGACACAGTTGACATCAGTTATTAATATGTCGTTTAACAGGATGAAAATATTTTTTGCTGAATAGTATCTTTTAAATTTTATTTATCACGGTTATAAGTAAATAGGGAAATTAAATTAAACAATTATATTATAATTACCCTAACACATGTCATAATTCTGTTGGATAATAATATTTTGACCAAAATCAAACTTAGGAATAAATTATTATCATTTTTGTTCCACTCGGATTAGATTAGGACATTTATTATTATTTTATTTAAAGAAGAGTTAAATGTGTTAAATTCAAATTTTCAATACTAAAACATTTTTAATATATAGTTATACATAATTTAAATTCAAATATAAATATTCTTTATTACTATAACAATATTTAATACATAATGGTATTTTATTTATAATATTTTGACTTTAAATATTTTAATTTATTTATGACACGATGATGATGCAATAATTATCTTATTAATGAATGATTAAAACAATTGATATTATAAAAATCCAAAGAAATGTAAATAGAGAATTATGATGCATCACACTAATTTTTTAGGTTAATATTACATGTTAGTATTGATTTAATATATATTTTTCTAAGTAATCATGTTTTTTTGACATTCAAAAAAACAAAATACCAAATTGTGTCAAAATTGACATAAATGAGTTTTTAAAAAGAATACATTATTATTAATTGATATAATATTCCTAAAAATCTAACATTTTTCAATGGGATTAAATAAGGTTTTATAAGTCAATAATTAACCAATTGTGTTTCTTTTGTCTTTTTATACTATGTTTATTAACCATTTATTATAATAACACAGAAATACAATGAGTTAAATATAAAAGATAAGGTTAATATGGTGACATAAACCAGTCTAAAACATGTTGGTTTAGAGGTTTTCGACCCATACTCACATTATCATCGAATTAAATCCTTTTTAAAACATTATAATGTGAAAATAATTTTTTAATAAAATAATATTTCATGCTTTTCCTAAAGTGGTCCAAATCTCTTTTATAAAGGGTACATACCCTTCCTTTAATGTCACACCCAAAGCCATTTGGCTCAGCCAAAATCTACCCATATATCTTTCCATCTTCCCTACCTTTATAATTGAGGCTTTACATTGATCATAATCCTACATAAGGATTCTTTTTTATCAAATCAAAAGAAATCACCCAAAGAAGTGGTAATAATTTAATCACCTATATCAATTTTCTTTTCATCATCCACTTCTTATTTCTTTGTTTTTTCAATACCAAAATAATAAATCTATTTCCATAAATATACTGTGATATAATTATAAATATGGTATAACCATATTAATAATTTTATCCATCCTATGAATGACAAAGTCCCCATATGTGCGTACGTATGACTTACCGTCTTTACGCCGTGGTGTAGTTTTTCATTCATCACTTCATTTTTGGATGGGTATAATAATGAGTATAATTGATGTATATAATAAATATAAAATTTTAATGATTCTATATATATGATATAACATCCAATTACATATGATTTTATCATCAATATAATGATATTGTCCCTCCTGTGTACGTATGGATTACCGTCTCCACGAACGCGATGAGAATCATTCTCATCATAACCATTCAAGAATATTTTTTATTTTATGATTTAATATAATTTTTAATAAATTAATATCATTCAATATATGAATAAAATACATCATATCTATAACAAACATGGCTTACCTACCCAAAAATATAAAGTAAAATGAATCAGTTAACAACTGAAACAATGATACTACTAAAATATTATTAAGAAAGAAATATTTTAAGATAATATATGATATGAAAATTATGTATGTGGTTCCTATATAATTTAATAAAAATTATTTAACTGTTATACAAGAGGTTAACATACCCTCAACTATGTAAAATTACAAGGTAAGGGTAAATTTTACATTCTCTTTACTTTTATATGGTTGTTTATACTTAAGAATTTACATGGACTTCTTTATCATCAACATAATTATTTCTTAAAATTTTTTTCAAAAAATTTTGTAAATATCCTAAAATTTGGGTTGAAATCATTTATACCATTATTGTAATTTATATAAATTTTTTTTGAAAGGAATCTTTACATTGTTTTCCTAACTAGGTACTTTATAACCATTTCATCAATGTAAGGTAAGAATGTTTTTTATCTTATATAGTAGGTGTATTTATTTTCAATATTTATAACACCATCGAATCATTCCTTACAATATTATATGAATATTTCTAAAATAAATTTTATATTTTATAAATAGTTTACTTTTAAGTGATTTCAAAATAGAAAGAGATATTCCTCTCCAAAAGTATTGATTTCAACTATGTCGACATTATTTAAAGGATTTTACACTTGTTTGAAGATGATTTATTATGATACAATCTTCCATATTTTTTTGATGTTTTTGTGATATGTTTGACTATGGATGTGTTGTTTTTATACCATTAATGGTTTATGGTAAAAGGATTAACATTTTTTATGCTACTTTTAATACAAATGTTTATGTTATGTTTTATCCTTTTCATATAAGGAATGCATTGGACTTAGTATGTGATAGGTGGAACCCACTATAGCTCCTCGATGCATCGGTATGTATAATAAGAAAAAGTAGTGTCTTGGAACAAGTCCATGACAAAATCTTATTTGTAGTGTTGTAAAAGGGCATTGACTATGTGGTTATGTGTTACGACATTATGCATTCCATCATTATGAAATTATCTATTGATATTACATGTGATTATTCGACTAGTGGAATATCCAAATGAATAAGTAAATGGAAATATTTTATTTATATTTTCCATATTAAGATGAATTTTATGTTTAAATGGCATATGTTTTAATCCTATATATTTCCTTAGATTTTTATTCTTATTTATGATTGTTTCTATTATATTTTTATCCTTACTGAGCATCTGAGCTCACCCCTTTCTTATATTTGTATTTCCTAGGATGCGAACAAGTATATTATAAATGACCTATAGTGATATTCTGTGAGATATGAGTGTTTTCGAAAGAGACACAATGTTTTTTTTAATTTCATAATGTAATGTAAAACTTATGTATGTATCTAGTACTTCTAAGGCAACTAAACTAATCGGTCTTTCAGGATTTGATATCTTGTGATCATGCCAATGATATTTAATAATGCACTGACAATGGGTAACTAGGTTCGGGGTGTTATAGTTGGTATTAGAGTAAGTTTAGTACAATCCTTTGAAGCATGATTTTTAAAAACACTGTTTAGAAAACATTACCCTATGATAGACTTCGAGGATTTTATAGAAGAACATCCTATAATTTTGGTAATGTAGGGATTTTATGTATTTTCTAAGAAATATATCCCTCTCTGGATACGAGAAGGTAGAGGTGGATCTAGAATAGATGTACCTAGGAGTGAAAACACTGACAAGGAGATTCGAGCTTCACCCGAGGTATCCAGGTACATGACAATGGCCCTCGCTGCACTCTTGGTTACTAAACTACTTGGGGTTATGATTAGGATAATCCAAATTTTCTTTACAAACCATTATGAAGGATTTATGAGTATATACTTCTTCAATGAAATTCTTTTTTATGATACTGGATAATATGCATAAACTGCTCAATTTATGTTACATATTTTAATGTTTTCGAATTATGTATTATAATTCATAAACTAATCTGGTGTATGACATTGTTTAGAAATGGTGCCTTATAGAAGTAATGGAAACTGTATCAACGCATGTATTCCATGTAGGGATATTCCTCCAACTCAAGATAATAATTATTGAGCTGGTGATACTACTGGTTCTAAAAAACTTATAACCATATTGGGTGAACTCACTCAACTTATGAATAATATCCTTACCCGCATGGAGCACCCTGATCCACAACATAGAGGATCAATGTTAGACCGCTCCATGAAAAAAAAACCCCAGCATTCAATGGAACTACAAATCCATTTGTATTTTAGTAATGTATATGTTCCATAGGAAAAATATTTCATACTTTATGGTGTAGAGAAAGGGAAAAAGATTTCAAGATAGCTTATCACCTCACTGGAGAGGCAGATTAATGGTGGTCATTAATTCAAAACACAATGGAGGATGAAGAAGTATCAAATATTTAATAGATGGTGTTTAATGGGATTTTCTTACAAAAATACTTTCCCTATGACCATTGATCAGATATAGAAAGAAAATTTCTGAGTCTGAGGGAAAAGGAGGATAAGAATGTCGCAAAGTATGAGACTAAAATTAAAATGATAGAAATGCATAAATAAAATTATATATGTGACACAAAGAGTAGTATTGATGAATTATTTGATGTTTTAAACCCATTCTCTATCGAGAATTAGTCTCAAAATCCATCTCATCGTATGAAGATATTGTCTCATGTGCAATAAAGATAGAAAAGGTATTGTTTAAGTCTTGCGACTTTAAAAAAATCAACACAATGAAATATCTACTGAACACTATGGAAATTTATATAAGGGTAAGAAAGGAAATGTTATATTTCCACCCTATAGTACATGTGGGAAGAAACACCCCATTACATTACTGAAGGGAATGAGAGTCTGTTACAACTGTGGTGAAAAATTCCAACAAGATCGTTATTGATAGGGAATGAAAGAGGCTGTCAATGTAGAATGCCACAATTGAAGAAAATGGGGCATTATTCAAATGAATGTCCTATGTGCCAAGGAAAAATACCTCAGAAAAGTCTATGGGAGAATGGCCATGCTTATGTGATCACTACTATTGAGTTTGATGCTCCGACTGACAGAGTGGAAGGTAATTTAATGGTTTATTCATATTTATCCAATTATTAATTTGATTCTGGATCATCACATTGTTTCATATCTTCAATTTTTATTATAAAATTCAGATATTTTCAATTTGATTTAACAAGAGAGTTGTTAGTGAAAAATCATAAGGTATGTATCACTACAACAATGTTTTTTGAATCAATTCCCATTAATGCATATAAACGTGTGTTATCTACCGATATCATCATCATACCCATGATTAAATATGATATAATCCTCAGTATCGATTGGATTTCATACCATGATGTGAAAATATATTTTAAGAATAAGAAGGATACAAGTTTTGATGATGATAAATAATGCCTTATCTTTAGAGTATAAATTTCACCACCGAATTTTTATATAGATCCGCTACCAGTAGCTCTACTAGTTTCAATTATTTGGTAGGAAGAGAATGTAAAAACTATGGGTGAAGAAAAGAATGTTCAAATGGAGGATTTACCTATTGTTTATGTACATGTTGATGTTTTTATAAAGTATTTATCGGGACATATTCCAAAATGGGGAACTGAGTTTTCCATTGATTTAATTCTTAGTTCGAGGCCCTTATCGAAGAGCCCGTATAGAATGGACACTGTGAAATTACTATAACTAAACAATCAATGAGACGAATTGAGTAATAAAGGGTATATTTACCCTAGTGTTTATCCATGGGGAGACCCTATTCTTTTTGGTAATAAGAAAGATAGATATACAAGTATGTGCATTGAGTATAGGGAGATAAATGCTACAACAATATAGAACAAGTATCCTCTACCTCGCATAGATTATTTATTCAATTAAATTCATTAAGATCAGTATTTTTTAAAGACTAACCTTCGATCTGTATATCATCAATTGTGTTTAAAGAAGGAAGACATTCCAATGATATAATTTTATAGATGGTATGGATATTACTAGTTTACTATAATGCCTTTTGGACATACTATTCCACCCTATGTCTTATTGATATAATGAATAGAGTTTTCTTGGAATATTTTGATGAATATTTAGTGGTATTTATTGATGATATCATGGTTTACTCTAAATTCTATGAGGATCATGAAAATCACTTTCTCACTATTCTA
The DNA here is from genome assembly GCA_963277665.1 of Viscum album. Classification (NCBI taxonomy): domain Eukaryota; kingdom Viridiplantae; phylum Streptophyta; class Magnoliopsida; order Santalales; family Viscaceae; genus Viscum; species Viscum album. The sequence goes on along the minus strand of OY728142.1, from coordinate 1,296,696,684 downwards.
AAGACTCCCAGATGTAATGAATTATATGGGAATGTTTAGCAATGTGAGTTCTGGATTCAAGAGATTTCATTTCTTATCCATATTGCCACTAAGGACGGAATATATGATGCAAATTCTAAGAGAAGAGCAATAAAAGAATGTCTATAACTGATGATTATAACTGAGGTATGCATTTTTATTGGTTTAGCGGTTTATTATCAGTATTTCATCTAGAATTTTGGCTGATTGGCTATTCCATTAACCAAGCTCACATGTAATGGGGTTAAATTTTTCTGGAAAAAAGAGTGTGAATAATGTTTTGAAGATATGAAGAGACGATTAGTCAATTAAATTATATTTACTCTACCATTGAAGAATGATGGGTTTGTTATTTATAGTGGTGCTTCAAAGAAATAAAATGGTTGTTTCCCTATGCAGAATGATATATTTATTTTCTATGCATCATGATAGCTAAAAATTCATGAAAAAAATATCCCACTCATGATCATGAGTGAGCAGCTGTAATCATTGCTTTGAAGATATGGAGACACTATCTCTATAGTAACCAATGTGATATATATAGATCAAAAGTGTTTGAATTATAATTTCTCACCGAAATAACTCAACATGATGGAAAGATGATAGCTTGAACAATTCAAGGATTATGATTGTACCATACAATACCACTCGGAGAAGGAAAATAATGTGGAATATGCTTTGAGCCGAAAGTATCATGGAGCTTTGAACAATTCGAGAGTTGAAAGGGATCTTAGGTTCATGGATCTAGTAATGATGGATATGGAAATAATCATAGAAGTTGAAACAACAATACATTTTGAAAAGGTTTTGATACCATATTTACTAGAAATGATAAAATGTTCTCAGACTGATGATGAGAAGTATAAATGAAATTTAAAGCTGTGAATTCTAGGATATTGATTGACTTTATATATAAAGATGTAATTTTTTAATTTGGGAAGTGTCTTTGTGTTCTTGATATACCTTATCTATATAGGGAACTGTTGGTTGATTCTCAAAGCTACAATTTCTCAATACAACCTGGTAAAACTATGATGTATATATATTTAATGGAAAATTTTTGGTGGCAAAACATGAAGAGTGAGATTTATGATTATGTGTCAAGTTTTATGGTTTGTCAACAGGTGAAGGCGAGAAGAAAACATCCTAAAAGAGTCACACATTCATTTCCCATTCCTGGTTGGAAATGGGATGATATTACTATGGAACTTTTATGTGGCTACCAAAGACTCCTAGATGGAATTATGGAATATGGGTCATTTTTTATCATCTTACCAAGTCACCACATTTATTTGTTATAAGGGATGATTTATCACTTGAACGGTGAGTAATCCTATATATTAATGATGTTTAAATACTTCACTGATTACCCTTATCAATTGTTTCTAATCATGATCCCCATTTTACAATAAAATTCTGGAAAATTCATCAGAAATCCTTGGATACTGATCTTTGTTTAAGAACTACCTACCACCCTTAGAATGATGGTAAATCAGAACAAGCAATTCAAACCTTGTAAGAAATGATGAGATCTTAATCACATGACTTACAAGGTATGTGGGATCAAAATTTATCTCTAGTATAATTTTCATAAAACAATATCATATACTGATGTATTCAAATGGAATCATACGAAGAATTATACTAAAAGAGATTTTCCACACCAAATTATTAGGATGATGTTGGTGGAAGAAAACTCATAGGCACAAAACATGTTGAGGAAACAATGGAAAAGGTGAAGATTATACAATCCCATATCAAAGCATCTCAATGTAGGAAAAAGTGATATGATGATAACAGAAGGAAGGATCTGGAATTTCAAGTATGAGATCATGTTTTTCTGATTGTATCTCCATGGAAGTGTGTAATACAATTCAGTAAGAATGGTAAATTAAGTCATTGGTATATTAGAACTTGCGAATTTCTAGAATGAATGATAGTTTTATCTTACCATTTGGAAATTCCTCCATGTCTCTTAAAAGTTCTAGATGTGTTCCATGTATCACTGATGATAAAATAAAAGACTAGCCTAATGTATGTACTCACCTATGATAAAATAGAACTGGAACCCATTATATATTATTGTAAAGATCCTTTCAAGATTCATGATACCATAGAACAAGTGATGAGAAAATGGATGAATCATCTGTAGAATGTTCTGCGAAGAAACCATAAGATGGAAGAAGCTACGTTGGATCCTGTGGAACTTATGATGTAGAACCACCCAAATCATTTTATGAAGTGGTATTATAGAATGTTTGAGGACAAAATCTTTTTAATGAGGGATTAAAGTAATAACCCATGCTTCTATAGTACATTTATTTTTGAATAATGAAATAGCTTGCACTGTACGCAACTTCATGTTCTAGCATACCACGACCAGTCAAACTATCTGTTATGAATAGTAATACCCACATTATGAAAGTATATAAATTTTATTTTTAAAAATGGACTTCATTGTTTGATTTGGAATATCAAAATTAGCTCAGGGTGAATTATTGGTATTTTTATGAAAACATTCAATTTTTGTTGAATAGTGAAAACACTACATTATTTTTTAAAAACAACTTTTATTTAAATAAATATATATCTTATCTAAATATGTTTGTCAAAATAGATACATAATACCTATATAATTCAATGTAATTCATTGGATATATTTTATAATAAGATTAGATGTATAAAATTATATTGAACTTTTTAAAGTCTTTTACCGACCTTCTAGGAATGTTAGAAAATTTGCATAAAACATAATTTTAACAATTATTTGAATTGAATTTCAAAAATTCGAGAGAAATTTTTGACATCAGTAAGTAAAAATTAGTTCAATAGGATAAAAAGAATTTTTGTGAATAGTAACTTTTAATTTTATTTTCCACGGTTAAAAGTAAATAGGTACTTAAATGTAAAAATGATAATATAATTACTCTAAAACATGTCTTAATTCTATTGGATATGTGTATTTCGACCAAAATCAACCTTAGGAATAGAATATGATCCTCTTTGATCAACATGGATTAGATTAGGGCATTTATTATTATTTAATTTAAAGAAGAGTTAAAAGTGTTAAATTAAAATTTTTATAACTACAACATTATTAATATATGGTTATAAATAAGATAAATTCGAATATAAATATTGATTATAATTCTAAAATGATTTCCTATGTAGTGGTATTTTTTTTTATAAATTTTAGACCATAAATATATAAATTTATTTATGACACAATGATGATACAATAATTACCATATTAATGAATGATTAAAATAATTGATATTATAAATTTCCAAATAAATGTAAACTGAGACTTTTGATGCATTCCACTAATTTTTTATGTCAATATTAAATTTTATGATTGTTTTAATTTATTTTTTTCAAAGTAATCATGTTTTTTGACATTCACAAAAACAAAATACCAAATAGTGTCAATATTGACTTTTATAAATGGTTTTTAAAACAAATACTATATTATTAATTGATATATTTTTCAAAAAAATATGAGGTTCATCAAAAGGACATAGATAAAGGTATATATTTAAATAATAAACCACTCGGGGTTCTCTTGTGTTTTTATAGTATGTTATTAACAATTTATTTTAATAATACATGAATACATGGTAAAAGTTAAACTATTTAACTGTAAGTTAAATCTAAAATATAAGGTTAATATGGTGAAATAAACTTATCTAGAACCAATTTTTTGTGATTTTATTATCCATACCCAAATTATCCTCAACATAAATCCCTTTAGAGCAATTATAAACTGAAAAGGATTTTATAATAAAACAATATTTCAAACTTTTCCTAAAGTTATCTTCACCTCTCTTATAAAATGGTACATCCCCTTATCTTAATTTCACACCTCCAAATCCATTTTGATCGGCCTAAATCTACTCAAATATCCTCCCAAATACCCTACCATAATCCTAGAGTCCTTTTCTTTACCAGAATCCAAACTAACGAGCCCTTTTCATCAAATCAAAAGGAAGAACCAGAAGAAGTGGTAACGATTTCATCACCTATTTCAAAGATATTTTCATCTTCCAGTTCCTCTTTCAATTATTGTCCCATACAAAAATAATAAATCCATTACCTTATACAAAATGTGATGTTATTATAAATATATTACTACCATATTAATTATTCTATCCATTCTATGAATGAAAAAACCACCATACTTGCGTACGTATGGATTACCGTCTCCATGTTGTGGTGTAGTTTTTTATTAAACTCTTAATTATTTGGATGGGTATAATAATGAGTAAAATTGATGTAAATAACAAATATCACATGTTAATGACTCTATATATATACTATATAACATCCAGTTACATATGATTATACAATAAATAGAATGATATTTTTTCTCATGCATAGGTACAGATTACCATCTCCACGAACACGATGATATTCATTACCATCATAACCATTCAAAAATAATTTCCATTTTATGATTTAAAATATTGTTCAAGAACATAATATCATTCTGGATATGCAAAAAATGCATCTTACACCTAACAAAGATGTCTTATTTACCAAAACCAATAAAGGAAAATGAATATATTAACACCTGAAAAAATGATACTACTGAAATATTATTAATAAAGCAATATAAGAAGATAATATATGATATAATATTTATGTATTTGGTTCTTTTATAATTTAATAACAATTATTAAACTAAAATAAAAGAGGTTAACATACCCTCAACTATGGAAAAGTACAAAGGGTTAATTTTCAGTCTCTTTACTTATCCGAGGTTGTTTATACTTAAGTATCGAATGTGAATTTTTTATCATCCACATCCATGATTTTTTAAAATTTATTTCATTTTTTTACTATTTTCTAGAACAAGGACTAAATTAATTTATACCGATATTTGAATTTATGTATAATTTTTTGAAATGAATATTTCCTTCATTTTCAAAACAAGGTATTTTTTGACCTTTTTGACAATTTTAGGTAAGAATATTTTTTAACATATATGGAGGATGTGGATATTTTCCACTATTATAACACCTTCAATGCTTCCCTAAAAATATATTAAGAATATTTTCAATATAAATGTTTTCACTTATAATTACGTGACATTTAAATGATTTTAAAATTTAAAGAGATATTCCTATCCAATTATTTTTATTTCATCTATATCAACATACTTGGAAGAATTTTACGCTAGTATGAAGTTGATTTATTACGATAAAATCATCGATAATATATTGATGGTTTTGTGATATGTTGACTGTGGATGTGTTTTTTATACCATTCATGGTTTATGGTTAAAGTATTAACATTTTTTATGCTAGTTTTAAGATGAGTGATTATGTTACGTTTCAAACTTTTCATATGAGTAATTTATTAGTAATAGTATGTGATGGGTGGAGCCCGCTATAGCTCCTCGATTAATTGGTAGGTCTCATGAGACAAACTAGTTTCATGGCACAAGGACTTGAAAAAATCTTTTTTTAGTCTTGGCATGAAAAATTGACTATGTGCTTATGATGTCTGATATTATGCATTCCATCTTTTGGAAATTACCAATTGACATTAAATGTGATTATTTGACTAGTAGAATATCCATGTGAATAAGTAAATGGAATTATTTGTTTTAAATTTTATATATTATGATAATTTTTATGTTTAAATGGCTTATGTTTTTGTCTTAAACCTTGCCTTAAATGTTTATTCATATTTATAAAGGTTTCCTCTATAATGTTATCCTTAATGAGAATCTGAGCTCACCCCATTCTTATGTTTTATTTTTCATATGATGTGTAGAAGAATATAATGATTTACCTGTGGGGATATGCTATGTGATATGAGTGTGTTCAAAGTAGACATAATTTTCATGTTTTTTTATTTCATAATGTAATTTAAAACTTATATATGTACCTAGTACTTCCATGGCTACTAAACTAATTGGTCTTTCAAGATTTGATCTCTTGTGACCATGCTAATGATTTTTAATAATTCACTGATATTGGTTAACTAGGGTTGGGGCATTACAACATAAGATTCGTTAAATTCACAATTGTTTTAGAAATAAATAATAAAAAAACAACCCAATATAGACATGGTTCCATCACAACAAAGAAGGAATCATGAATATAAGTAGTCATATATCATATTCAAATAAGGATAGGGTTCCAAAATAATGATAACATGAAAAATGATAAAATAGAACACTAGATAAAACTACCCATAATCATTAACTACTAATAAATAAATGAAATATGTCTTTGAATAAACTATAGGACCATAAAATGAAAAAAATCTAACTATATAAGAATATAGAAACACATGATCTAGTTAACGACACACACTGATGTTCAAATCACAATTCTTCTAACTAACCCAAAATAGTCAAATTCTAGTGAAAACCACTACAAAACCTTTGTGACAAGAATTAATAGTTGTTCAGGAACAGTGTCTGAACCAAATATCATAAAATTCATATCTTCCACTTAGTAACCTATTTCCCATGACTAAAATTCTCAGTGAAATATATGATCATGAGGTCGATGTCTAACAAAAAATGCATAACCATAGTAATCATAACTCGAAACACAAGAAAATTAATATACACATATAAAAAAATTGCCCATGTAATATAAAAGAGAATTAATACACAAGGTTAAAAAAAATAGTATCTTATTGAGGTAAGAACCCATAAAAATGTTAAATAAATCAAAGGAAAATATAAGGGTTTAATACAAAATGAATATTTGAAAACCGATGTGTCAATATAAAATTAAACACTAAAACATATATCGATAGTCAAATTTATTTCAACTTTATCTAATTACACTTGAATAATTTCATAAAAATTGATTTAAATTGCACACCGAATTAAAAAACATTTCTAGTACAGCCTTAAACATGGAAGTGTTTCTTAAAATAAAAAACATGGCTAATTTAAAATCATTTTCATTGAGTAATTTCCCTAATGCCAACAAGGAATTGTTTACATGGGGTAAATATCATAAAATTATCAAAATACAATTTTTAATCTAATCAGGAACCCTCTTTATGAACCATTTTGATGCCAACACGATATATTAAAATAATAATCTCATTAAAACATACTATTCAATATTTAAATACTAAACTAGATTATTATCTACCCACTATATTTAAAAACATTTCAAAAGACAGCTAGAAATTTAAAAAATAATATTATCATTTGAAAACAATCTATTTAGACATTTAAATAATTACTTTCCAAGAGAAACCATTAATGATAATCTAAAAACATAATAATATTTTTAAATTATAGAAATTATGACACATAAATTTTATAATTCCTATAAATGAATTTATAAATAACAATAAAATTTTGATTTAAAAAAAATAAATAATAGTTTATAAAACTCTATATGGAAGATGCCTAAATAATTTCATAACATTTCACCTCTAACTAAGACAACACACATGTGGAAAACAAGATCTACTATCCTAGACACCTAAAACCCAAATATTTTACCCACATAGAATCCTAACATTGGCCAAAATAGAACTAGAGTTCATGGGGTTCTAAAATGAAGATATAATATTTATATATATGTATGGAAAGAAAGAAATTGTAGAGATTATATTAAATACCCCAAAATAACATGGAAACCAAGAAAGAATAAAATAAATCAAAAGAGAAAGAAAATAAATATACTCCTTGAGTTTCAAGGGTTGGTCAAAGTGTATAGAGGATTAAAGTCGCGAAAAACACTTAAATCCAAAGAGGGAAATATGGAAATTAATAAAATTTATTAACATGGACAAGATTCATGGTTGGGATACATGGATTTCAAAATCGTTTACCAACCATGTTCAACCCACAACATAATCCTGGAGAAAATTCACTATTTGGACACATGATTTTATTATATGTGAGCCAAATATTTTCTAATCTATACCTATAATAATGAGGATTTACTACTACCCATAGGGTATTTCATGATTTGGAAAAAACATGTGGCTGACCTCACAATAACCTAAATCATCGAATATCTTATACAGAGATCCACACATTTTTTTCCAATTGGGAATTATCTATAAAAAATCAATGTCAAAATGAAATGCCCACCCATATAGGAATTGACCTGTTAGTACTATATATGTTTGATAACCACGCTACTACAAAAATCCTCCTCAATGTTGATATTTCATCCTAACACCAAATGAAACTCAAAATATCTAATGAAAAGTTAATAAAATTTTAAAAAGCAATATATTGACAATGAGGTGTCACAAACTCCCCACCTGGGTATTTTATACTCCCAAAAATACAATGGTCTTATAAAATACAAGATTAGTGAAATATAAAAAATTATCGATCATAAAAGAAACACTCGATGAAAATGAAACATAAAGATAATGACTTAAATCCACAAAACCAAAAGATAAATCCAACACATTCTCTAAAAATTTTTCCAAGAAAAAATAAAATATGACCACTTGCAGGAATTCATAAAATTAATGGGGGACCAAAAATAGTCTCCCCACCATTATAATTTCTCTAACATAGTGGAATAAATAGTATTCCACTATGAAATGAACACATTAATAATCAAGAAACCATGAAATAAAGACTATCTAATACAAAAATCACTTCCAAACTAATATGAAGAAAGAAATACCATAAGAATCCTCAAAATAGTAGGATGATAACTCTAATTTGTTTATGACACATATGGGTGTCCAAGGTTTAAAAACTAAATCAACCACACATAGTGCATCCCAAATGAAAAAAAACATTAGAAAGAATAGAAAACACAATTATTTAAGTATACACGAACATATATATATCCATCATTCATGGAATATATCATATAAATAAAATTCTTCATATGATAAATATAAGAATGGGTTTATCCTATTATATCAAGTAAGGTTGTACTAAAAAACAGCTCACGTAAAAAATAAAAATCATATTCAACAACCAAAAACTCAATAGAGGTTTGGTGTAGGGGAACATTCCATGAAAAAAATTAATTATTTGAAACTACATCCTCAAGATGCATTAAAAAGGTTGACCCTTAATAAGATCATTAAAACAATCATTGATATTCCTAAAATAATGATTAATCCCATAAAAGGAAATGTATCTCAGTCAAATATCCTCAAAAGTATTAAACACAGTACATTTATTTATAAACCAAGTTGTAAAACATAGAAAGTTGATAGAAATGGCTAAATAGAAGAAAACACTTTGAGATTAAAGAGATTAAGGATTATCAATCTCTGGATACCTACAATAGAAACAGAAGAACGATCATTTCATCCCATGAGATAGAACCCTTTCTCAACGCTCTATCCCAACATTATAATTCTTCTTACTCGTCATGTTATCCTTATAACCATCATATCTCTATTTAATGTTATATGGATCTACAATAATACTAGGAACATTTTCCCTAGATTGGGAAACCTCCATTCACATTTATTACCATACAACCTATTCAAAAAAACATCATAACTAATTAAATTATTGTAGTTTGAAAATCTAGGTGAATTTTTCCATAAAAATAATTATATATTTGAATCATTGGAGAATAAGATCAGATAAAATATGGCCATTATTGGATAGTTATTAGGATAGTCCCTCATTGATCGTTCATTGTTATGTCATCCCATATGATGAAGCACTGACTCTACTTTCACAACCTTGTGAAAGAACCATTTGATGAACATTATCCTAAAAATAACCCAAGGAGTTACTTTATGCAGTAAAGAAAGAATAGTCCAATACCACCATACATGGATAAAATTCATATCTATTATATCAACAGATCTTAACATTTAAGCATCTAGTATCCTAAGAGAATTTAGGATCACATAAATTTCTTCTAATGACATCACTTTTTCTACCAACCCATGATAACCAATGATCAAATGAATATGCTAATTCCAAAATTCCTAATGAGATTCAAGTATATGAAAGGTTCATATTATATAAATAAAAAAACATTTAAACCATTAATGGGGACAATAAGAAAACATAAACAACATCAATTCATTTCATAAAAAATAATCAAAAATATTTCATGACAAACGAGGAATCAAAAAAATAGGCTTTAAAATGTGGTTCAAAACATTCAGAGTAAAATAAATTAACCTTTGAAGCAAGAATTATAATAATGGAATTTTTAAATCACCATCAATTAATGATTAACATAAAAAACAATCAAACCAATTCCTTAAAAAATAACATCATTGTATGATAATATAATTCCCATACAAGGTAGATCTGAAAACAATAAGAAAAAATTAAATTTATGTTTGAAGACCATTCCCCCAATGATTGATCATTGAAACACATTTTTCATTTCATAATTAAATTTTCCCTAATTTAGAAACATTATAAATTACGTTATCTGCAAATGCTATCACTTTATTAACACTTTTTTTGGGAAATCCCTAAGATGAAATTCAGAAACATATAATAAATCCTTGTTTTGAAAATAATAATTTCAAAAAATACCAATATTTGTAAAAAAAATTATAAAAAAGACAATAAAAGTTACTAAAAATTAATACTAACATGGTTCATAAGGATAACATCATCAAAAGAAAACAAAACACTCAACAATCCACTCCGGCCAATAGAAATCATTTTTGGAGAAATCTAAAATATAGAGGAGTCAAACATGAAAATTGAGTTATAGATAGTGTTGTATATAGTTTTTCAACATGCATTGTTATACCAGGTTCCAACAATGAATCTCACTCTATAAAAGAGGAGAACTCAAAAATATGTCCACCACACAATTTCTCAATCCATACGAGAGATCCATGCATATCGTGTTCTCCTTCATTATCTCCATAAAATCTAGAGGAAAACACCATCATCAGAGACATAATGGAATGTGATCAAAACAAAACAATTCATAAATTATCATAGTAAACCAGAATTCACCAATCCAAACCAATATCAATTTAATGTTTGTGGTTTGGGATGAAAAGATTTGGCTAGACTCTCCCCACCCATACATATGAACCTCTAAAAAATTATTCTACTTTATACTATGATATTCCCAGAAAAGGTATATAGAAGATTATTTGCCTCTTTTGAATAAACTTATACCCATTTGAACCATTATGTAATGAACTGACCAAGGCTAACATTGAAAATGACACTTCACCTCACCCACCAAAAAGGCCTTAAGGGTTTTGTAAATTTCTAATGGATGGAAACCACTTCCTAGGCATCAGAAAAGCTAGATGGGGAATGTTTTTTTTCCAAATAATAGATAAAATATAACAGAAAACATAAATATAAATCCAATATAAATTTACATTTCAAACAATTCATAACCTACTAAATTGATCAAACATATTTGATTTGTATAATCCTCATTCAGAAATAGTAGGATAAAATTTGGAAGAAGGTATAACCATATAAAAATGATAATTGGAAAGAAACATGATCCATTCATGAAACATGTCCATCCATCCACTAGGTTGACACCACCACCCAACTCACCCCATGGTGTCCACAAGGCATAAATGACATGTCGAACTAAATACCTTGAACATGAAATTTGTACATGTTAGACAAAATCATTGAATGTCAACAACACCCACCGAAACTATTTAAATAATTTCATTTGTTAATTTGTCAAAATTATGTTGATCATAAAGTAAAAAAATGGATTCTCACTTATTGTTTATGAAAATACAATGAAATTCTATAATGATATTCTAATACATTTCTCATTTTATCCTAAACCTAATAAAAAATATTTAAGAACACACACCATGTTCTATGTTGTTTCAAATGAAAAATTAAATTAACATTTTCCAAAAATAACCCACATGATGAATTTAAATGAAAACAACCACCTTATATAATTTTATCATCCAAAGCCATAATTAATATAGAAAAAAAAATTTATATCAAATGAAAAGCTCCCACAAAAGAGTATTTATATTCTTACACAGGTTTTCTACTATCACTCAAATCAAATTTTCGGAAGGAAATGATCAAATACAATGATGTTACATGTAAAAAAATATACACCATGCATATGAAAAGGAATATATATAATATATACAAGAACATGGTTCTATTACAACAGGATCAGAGGAAATGGAATAGACAAATACGGGATAAAACTACCACTAATCATTAACATAACATCATGCACTCGAATATGTCAGGGGTTTTTATATTGGATCTATAATTGTTCATGCATAATAGAAAATAAGGCAATACAAAATTAATAACTAGTTACTTGAACGAGTAAAATATCAAACCACAATTCACCCAAATCTCTCACATAATCCTCATTGCGATGAAATCCTTCTCCAAGGCCATTGTTCTTAGGATGTATAGAGGGTCATTAATGGCCTGTTAACCAATTTTCATAAATATTTATATCTACGACTTAGTACATAGTATCACATGACCAAAAAAGGATGATAGGATTAAGATCAGGTGAACCAAGTCTAATACATATGGAAGAACAACAGATAACATATCACCTAACAACCATCAAGGAATCAACCCATATAAAAAATCCACAAATGATAAAGCTAATAACATTCCCAGAGAAGGGGAGAAAATAATACTCACATATCAAAAATTATCCCACATAAAGGGTAAAAATTCAATATGCAATCACATTGTTTCACAAATAGTCACTATTTAAAAATATAACTACCAACCGATTCGTTAATAATAAAACATGGCTGAGGATTCCAAGCCCTTTAAACATTCACAAAATACCAATTTCTAAATTTATTATTGAAGTATGGAAATCATACAAACCATTTAAAAATGAAAAAATTTCTACCCTTAAACATGGTCGTCTTTATTTTAAATGAATAACATTGTCAATGCCCAGGTAATTACATTGATTCAATAAAGAAAATACACTAAGGTATTTTTAAATTTGGTGAATCATGTACATGTTTAACATTGAATTTTCAAAAAAAAACAAGAACTACTATTACAATCCGTTTCGAGTTCAACACATCAAATTAAAAATATTCTCATTAAAAATATATTTTAATCTATACTAACTAAAATAAATTAAAATCTACACACATTATTTAAAACAATTTCAATGTCAAACTCGAATAAAAAAAAGAATATCTGCTAAAAATTCCGTTTAAAAAATTAGAAGATATAACTTATACGAAAAAAACACTATTCCAAGATCAAAAAAAATTAAATGGTTTTAAATTACCACAACTATAGAATATATGTTATGAAATTTATAAAATTTATTTAAAATTTCAAAAAATTAAATTCCAAAATCAGACAATAGTATTGAAATATCTACTTGGAATAAGTTAAATCAATGTCAATCCAATATCACTTAGTGGAAACAAAACACTTATGAATAATAATTGAGTCTAAAAACCCTATACAAAAACATAAATGTTGAGTCCACATGAAATCCTAAAATTTCTAGTAGGATAAAATGGGTTTATGGTAGTTTTAAAGAAAAGAGATATGATAAATAGAATGAAGGAGATGTAATGTGTGGAATAAACACCTAAAACCCAATTTTAAATCAGTAATAGAAGGTGATGAATTGATTAAATATGATAGTTGAGATCCCCCTTATGTTTCAAAGGTTTATCTGATATGAATGAATGAGAGGTCTGGTGAACAAACCATGAATTAGAATTGGGAAAATAATAAATTCAAAAAAATATAATCTCTTATACATGATCAATTTTGTGGAAATTTTTTCCAAACTGTGCAGTAACTATGTATTTTGTACTACCAATGAAAATATAACCTTTATAGTTTCTCCACATAGTTTTAAAAACCATATAGAAATAATATGTTGACCTTTTACTAGTCTATAGAGGTTTAATAGTTAAAACTAGTGCGCAACATGGTTTTGAAAAACATTGTGACTCGCCTCAAACACAACCAATTCCACACATGGATTCTGGTGGAATCAGTATGGTTTGAAAAACATTACAGAACCCATAAAAAATGGATCTTTTAAAATCACATGACCACCTATATGAGCATGAAATGTTTCGTATCGACCATACTAGCTAATTGTGATCCTGCCAAAAAAGCAAGAAAAATGATAAATTCTACCTTGAATCCAATAAAAACTAAAAAACACTCTAGATAAAAAAATAGTAAATATCAACATGTTGATATGCGGGGTGCCACATTCCACATTTATGTAATAATGTATCTTTTTGTACATAAAAAAATCATATAACATGGATTTTTTTTATATATCCATGGTTCCATAATACTTGGATGAGAGGTACTATCATCCCATGAAATACATTTTCAATACAGTCAACTATTGGAATCGGTAATTCCTCAAACAATCCATAAAGATCTATAGTGATATTATCACTACCAATAACATGAATGGAGTTCTAATCATATATATAGAGATGATATATGTCAATATGTTATTAATTGTTTGATTTAATGAATAATAAATTTTAATCCATTCACCAAACATTCTCCATAATATAGAATTGATCGACAATTCATAGTGAAATATTTCCTTTCCTACCAAAATATCGAATCCCTACCCCAAGAGATACCGAAAATAAAAAATATTCACCCATGCGTATGTACAATAGTTACCACCTCTATTTAACATTTGTGCACTACATACATTTAGTTTTAACAATAAAAATAGGTATATATTGATCTAGATTATTTCAATCTCGATTAATGATAGACATATAGATTTCTAACTCGACCACATATAACTAGCATGCCAATGTGTGGGATAAGACACTCTAAAAAACACTTGTATCCATCTTGATCAATGCCTGAAATATAATATTATAAGAGAACATTCCATTAGATATATGGTTTCCCCATTCTAAAACAAAAATAACCAAAAATTCACTACGAATATCCTCATGAATCTAGATAATATTATCAGACATATCATTAGAGTTTAGGTGATATTCGATACTCAACATCATCTAATAAATCAAAAACCATTATATAATCTTTCAAAATCCTAATGTTAAATAGGTGTCTTCGTATAATATTATAATTATAGTTACCTTATGATGTCATCATATAACTCAGACATATATGTTTTCCAACACATTTAAATATAGTCTCTCAAATTGTAAATATGTGTTGACCTTTTTATAGGTAGATAGTCCACACCCACAATGTATCCTAGCACTATAGGATTTTGGGTAGTATAAATACATCCCAACTCATTCAACTATAATAATAGGAAAATAAGGGGTTTATTTATTCCACATGGTATCTGATTCTCTACCTTTATCCTTGTCCACAAAAGATTGTGAGTGATAAAACATGTGATTTTTATATTTATATATAGAAAATAATGATTTATATCATGGTATATCATGATTTACTCTTGATGCAACACTCATCGTGATGTAGGAGAGTCCATTATCATCTTTTATATCATGGATATTCGAACCAAATCCCTTAAATGAATGTATAACAACTTTTTAATTTCATGATACCATCCCTAATCTAGATAATGTCCCATGTTTTATTTATGTTTCACAAGTAAATCCGAGTTATTTCTAGTTCTCATTGACCTTATCCATAAAAATATATTACAATAAATTTGGTTATGGTTACAAAATTTTAACCCTTGAAAAGATCAATCTACCAATTAGTTTTCTTACACATAAATGGTCACTCATCACTGTATGTTGGTATTCTCTACCCTAGTGGAATACTAACAAGATGATTTTTAATGATAATCACCAATCCTAGAGAATATTCCATCTCAAATATCATGTTATAGAGATAATCAACCCAACACCTCTAAAATATGTTAATGTACTAGTAGAATAATATATATTACAAGATCCTATATTCATTACAGAAAAATAATATAGAACCCAATAGATAATGGAACTAACATATCACTGCATGAACCATATCCAATAGATCTAATACATGGGTAAGGTATTTTTACTCATGGGTTATAGTTCAAGAGACCCATAAGTTTCTACCCAATCACAAATAATTGTGAAATATCCTATAGAAATACCTAGGATATCATAAAAATATTATATTCAGAAAATTTATCTAGAAGTATTAGAATCACTATTGATGTCAACCACATAATTATTTCATAGAGGAACTACTCACAACAACTAAAATATTGAATATTTTTTCAATTATTTGCAATCCATGACATTAGGGATTCAAATAGGGGGTAATATTAGATTAATAACATATAATATCAATATATGGGAAGAAAAGTCATAATCACCAAAACAGTCTAATTACATGCTGAAGACATCATCTCCTTTAATTTTTATAGGTAAAAAAGATCCATTCCTCCGAGAGAATATGTTGATGAATGTTCACGTCCAAAATCCAAATGTATCATATCATCTAAATTTTATAAAGACTATTTTCTTGAAGCATTATAATTAAAATTTACTGGTTCTTTCCTTACATCTCCCTGGTCTATAAATATACCAGCATGACATCTAAAAACACCTTAATAAAGAAGTCCCTAGAGGGTTGAAAAATAACATTCATGTTGTGTTTTAATAATAATAATGAAATATTAAAAAGAAATGGATCCATGTGGTATTCATATAATCAATACCTTCTCCAAAGTACTAAATTTATAATATATTTCACATTAACACATAACTAATTGTAAATAGATCGAAATTTGATGTAAGAAAACCATCATGGTTCTTTTTTATAGTGAAATAAATTATTTATCCTAACTAAATAAATACAAATTATCTAATGTAAAATGATTTAATTTCTTATACTGTATGAAAAATTTGAGGATACCATCTTTCTTATTGGATAATACAGTTAGATAACCCCTAGTTGAAATACTTAGTTGAGTTAAACACAATTCCTCCATGTCCTTTGCTGATAAATTTTTATATTTCATTTCTAATGGTTCCATATGATAATTGGTAACAAATATTGGCTTGACAAACCAAATTAAATTATTCACAAACTAAATCCCCCTTTCTTTAGGGTGTCATGTGATATCATTCAAAAGAAAATCCTAAAAGTTGTATGTCATTGTATAAAAAAGTAACTATAAATATATCATAGTCAACTATATAAACCATACCATCCCCCAATTCTCTAATGACACATATTGTAATGATATTTTATCCTAAATTATCTAGATTGAAATTCCACTATACCATAAGGACATAATCCTCTCACAAATTGATGTTAAATGTTACAATCCTCAAGTAGACATCGATGTAATCTATGAATATTGTTAGTAAATTCATCCAAATAATAATATAAATTATTATTATATATAAAAAATTGAAATATTATAGAATTTTATAAATAATAATTGTGAAAAAACATTTTGGGAACACTTAAAAATGATCCAACCTCTTATCATGTTGTGTATTTTTCATAAACACCTCTAGAGAAAAAATACATTATCGAGAAAAAAATATATAGTAGTGAGGTAAATATAAAAAAATGGGACACCCATTTTTCAAAGAATTTCATATATATAACTGATATAAAAAACACTCAAATTATGATAGAATGTCCCTCTACTCTATGATATTGAACATGGCCTAAATCAAATAAAATTCTTATGTTACTTCCGCGATCCAAACTCAATAATCCATATCACATTTAGGGAATTTAACCCTAATATATCTAGGGATGTTAATTAACATGATACACTCTAACAACTTCATTATATTACCTATGATATGATTCCCTATTATCAGTATGTGGTCGACCGATTAATTATATAAATCATAAATTTTCATAGAACCTCTACCTCAAACCATGTGAGATATCAAATTTCGAAATAATTTTAGATGCTATATCAAACAAAATTAACAATGAGACTTCAAAAAAAAATACAAGTTCTAAAAAAGTTTAATAGTTTTCTATAAATATAGCACATTGTGGAAACTCATCTGATATATATGAGGGAAGAACCCCTACTCAGTTATGATTATTTCACTCTAACATGTCTTATCCAATCCTACTACCTATTTGCACCACTGTTAGAGGCTCCGAAAACACCGGTATAATGGACACCAATTGGCTCATAGAATAAGGTAACAATACATGATTTATTTTCCTCCAATAATACAATCATAATAGGGAGGCTATTGAGGAACAAAATTTTGTATGACCCCAATTTAATGACTATTACATTACACGTCACGATTAATTAGATACTAATATCAAATCTATGGCCCATTAGGTCCTTATCCCCATCCAATAATATCGAAAATCATAAAAATGTATAAAGTGTATCTTATATTCTACCAAAAAGATCATTCTACTATAAAATTGTGTCACCCCAAGCTTCCACAAAACATTTCCCTTTGAATAATACAATAACTTTTTTGTACTCGACTTCGAGTTCAAACACACCACAACCAATCAAACACTCCATTGTGAATAGTAATAACCTATTTTTAAAATTATATAAATTTCATATTTCAAAATGGACTTCATTTTTGGATTCGGAATATCAAAATTTTCTTAGGGTGAATTTTTGGTATTTTTCTGAAAATATTCAATTTTTGATGAATAGTTATTAAAACCGCGTTATTGTTTTAAACAGATTTTTTATTTTAAAAATTATTTATTTTATTTAAATTTATTTCAGGTAAAATTAAATACATATTACATATATAATTTTAATGTAATTCATGGGATTCATTTCATAATAAGCTTAGATATATAATAATTTTATTGTACTTTTTACTATCTTTTACCCCACTCCTAAGAGAATTTTAAAATATGCATAAAAAATAATTTTACAACTTATGTGAGTTGAATTTCAAAAATCATAGAGTCATAGTTAAAATCATTAAGTAAAATTTGGTTCAGTAAGATGAAAATATTTTTTGGTGAATAGTAACTTTTGACTTTTATTTACCACGATTAAAAGTAAATAGGGTAATTAGGGGTAAAAATGATATCTTAATTACCCTAAAACATGACCTAATTATATTGGATAATTTTAATTCGACCCAAAAAACACTAGGAATAAAATATGAATCCTTTGGTCCACTTGGATTAGATTAGGACAGTTATTATTTTTTTAAAGAAGAGTTAAAAGAGTTAAATACAATGTTTAATAACTAAACCATTTTTAATATGGGGGTTAAACACAATATAAATTAGACTATAAATATTCATTATAAATCTAAAAATATTTATACATAATGGTATTTTATTTATAATTTTTAGAGATTAAATAATTTAATTTATTAATGACACAATGATGATGTAGTAAGTCTATTATTAATGAACTATAAAAATAATTGATATTATAAATATCCAAATAAATGTATGTTGAGACTTTTGATGAATTAAACTATTATTATCAGTTAATATGAATAGTTAGGGTTTGATAAGTAAATTTTATTTTAAGTGATAATGTTTTTATGGCTTTCAAAAAAATCAAAAACTAAAGTGTCAAAATTGACATAATTGTGTTTTCAAAACAAATACTATATTATTAATTGATATAATCTTTCTAAAAATATATGGTTACTCCAAAGAACTTATATAAGGTTATATATATTATTAATAAACCACCTAGGATTCTCTTTCTTTGTTATAGTAGGTTTATTAAACATATAATATATAAATACAAAGAGACATGACGTATGTCAAACTATTTAACTAAGAGTTAAATCTAAAAGATAAGGTTAATATGGTGACAAAACATATCTAAAACCTATTGGTTTAAAGGTTTTAGACCCATCCCCACATTATTCTCTAAATAATTTATTTTGGATCCATTATAAACCGAAAATTATTTTATTATAAAATAACATTTCAAACATTTACTAAAGTTACCCTCACCCCTCTTATAAAGGGGTACTCCGCCTTCTTCTAATTTTAAACCTCCAAATCCATTTGGCTCTGCCAAAACCCATGAAGATATCCTCCCAAAATTAATCCATTAATTTTAGAGACCTTACTTTGGTCATAATGCCATCATAAGAATCGATGTTGATCAAATCAAAAGATAGAACTCGAAGAATAGGTAAATATTTCATCACTTCTTTCAAGTTCTTTTCTTCTTCCACTTCCTCATTCATTGTTGTTTCCATTCTAAAATAATATCTACAATATATTCAATATATTTTGAAGTTATTATAAATATTTTACCACCATATTCGGTATTCTAACCATACTATAAATGAAAAAGTCACCATACGTGGGTACGTACGACTTACCATCTCCACGTTGTGGGGTTGTTTGTTATTCAAAGACTTAATTATTTTGGATGCGTATAATAATTAATATAACTGATTTAAATAATAAATATAACATGTAAATGATATTTTATATATGTTATATCATCCGATTACATACGATTTCACAATCAATATAATGATATTGTCGCTTGTGTGTACGTACGGATTACCGTCTCCACGAATACAATGAGATTCATTCCCCATCGTAATCATTCAAGAATAATTTTCATTTTATGATTAAAATTATTGCTTATGAACATAATATACTTATGTATATTAATCAAATACATCATATCCATAAAAATGTGTCTTAGATAACCAATCATATAAAGTAAAACGAATCAGTAAACACCCGTAACTATGATACTACTGAAATATAATTAACAACGAAATATTATTGGGTCATATATTATATCATATATAGTTATTTTATAATTTAATAAAAATTATCTAACTATTATAAAGGATGATAATGTACCATATTCCAAGGAAAAGTACAAGTTAAGTGTTAATTTCACAATCTCTTTTTTATTTGAGGGTGTTTTTACGTAAGTATCTACCAGGACCTCTTTATCATTCACATCTGTGTTTTATTAAAAATGTAACTGAAAAAATTTATACTATTTACTATAATATGAGTTAGAGTTATTTATACCCTTATTTGTCCATATATGTTTTGAAATGAATCTTTCACTTATTTTCCAAACAAGGTCCTTTATGACCTTTTGGATTGAAGTAAGGTAAGAATGTATTTTTTAACATATACGGCGGGTGTGGCTATTTTACATCATTATATCATCGTCTAAACATCCCATAAAATCTTATAATAATATTTTCAAAATAAATTTTATCTTTTATATTTTTATGACTTTTAAATGATTTCAAAAAATAATGAGACATTTCTCTAAAAAAGTTTTTTTCAACTATTTCAACATCCATTGATGGATTTCAGGTTTGTTTGACGTTGATTTATTATGATACCAAACATACATATTTTATTGATGGTTTTGTGATATGTTTGAATTTGGATGTGTTGTTTTGACACCAATCATGTTTTATGGATAAAGTATTTACATATCATATGAAAGTTTTATTATGAATGTTTATGTTATGTTTAATCCTTTTCATATGAGGAATGTATTGGACTTAGTAAGTGATGGGTGGAGCTTGCTATAGATCCTAGATGCATCAGTTGGACTCATGAGAGAAACTAGTTTTTTGGCACAAGGCCTTGAAAAAATATTATTTGTAGTCTTATCACAAGGTCTTGACAATGTGGTTATAACGTTTGGCATTATGCATATCATCATTATGAATGTGGTTATTGATATTGCATGTGATTATTCGAATAGTATAACATCCATGTGAATAAGTAAATTGAATTTTTTTTATTATGTTGACATTTTTTTAAAAGGCTTTTGTTTCAGAATTATACATTGCCTTAAATATTTATTCATATTTATAAATGTTTCTACTGTATTGTTATACCTACTGAGCATTTGAGCTCACCCATTTTAATGTTTTATTTTTCCCAAGATGTGAAGAATTATTATATGGTTGACCAGTAGGGATAGGCTAATGATATAAGTGTGTTCAAAAGGGAACAAAATTTGGGTGATGTTTTTATTTCATGATGTAATGTAAAACTTATTATGTATCTAGTACTTCCAAAGATACTAAACTGATCGGTCCTTTGAGATTTGATCCCTTGTGACCATTCCAATGATATATAGTAATACACTGACTCTGGATAACTGGGAACATGGTGTTACCGTTTTTTTAGCGGAAGTTTCGTACAAACCATGGAAACTAGATTTAGAAAAGATCTGATTATAGAACATTACCCTAAGATATTCATTAGGGATTAATATAGAAGAAAATCCAAGAATTTTGGCATTATACAAATTTTATGAGTTTTATAATTAATACATCCTTGTTTGGATATGAGAAGGTAGAGGAAGTTCTAGAACATATGTACCTATGGGTTAAAACTGAAAACAACACTTTGAGATAGAATCGAACAGGAACTGGTGCACGTCAATGGGCCTTGCTGCACTATTGGTTAAAACATTCTCAGGAGATACGGATAGGATAATTCTCATTTTATTTATAGACCATTATGAAGGATTTATAACTATAAACATCCTAAAAGAAAACATTTTTATGATTATGGATTATATTTATAAATTGATCAATTTATGTTAATATTTTTACAAGTTTTGAATTAGGTATTTCAGTTCATGAAATAATCTAGTGTATTCCATTTTTTATAAATAGTGCACAATGGAAAGAATGGAAACTGTATCAATAAATGTAATACATGTATGGATTTCCCTCATAATCAAGATAATTATAGTACAACTAGTGAAGCAACTGGTGTAGATCAGCTCATCACCATACTGGGATAACTCACTGAAGTTATGAATAATAACTTTAACCGTATGGAGCACCATGATCCACAATATGGAGGATCAATGTTAGATCTATTAATGAGGAAACAACAACCAAAATTCAATGGGAGATTGAATCCATTAGTAGCTGATCAATGGATAAATTCTTTAGAGAAAATATTTCATACTTTGGGGGGTAGTGGAAGGGAAAAAGTTGTTATGGAAGATTATCGTCTCACGGGAGATGCAGATTAATATTTGTCTTTAATATAAAACAAGAAGGAAGATACAGAGGTATCAAAAATTGAATTTAGGGAGATTAAAGATTTTTTCTTGGAAAAATACTTTACTTGTCACTATTGAGGAGATATAGAAATCCAATTTCTGAGTTTGAGGAAAAAGGAGGATGAGTTTGTCGCAATGTACGAGACTGACATTACATGGCTATAATGGAATGAAACATATTATATATGTAACCTAGTGAGTAAGACTGATCAATTATTTTCTGGGTTAAAACTATTCCCCCTTTGAGAATTAGTCTCACAATCCTTCTAAATGTACAATGATATTGTATCGTGTGCTATCAAGACAGAAAAGGATTTCTTTATGTCATGTGAATTAAAAGCAATGCAAGGGAAAAAGAGATCTGGTGAACACTCTGGAGATGGAAATAAGGGGAAGAATTGAAAATTTGAATATCCATCCTAAGGTAATTGTGGGAAGAAACACCTCGATACTTTCCTGATACGAATATGAGTCTGTTACAAGTGTAGTAAAAAGGGCCACCATACTCATTATTGTAAGAGGAAGAAAGTGGGTTTCAATGTTAAATGTTACAATAGAAGTGAAAAGGGGCATTATGAAAATTAATGTCCTATACACCAAGTGAACTTACCTCAGAAAAGGACAAGGGATAATGACCATGCTTATGCGATCACTAATACAGTAGTTGAAGATTCAAAAGACATGGTGGCAGGTAATTTAATGGTTTCCTCAAGTGTAGACAATGCTTTTTTGATTCTAGATCATCTCATCATTTCATATCTTCCCAGTTTTCTTAGAAAATTTGATAATTTCACTTTTAATTAACAAGGGAGTTATCTGTCAAAACAGCTATGGAAAGTATCATCACAACAATTTTTTTTGAATCAGTTCTAATTAATGCATATAAATGTTCTTTATCTGCAGATGTCATCATTATACTCGTGATTGAATTTGATATAATCCTTAGAATGGATTGGGATTCAGACCAAAATGCGAAAATTTATTGTAATAAAAAGGTGGTTAAATTTTTTGCCGATGATAAGGAATACATTTTCATTAGAGTAGAAATGTCACCACTGAATTCTTATACAGATTCAGCCCCAGTAGCATTACTAAATTTAATTATTGGGGAAGATGTTAATGAAATAACTTTGGGTGAGGAACAGAATGGTCAAATAGAGGATGTGCTTATTGTGTAAGAATATTTGTATGTGTTTCCAGAGGATTTACCTTAACATGCTCCAAATCGAGAAATTGAGTTTTCCATTTATTTAATTCATGGTTGAAGGTTCATATCAAAGACCCGTTATAGAATGTCCACTATGGAATTAGTTAAACTAAAGAAACAACAAGATGAATTTAGTAACAAGTGATTTATTTTCCCTAGTGTATCTCTATGGGGAGCCTCTGTCCTTTTTGTTAAGAAAAAAGACAGATTTATGAGGTTGTGCATTGACTACAGGGAGGTTAATTCTATAATAATAAAGTACAAGTATCCCATACCACTCATTGATGATTTATATAACCAACTTCATGAAGCTCAATATTTTTCAAAGATTAACCTTTGATCTGGATATCACCAATTGTGTCTGAAGAAGGAAGACATTCTAAAAACTGCATTTCGAACTAGGTATAGGCATTACGAGTTTACAATAATGCCTTTTGGGCTGACTAATGCAACCTCTATCTTCATTTATCTATTGAATAATGTTTCTGAAGAATATCATGATGACATTGTAGTTGTATTTGATGATGATTTTCTGATATACTAAAAAATCATCTAAGATAATGAAAATCACTTTTTCTTTATCCTAAAGACTCTTAGAAGATATAAATTATATGGATGTTTAGAAATTGTGAATTATGGATTCAAGAGATTTTTTTCATTGTCCGTATTGTCTCTAAGGATGGAATCTTTGTTGATCCTTCTAAGACAAAGGCAATCCAAGAATGGCCAACACTGAAAAGTATAATTGAGGTACATACCATTATTGGATTAGTAGGTTATTATAAGTTTTTTCCAGAATTTTTCCTGATTGGAAAAACCATTAACCAATCTCACACGTAAAGGGGTTAAATTTGTTTGGAAAAAAGAGTGTGAATAATGTTTCTAAGAACTAAATAGAATATTATTCAATCCAACTACATTGAATCTACCATTGGGGAATGATGAGTTTTTTAATTATAGTGATGCTTCAAAGAATGTACTTGGTTTTGTACTTATGAAGAATGATAGATTTATTGACTATGCATCACGATAGCTACAATTTCCTGATCAAAACTATCTGACTCATGACCTTGAGTTATTAGTTGTAATAATTTCTCTATAAATATGGAGACATTATCTCTATGGTGAAAAATATGAGATTTATACTGATCAAAACAGGTTGAAGTATATTTTATCACAAAAAGAACTCAACAAGATGCAAAGGTGATGGCATGATCTACTCATGGATTATAATTTCACTATACTATACCACATGGGAATGAAACATATGTTGGCAAATTCCTTGAGCAGAAATAATCATGGTGTTTTGAACAAGATGATAGATGAATACGATCCTATTTTTATTGATCTAGTAAGGATGGATATGGGAATAACCATAGAAGGTGAAAAATCAATCCTTTATCAAATGGTTTCCAAACCATCCTTACCAGAAAGGATAAAGAGTTCTCATATTGATGATTAATAGATTCAAAATAATATTAAATCTGTGAATGATGGGAGATTGAGTGACTTCATATAAGAAGATGGAATTTTAAATATTGGGAAGATACTTTCTGTTCCTGATATACCTGAACTAAAAGGGGATTTGTTGGATGATTCTCATAGCTCCAATTTCTCTATACACTCTAGGAGCACTATGATGTATAGAGAATTGAACGAACATTGTTGGCAAGACAACATAAATAGAGAGATTGCGGATTTTGTTTCGAGGTGTATGGATTATCAATAAGTGAATGCTAGAAGACATCATCCTAGAGGAGTTATGCAACCTATTCCAATACCTGGGTGTAAATGGGATGATATTACAATGGAATGTTTCATGGGGATACTAAGGAATCCTAGAATGAATGCTACAGTATGGGTCATTATTGATTATCTTACCAAGACAACACATTTTCATGCTATTTGAGAAGATTTACCACTTGAACGTCTAGAAGGAATATATATTAATGAATTTTTAAGACTCCATGGTGTACCTTTAGCGATTGTTTATGATTGTGATCCCCATTTTACATCAGGATTTTTGAAAAGTCTTCCGAATACTCGTTATACTGAGCTTTGTTTGAGCACTGCCTACCACCCTCAAATATATGGACAATCAGAAAGAAATATTCAATCCATAGAAAACATGTTGAGATCTTGCGTGTAGAGACCCATAATTGATTTACATAGACATTACATTACTTTTGTGGAATACATAATACATAACAAAAATAGACACAAAACGACCGTAATGGTTTAGTGTCTTTAGAAATATGGGATATAATCATATAATAATGGTGAAAGATCTTCAACATCTCCGATAAAGATCATACCTTTTTTCTCTTATCTAAAATCTTTATTTAAATCCTGGGGAAAAGAAAACATATAAACGGTTAGATCAAATTCTCAGTATGGGTAAGCATGGAGAAAATAAAACAAATCATAAAAATTTGAACAAAAAACATGAACATAATGTTTAAACGTCAAAACCATGGGCAATGACATAAAACATGGAAGTATGTAAGGAGTTTATCATAAAGAAACAAAAATCATGATAAAATAGCATGGGAATAAAACATGTAATTGTGGATACCATTAATCCCATGTTATGATTTCCATAGTAGCCAAGGCATTACTACCAAGACCATCTTAGTGGACAAAGTCCCTTTCTGAATTGAGTTCACTCCTCGTTCTAGTCCTGTATCACTGAACCGGATTAACTTTCCGTTACAACCATGCCTATATCAGGAGAAATAAATATTTACCTAATGCACTGGAGGGAGATATAGGTCCCACCCATCTCATAATGAAATCATTCTTACTTGTGCCACAAAATAAACATAAAACACTTATCATAACCCAAAGAATAAAATGGGTGTAATAATAATCCTCCCATCATCACAAAATCCATATAAAACAAATGGATATCATTTCACCGTAAGAAAAGTTACACCATGAAAATAATAAAGACATTATACTTGAAACATAAGCAAGCTAAATAATGTCATCTTAGATGGAAAATAGTTCTGATAAAACACTTGAAATGAATTCTTATGGAAAATATCCTTTCTTCTTCAAAATCATTTTCTTTTCACAAAATGCCATGAAATTTTAAAATAAAAGGATTTTTTTGAAAATATTCATGAAATCTTGTAGGGTTATCTTCATGAAAATAAGGCATTATAAAACCGTATATATCTATTCATGCCGTATAAGTTAAAAAAACATTCTTCTCGTAGTTTTGCTGGAAAAGTCAAAATGTACGTCGTATAGTAAAAAAATGTAAAATTCCTTACATACCATGTAGTAATAGACAAAAATGGGTAAAAAGGACTTTAAAAATACATGATACCATTTTTAGAAAATAGGGACTTGGATGATAAATATAACACCAGTAAATACTTACGAATAAACAATTTCGAATAAAAATGATATTGGAATGGTTATTCCTTACCTTATGTCTGATATGCTTTGTATGTATCTAAACCTCCTGTATAATGATTTAAATAATGTCTTTGAATTATTACAAAATCATATTCCTTGTTATTATATCATATATGGTCCACTTATTACATTATATTACTTGTTATTTTGTAAATTCCATGTTAAAGCAACGTTTTGGTTAAAATCTTTTCATTTATTGTACATGTCTTGATTTGTTGTTCTTTATATTATTACTCATATAATGATTTAATTAATTCCAAAATGTAAAAAATGATTTATATTTAATATATATTCAGTATATAAATATATATGATAGATCGATTAGTGGAATGAAAAACAACGTTCATGGAGACGGTAGGCCGTACGTACGCATGAACGCTGTTTTGATTTCATTATTAAATTGAATGAATTATGTAAATGAAACATATATGTACATAAATATATTATCATTATTATGTAATGTCTTTAAGGATTATTTATTACATATATACTTAATCATACATGAATGGTTAATCATGGAAAATGAATCTCATCGTGTTCGTGGTGACGGTAGACCGTTCGTACGCACGAGCGATGATATCATTCCCATGATTATTAAATAGAATTGGATTGGATGATATAATATCTCATAATAAGTATGATAACCATATATAGTTATTATTCACACCATTATACCCATCCAAGTAAGGTGGTGTTGGAAAAACTAATTACACCACTGCGTGGAGACGATATTCCGTACGTACGCACGCGTAGTGATTTCATTTTCCGTACGATGGATAGAAGGTGAAATAGGGTTTTTACATATTTATAATAACATATCAGTAAATAAATAATACTTATGTTATTACATTATAATTAAACAACTAAATAAGAGGATGTAAATAAAAAAGAAACATTAAAGAGTATGTAGAAGAGATTACCGCTTCCTCGATGCACCACCTTTAAACTCTTTCTTAGGGAACTGGATTTGGTCTTTTGAGAAGACCAGAACCTCTATGATATAACAAGATATGTTGAGAAAAGTAATTTTCAGGGGTTGGCCGAGCTTTAAGTCTCAAAAGGGTGTGAAGAGAAGAGGGAGGAGGTGGCCTTATATAAGGGAGGAGAGGGGCACTTTAGGAAGAACTTAACCTATTATTTTATAATAAAGTAATATTCAGTTTTTAATAGATCCAAATTGATTTATTTCTAATATAAGGTGGGAATGGGTCGAAATTCTCTCAACCAATAGATTTTAGAAAAGTCTAGGTTACTATTTTAACCTTATCTTTTAGATTTAACTCTAAGTTAAATAATTTATCTTTTACCGTGTCTTCTTTGTTTCTTACACTATATGGTTAACAAACATATTATAACAATCCAAAAGAACCCCAATCGGTTCATTATTAATATATATAACTTTATCTAATTCATTTAGCCGAACCGAATATTTTTAGGAAAAGAATAACATTTAATAATATAATATTGGTTTTAAAAACAATTTTATATCAATTTTGACACTATTTGGTAATTGATTTTTGTGAAAATCACAACAGCATGATTAGTTTGAAAAAAGATAATTAAATAAATAAAAATATGTCATATTATCCTAAAAATTTATTTTATTTCATAAAAAGTCTCAAATTACATTTATCTGGGAATTTATAATATTAATTATGTTAATATTTCCTTAATAATGTAATTATTGTATCATTATTGCGTCATAAATAAATTAATTTATATAAAGTCTAAAAATTATAAATAAAATAAAATTATGTATAAAATCATTTTATCTTTCTAATTAATATTTATAGTCGAATTTATCTTATATATAACCCTATATTAAAAATGTTTCAGTTATTAAACCATGATTTTAATTCTTTTTACGCTTCTTTCAATAAAAAATATTAAATGTCATAATCTAATCCAAGTGGACATAAATGATCATATTTTATACCTAAGGTTGTTTTTGGTCGAATAAAACTTATCCAATAGAATTATAACATGTGTTAGGGTAATAATAATACAATTTTTACCCTTAATTACCCTATTTACTTTTTACTGTGGTAAATAGACGTAAAAAGATACTATTCAAAAAAAATTATTTTTATCATATTGAACCACATTATAATCCTTTATATTAATCATGCCTCTCAATTTTTCAAAATTACACTCACATAAGCGGTAAAATTATGTTTTATGTAAGTTTTCAATCTCTCCTAGGAGTTGGGTAAAAGAAGGTGAAAAGTTCAATAAACTTTTTATATATCAAAAATTATTATAAATTGACTCCAATGGATTATTTTGAACTTATATATGTATTATGTATCAATTTTGACCTAAAATAAATTTAAATAAAATATATAATTATTTAAATAAAAAGTCAGTTTTTAAATAGTAACCCAGTATTTTCACTATTCATCAAAAATTGAATGTTTTCAGAAAAATACAAAAAATTAACCCTAGGCTAATTTCAATATTCCAAATCCAAAAATGAAGACCATTTTGAAAAATAAAATTTCAAAAAGTGGGTATTACTATTCATAATGGGTAGTTTATATAACATATCATTGTTTAGTGAAACTCGGTATTGCATACAACACACGCTATCATGGAAGGTCGTGATTGTGTGTAATGCAAGCCATGTCAAGGTTGCGTGTATGGAAAGATCCTTTTGGTGTTTCATATAAAACAAGACATTAATAAAATTAAAAATAATATTTTTCATCAAATCTCGGGGTGTTACATTCTACCCCCTTTAAAATGAATTTCGCCCTCGAAATTCGTCAGGGTTATAAATTGTTTACTACTCAAAAGTTTCTCTCATAGAAACCCACATCATAAAAAGGAATACAAAAAAATCATTTTAAAAAGGAATGTTTGAAATGTAATGGTGACACAGATTAACTCATCACTGGGGTTCCACATAGGAGAACATATATGAAAATATGGATATGGAAGAGAAATATAACCATCAACTTCTGATGAAGAGTGGTAGAGTAAATGGCTATGAAAAAACCAACAATCCCAAATCCATAAATTTATGATGATCTAAGGTACCATCTAATTCATTGGATATAAGGGCACTACGACAACATTTTTCGTTTTCAAGATGATTTCCCTAAAGTTGAAGAATTTGAATTAGAAGAAATAATTACTTTATTTCGGTATAATCTCACAGTTGTTCATGCCTTGAACAATTTCCACTTAATCTCATAAAGATATGAAGTTGAATTTTTTCATTCGTGAAGTGTTAGTAGATCATGTTATAGAATTATGGGTAATTCCATATGTCTCAATCAAATGGTTAGAAAAAAGTTATCAAATATACATAAGTCCATCTATGGTGAAGTTAATCGTATATGATTCCAAAAATGGACTTATGCTTCATCCATCATATCGATTAGAATAAAACTAGTTTATACTAACTAGGGATTTCTTGTAGTCTAGTGGTAGGTGATAAAGGCATGTCAAACACTAGGTGTGGGTTTGATTCCCTCAACCTTGTCCAAAGCGACGAGTTGTCGTCGGTCCTACGGGTTGTCCTTTTTTCGAAAAATACATTATTATATCATCCCATCAATAATATCGAAAAAAGTTCTAGCCATAAACAATACTATCTGATTTCCAACATAATCCATAATAACCTTAAGAGTTATCCAAAATACTTCGGTCCAAACTCATAGTATACAGAAAAAAATTACTAGAAATTTCATCTACTGATCATGTGAAAACCATCATTTATCACCGATATATCTTAAGATATATCTTGCAGATCACATTCCAATAATGTGAATACCTTAATCTTGTATGCCTTTGCAACATGAATTACCATATAACCATAGTGAAAACATGAATGCTGCCAAAAGGTAACTCTTTCCACATACCAGAATCCCAAAATTTCGATATACTCATACCATGATATCACATTGTCCTTATATCGGTCATAACTCATTAATATTATTTTCTCCTTATCCCATCATTATTCGCATATCATATTCTATCAAAAATATAAGAATTACTTCTCATGGTTACCGGTAACATAAAATAATTGAAAAACCACAATAGACTAATACTTATATATTCCAATATACCATAAAAGCACCTCAACATTATTCTTGAATACTAATACATAAACACTTCAATCCATCCTCTTCAATGATTTTCATGGAATAAGTCCATCCTTGATTTAGAAGTAACCTCTTAGGTGAGGGCATTGAGTTGGGTAATTACTATGTCCTCCAAAGATAAGACATTGGACTCCATAATAGTCTGTCAATATATGACCCTTTTCTCCACATAGATAACATCTTCCCCTCCATTTGAGGTATTCCTCAAGGTTCTTGTTACATTCATCAAAAATCTCAATCTTCCTTTCTCTATGCTCTTCACCATGCGAACAAGCATAATTTTCCATCATCCTCTTATTTTATAACTTATAAATACAACAAAACATCACCCTTTTATTCATATATCAAGACGACGGATTCAGCATAATCACAATATCTTTCTCTCCAGGCGTTACACAATTTCGTTGATCATTGTCACCAATTTTTCCATTGAATCATTGTTAACTGAATTCCTTCTCGTTCCCTCCATTGACTAAGACTAGAAACCATACTGTAAGAAACAATTAAAATAACTTGGAACCACATAATCATAAAAAGTCACTTATGAGATGTCTAACTTATCAAAAATTCTTTAATCCATGACACCTTAGGTTCACCCTATGTTATTCATGATGTTCAATATAATTCTTGGACTGTAACCTATAGTAATACTAAACCATAGGGACATCCCTGGACATACCTTAGAAATATCTCTAGGGATATCACTAATGTTTTCACATCATAGTTTCCAAATGTTGACTAAACCGAATCTATGATAGCAACTGTAGAAACCCAAATCTTTACATACATAGACATTACATTACTTTTTCGGAATAATTAATAAATAACAAAAAATAGACACACAAGGAACGTAATAGTTTAGTAACTTTGGAAACTAGAGATATAATATTCTAATCATGGTGAAATATCTTCAACATATCCCATAAAGATCTTCGATTTTTTTCTCTTACCTAAAACAGTTCTTTATATCCTGGGGAAAAGAAAACATATAAAGGGTGATCTCAAATGCTCAGTAATGGTAAGAATGGATAAAATAAAACAAATCATAACCATTTGAACAAAAAACATGAACATAATGTTTAAACATCAAAATCTTGAGCAATGATATAAAACATTGCAATACGTAAGAAATAGATCATAAAGAAACATTAATCATGATAAAACAACATGGGAATAAAACATGTAATTGTGGCAACCATTAAGCAAATATAATGATTTCCATAGTAGCCAAGGGGTTACATCCAAGACCATCTTAGTTGACAAATTCCTTTTCTGAATCGAGTTCACTCCTCATTCCAGTCCTGTATCACTGAACCAGATTAACTTTCTGTTCCAGCCATATGTATCTCATGAGATATAAATCATTACCCAATTCATTAGAGGTAGATATAGGTCCCACCAATCTCATAATGAAATCATTCTTACTTATTTTACAAAGTAAATATAAAACACTCATCATAACCCAAAGAATAAAATGGGTGTCATAAACATCATCCAATCATCACATAATCTATATAAAATAGATGGATATAATTTCACCTTATGAAAAATTACACCATGTAAATAATAGAGACATTATACTTGAAACATAAACATGCTAAATAATGTCATCTTAGATGGAAAATTGTTCAATAAAACACTTGAAATGAATTGTTGAGGAAAATATCCTTTCTTCTTCAATATCATTTTTTTCCACAAAATGCCATGAAATTTTAAACGAAAAGGATTTTGTTAAAAATATTCATGAAATATAGTAGAATATGCTTCATGAAAATAAGGCATTATAAAACTCTTAAAATATTTTCATGTCGTATATGCTAAAAAAACAATCTTCTCGTAATTTTGACGGAAAAGTCAAAAATTACGTCGTATGGTAAAAAAAAGATTCCTTACATATGATGTAGTAAAAGTAAAAAATTGATAAAAAGGATTTTAAAATAAATGAAACCATTTTTAGAAAATAGGTACTTGGATGATAAATATATCCCTAGTAAATACTTACGAATAAACAATTTCGGATAAAAATGAGATTGGAAAGGTTATCCCTTACCTTATGCCCGATATGATTTCTATGTATCTGAACCTTGTGTATAATGATTTAAATAATGTCATTTAATTATTAAAGAATCATATTCGTTGTTATGATATCATATATGGTTCACTTATTACTTTATATTGCATATTCTTTTGTAAATTCCATGTTAAAGCAACATTTTGGTTAAAATCGTTTCATTTATCATACGTGTTTGATTTGTTGTTCTTGATATTATTACTCATATCCTAATTTACTTAATTCCATAATGTAAAACATGATTTATATTTTATATATATTCAGTATATAAATATATATGATAGATCGATCAATGGAATGAAATACAACGTTCATGGAGACGGTAGGTCGTACGTACGCATGAAAACTGTTTTCATTTCCTTATTGAATTAATTGGAATTAAGTAAATGAATCATATATGTACATAAATCCAGTATATTTATTATGTAATATCTTTAATGATTATTTATTATCTATATACTTTATAATCATACTTGAATGGTTCATCATGGAAAATGAATCTCATCACGTTTGTGGAGACTGTAGTCCGTTCGTACGCACGTGCGATGATATTGTTCCCATGATTATTCAATAGAATTGGAGAGGATGATATAATATCTCAGAATCGGTATGATAACCATATATAGTTATTACTTACACCATTATACCCATCCAAGTAAGGTGGTGGTGGAAAAACTAATTACACCATGGCGTGGAGACGATATTTTGTACGTACGCACGCACGGTGATTTCTTTTTCCGTAGGATGGATAGAAGGAAAAATAGGGTTTTTACATATTTATAATAAATTATAAGTATATAATTAATACTTATGTTTTTACATTATAATGAAACAACTAAATAAGAGTAAGTAATGAAGAAAGAAACATGAAAGAGTCGGTAGAAGAGATTACCTCTTCCTCGACGCACCTCCTTTAAACTCCTTCTTAAGGAACTAGAGTTGCTCTTTTGAGAAGACCAGAACCTATATTATATATCTATAAAGGTTTATAAGAGGAATTGGCAGGGTTTTTATGAGCATTAAGGCTCAATAGGGTGTGAAGAGAAGAGGGATGAGGTGCCCTTTTATAAGGGAGAAGAGGGGCACTTTAGGAAAAACATAAAATATTATTTTATAATTAAGTCATATTCATTTTTTAATAGCTCCAAATTGTTTTATATTGAATTTAAGGTGGGGGTGGGTCTAGATACTCTCAACCAATAGATTTTAGACAAGTTTAGGTCACTATTTTAACCATGTAATTTAGATTTAACTCTAAGTTAAATAATTTAACTTTTATCGTGCCTTCTTGTTTACTTACACTATATGGTTAATAAACATACTATAACAAGCCAAAAGAACCCAAAGTGGTTCATTATTAATATATATAACTTTATCTAAATAATTTGGACGATCCTTAGATTTTTAGGGATAAAATAACAATTAATAATATAAAATTTGTTTTAAAAACTATTTTATGTCATTTTTGACACTATTTGGTAATTGATTTTTGTTAAATTATAACAGGGATATTAGTTCTAAAAAAGTTAATTAAATCAATGCTAATATGTCATATTAACCTATAAAATTAGTGTAATTCATAAAAAGTCTCAAATTACATTTATTTGGGTATTTATAATATCAATTATGTTAATATTTCCTTAATAATGTAATTACTGAATAATCATTGTGTCCTAAATAAATTAAATTATTTAAAGTCTAAAAATTATAAATAAAATTATGTAGGAAATCTTTTTAACTTTATAATTAATATTTTTAGTCTAATTTATCTTATTTATAACCCTATATTAAAAATGTCTTAGTTATTAAACACTGATTTTAACTATTTTAACTCTTCTTTAAATAAAATAATATTAATTGTCCTAATGTAATCCAGTTGGACCGGAATAGTCATATTTTATTCCTAAGATTGTTTTTAGTCGAATTAAACTTATCCAATTGAATTCGGAGATGTGTTTGGGTAATAATAATACCATTTTTACCATTAATTACCCTATTTACTTTTTACCGTGGTAAATAAAAGAAACAAGTCACTATTCACCAAAAATTATATTTATCTTATTGAACAACATTTTACTCCTGGATATTAACCATTTCTCTCGGATTTTTTAACTTTCACTCACAGAGGCGGTAAAATTAAGATTTATGTAACTTTTCTAACTCTCCTAGGAGGTGGGAAAAAGACGGTGAATAGTTCAATAAAATTCATATATATCTAAAATTTTTATAAAAAGACTCCAATGAATTATTTTGAACATATATAGGTATTATGTATCAATAATGACATAAAATAAATTTAAATAATATATATAATTATTTAAATAAAAAGTTGGTTTTTAAATAGTAACCCAGTATTTTCACTATTCATCAAAAATTGAATGTTTTCAGAAAAATACCAAAAATTCACCCTAGGATAATTTCGATATTCTAAATCCAAAAATGAAGTCCATTTCGAAAAACAAAATTTCAAAAGTGGGTATTACTATTCATAACGGATAATGTATATAACATATCGTTGTTTACTGAAACTCGGTATTGAGTACAACACACTATATCGTGGAAGGTCGTGATTGCGTGTAATGCAAGCCATGTCAGGGATTTGTGTAGTTCAAGCTCCTTTTGGTGTAGTGTACAGCACAAGACATCAATGAAATTAAAGCAAATATTTTTCATTAAATCTATGGGTATTACATTTCTCCTTTGACATTCATGGTATGTGGGATTGATATTTACCTCTGGTAGAATTTTCCTATAACAATAGCTTTCATTCAAGTATTCAGATGGCACTATATGAAGCATTATATCGAAATAGATTTTGAACACAAACATTTTTGGATGATATTATTGAATAGAAACTCATTGTCCCATAACTTGTTATGGAAATAATGGAAAAGGTGAAGGTAAACCAAAGCCACATCAAAGAAGCTCAAAGTAGGCAGAAGAGCTATGATGATAACCGCTGGAAGGATTTGGAATATCAGGTATGAGATCATGTTTTCTTGAAGGTATCTCCATGTAAGTGGGTTAAACATTTTGGAAAGAAGGGTAAATTAAATCCTAGGTACATCAAACCTTTTTAAATTCTAGAACAAATTACGGTTGGAGCTTACCATTTGGAAATGCCTCCTAGTCTCTCAAAAGTTCACGATGTGTTCCATGTATCACTATTGAGAAAATACATGCATAACCCAATTCATGTACTCACCTATGAGGAAATTGTACTTGAACCTGATCTGTCTTATTGTGAAGAACCTACCAAAATTCTAGATACAAGACAACAAGTGATGAGAAATTGGACAACTCATCTTGTAAAAGTTATACGGATAAACCATAATATAGAAGAGGCAGCGTGCGAACCCAGGAAACTTTTG
The DNA here is from genome assembly GCA_963277665.1 of Viscum album. Classification (NCBI taxonomy): domain Eukaryota; kingdom Viridiplantae; phylum Streptophyta; class Magnoliopsida; order Santalales; family Viscaceae; genus Viscum; species Viscum album. The sequence goes on along the minus strand of OY728142.1, from coordinate 1,296,659,620 downwards.
ATAAAGAACCACCTGAATCATTTTATGCAGTAAAATTCTAGAAATTTTGAGGATGAGATTATTTTATGGAGTGGAGAATGTACAACCCTAAGCTTCCATGATATGTTTCCCTTTGAATAATACAATAACTTGTGTTGTACGCAACTTCGAGATCAAACACACCACAACCAATCAAACTAGCCGTTATAAATAGTAATACCCACTTTTTGAAAAATTATAAATTTTATCATTTAAAATGGACATCATTTTTTGATTCAGAATATTGATATTATATTAGGGTAAATTTTTGGTATTTTTTTGAAAACGTTTAGTTTTTTATGAATGGTGAAAAACATTATGTTATTGGTTAAACCTGATTTTTTATTTAAATAATTTTTTATTTTATTTAAATTTATTTTAGGTCAAAATAGATACCTAACATCTATAAATTTTCAATGTAATTAATTGGATTTATTTTATAATAAGTCTAGATATATAAAAATTTTATTGAACTTTTTACCATCTTTTACTCAACTTTTAGAAGCATTTGCAAATTTGCATAAAACTTAATTTTCCACTTCTGTGAGTTGAAATTCAAAAATTTGAGAGTCAAATTTAATATTATTACGTAATATATGGTTCAATAAGATGAAAATAATTTTTGGTGAATAGTACCTTTTGACATTTATTTAACATGGTTAAAAAATAGGGTAATTAAGGGTAAAATTGATATCATAATTACACTAACACATGACCTAATTCTATTGGATAAGTGTAATTGGATCAAAACATTCATTAGGAATAAAATTTGACCCCTTTTGGTCCACTTGGATTAGATTTGAACATTTATTATTATTTTCTTTAAAAAAGAGCTAAAAGAGTTAAATTCGATGTTTAATAACTGAACCATTTTTAACATGGGGGAAAAAATATAAATTCGACTATAAATATTCATTAGAAAGATAAAATGATTTCTTACTTAATTTTATTTTATTTAAAAAAATTAGACACTAAATAATATAATTTATTTATGACACAATTATGATGCAGTAATTACTTTATTAATGAAGGATTAAAATAATTTATATTATAAATATAAAAATAACTGTAATTTTAGACTTTTGATGAATTCCACTAATTTTATAGGTTAATATGACATGTTAGGGTTGATTAAATAAATATTATTCTAAGTGATAATTTTTTATGGATTTAAAAATAATCAAATAATAAAAAGTGTCAAAATTTACATAATTGTATTTTTTCTCCAAACCTTATATTTTTGGGAATATTATTTCAATTAATAAAATAGCATTTGTTTTAAAAACTCAATTATGTTAATTTTAAAACTATTTAGTATTTGATTATTTTGAATCCCATAAAAACATTATCACTAAGAATAAAATTTATTTAACCAACCCTATCATGTCATATTAACCTAGAAAATTAGTGGAATTCATAAAAAGTCTAAAATTACATTTATTTTTATAGTTATAATATCAATTATTTTAATCATTCATTAATAAGGTAATTACTGCATCATAATTGTGTCATAAATAAATTATATTATTTAATGTCAAATTTTTCTAAATAAAATGTAAAGACCCGTAAAATTCAAGGGAAATTTTTTCTTAATTTTCTTTAGAATTTTACAAGAGCGCGGTTTCAGACGGCACCTGATTCCGAGGCCCGGAGTGCCCAGAATTAATTTCCGAAGTTTGGCTCGGGTACGTTCAGTGAACGAACGAGCGGGAATTCCTAAATTTTGATCCGGTGCTCGGAATTGAAATCTGAGGGCACCGATGAACTCGCAGTGCCGATATTCGCTTAAAGAGACCTTTTCGGGAGTTGCGTTTGTTGCGGGTTGAAAGTTAGTTTTAGGGGTTTTTAGTTTGAGTTAAATAAAATTGTGTAGAACAATTTTATTTTTAAACTTGTTAAAACCTATCAAAGGAGGTTGGGAGTGGGACCCACACCCACTTAACCTCCCTTGGGAGGATTAAGTGTGGTGGGGCCCACACGATCCCCTAAAGCTTTCAAATCCTCCCAACTCCATTAACGCCTCTTTTAATGGCTTAAGTTACTTAATTAATTAAGGGAGTTAAACCCCTTTTTGAATTTCAAACCTTTGAAATTCTTGTGGTTAACTTATGTAATAATATAAGTTAAAGCTTATATTATTCTAAGGGGTTCTTTTACCACCTGGGGAGGATTTCTTAAGAGCTTTGGAAGCTTTTCTTCTTCATCTTCAAGCTCTGACGAAGAACGAAGAACGCCCAAACTCCGACGAAGAACGACGCCTCTCTTCTTCGTCCTCGGTGTCAACAAGAGGGAACTCCGCTTCCTCCTCGGACCTTCTTCGTCGGCAAACGAAGATCCGCCAACGACGTGTCTCTTCGGGCATATCTCTTCGTCAACGGATTTGACGAACGACGACCGCGATGCCCGACCTCCGCGACGCCGTCTTCCGCGGAACGTAGACGAATCTTCAAATCTTTAACCCGAGGTAGGGGTTGTTGTTTCATTCTTTAATAATTCCATTTCTTGCTCGTGGATCGCATGTCTACGTGAGGCTTTGAAATATTTTATTTAAGTGTTATAGTTAACGCGAGGGGGGCCGGACCGCATGAACACGGCCGAACCCCCCCTCTATCGTTCATGTTTATTCATGCGGGTGGAAGCAAGTGGCGTGGTGCCGTCGCACCACGCGGATGATCGTACAAATAATTTACGCGGCGCCGTCGCACTACGTCAAGGAAAAATCTTCAAGAACACGACGCTGTCACGCCGCGTTGAAAAGAATCATGGCACGGCGAAGGGGGCGCGGTGCCGTCGCACCGCGCCGGACGACGAACACCGCGGCCGGTTCCGGGCTGCGGCGGGACGAGGAGACCGCGGCCGGTTCCGGGCCGCGGCGGGACGAAAAGACCGCGGCCGGTTCCGGGCCGCGGCGGAAGAGGAGACCGGCGGCCGAGCCGCCGGCGTCGGAAGTCGAAGGCGGAACCGGAATTTCCGGTCCCGTTGGTAAAAACCGGCCGGCCAGCTGGCCGGCCGGATGACATAAAACCGGGGGAATAAATCCCCCGGCCGGTTCAACAAAACCCCCCTCTTAATGAGGGGGGTGGTTCTTGAGGGAAGGGGGCAGCCGACCCCCTTGGTTCGGCGCCAGCAGGCCCCCCCACGTGGGGGGGGGGGGTTTAAAAGAAACCGGCGCGGCACAAAGGCCGCGCCGCCCCTCAAAACGCGGGGGTTTGTCACCCCGCGTGCCACCCTCGTGCGGCGCCAGCGCCAGCCGCCGCGGCCTGCCGCCGCGCCGCCGCTCCACTCCGGGGGGGGGGGGGGGGGGTCGGGCCGGGTCGGCCCGGACCCGGACCCCCTCGTTTTGAACCAGATTTGGTTTTTGGCTCATAACTTGAGCCTCGGACCTCCGATCGATGAACCGTCAGCGGCAACGCGATCCTTGGATCGAGTCGGTCGTTTCGGTATATCACACTCAAGGTTTCGGGTTACTTTGAGTTCGGCCGGGTTGGTTCGTTCACGAAACCAACCGGGCCTTCGGAGCGGAAACGCTCATATCTTGAGCTACGGACGTCCGATTGACGTGCCGTCAGTCGCGTAGTGTTCCTATTAGTGAGACGGATCTTTTGGCAAACTCCGCCCGAGGTTTGGACGCAGGTGGAGTACGGTCGGGTTGGTTTTGCCTTAAAAACCAACCGGGCCCCGGAGACGAAAATGCCAATAACTCTCAGACCGGGCGTCCGATCGACGCGCCGTCTGTTGTGTTGAGTTCTTGTTGACGATACGGAACTTTTGGATACATCAACTCTGGTCTTTGTGACAGTTGATGTATCAGCCTCTCGGCTCGTGGAGCGGACCCTCCGTACGAGCTTGCTGTGTGCGGGAACCCTAGTGCTGGCTGCGAGTGCTTCTACTGCTACGACTGCTACTGTGACTTCGACGACGACAGTACAGAGATCCTGTGTGGATTCGACGACGACGACTACAGCACTCAGCGATCCTACGTGGATCAGTGCTACAGGTCATGTGTGGGCCCGATCCTGTGTGGGTCCTTGCGCTCAGCGGTTCTGTGTGAGCCAGCGCCTACAGGTTCTGTGTGAGCCCGATCCTGTGTGGGTCTTCTGCGGGGGTTAGTTACCTATCGATCCTTCGTGGGTCCGACGACTTAGATGGATCAGTGATCATCTTTATCGTCCTTGAAGAAGTATACCTGTGTGAGCTGAATCCTGTTGCTTTCCTGTGTGGATTGTGTTGTGCAATCCTGTGTGGATTATGTTTTGCTTTCCTATGTGGAATACGTATACTTTCCTGCGTGGACTGAGTGGTACTTGGGCTCGGAGGTTGGAGCGTATTTTAATTGATGACTTAGGTATATGTATGGGAATATACCTAAGCAATGTCGGTTGTTACTTCGTGATTGTACTTTTCTTCGTGGTTTATCCTTTGTGGATTTGAGAGACCTTCAGGGGTCTCGGGGTCCCTACTGAGTAGCTTATACTCACCCCTGCACGGGCTTCGCCCGCACTACGTTGTGTTGGTTGCAGACGACGGACAGCGTTGACTTAGCTGAGGCTTGTAGAGCGGGACGGTACCCGGAGGTGGACCACTGGGTGGGACGTGCACGGAGCGGACAGCGGGACCCGTGGAGCAGAGGAGCTATTTGTACCCACCCTTCAGGTGGGATTTCCAGTGGATAGCTCGGAGTAGCGGCTTATACTTTTCAGTTGCTGTTTTTTCCTTTTCGAGTTGTACTTTACTTTCAGTTTGGGTTTGTATACTGGCCCATTTACTTTTCCGCACTTTCAGTTGTACTCTGCTTGCTTAGTGTTTACTTTCCGCTTGTTTACTCTGTGGTGTGTGTTTACTTTTCAAAGGCAATGCCTTCCCTTTTTACCGGGATTTACGCCTTGGTGCTAGTCGCCAGCCCCTGGCCTATTGAAGGCGGGCTTGGGGTAGTCACGGCACGGACCCCGAGGGCGGGTCGTGACTAATTGGTATCAGAGGAGTTCGGTTCTACCGCGAACTCTGATCTTTTCTATGTGAAGCAATAATGTTTAGCGTATTGAGTGTGGATATCAGTCCAGGGAGTCCAGTGTTGGTGCGGCGGCCGACGTATCCGTACACCAGGACCCTGACTTCTGATTTCCGACTTAATGCACGAAAACATTGATTGCGTGTGTGTTTCAAAGTTTTCTTTGTGATTACTTATATCAGCTCACCAGGTATACTGTTCTGACCGTGGCGCACATGTTTCCTTTTCAGGATGGCCCCACGACGGCAGCCAGATAGGGTTCCGAGAGTCGAGCGAGACGACAGCCCACCGAGCGACGAGGCCTCGGTGCAGGGCCCTTTTCCAGTAGTGGCACCGGCGGTAGCTTTACCCGCCGAGCCCCCGATGCTTCCAGCAGCAGCCGCTGACGATGCACGTCGCCTCAGCGCACTGCATGAGTTTCAGTGCCAGCGACCGCCCAGGTTTCGCGGGGAGACGGATCCCCAGGCAGCAGAGGACTGGCTGGAGGCAGTAGTTCAAGTGTTTAGGCTAGTGAGGACACCAGCAGACCTCATGGTGATCCTCGCTGCGAGCCTATTACACGCAGCAGCTGGAAGATGGTGGAGCTTGATGCTCCAGGTGCACGATGAGGCATCTCTACTTTGGACGGACTTTGAGAGCCTCTTCCACTCTGAGTTCGTCCCGGCCACCCTCCGAGCGGTGCGCATCCAGGAGCTTCTACAGCTGCGGCAGGGCAGCATGACGGTCGCTCAGTACTCGGCGAGATTTACCGATCTCTCGCGCTACTCGACCGACATGGTACGAGACCCATTCTTCCGGGCCTGGACCTTCGAGCAGGGTTTGAGACACGAGATCAGGGCATCGCTGATCTCCCTCAGCATACCGACTCAGACAGGAGTACTGGAGCGGGCCCTTCTGATCGAGAGCTTCCTTGCTGAGTCTACACCAGCACAGAGACCCACCGCAGGGCGGCACGTGGCGGAGTCATCTGCAGCAGGCAGTCGACGGATGACTCAGGGGTCCAGACAGACCAGACCTTCAGGCAGACGATCTCAGGACACTGGCTCAGCAGTGCGGGGCACACAGCGCGGAGCCAGTCTTCCGAGAGGCAGACAGTGCTACTCATGCGGCGGACAGGGCCACATGGCTCGCGACTGCCCGACCCGTCGTGCCGAGGAGCAGCAGTCAGTTGATGGACCACTGAGGCAGAGGCAGAGGGTCGACCATGGCGGTCCGTAGGGAGGAGGCGAACGAGGCAGAGGAGCTGGACGAGCAGCTGGTGGTGGCCGACGCTTTGAGGCTCTACCACCACCACCACCAGGAGGTTCACCCCGACCACAGGGAGCTGGCGGGCAGCGACAGGCACAGCTCTAGGCAGCAGAGGCCTACGACCATGGCGCACCTGAGATGATTCTAGGTAATATCTGTGTCTATTCCACCCTTGATGTAGTTCTTATAGACACAGGAGCGAGTCACTCTTTCATAGCCGCTGCCCTTGTTCAGAGCTTGGAGATTCCGACAGAGCCGTTGGCTCGATCCTTACGGCTAGAGACTCCTACGGGAGAAGACTCGATGATTACGCACTGGTGCCGGCAGTGTGAGCTTACTCTAGGAGGCGAGAGCTTCGGCTGGGATCTTCTTGTAGCAGCGTCGAGGCCTTACGACGTCATCTTGGGCATGGATTGGCTATCTACGGTCCATGCACAGATTGACTGTTTTAGGCGCAAGGTGCGTTGTGTACGCACCGACGGGAGCAGGTTCACCTTCACCGGCGAGAAGGGATCCTTAGCAGCACAGGATGGACTTCCGCGGAGGAGAGGACAGCCCATCACTCATCAGTTGGCTAGCCTTATCCTTGGAGCAGTTGACGTGCGGAGTCCTAGTTTTCCTGCAGTGGTGGATCAGTTTGCGGACGTTTTTCCCGACGACGTTCCAGGGCTACCTCCTCGCAGAGAGGTAGACTTTTATATTGACTTGTACCCCGGGACAGCCCCGATATCCACTCCAGCATATCGGATGGCCCCCGCCGAGCTTCGAGAGCTACGGGTACAGTTGGAGGACTTGCAGGGCAAGGGATTCATCCGACCCAGTGTTTCACCCTGGGCTTCCCCGATATTGTTCGCCAAGAAGGCGGACGGGAGCTTGCGACTTTGTGTTGACTATCGTCGCCTGAACCAGGTGACAGTGAGGAACAATTATCCGCTACCGAGGATTGATGACCTCTTTGATCAGCTCAAGGGAGAACGGTGGTTCTCGAAGATAGACCTCAGGTCAGGCTATCATCAGCTCAGAGTCAGAGACGAGGATGTGCAGAAGACAGCCTTTAGATGTCGGTATGGCCACTATGAGTTCTTGGTTATGCCTTTCGGTATAACCAATGCTCTAGCAGTGTTCATGGCTCTCATGAACAGGATCTTTCAGCCATACCTCGATCGGTTTGTCGTAGTCTTCATCGACGACATTCTGATTTACTCTACGACAGAGGAGGAGCACGCCTATCACTTGAGAGTTGTTCTTGACACACTCCGAGAGCACCAGCTTTATGGTAAGCTCTCGAAGTGCCAGTTCTGGATACGTGAGGTCCACTTTTTGGGACACGTTATCTCTGATGCGTGAGTTGCATTGGATCCCGCGAAGATTGAGGCTGTGTTAGCATGGGAGCCACCCAGGAGCGTGACTGAGGTTCGGAGTTTCTTGGGACTAGCTGGATACTATCGGAGATTTGTGCCGAACTTCTCCAGAGTTGCGGCATCACTCACAGCTTTGAGGAAGAAGGGGAAACCCTTCGTGTGGTCAGACAGTTGTCAGCAGAGCTTCCAGGAGCTGAGACAGAGATTGACTAGCGCACCTATCTTGAGGTTGCCTGAGGAGGGAGTAGGGTACGTAGTCTACTGCGATGCATCAGGGACCGGACTCGGATGTGTTCTGATGCAGGAGCGGGCAGTGATCGCCTATGGATCACGACAGTTGAGGCCGCATGAGCAGAACTACGCTACCCATGACCTGGAGTTAGCAGCAGTGGTCTTCGCTCTGAAGACATGGCGACACTATCTGATGGGCGAGCGCTTTACAGTCTTTTACAATCATCAGAGTCTCAGGTATATCTTCTCGCAGAAGGACCTGAACCTGAGACAGCGACGATGGCTCGAGTTCCTCCAGGACTATGACTTTGAGATAGTCTATACTCCTGGGAAGGGGAACGTAGTAGCCGATGCCCTCAGCAGGAGGACGGGCATTCAGCTACTTGAGGAGGCAACGAAGCAGCTAGCCTCTTTGCAGATATCCTTCGTGGATAGAGATGGAGTAGCCTTTCTTCAGTCTCTCACAGTCACTCCTCCACTACTGCAGCGGGTCAGGGAGGCACAGCGCGGGGACGCTGACTGTGAGACACGGCGTGAACAGATATCCCCGGGACAAGCACCATATGGTTTCTCCCTTGGAGCAGAGCACGTCATCCTTTTCAGAGGACGTACCATGGTACCAGTCGCATTGTGAGAGGAAGTGTTGAGGGAGTTTCACACTTCTCCTTTAGCGGTACATCCTGGAGTGGCGAAGATGTACCAGGACCTCAGACGACAGCATTGGTGGCCGGGCATGAAGAAGGCTGTAGCAGAGTTCGTTTCTCGATGCCTCACCTGTCAGCAGGTGAAGGCAGAGCATCAGGTACCAGCAGGCTTGGTACAGCCCTTGGAGGTTCAAGAGTGGAAGTGGGACGGCATATCTATGGACTTCGTGACTGGACTTCCACGCACTTCCAGAGGTCACGACTCCATCTGGGTGATTGTTGACCGACTCACCAAGTCGGCACACTTCTTACCCATCAGAGAGCAGGGCTCAGTGGAGAGCTTGGGACGTCTCTACGTTCAGGAGATTGTGCGGCTCCACGGCGTGCCATCATCTATCGTTTCCGATCGAGATGCCCGCTTTACTTACCGGCTTTGGAAGGGGATACAGGAGGCGTTCGGTACGCAGCTACGTCTTAGCACAGCTTTTCACCCTCAGACAGATGGTCAGACGGAGAGGACCATTCAGACTCTCGAGGACATGCTCCGCACATGTGTCCTCGACTTTGGTCGTAGCTGGGAGGACCACCTACCCTTGGTGGAGTTCGCATACAACAACAGCTACCACTCCACCATCGGGATGGCACCGTACGAGGCGTTGTACGGCCGACCTTGAAGATCTCCTTTGTGCTGGACAGGCCCCGGAGAGTCAGCACTGGTGGGACCGGAGATGGTCCAGGCCACGACAGAGAAGGTCCAGGTCATCCAGGAGCGGATGAGGACAGCTCAGAGCCTGCAGAAGTCATACGCTGACAGGAGGCGGAGGCCACTGGAGTTCGAGGATGGCGACCACGTCTTCTTGCGGGTCTCACCTCGACGTGGTATTCGGAGATTTGGCCGAGGCGGCAAGTTATCTCCGCGCTTCATCGGACCCTTCCAGATTCTCAGCAGGATTGGCGAGGTGGCTTATCGCATGGCTCTACCACCTCAGTTGCACCGGGTGCACGACGTCTTCCACGTATCCCAGCTGAGGAGATACGTGCACGACCCGACGCACATCATTGACCATGGGGAGCTTGACGTTGACGATGGGGCGACTTTTACGGAGGTCCCAGTGGAGATAGAGGATCGACAGGAGCGGGTCCTGCGTGGGCGATCGATTCCTCTTGTGCGCATCAGATGGCAACACGGGAATCTCCAGGAGAGCACATGGGAGCGGGAGGCTCAGATGCGTGCTCAGTACCCTCATTTGTTTCCCTAGTTTTTTTTGTATCTTTACGGGGACGTAAAGCCCTGAGGTGGGAGTAATGTAAAGACCCGTAAAATTCAAGGGAAATTTTTTCTTAATTTTCTTTAGAATTTTACAAGAGCGCGGTTTCAGACGGCTCCTGATTCCGAGGCCCGGAGTGCCCGGAATTAATTTCCGAAGTTTGGCTCGGGTACGTTCAGTGAACGAACGAGCGGGAATTCCTAACTTTTGATCCGGTGCTCGGAATTAAAATCTGAGGGCACCGATGAACTCGCAGCGCCGATATTCGCTTAAAGAGACCTTTTCGGGAGTTGCGTTTGTTGCGGGTTGAAAGTTAGTTTTAGTGGTTTTTAGCTTGAGTTAAATAAAATTGTGTAGAACAATTTTATTTTTAAACTTGTTAAAACCTATCAAAGGAGGTTGGGAGTGGGACCCACACCCACTTAACCTCCCTTGGGAGGATTAAGTGTGGTGGGGCCCACACGAGCCCCTGAACCTTTCAAATCCTCCCAACTCCTTTAACGCCTCTTTTAATGGCTTAAGTTACTTAATTAATTAAGGGAGTTAAACCCCTTTTTGAATTTCAAACCTTTGAAATTCTTGTGGTTAAGTTATGTAATAATATAAGTTAAAGCTTATATTATTCTAAGGGATTCATTTACCACCTGGGGAGGATTTCTTAAGAGCTTTGGAAGCTTTTCTTCTTCATCTTCAAGCTCTGACGAAGAACGAAGAACGCCCAAACTCCGACGAAGAACGACGCCTCTCTTCTTCGTCCTCGGTGTCAACAAGAGGGAACGCCGCTTCCTCCTCGGACCTTCTTCGTCGGCAAACGAAGATCCGCCAACGACGTGTCTCTTCGGGCATATCTCTTCGTCAACGGATTTGACAAACGACGACCGCGACGCCCGACCTCCGCGACGCCGTCTTCCGTGGAACGTAGACGAATCTTCGAATCTTTAACCCGAGGTAGGGGTTGTTGTTTCATTCTTTAATAATTCCATTTCTTGCTCGTGGATCGCATGTCTACGTGAGGCTTTGAAATATTTTATTTAAGTGTTATAGTTAACGCGAGGGGGGCCGGACCACATGAACACGGCCGAACCCCACCTCTATCATTCATGTTTATTCATGCGGGTGGAAGCAAGTGGCGTGGTGCCGTCGCACCACGCGGATGATCGTACAAATAATTTATGCGGCGCCGTCACACTACGTCAAGGAAAAATCTTCAAGAACACGACGCCGTCGCGCCGCGTTGAAAAGAATCATGGCACGGCGAAGGGGGCGCGGTGCCGTCGCACCGCGCCGGACGACGAACACCGCGGCCGGTTCCGGGCCGCGGCGGGACGAGGAGACCGCGGCCGGTTCCGGGCCGCGGCGGGACGAAAAGACCGCGGCCGGTTCCGGGCCGCGGCGGAAGAGGAGACCGGCGGCCGAGCCGCCGGCGTCGGAAGTCGAAGGCGGGACCGGAATTTCCGGTCCCGTTGGTAAAAACCGGCCGGCCAGCTGGCCGACCGGATGACATAAAACCGGGGGAATAAATCCCCTGGCCGGTTCAACAAAACCCCCCTCTTAATGAGGGGGGCGGTTCTTGAGGGAAGGGGGCAGCCGGCCCCCTTGGTTCGGCGCCAGCAGGCCCCCCCACGTGGGGGGGGGGGGGGGGTTTAAAAGAAACCGGCGCGACACAAAGGCCGCGCCGCCCCTCAAAACGCGGGGGTTTGTCACCCTGCGTGCCACCCTCGTGCGGCGCCAGCGCCAGCCGCCGCGCCGCCGCGCCACCCCGGGGGGGGGGGGGGGGGGGGTCGGGCCGGGTCGGCCCGGACCCGGACCCCCCCATTTCGAACCAGATTTGGTTTTTGGCTCATAACTTGAGCCTCGGACCTCCGATCGACGAACCGTCAGCGGAAACGCGATCCTTGGATCGAGACGGTCGTTTCGGTATATCGCACTCAAGGTTTCGGGTTACTTTGAGTTCGGCCGGGTTGGTTCGTTCACGAAACCAACCGGGCCTTCGGAGCGGAAACACTCATATCTTGAGCTACGGATGTCCGATTGACGTGTCGTCAGTCGCGTAGTGTTCCTCTTAGTGAGACGGATCTTTTGGCATACTCCGCCCGAGGTTTGGACGCAGGTGGAGTACGGTCGGGTTGGTTTTGCCTTAAAAACCAACCGGGCCCCGGAGACGAAAATGCCAATAACTCTTAGACCGGGCGTCCGATCGACGCGCCGTCTGTTGCGTTGAGTTCCTGTTGACGATACGGAACTTTTGGATACATCAACTCTGGTCTTTGTGACAGTTGATGTATCAGCCTCTCGGCTCGTGGAGCGGACCCTCCGTACGAGTTTGCTGTGTGCGGGAACCCTAGTGCTGGCTGCGACTGCTTCTACTGCTACGACTGCTACTGTGACTTCGACGACGACAGTACAGAGATCCTGTGTGGATTCGACGACGACGACTACAGCACTCAGCGATCCTATGTGGATCAGTGCTACAGGTCCTGTGTGGGCCCGATCCTGTGTGGGTCCTTGCGCTCAGCGGTTCTGTGTGAACCAGCGCCTACAGATTCTGTGTGAGCCCGATCCTGTGTGGGTCTTCTGCGGGGGTTAGTTACCTATCGATCCTTCGTGGGTCCGACGACTTAGATGGATCAGTGATCATCTTTATCGTCCTTGAAGAAGTATACCTGTGTGAGCTGAATCCTGTTGCTTTCCTGTGTGGAATGTGTTGTGCAATCCTGTGTGGATTATGTTTTGCTTTCCTATGTGGAATACGTATACTTTCCTGCGTGGACTGAGTGGTACTTGGGCTCGGAGGTTGGAGCGTATTTTAATTGATGACTTAGGTATATGTATGGGCATACACCTAAGAAATGTCGGTTGTTACTTCGTGATTGTACTTTTCTTCGTGGTTTATCCTTTGTGGATTTTAGAGACCTTCAGGGGTCTCGGGGTCCCTACTGAGTAGCTTATACTCACCCCTGCACGGGCTTCGCCCGCACTACGTTGTGTTGGTTTCAAACGACGGACAGCGTTGACTTAGCTGAGGCTTGTAGAGCGGGACGGTACCCGGAGGTGGACCACTGGGCGGGACGTGCACGGAGCGGACGGCGGGACCCGTGGAGCAGAGGAGCTATTTGTACCCACCCTTCAGGTGGGATTTCCAGTGGACAGCTCGGAGTAGCGGCTTTTACTTTTCAGTTGCTGTTTTTCCCTTTTCGAGTTGTACTTTACTTTCAGTTTGGGTTTGTATACTGGCCCATTTACTTTTCCGCACTTTCAGTTGTACTCTGCTTGCTTAGTGTTTACTTTCCGCTTGTTTACTCTGTGGTGTGTGTTTACTTTTCAAAGGCAATGCCTTCCCTTTTTACCGGGATTTACGCCTTGGTGCTAGTCGCCAGCCCCTGGCCAATGGAAGGCGGGCTTGGGGTAGTCACGGCACGGACCCCGAGGGCGGGTCGTGACATAAAATACAATTATTTTTGAAATAATTTTACCTTTATAATGAATTTTTATAGTCGAATATATAGTGTGTGTAACCCCATATTAAAAATGGTTCAGTTATTAAACATTGAATTTAACTCTTTTAACTCTTTTTTTAAATAAAAAAATAATAAACTTCCTAATCTAATCTAAGTGGACCAAATGAGATCATATTTTATTCTGAAGGTTTGTTTCGGTCCAATTAAATTTATCCAATATAATTATAGCATGTGTTAGTGTAATTATGATATCAATTTTACCCTTAATTATCATATTTTTTTAACCGTGGTAAATAAATTTCAAAAGGTACTATTCACAAAAAACTATTTTCATTTTATTAAACCACAATTTACTTACTAATATTAACTGTGTATCTCGGATTTTTGAAATTCAACTCACAGAAGTTGAAAATTATATTTTATGCAAAATTGCAAATTCTTCTAGAAGGTGGGTAAAAGACGGTAAAAAGTTCAACAAAGTTTTTATATATCTAAACATATTATAAAATGAATCCAATGAATTAAATTGACCATATATATATATTATGTGTCTATTTTGACCTAAAATAAATTTAAATAAAATAAATAATTATTTAAATAAAAAATTCAGTTTTAAAAAATAACACAATGTTTTTCACTATTCATCAAAAATTGAATGTTTTCAGAAAAATATCAAAAAATAACCCTAAGATAATTTCAATATTCTGAATCCATAAATGAAGTCCATTTTAAAAGGAAAAATTTATAAAATTTCAAAAATTGGGTATTACTATTCATAACGGCTAGTTTGATTGGTTATGGTGTTTTTGAACTCGAAGATTCATACAAAACAAGTTATTTTATTATTCAAAGGGAAATGTATCGTGAAAGAATAGTGTGTTACATTCTCCCCTCCATAAAATAATTTCATCCTCTAAATTTCTATAATTTCACTACATAAAATGAATTAGGTTTTTCTTATCTTAAGTTGCTTGGGTTCCCACGTTGCCTCTTCCATATTATGGTTTCTCAAGAAAACTTTTATAAGCCGATTCATCTGGTTTCCCATCACTTGTTCTATTAAATCCAGAATTTTGGTAGGCTCTTCACAATAAGACAGATCAGGTTCCAGTTCAATTTCCTCATAGGTGAGTACATACGTTGGTTCAGGCATGTATTTTCTCAATAGTGATACGTAGAACATATCATGAACTTCAGAAAGACATGGCAGCATTACCAAATAGTAAGCTATAGCCCCAATTCGTTCTAGAATTTTGAAAGGTCCGATGTACCTGGGACTTAATTTACCCTTCTTACCAAAACATATATGACACTTCCATGGAGATACCTTCAAGAAAATATGATCTCCTACTTGAAATTTTAAATACTTCCTTCGGTTATCGGCATAGATCTTCTGCCTACATTGAGATGCTTTGATGTGGGTTTGGATAACCTTCACATTTTCCATTGTTTCCTTAACAATTTCTGGGCCTATGAGTTTTCTTTCACAAACATCATCCCAACAAGTTGGTGTGCGACATCTCTTTCCGTATAACGTTTCATATGGTGCAATCTGATTTCTTGAATGGATGCTATTATTATAGGAAAATTATACCAAATGAAAATAAGTATCCTAAATACCTAGAATGTAATGTGAGAAAGATCTCAACATGTCTTATAAGGTTTGATTAGTCTGTTCTGATTGTCCATCAATTTCAGGGTTGTAGGCAGTTCTTAAACGAAGATTAGTATCCGGGGTTTTTTGAAGTCTTTTCCAGAATCCTGATGTAAAACTAGGATCATAATCCGAAACAATCAATAATGGTACACCATGGAGTCTTAAAACATCATTAATACATAGTCTTACCAGATGTTCATGTGGTAAATCTTCTCTTATAGCATGAAAATGTGCTGACTTGGTAAGAGGATCAATAATGACCGTTATTTCATCATTCTTTATAGGAGTCTTTGGTAGCCTCATGACAAAGTCCATCGTAATATCATCAAATTTCCACTTAGGTATGGGATGATGTTGCATTACTTCTCTATGATGTTGTCTTCCAGCATTCACTTGTTGACAAACCATACACCTCGACACAAAATCCAAAATCTCTCTCTTCTGGTTGTCCCACCAAAAATGTTCTTTCAAATCTCTAAACATCTTGGTTCTCCCATGGTGTATTGAGAAATTAGTACTATGAGCATCATACAACAATTCCCTTTTTAGATCAGGTATATCGGGAACGTGGTGTATCTTCCGAAATTTAAAAATTAAATCTTCATATATGAAGTCAATCAATCTCCCATCATTCACAAATTTAATCTTCTTTTAAAACACCTTATCATTTTTCTAAGAACTCTTTATATATTCTAGTAAATATGGTTTGGAAACTATATGAAACAGAATTGACGTTTCACCATCCATGGTTATTCCCATATCTATCTTTACTAGATATATGAAAATAGGATCCTTTTCAACTCTCATCTAGTTCAAAACCCCATGATCCTTTCTGCTCAAAGCATCTTCCACCATATTTTCCTTTCCTAGGTGGTCGTGTATAGTGAAATCATAACCCTTGAGTTGTTTAAGCCATCGCCTTTGTCTCATGTTGAGTTCTTTATGTGAGAAAATATATTGTAAACTCTTGTGATCAGTATAAATATCACATTTTTCACCATAGAGATAGTTTCTCCAAATTTTCAGAGCAATGATTATAGCTCCGAAATCATGGTCTTTAGTAGGATAGTTTTTTTCATGAAATTTAAGCTCTCATGATGCATAGGAAATAACTCTATCATTCTACAAAAGGACACAACCAAGTCATTTCTTTAAATTATCACTATAAATAACAACCCCATCATTCCACAATGGTATATTCAATATTAGAGCATTACATAATCTGCTATTAAATTCATTGAAACATTATTCAGACTCATTTTTTCCCACAAATTTAAACCCTTTATGTGTGATCTTTGTTAATGGGTTTCCAAATCAGGTCGAATTCTGGAAAAAACACTGATAATAACTTGATAAAACAATAAAACTGTGTACCTCAATTATACTCATTGTTGTTGGAAATTCATGGATTGAATTTGTCTTATAAGGATGAAAAGTGATTCCATCCTTATAGATAATATGTCCAAGAAAATAAATCTTCTAAATCCATAATTCACACTTGCTAAAATTCCCATTTAATTCATTTCTTCTACGAGACTTTAGGATAATTCACAAGTAATTCTCTTGATCTTTGTATATTTTTTAGTATAAAAAATATAATTAATAAATACCACTATAATGTCAATAAGTAATTCCTTGAAAACTCTATCCATTAGATCCATGAAGACTATGTGTGCATTAGTCAGCCTAAAAGGCATTACTGTAAACTCATAATGCCCATACCTGGTTCAAAATGCAGTTTTAGGAATTTATTCCTTCTTCCCATACAATTGGTGATATCTAGATCGAAGTTCAATCTTTGAAAAAAAATCAACTCCATGAATTTGGTTGAATAAATCATCAATGCGAGGTAGGGGATACATTTTATTTATTGTTATAGAATTGATATCCCTATTGTCAATTCACAACCTCATATATCCATATTTCTTCTGAACAAAATGGACAAGGGCTTCCCATGAAGAATCACTAGGTAGAATAAATCCCTTGTAACTTAATTCCTTTAGTTGTTTCTTTAGTTCCACTAGTTCCTCAGTGTCAATTCTATAAGGGTTCTTCGATAAGGGACTTGAACCCGATATTAAATAAATAGAAAACTCAATTTCCCATTCTTGAGGATGTCCCCATAAATCCTATATATACACATAAACATATTATTTAACAATATGTACATCCTCTATTTGAACATTCCATTCCTCACCCATAGTTTTTCCATTCTCTTCCTCCCCAATAATTGAATTTTGTTGAGCTACTGGGGGTGGATCAAGATAATAATTGGGTGATGATGTTTCTACTCTCTAAATAAAGTAATCCTTATCATCATAAAAATGTGTTTACTCCTTATTCATGAAATATATTTTTCACATCATAGTCCAAAATCCAATCCATTATGAGGATTATATGAAATTCAATCATGGGTATGACAATGATATCAGCAGATAAAGAACATTTATAAGCCTTTATGTGAACTAATTCAGAAAAAATTGTAGCTATGATACTTTACTTAGGTGTTTTGACTAATAACTCCCTTGTTAAGTCAAATTGAAAATATATAATATTCATAGAAATCTAGGAAGATATGAAATAATGCGGTGATCCAGAATCAATTAAACCACTGGCAAATCTTGAGGAAACAATTAAATTACCTGCCACCAGGTCTTTCAGAGCTTCAACCTAAGAAGTTGTGATCACATAAGCTTGTACTTGACCCCTTGTCCTTTTCTATAGTTGGTTACCTTTGAGCTTAAGACATTAATTGTAATAATTCAACTTTTATTAAAAAAATTGTAGCATTCAATATTGATAGCCTCTTTCTTCTCCTTACAATCACAATCATGGTGGCCTTTTTCAATACACTTTTAACAGAATCCCATTCCCTTCAGGTAATTACCAGGGTGTTTCTTCTCACATTTAAAGAAGGATGAATATTCATTTTTTATCTTATTCCCCTTATTTACATTTCCATAGTGTTCAATGGATCACTTTTTCTCTTACTTTGTTTTCAAGTCATAAGACATAGAGAATTCCTTTTCTATCATGATAGTTTATGAGACAATATCTACTTATGATGAGAAGGATGGCGAGACCAATGATTGCCGGAGAAATATTTTTAACGCATTAAAGAATCGATAAATCTTACTCTTTGTATTACATATATAATCTACTGCATGCCTTTCTAACCATGTAAAGTCACCCTTATACTTTGTGACATTCTCATCCTCCTTTTCCCTCTGACTCAGAAATTTTCTTTCCATATCAGCTTGATGGTCACGAGGATAGTATTTTTTCAACAAAATCTCTTTAAACTCCCTCCAATTCATGTTCGATACTTATTCATCTTAAATTTTGTATTGTATTAATGACCACTATTAATCTACATCTCCCATGAGGAGATAAATTAACATTCAAGCTTTTTTCCTTTTTTCTAATCCCCAAAGCATGAAAAATTTTCCGAAATAATTCATCCATTTCTCAGCTACTAATGGATTTATACTCACATAGAATTTTGGTGGTTGTTTACTCATGAAGTGGGCTAACATTGATTTATAGCATTGTGGATCAGGTTGCACCATACGAGTAAGGTTATTATTCATAACCAGAGTGATTTGTCCCAGTATGGTGATAAGATGATCAGCACCAATTTCTTCACCAACACCACAATAATTATCTTTAGTAATAGGTAAATCCCTAAATAGATTACATGCATTTATATGGTTTCCATTCCATCCACCAGGTGCAATTTCTAAATAATGGAATACACTAGATTAGTTTATGAATCACAATACATAATTTCAAACATGTATAACTATTATCATAAATTGAATAGTTTATGGATATAATCCATAATAAAAAATATGTTTTCATTGAGGAAGTATATACTCACAATCCCTTCAAGAAGGTTTGTAATTAAAATCAGAATTATCGTATGAATATATTTTGGGAGTGTTGTAACCAAGAGTGCAGCATGGCCCATTGTTGTGCACCTATTCCCATTTAAGTCTAGCTCAATGTGGTGTTTTTAGGTTTTACCTCTAGGTACATATGTGCCAGATACATCTCAACCTACTCATATCTAGACATGGATGTATTGCTTGGAAAACTGACAAAATTTGTACAATACCAATACTCTAGAAAGTTCTTTTATACTAATCCTCAAACTTTATCTTTCTGTAATGTTATATAATAAGAGTTTTTATAAATATAGTTTCTATGGTTTGTAATAAACTTTCTCTGATACCAACTATAGTGGTCGAACCCTAGTTACCCAGAGTTAGTGCATTATTACATAACATTGGAATGATCACAAGGGATCAAATCCCGAATGACTGGTCAGTTTAGAATCCTTGGAAGTACTAGATACATTCATATGTTTTACATTACATCATTAAATAAAAACATCAACAAAATTTTGTCCCCTTTTGAACAAAATTATATACATAGCTTATCCCAGTAAGTTAACCATTAAATACGTCATCACATTTTGGAAAAAATAAAACATAGAACGGGGAGAACACAGATGCTTAGTATGGATAAAACTATAGTATAATCTTTCTTATATAAGCATTAAAATTTAATGAAATGTATAAGACTAAAACAAAAGTATTTTAAATATAACAATTAGAATAATATGGAAAATATAAAATAAAATAATTCAATTTACTTATTCACATGGATATTCTTCTAGTCTAATAATGACTTTCAATATCAATAGCTACTTTCATAATGATAGAATGGATAATGCCAGACATCATAACCACATAGTCAAGGCCTTATACCAAGACTGCAAATAGGATTTTGTCAAGGCCTTATTCCAAGACACTAGTTTGTATCATGATACCTACCGATGCATCGACGAGCTATAATGGTCTCTACCCATCACTTACTATTTCCAATGCAATCTTCATACGAAATGGTATAAACATAACAAAAACATTAATATTAAAACTAGCATAAGATATGAAAATATTTTATCCATGAACCATGAATGGTGTTAAAATAATACTTTCACAGTCAAACATATCACAAAACCTTCAATACAATATGTATGTTGTGTATCATAATAAATTAACATCAAACAAGATTAAAATCCATCAAAGGATGTTGAAATAGACGAAATCAATACTTTTTTAGAGAAATACCTCTTTCTATTTTGAAAATATTTAAATGAAATATAATTATAAAAGAAAATATTTATTTTGAAAATATTCTTATAAGCTTTTATGGGATGTTTGGATAATGATATAAAGGCATAAAATAGCCACACTCGTCGTTTATGTTATAAAAAGACATTCTTACCTTAATTTTGTCGAAAAGGTCATAATGTACCATGTTTGGAAAATGAGTGAAAGATTCCTTTCAAAACATATATGGTCAAATATGGGTATAAATGACTTTAACCCATAGTCTAGTAAATAGTTGAGTTACATTTTTAGGAAGTCACATATGTGGATGATAAAGAGGTCCCAGTAGATACTTACGTAAAAACAACATTGGATAATAAAGAATTGTGAAAGTGACACTTACCTTGTTCTTTTCCTTGGTCATTGGGTACATTATACTCCTGTATAATAGTTAAATTGTTGTTATTAAATTATACAATAACTATATATGATATCATATATGACCCTTTAGTATTTCTTCGTTAATAATACTTCAGTAGTATCATCGTTTCGGGTGTTAACAGATTCATTTTCCTTTAAATGATTTCTTATGTAAGATGTGTTTATTTTGGATTGGATGTATTTAATTCACATAAATAATGATATTAAGTTTGTAAAAATTATTTTTAATCATAAAATAAATATTATTCTTGAATGATTACGATCAGGAATGAATCTCATCGTATTCATGGAGACGGTAATACGTATGTACGCACGCACGAAAATATCATTATATTGATGGTGAAATCATATGTAATTTGATGGTATATAACATATAAAGAATAATTAATATGTTATATTTATTATTTAGAGAGTTATATTCATTATTATACCCAAACAAAATAATGAAGTGTTTGAATAACAAACTACACCACAATGTGGAGACGGTAAGCCGTACATACGAACGTAAGATGAATTTTCCATTTATATGATGGATAAGATTACGAATATGGTCGTACCATATTTATAATAACATAAAATATTATAGAAGATACTAGAGTTATTATTCTATAATGAAAACAACAAGGAAAGAGGATGTGGAAGAAGAAAACAACATGATAGAGGTGATGAAATAATTACATCTTCTTCATGTTCTTATTTTTTTATTTGATCAAAAGGGATCCTTAGGATGGAATTATGACCAATGAAATGCCTCTGAGAAGAATGGAGGAATGTTGAGAGGATATTTGGGTAGGGGATGGCCGACCCAAATTGTTTTGTAGATGTGAAATTAAGGGACGGGGAAATTCCCTTGTATAACAGATGTGAGGATCACTATATGAAAAGATTGAAATATTATTTTATAATAAAATAATTTTCAGTTTTTAATGGCACCAAAATGAATTATTTAGAGTTTAAGGAGTGGATGGGTCGAAAAAATATCAACAAATGTGTTTTATAGTGTTTTAGGTGACCCTATTAACCTTATCTTTTATACATAACTCTAAGATAAATAGTTTGACATTTACCATGAATCAATGTAATTTTATATTATATGGTTTATACAATTACTATAACAAGCCTAGAGAACACCATGTGGTTAATTATTAATACATATTACCTTATCTAAGTCCATTGGTAGAAAATTATATTTTTAGAAGTATTATATAAAATAATAATATAGTATTGGTTTTAAAAACTCAATTATGTCAATTTTGACAGTATTTAGTATTTTATTATTTTAAAATCCATAAAAAATTTATCACTTAGAATAAAATTTATTTAACCAATATTAAAATTTCATAATAACCTATAAAATAAGTTGAATTTATCAAAAGTTTCAATTAACATTAATTTGGATATTTATAATATCAATTATTTTAATCATTCATTAATAAGATAAATAATGAATCAGCATTGTGTCATAAATAAATTAAATCTTTTAATGAATAAAAATTATAAATAAAATTTCATTATGTAGGAAATTGTTTATCATTTTAATGAATGTTTATATTAAAATTTATATTGTTTGTAACAATATATTTAAAATGCTTTTGTTATTAAACATTGAATTCAACTCTTTTAATTCTTCTTTATATAAAATAATAATAAATATCCTAATCCAATATATGTGGAACAAAGAGGGTCATTTTTTATTACTTAGTTTGTTTTTGGTCGAATTACACTTATCCAATAGAATAAGGACATGTGTTACGGTAATTATGATATCATTTTACCCTTAATTACCTTATTTACTTTTAACCGTGGTAAATATAAGTCAAAAGTTACTATTCACCAAAAATTATTTTCATATTTTTGAACCACGTTATACTTACTGATATAAACTGTTTCTCTCAGATTATTTAAATTCAACTCATAGAAGTAATAAAATTATGATTTATGCAAATTTGCAAATGCCTTAACGTGGTGGGTCAAAGACGGTAAGAAGTTCAATAAAATATTTATATATCTAAACTTATTATAAAATAAATCCAATGAATTACATTGATCATATATAGGCATTATGTATACATTTTGACCTAAAAAATATTAAAATTAAATAAAAAATTATTTATGTAAAAAATTTGGTTTTAACCAATAACATAGTGTTTTTCACTATTCATGAAAAATAAAATGTTTTCAGAAAAATACAAAAAAAATCACCCAAAGAAAATTTTGATATTCTGAATCAAAAAATGAATTCCATTTTGAAACATATAATTTATAAAATTTTAAAAAGTGGGTATTACAATTAAAAACGGCTAGTTTGATTGGTCGTGGTGTGTTTGAACTCAATGTTGCGTGCACCACAAGTTATTGTATTATTCAAGGGGAAACCTACCATGGAAGATTGTGGTGTTATATTATTTCATTATTGTGTTTGGAAATAAATTTATGATATAAAGGTAATAATGTTACCACATACACGAGGACATGATACCCACTAATGTAAAAAAATTATAAAAAATAAAAAAATAAATATTAAATAAGTACTTGAAGTGACAGAGAAATAATACAAACATATAAGGGGGTTTTATTGTTGATATATGTTTGAAATTAAATTTGTTTGAGGTCAATTTATGTCACTCTTTATTTATCATTATAATGAATTAATTACATATAATACACATAAACTATCTAATAATGAATCTAATATATAATTTTTTGTTCTTCAAAACATTTTTTTCGAAATATAAAATGAATTATACATTGTTTGAATAAATGGACTATTTTTTACTTTAATTATATATGTTAAAATTTTATATTAAAATTTCAATAATTATTTTCTAATATTTAAATAAATAATTTTTTAAAACTATGATACTTGTTAAAAAATATTGAAATAATGAAATTTATATAGTTATGTATTTTTGAAAACATACTCATAATGGAAGAGAATATTTGTTTAGTAAAAATTATTTCTTCAATTAATTACACATAAGTTATTTGTGATAAAATGATAAATAAAAACATGTAATCTGTTGTATGAAATGGAAAAACTTTGATAATTAACAGACACAACATGGTTAAAAGGAAGATCATTTTATGAGATTAAATAAAAATAACAAGTATTATCTTAGAAAAGTGAATAGTTGATTACCATATAAGAATTCATCATATTATCATTATAAGATATTTTTATTAATAATAAAATAAATTATTTAAAGCATTAAATTAAAATTTTGTAATTAAATTCTCAAATAAAAATCTTAGGATGTTACAAACAATTCATGATATTAGTGTGGAGATCCAAATTAATTTTCATTTCTATGTGATCTATAGTTCTGATAATTTCTATGGGTAATTTAACTTCACAAGTTAATTAAATTGTTTAAGTATTTTTAATTCCCAATTAGTTTTTATTTGTTGAGAAAATTTATTTTATGTACATATAAATCTATTAAAATTGAAGGCAATAAAAGATTTTTTTTCAAAAACAATATATTTAAGGAGATTCCCAAATTAATATTTTAATATTTTAAATTAAAGAAAACATTATTCACTATTTTTAAATAGTTAATATTTATTTTATTGACATGTTATCTCTTATAAGTTTTTTTTCAGATTATCATAGAAACCAATGAATGGTATTGATCAAAAAATAAAAAAACATAAAATGGATAAATTTGTAAATTAAAAGTATTTTTCTATTGAATTTGAATATTATAAATGGTATTTTGGAAACAAAATTCATTATTAGTCTAATGGATGCACTATTTTCACTCATTATAGTGGAGAAAGAGTTGTTATAGAACAATTCACTAAATAAAAAAATTTAAGGTGTTATACCAATATGACAATAATAATAGTCATTAATTAATAATAGAATATCTGTAATATAATTAAATTTTTAGAAAACAATGATTGAAATCATGTGTATGATTTAATTTATAATGATATTGATGAAAAATATGATATTTAAAAAATTGAATATAATATAAATCTATGTTATGAATGTAAAATAATATAATTCTATGTTTAATTAATATTATGATACATTGAAATTAAAATCAATAGAATAATATAATATGGGATCTTCATTGAATATTTTATTAAAATTACCCAATAGTAATTGATTTATATTTTTAATAAATATTTAACTAATGACCAATAATTATTCAAATAATAAGATAAATTCTTACCAGCATTGAAATTATTATAATCTTCTTATGATATTTTTTCAATTATTAATAGTTTGTAGAGTCAGTAATTCTGGAGCATTAAAATTCCATTAAATTTATTATTTTACAATAGGATATCAACAAATAATATAAAATTTATAAGGATGATATTGATAATTATTTAATCCCTTTATCTAGATAAAAAATATTTTTAGGATATTATATGTTTTTAGCAAAAATATATATATAATTCATAGAATTATTAACATAATAATAATCGAATATTTATTATTTATTACTAGAAATTATGTGGTAAAAACTAAAGATAATAATCTTATAATATGACACATATACATTGATATAATGTTGTCAGAGTATTGGAATGTTCAAAATTTTAATACATATTTCTCATAGATCATCTTCTAGAAATTTTTATAATCTTGATATACTCAATGGATATCAAAAAATACTTATATTAAAACATTTCCCAATCATTTTATAAGATAAATGATTATATAAATTGTAAAAATATGTTGAATAATAGTATAGGTATATATTTTATTTTGATATGAAAAATATAATATATTAAATGATATCCTAATGATGAGTTAGATAATAAAAAATAAGAATATATCCATGATGTATTCAGTATGAGTTGATATTTAAATTCAAAAAATAATCATCTTACCTTTAAAATGGGTTTGTGAAAAAACATTATTACCTAAATTTTCGTATTGGTTGGAAATTATGAAATTGAAACAAATTGAAAAATATTTTACTAATTTTTATAATGAAATAATTTAGTTATATCGATATGAAACTCTTAGAGATCAAAGTTCTATTATTTCTCATTATAAAAATATAAAATCATAAATGAAAATATAAAAATACATTATGTAATAATCATAGATTATAAAACAATATAAAAGTGTATAATTCAATTGTAATGAATGAATATGAAAGTATTTTAAAAACATGGGAGGATAAATCATTTTAATCATTTCATATGAATTCATGATTCAGAATAATGGTTATAGAAAGGATAAAATTGATGATATATATTAAATAGAAATTAATAAAATAAAAAAAACCTATGAGTAATTTTGTAGAATGTATACAAATATTATAGAAATCCATAAATATTTAGTTTAAAGTTATTATCATTTATTACATTTTCCCGATAAAAAATAATAATGTCATTATTGTTTTTAGTTTCGGTAGAGAAAACCCTATTCTGATAAAATGATAATTTATATTCTAAAATAAAATTTCCAAATTTTACAGCTATTATGTTGAAATGAATAAAAACAATTGAATTGTATAAAATATTTCTATGAATATGATCTATTTTTGCGATTATACATGAGATTTATGAATACCCGTTAATAGAATAAAATTATCTCACATCTAATGTTATCCATGGGTTTGGATAATCACCTATTTCTAATAAAGTGTTTCCCCCTTACTCAAGGGATTCTAACACATTAATTTTAATGACCAAAGGGAAATAAAATTTGTTTTTTATGTTTGGAAAATAATTTTGAAATAATATTTTATTCCCCATATAAAAATATTCAAACATTATTTTATATCATATGATGATACTCAATGAAATATAAATGTTTTATAATCATTTTAATATCATTTAAAATGTTTTATATTAGTTAAAAATGTTATTTATAATTGTAAAATGAAATTATATCACTAAATTAGTGTATAAAATTTAAAATATTATAGGTATATTCAAAGTCCCTAAAATGTAATCCAATGATATTTCACATAATATTTATAGATTACATAGATGAAAATAATAATTTAAATTTGTTTAAATAAAATTATTTCACTACCAAGAATAAAACAAATTTATATTGAACATCAATACAATAAGATTATTTCTTTGAAATTATGGTCTTATTAAATGTTTTTTATATTTTCCAGTTAATCTAATTCCTCATGGAAAAAATAATTTTTAATTTTCCATTTAAATAATATTTTATAAAATTTTAATAAAAATAAAAATATTTGGGATATGAACTAAATTAATTTTTATAGATGACACCATTGTACTCACAATGATTAATATAAACACTCTATAGCAAAACATATTCACATTCACAAAACCATAATGTTGTTCTCCACATTATGATGCATTATTAACAAGAACTATGATTTTTCATATTTATAATTTAATGTAAATATAATCTTCTTGTGAAACCCAATTTATACAGAAGATATAAATGTTTGTTGTGTAATCCTTATGCAACACATGTATTTTCATACATATGTTCTCCAATTAAATCATATATAAGATTTAAAATAATACAATTCATTTTCCAAAAAATTTATTTCCCTTGGAACACACACTATGTTTGTATTTTATATAAATATAAAATTAATTTATTCCATATGTATACACATATAAAATCTGTGAAAATATTATATGTTTTCACACTGATATATCGATACATAAAACTCCCATCATTCAAAAAACATAGACACAACATATTAAATTATTAGATATGTCCATAAATTTATTCAAGATATTCAAATTATTAATATAGATAGTATACTCACCTAAAAAGGAAAAAAAATATTATCCTGGTTAAGCTATAATATATTACAAACTAAGACCCAACCACCATAAACAATGCTCAAAAACATATTCAGAATAATAAATGTATAAATGCATGGTGACTTTATTTATAGGTATATATTCAATCCAAATTAATGGTGATTATTTATCAATAATTTTCCCTTAATATAAAATATATATTTGTATTAACACTATATGAGTTATGTGTTGTGGGTCATCAAATTTAAAAAAAAATTATTTAGTGCATCACATATTATTAAATCTCTATACCAAACTCATAAATTCAAAACCATTAAAAGACCTCAAAATCTATAAAAATCTAATATAAAAATAGATTGTGAATAAATTAATGTCCTAAATTGAAATTTTAATAATCATTTCACATAGTATAATGTAAAAAAATACATGAAATATTGAAAACATAAAATTTCATTTTGTAACATGATAATTTTTTATGTTCTAAAACTATTATACAAATACTAGAAGAACCATGCATATGTTCTATTATGGTAATATCAAACATGATATTATGATAGAGGGACCTAATATTTTAAATATTCATATTGTTTTATTTAACAAAATACATTATATTTTCATTTCATCCAAATCACTATGTAACTATCAGATTAACCATCCCACTAAACTCATTTTGTTGTTTAATATCTATAAATTAATCATTTTATATTTATAGAAATATATTGATTCAGAACATTAATATTCCACCCAATGAACATAATATTTATTCGTTTTTTTGAAAATAATGAAAAAAATGATGTGGTAATAACTTATAATATTAAATACATTATACAAATCCATAGATTTATATTTTCATTCTATTGGAACTATTTCATCTTAATTCCCAATGAGAAAATTTGACTAAAAATATTAAATGTATCCCTTAATATTAAGATATTTTTTTACAAAAATTTCAAAAACTACTTTTGGATATGGTTTCACCTTCACATTAAATTAAATATAAACACATATATATATAATATTATAACAGTATATAATATTTTACATGACTGAATATAAACCCATTAACATCATATAATATGTAATTTCCATTATATAATACAAATAAACACAAAAAAATGTGTCATAAAATTAAAATCGATTTATATTAGTTTTAATATATAGCACACTAAAAAAAACAACATCTCTTATAGAATTTATCAGTTAAGATCACCATTTTTGAAAATGAAATCCTCATTTATCCAAATAATCGAATAATGGGCAGCATGAACTTTTTCCATAATATTTTGATAAAATATATAGTAAAAACACATCATTCTTATATAAAATTAATGTTTTTATTATTTTTATTTGGTAATATACAAGTTATCAAATTATAATCATTCATTATGAAACAAATATTCATAATTCATAGCAGTAACTTATTTTTTGATAATATAAATTTCATAACTCATAAGAGAAAATAAGTTGAAAAATTTCAAAATCTAAATCCAAAATGTTCAAATAAAACATTTCAATTGTATATATTCACAGAAATAATACAATTTTCATAAAAATATATATATATTTAAATTAATCAATTTTTTATATTAATTGATAGAATTTACATATGTATAACAATAGAATAATGTATTAATGTTATCATAAACAAAAAAATGAATTCATTAATTATACAAGAATACATAATGTGGAATCCCCATAAATTATTTTTCACCTCTTCAAGTATTTTGGGTATTTTTAACTCTAATACTCAGGATTTTATTAATGGAAACAATTTTTTTCATGATGGATTCTTTTATAAGGATTCAATGACTAGGTTAAAAAATTAGAAAATCAAAGCTTTTTATTGTTAATGATTATAAACTTATCATAATATACTTCCATCATAATGAAATTGAATAAACCCCCCATGAACTACATTTTTTCATCATCATATTCAAATGACTGTGTTAATATTTATTAAACTCATTCATATTATATAACACAATGAAATATTTGAACCATTTTAACAATTATTATATAAATAATTTCATTGACACCAGAGTCTTTTATTAATCACCTTACATTATAACTCATTAATATACCATGTAATGTCGAGTACATAACTATGTAAGGGTCTTTCATAAATTAGTTTTTTTAATCCATTAAGACCAAATACGAATCATACATTTATTTTTCTATATGTTTATATTTTATGCCATCCATCATCTTGAATTATTCAATATTAATATTTTGCCTTAAAATATATGATCCAAGGATCAATGAATTTTATATGATACATAAATTTAATCCTTCTCTAGTATTATTTTGTCATGAAAGTTATCTGGTTGAACAACACCACTATTCTTACAATCAGGAAGGCTTTATCAAATATATTTCATTTTTTCACTATCAATAACATATATTATGATTATATATTAGTCCAATAAGTTTATTCTATCAATATTACACTTCAAAATAATTTATATCAAGGGAAATTATATTGAGGATTCCAATTATATCTATAATAAATTTAAGTATTGTAGAAGTATTATATTTCAAATCAATTTAATATTTTTTTAATACAATCTAACTATAATTATTACACTTTATAATTTTCATCATATATATTATAAAAATATATTCAATATTTACTTATGTTTTATATCATTTTTAGGATACCCTTAATATATTATCTATTTTGGAGCATCATTATTCTAATATAACCATTTTTGAATCTTTTATAGTTGAGTGGACAATGCTTAACCAACATCGGATACAATAGACCATCAATGAATTTCTAGACTAACTTAGAGTATCATTGAATAGGTTTTTTCTCTAATCATATGTCAATGGAATCCATATAATGAATATGGTAAACAAATTTTATTAGAGTGGTTATATTTTGGATATTATAACTATTTAATAGTGAATAATATCTAATATTAGAAAACTTAAATGTTGTTATCTAACCATTAATATAAAATATAAATTGGTATACAAAAATACAAATTATTCTAAACCATATGACCCCATAGTGACAATAAATTAATCTTCTATATCATTCATAAAAAATAAATCACAAAAAATATTAAAAATAAAATTTGAAAAATATACATCCAACAATGTCATTACAATATCCTCATAATCATCCTCTAATCCCAATCATGTTTCTCACACCCTTTATCATATCACTAAGAACTTACCTTATTATATATCTCAAATATAATGACTACACATTAATTGAGGTTCACATTTAGGGTATAAGTGTGCAACATAATAGGATAACCGGAAAAATACCTACAACATGTAATAAAATTTATAGAATTTTGAATGAATAAAATGATATATAAATCCCTTAAACTTCTTATATACATTTTGGTTGAGCCATCTTCACTTACTAGGAGAACACAATGTTCAATGAAATTCTATTTAGAGAAATATAGTTA
This sequence comes from Viscum album, assembly GCA_963277665.1. NCBI lineage: Eukaryota > Viridiplantae > Streptophyta > Magnoliopsida > Santalales > Viscaceae > Viscum > Viscum album. Next base: position 1,296,629,012 of record OY728142.1, on the reverse strand, counting down.
AAACTAAATAGTAGAAAAAATTCACACCATAGTAGTTCCCTAACCTCCATGTCATTCGATTGTAAAAGATATTGTAATTTTAATCACATGATAGGGATTTCATAGTTGACTATTTTTTCAATTAATTCTAAATCCAACTAGGGAAGTAGTATTTCTTGATCACATAGAAAAAGTCATATATTAGGTTTGATGTGTAAAATCAAGACCTATTCTAGGAATTTCTTGGACTTATTTATAGGCAATATTTTGCTCTGTGTGGAGTAATTTCTTTTGGGCTTTACCATGGGATGAGTTTTGGTAAAAAAAAATTGATATTTCGGGATAAGGAGGTCATGTGCATGGTTAGTGAATGATTTCCCAAAAAATACACCCTGTCCTATCAAACCGAGAAACCCTAGATAGAGGGTTTCTGTACATATGTCTTGGTTTTTCAAAATTCCTTCCCTAAAAGGATAAAATTTTCACCCCTAGTTGATACACAATATTAGCCTCATGGTTAGGGGGAACTGTATGCCCCAAGCAACAAGCTTTGTGTACGTCTTTTTAATCCCGCATAAAATTTTAAGATATTTCTTGAACCCCTACAAATACACCAAAACTATCTAACTATAAAAATAATATATTTCTATAAAATTCAAATCCTATCTATTTGATTACATTTCTTTCTTACCTCTGTTTATGGTGATTCGGAGCTCGGTTGGCAGATCGACAACTCTTCAATGATTTTTTTTACTCTATTTTTTTCCATTCTACTATAATTCTTTTGATGGGTTGTCACTTCTAGTTTTGGTTAGATCTTCATAATTCTTTGTTGATCTAGATATAATATTGTGTATTTAGATTTATATTTAAGGGATCATTATTTCCTCAATCGTAGATTTATAGATTCTGATTCAGATCTCATTCAATATAATTACTCTATTGAAATTGAGGTTTTATATTAGGAAATAATTCGTCAAAAATTTATATAGCTTGTATATAATTCAAAACACATAGTCTTGATTTCAATTTTTTTTATTTAATTTTATAATTTATATTTTATGTTTATAAATTGAGTTTATTATTTATTAAATTAATTGGGTGAATTAATTATTTCGGGAGATATGAACATGGGATATTGGGATTATAGATCATGAATAAATAATTGATGAATTAATTACGAGATACTGATATTATGAATTGAGATAATTAATTTTTTAAATAATTATATGTTTTTGACAAAATAATGATTCAGATAACTAAATATATTAATGTGATTAATTAATTTATGAATTAATGTAGAATCATTATGTGATGACTAATGGTTTAATTACTATTGTTTTTTGTATAATTAATTTCATTATAAATTAGGTGTTTATGAATGGTAACATGGAAATTCAATTATGAAATTATTAATAGGAAAAAATCATTTTATATTTGGAATGAATAATGGTAACATGGTCATTGAATTGTGAAATGAAGAACGTGAAAATGGTCATTCAATTGTGAATGTGGAATGAGAATATTGTCCTTAAATTGATAAATTAATAGTGGGAACATGTTCATTCAAGTACGAAATAATGAATTGTAATATGATCATTTCTTTTAAGGGAATAAATAATCCTAAAAATGAATTATGATATATAATATATTTTGGTAATAGATCAGAATCTGGAATGGGAAAAAGTAGGAATTGAGATATTGGTGTCCATACGAACCTGGATGGTTATATAGTTAAATAAAGAATATTTGTTAATGTGATAACTATTTAATAATTAATTATATATTATTATATATACAATTTTATAGACTTCTGAATTCACTGGTTATTGTTTAACATAGTATTTGTGTTGTCCAAAAGAGTTTTACACACACCCTAATCAGGTTTCTGATTGGTACACAAATAGATTTCATGGATTCAAGATAGGATAAGGGAAAGGGCCATATTTAAGATGGATGATTTAGGGAAAGAGCATGGTTGATAGAACCAAATGTGTTTCGGGACCCTCATGGTAGTTTTTAGGGTCATTACATAGAGTTTCATTTGGAAACATAGCACCTACTTTAGCATGGGAAAATCTAATATTTAGTTTTGATATTATATTTTCATTTTCATTACCAATATATATTGGATCCCTTATAGTTATAGTTAATTATATGGTTATTATTTATTTATTTTCCATTTTTTCTTCACACATAAAATGATTTTATAGTCTCTGCATGACTAATATTATACTATCGTGGCTAGTCGGCATCCACTAGTGTACAAGGAGGTGTTCTTGTGGTCGCTTAGCAAACCAGCTTGGGGTACCTTTGTGTGTAACCTAGGAATTGATGTTACAAAGTGGTATAAGATTATTTTTATTTTTATTTATTTTGATTTAAAATTTGGGAATGTTATAGAGGGAAATATGATGAGTTAATCCTCAGACATGAGCTCGTACATAGTAGTTGAAAACCCATGTATGAGGAAAACCCAAGTACCTCTGTTGTATCAATTGAATATTATTTTCCCGTAAATGATGGAAATTTTTTGTGATGTGATATTTTACTATAGGAATTGTCGAAATTTTGTTTCTGTTTGGTTTGGAACGATATATGAGTATGCCTGCATCATTCTAGGAACTCAAGATTATTTTGGGACATGCATCATTTTAGGCAGACATGGGAAAAAGTGTTTTGGGTAAGTTTTTAAAATTGAGTTGTTTTTATTTTCTTGTGAAATATAATTTAAAAAGTTCCAAACATTAAATTAATTATATAATGATAAATAATGTGCGTAAATTGGTGTGTAATGAGAAACATGATATGATAATGAAGATTCCCTTTGATAACAAGACATAAGTGTGGGTTTTATAATGATTGTGATAGTGCCACAAATATAACCACATGTTTAGGTTAGGGGAAATTAATTTTGGTTAATTTTTGTGATTTTCGTATTACATGTTTGTGATAATGTTTTATCATGGGTCCTATGATATGTATTGTTCATGGACAGAATATCCCTCTATGATGATGCTTTTTGAAAGGACGAACTGAGGTCATTGCTGTGGATGATCCTATAGAAGTGGGACCTAAGCCACCAATAGTTCTAGTTTAGGAAGTAAAGGATATGTTCCATGATAACATTGATCAATTCATGAATTTATTGGAATGATACCTAGGATAGGTTTTAATGGGTTTATATGATCTGATAATGGAGTTTCACTTGCAACACATTCCAACCATTGCTAGAGAGGTCGGACTTGAGGGAGCTTAATTCTGGGTTGATTCCAATGAGTGTATATCTGACAATTTAAAAAATATTTATTATATGAGAGTCAAGTTAGCTACTTGCATACTATGAGGATCATTGAAGCGCTGGTGGGATGTTTAGACGTGGTCTGGATAGGCTGAAGGTATTTCATGGTAGGAATCCATGGAGAGGTTCTTGGATAACTCTAATTAAGCGATGTTCAGATAGGATGGTTACATTTAACTCTCATAATAAAGATAGTTATGTTCATCGTGGAGAGTGTGATATACATGGGTAGAGTAGTGACAATTATTGAGCAACTTGTAGAGATCACAACCTAGGTTGTTTGTATATTTCTGGATGATGGAGGTGTAAATGAGGATGCACTTCCACCTGTATTGGATATATTTCAGGATTTTTTTTCATGAATATATATTATGGATGAAACATGAGATTAATGTGGAATTTATTGGTCGGATCCTAATGAAGGTTGATCCAGTTTCTATTACACAAAAAAAATTTCACTGAAATAGATTCAAGAGCTAAGGACTCAGCTAAATGAGTTGGTGGATAATATATTTTTCCATCTGGGTACATCACATTGGGGTTTACATGTTTTGTTCTCTATGAAGTATAATTCGAGTTTTCACATATGTTTTGATTACCAAAATATTAACTAGATCATAGTGAAAAACCAATACCCTCATCTTCTTAACAATTATCTATTTGACTAGTTGAGGCTTGCATGTGTATTCTAAAATATAAAATTGGTATTAGGGTATCATTATTTGAATGATCATACTTCTAATATACTGATGATTGCATTTAGAATCATGTATGTCCTCCTTTATTTTTTTTATTTGTGTTTTGGTTTGAAAATAACCAATAGTGTTTATGGACTTGATGAACAGAATCATTCATCCGTACATGGATCTTTTTGGGATAACATCTTAGTGTATTTCAACTCTCATGATGATCATAACAAACATCTTTCCATCATCTGGAGTACATGTGGAGAGAATTATCTATACACCAAGCTATCAAATTGTCAATTTTTGATTGAACAAGTATACATCATAGGTGAAATTATCTTAGATGATGTTGTGTCAGCGGTCCTAAAGAAGGTGCAGACAATGGTTTCTTGGGATCATCCCAAGAATTTATTAGAACTCCAATGATTCTTGGGTTTAGTATTATATTATTGAAGATTAATCAAAAACAATTTATGTTTCGAACCACCACTTCTATTATTGACCAAGAAGGGGATAATGTTTTATTGTTAGATATCATGTGAGAATTAATTCTAGATGATAAATAATCATTTGAAATCATCACTGATATTGATCCAACTCGAGCTAGGTGAGGTGTTTATAGAGTATTTTGATGATTCTAGAATTGGACATGAAGTAGTGTTGGTGCATGGAGACCGAGTTGTATCGTATGTGTCTATGAAATTGAGGCCACATGAATAGAACTACCATATTAATGAAATAAAGATGCTTTTATTTTAGTGTGCCATAAAATATTGATAGTATTTTCTGTTGGGAGGTAATTTTACTATATATACAGATCACAAGATCTTGGAGTATATATTTTCTAATCATGATTTGAATCTATAGAATGAGTGGAGGGTTGAGAATATGAATTCATTCTATTTTCAGATATAATATACCCTTAAGAAAGGAAACCTTGTTTTTTACACCCTATGTTAGAAGATATGTACTCAGACAGTTCAGGAGTCCAATGATGAGCGGAAGATGATGACCATACTGGTTAAGATTCATGCTCTAGTTTAGGAGAGTCAAGAGAAGGTGACTTTCATACCAGTTTTTTTATAGTCCACTCATTTGAGATGGATCAGGGATATATAAAATAAGAATACATAATGACTGGTCTTGAGGAAAATCCTTGAAATATAGGAGACACCTACAGATTGAATCATAAATGAAGACAATATCATCTATGTCAGGAATCCTTTTTAGTTCCTACAAGAATGCATGAAGAGTTGATGCAGGAATATATCTCCATGAAGTGGGTGGTACTTCTATGAGTGGTAAAAATCCACCTTGACCTATGATGAAACTTTTTTTGTCTCATAATAAAAAAATAGATAATAGGGTTCATGAAATGATGCTACACCTGACAACTTGTTAAGGCTGAGAATCAACAACTTGGCAGTTTACTACATCCATTGACCATTCCGGAATAGTAGTATGAATATTTGGCTCTATACATTGTGGTGGGTAAACCGATTACACCCTAGAATAATGAATCTATCTTTGTGGGTGTAAACTATTTTACAATGGTACCACATATCATGCCTATACATGAGACTTTCTTAGTGGAGAAGTTGGGGGAACTGTATATTTGGGAATTAGTCCTTCTCCACATTGTGCCACAGACTACTAATTCAAACTGAGATTCGCATTTTACTTCACCCTTCTATTATATTTTACATATGTTTCCTAGTATATAGATTTATTTGACTAGGTATTTCTACACATAGGGATATGGGATGTTAGAGCATACTATATAGGTGATAGAGGATATGATGTGAGCGCATGATCATGAATTTGGTGGGTCTTGGGAGAAGCACCAAGCCTTAGTTGATTTCTCATATAACAATAATAATCATGCTATGAAATAGATAGAACCATATGAGGTTCTTTATTGTATATTACATAGATCCCTACAATGTTGTATAGAATATGGTGAGTCAGAGATGATGGTACTGAGCATCATGATGGAGACATCAGAGCTAGTTTAGATGATTCAGAAGAATATGGCTAAAACTCAAGGTAGATAAAATTCATATATTGATATAATATGATGACTCATAGATATTACAATGTTATATCATGTATTCCTTTATGTTTTCTATGATTAGTCCATAGTAGGATACATAGACAACAAAAGGTGGTGCCTTGGTTCATTGGACCATTTGAGGTGGAAGAGAGAATCTGGCATATGGCATTCGGATTGGATATTCCACATAGATACAATGTAATTAATGTTGACTTTCTCGTGGAATTACTATAATGGTATCACCTGGATCATTCTCATGGAATCGATGAAGATTATTTTTTTTCTTGAGAAAGATGGATCCATTTTGGAGAATCTAATATGTGTGTTGGATCACAATGGTAATGTTTTGCGGGGAAGGACCATGATGATAGTTAATGTAATGTGGAAACATGGGAATGAGTAGAAAGAAAATTTGGAGTGAGAAATAGATATTATGTCTAAATGGACTGATCTTCTTGACTTTTAATCATAGAGGTACTTGTGAGTATGTATCTTGGATGACTTGTTATAAGGTGTGGATATTTTTATACCAATACCATATCAAGAGATGTCTTGGGATATTTTACATGTACACGTGTTTCTAGTTTGGAGTAATTTAAGTTGGTTTTTACTGTGGGGAATGTTTTGGTGAATGTTTATTGATTTTGGATAGAGGAATGAATATTCATGGTTGGCACAGAGTTTTCCTAATTCATGTGTGCTGGCTTAGCAAGCTGTGCGACCCTATATAGAGGGGTTTTTCATGGCTTGTTCATAGCTTGTCAAACCGTGCTCCCTAAAAGTAGGAATTGTGTACCCCAAATAATAAGTTCACTATTATGCACACAATTATATGAATCTATGCACCCCAAGTAGAAAACCATAAATAAATTATTTTAATCCCCCAAAAATTATTAAAGTATTTACTGAAACCCAAATATAATACCCCCAAAACCAATTGCCATACCAATATTTGATTTCTCACAATTACATAGCCTCCTGGAGGGATTCTAAGGCACTGAAAAATTAATTATTGTTGATTCAAATATCATTTGGAAGATCTGCACCTCTTAGGTTTTGTGGTTTCTTCCCAAATGATGTCTCCTATTTTCTCCCATAATTTTGGTGGGTTATTTCTTCCTCCATTGGTTAGAACATGATATAATTTTTGGGATTTACATATAGGATTTTGGATATAGATCTAGATTTAATGTATCTCTATTTTTTTAATCTTGGTATTATAAATTATGATCATGACCTCATAATAAGTCATTACTCCACAGAAATTGGGTATTTTCTATTGGGTGATCGTTATTCAATGAATTTAGGTAGGTGGACTATAATTTGTATACCATACTCATGATTTCAATTACCTATATGTAACTTTATATTTTCTATTCATTATTATAATTTCAGTTATTCATTGAATTATATAATTTGATGAATTAATTAATTAATGTGGATGTGAAATTGGAATATTGAAAATATTGATCATGAATAATTAAATGATAAATTAATTATTAGATATTGAAAATGTGAATTGAGATGAATAATTTTTGAATTAATTATTAGTTAGTTATGAATTAATTATTGGGTTAATTAAAGAAATTTATGAACTTAATTAACATGTATATAAATTAAGAGGAGTTATGTGATGACTAATTGTTGAATTAGTAATGAGATTTTTATATAAAAATATTTGATGAATTAACTATGTGTTGATGAATGGTAATGAGGTAATTTAATTATGGGTTAAAATTTCGAAACAAAGTCATTAATTTTTTTATTAAATTTTTTGAATATAGTCATTGAGTTGTGAAATGAAGACTAGAACATGGTCATTTAGTTATGGAATAATGAACTCAACCATGGTCATTCAATTTTGATATTTATATTGGGTACATGGATGTTCACATTTGATATATGAAATGGTAACATGATCATACAATTTAATCCAATAAGGAATTGCAAAAATTGATATATGATATATGATATCCTTTGGATATAGATAAAACAATGGCAGATGATGATGGAAGTATTAAGATACATGTTTCCATGAGAACTCAAGGGGACTATGTGGTTAAATAAATAATAGTTGATAATTTAAAAAAAATTATGAATTGTGAGTTATTCTTTATAAAACTTATTGAATCTTTAATTGACAGGATTTGGGTTTAGACATTTTTTGTGGTGGCAAACTGAGTTTTACACACACCTTAATTAGGCTGCCTCAGCTGTACATGAATTGATTTCATTGTTCCAGGTTATGATAAGGGGAAATTACCATTATTAGATGAATGAGTTGGAGATAGAGCATAAATTAGGTAACTAGACATTGTCGGGGCCTACATGATTATTTTTAGTCTCTTTACATTGAGACTCATTTTGACACATATCACATACATTGGCATGGAATTTTTAAAATTTGAATTTTATAATGTTCTTGTAGCTTTTGTAATAGTGAGTTTTTCGTATCATTTTGGTTATGATGATATTTTTTATTATAATATATTTTAATGGTGTTTTTCTCTAACAAAGTGGATATAGTGTCCCCATGATTGATATTAGACGCTCGCTACTAGTCACCATCCTCTAGCCTATAAGGAGGTGTTCATGAGGTCACACACTAAACTGGATCGGGGCAACAATATGTGGAACCCGGGTCGGGACATTACACCATGACACATTTTTTTTGATCTCGAGGTATTTAAACAATTTTTGTTCTATAAATATCAATTTTAGTGGAAAGATGCATCTATTTGTTGATATTATAAACTAGTTGGTATCTTAACACCAAAAAACCCATTTTTAGTTGGAAAAAGTGTATCACATAACACATACACTCTCCCTTTAATATATTATAAAGGATCAGTTTCCTCATTTATCGATACATACCATTCATAACTATTGGATAACACCCAAAACTTACTAGAAACTATACTCTAGGTTCTTCGATTCAATGAAAAAAATGAAATGAATATTTCAAAATTCAAAAATCATCACATGTACCTTATTACATTAATATTAATTCCCCACCTTGAAAATAAAGTAAAAATAACATGTCACAATATATCATTTATCATACCCTTGAAAGCTAACATCAACCATACATAGAATATTTCCTTCAATATTACATAATATTATGAATCCATTCTAGCGTAATCACAGGAAATCATGTCAAATTTATAACCCCTCTTCAAAAACATTGATCCCATGAGGAATTCTATTTTAGTAAGTTACACATAGGTCCACCCCTTATAGAATATTTCTTTTAGTAGTATTTAACCTCATAGGGCCTCTTATAATCAAAAACATTATATTATCAAGAATTATAGTTATCATAAGTCCCAATTTACTAATTCCATATATTTTCACTTTTATAAACTATTACCCATAAAGAGAACACATATTCAAACCATATATTATATGCTCTATTCTCATCAGAACCCTTTTAATAATCACATGAGCCCATACTAATTATATGTTGTTTTACCCCATATTGGTTACTTCTAAGGAAAAAAATATATTATTCTAATTTGAAGATCATATGAATCATGATCACTATGAAATATAAGAAAATGGATTAGAAGTGTTTTTTAATTATTAATATTTCAATATATTTTACATAAATTATTATACCACATCATATGGGATGCTCTTAGTTATTATTTTTTAGTGGAAGGAATGTTCTCAAAAAATCAATTAAACTCGACCAATAGAGAATTTAATGATTTTTATTTCAATGTTATTTTGGTTAATTATTCCTTGGTTAGAATATTATTTTAGTTCTTACCGTGTGTTTGGAGGGACATTATATGTTTGGGTCTGGAATGATAGACCAGTTGGGAAAATTATGGGATTAATATTTCTATTTGGAAAAGAATTTTATTTCTATAGGTTCTTGGTGCTCACAAGTTGACTATAAAATTCATCCAACATCCACAAGGTACATGGTGTGTTGAGACTCTCTTATTCATTAAAGGACATTTAAATATTTTGAGGAATTTTTTTTGATCTAGGGTGAATGAAATCACATGGTTCTGAGGATCAGTTATCCTAGAATAAATTTCATAAATTACTTAAATATATATTATATCAGCCATGTAATATTTTTCAATTAATATAAAATATCTATAAAATGGAGTATCAAATAGGAAATCTAAGACTATGCTTGAATCCGCAGAATGGGTATTACTATAGGTTCTACCTAATATTGGTCAGTGATGAACGTTCAGATGATCCAACCATTGGTGTCTAATTTTAAATTAAAAAAATAGATTAATATATTATTTTTATATAAATTACCTAACTCTAAAACTCTATAATGATTAATTATGAATTTTTTGTAGGGTAAGCCAAACAACCCTCAGTGGTTTTTGAGATGATCTATGATGACCTTCATAGGTGAATCGAGATCATAAATTTCTAGGTAATAATATCTACGTAAATCGATATACAGTGAACGTAGAAGATCAACACCATAATTAGAAATCATATTATTCACCATGAATTGAAAAAATATTATTGTAGTTCATGTTATTGATTGAATTTATAACATAATAATAGTCCATAATGTGTTAAATTATCTTCATTTATTTCTGGAGTTTATAACCCTCGCATAATCTCATTATATAATTTTCATTGATTAAATCAAATTATTATAGTCCGCCCATATTTTAACCTAAAATATCTTTTACCCATACTATTTGGAAATGAAATATTTGAATATCATTCATATTATTTTATTCTTGTTCCTTTCCCCCACTTTGATTTTGTGTTATTTACTATTGGGGAATAAGACCATACATTGAAATTATAGGGCAGGTCCATGCATGATTGAACCCCTAGATTCACGATTTATGTGTGGAAAATGATCAGACTAGTGATTTTTATATATAAAATGTTAAATATTATGTATTAGTTACAGCTTTAAGGTTTAGAGACCAAAGGTAGTGATTGAGGTGACACATGAGGTGCATGGAATGTGCTAAAGATACCTATGGGTGGCTGGTTTCTGATTTCTACTCACCAAAGGCAAGGAAATATACATGTGATGATGTTGTTCATGACTTTGGTGATAATCAAGGTGGAATCTGGTGGATTCAGCGGATGAATTTATTGATCTTCAATCTGTGTGATTGACCAAGACTTCTGAACCCCCCCCCCCAAATAGTTTTTTTACAATGATGAACACTTGATGTGTAGTCCCCTAAATCTAGTGACCAGGGTTTTAGTAAAAAGACCATGATCAAAAACCATTTCTCTATGACACGTTATATGTGACGCTCCATGAGAAGTGAAGACATGTGTGGGTTGCACATGCCTCTGACCTCGTGTGGGAGGACTTGCTGGGAACACTGGGAGTACACTGACTCATCCAAGTACATTATCATATATAAGAGAAAAAAATGTTAGAGTTGATTAGTGGATAAACACAATGTCATACCCTAACAACCAATGTATTATTATATGGGTTACATCTATTTTTTGTAACGGAAACAGCCAGGAGGTCATGTGATGTCACATTATATGTGATTATCTATTTATAATGTACTTATTTATATAGAATTTACCTCTTATATCTCCCTGGTTTTAACATGTATTTTTTTAGAATAAAATATTAATATTTTTGAACAAATAATGCAATAGGGGATTATTTAGAGGATATTTTATATGATAAGAGTTTTTCTAGATTATGATGCTTCATAGGTGATGTATAACGATGGTACTAAATGAAAGTTAATCATAGAGATGTTGGCTTTTACAAACCCCTCTTGTATAAGGGAATGTGTCCCATGTACTCTTATAATTACAAATTGGAAACCCGTGATTGACTAAGGAATCTTGCATCCACATAATGAGTGATACTATGTGACTAACTATATTGTGAGTTCTATAGCAACATAGTTGTACCCACTCAACGGACTAGGGAATGGGTCACATACGTAATGAGTAGTAACCTTTAACAGACTAGGGCCCATGTCCTCTACCAACTAATTGGTAACCCTTTTATAGACTAGGGTTTGAGTCCTCTATCTACTTAGAGGTATCCTTGGTAAGACTAGTTCAATGTTTCTCCATCTACGGATTTGTACCCTCCCTTACGGGATAGGCAGTAAGTCCTCTACTAAAAAATTATCAACCCCCTGATAGACCATGGTATACTAGAGAGGTTTTATTTAATTAATATTATGGGAATGGTCACATGGCATGTGATTTCCAAATCAGATGTATTGAGGAGGGATGCCATACTTTGGATAAACCACCACGGAAGTGGAAACATTGAGATCACAGTTCTTCTTGTTGTGTCCGGATATTCCCTTATGAGATACAGTTAATAATTAAGGGAGTTGGTTGGTGTCTCAATGGAGGAGCTGTTGGAAGTGGAATACATTATGATCAACTTCCACCACTACTATAATGATGCCCCATCCTGGATGAGGGATGTTGCGGTTGGGGCCATTGGTATCTGTACTCTATGGAGGCTCACATCCTGAAATCGCATATGATTATTGGGGGTATGATATATATTTCTTCTACTCTTTGATTAGTACTATTTGAAATCAGTGAGATTTTGTCATTAATATCATTATATCTGGTGTGAAAGATATAATACCCTATTAAGAAATTGGCCCAGATGCTTCTGATTGTGGTTCATATTGAGAACACTTCATCGATATTTCTTTTCTAATGAATGTGTGAGATATTTAATGGAGGAGAGATTATATCACGTGTCTTACTAATCCCTATTATAAGATCATATGTCGCCGTATTAGGTATGGACTGGTTTTTAATGATTTCTTCCTAGAATGGTTATCACTGTAAACAGGTAAAATACGTTTTCACATTAAGAAAAAGATTCTTTGTTGTTGGAGAGAGAGATATCATGGAAGAGAAAGTGAGTCATAAGATCATGATGATAAAAACCATCACCCATCTATTGGTTAGTTTATCCCATTACACAATGGGATCATCGTGTGTCTCATTTCCATCATCCATAGAGGATTAAATATACATTTTTTTAGAAGATGTTCCTTGAATAACTCTATGGAAGAAAATGGTTTTTTTTCATTGAAGTGAACCATAGGACTACAAAGAAATCTTTTTTAGGATATTTTATGTCCCCTACTAATCACTGAGTTTTAAGGGTGTAAATGGAGTACCTATAGGATAAGTGTATTCTGAAAACAGGTGTGCCCAGATTGGCTACTTGCGGTATGTTCATAAAAATTTTAGATGGGAGATTTCCACTCTATGATTATTTTTTAGAAATAAAATATGCCAAAACAATGATAAAGTACCACTTTATATGAATTGATGAACACTTTGATTATTTCTGATGTACGATATGGTTCTCAAATATCCATCTTAGGTCTTTCTACCACCAATTGAGGGTTCACAAGGCTGATATTCTGATAACATAATTCCGATGATGCTAATGAATCTATTAAATCCTGGGGATTCCTTATGGTTTGTCAAATCCTCTCCTATGTTTATAGGTCTTATGAACTATATCTTGTATACATACATGGATTTTTTTGGTTTTCTTCCTTAATGATATAATCATCTACTGTATATTAGAAGAGTATAGGGAGAAACACTTGATTATGGTCCTTAACAATATTTTAGAGAACCATATTTATAGAATGATCATAGAGTGACAAGACTATATCTAAAAAGTTCATATTTTGGGTAATTTATTTTCATATCATGGATTACTTATTTAATTATTAATTATTAACATATAGAATTTGTGGAAGCTTCCCATGAGTGTGTTATAGGTAAAGTGACTTATTGGTTTTGAGGGTAAGAGGTTCATGGTTGACATATCCAGCATTCAAACCACTTTTACTACCATTACCTAGAAAGGGTAGTAATTTAACATGATTGAGTAGTGTTGGAGACAATTTGAGATGATGAAACTAAGTTTGAGGAGTTCTCATATTTTGAGACTACCAGAGGAGGGAATGAAATATTTAGTGTGTTGTGATGACTCCAATGATTGGCATGGATGTGTATTGATTGATAGGTGGGAAGTGATTGCATATGGTTCATGTAAATTGATACCCCTTTATAATAACTACATTACTAACGAACCAAAGTTGGTTTCAGTGGTCTTTTATATGATGATGTGGAGGAACAATCTTCTAGTAGAGTACCTTGGGATTTACTCATACAATCAGAGTCTCCAATATGTTATCACAAAGAGTTATCTAATCTTGGGACATAAGTGTTGGTTTATAAAATAAATTTATATGATATTGAGGCATTCTATACTCACGTTATGTGAAACGTAGTGGGATATTCCTTTAGTTAGAAGTCTCATTATCATTTCATGGTGGATTTGTCTACGTATTTTTCTTTCATTTAGATGACCCCAATAGAATTTAGTGGAGAATCTTATCTTCAATCAATGATATTTACACCTCTTATTTTCTAGAATGTGAGGGACACTATATTCAGATACATATAATGTTTTGTCCTATAAGATCATACATCCTCACGATATTCTCTGGATGGATTCTATAAAAAAGGGTACCATTGACTAGTTTACAACGGTTGCTATGTAGTTCTCGTTGTGTGGTGAGAGGAGGTGTTGAAGGGGTTTCAGGATTCTTCATGGGTTATACATCATGTTGTAGTAAATATGTATGTGTAACTTTAGTCGACATTGTAATGGGATGGAATTTGGATGGTCATGGCTGAGTTAATATCTTGGTGTCTCATTTTCCACTAGGTGATGGTCAAGCACAAGAGTATTATATGCTTGTTAGAGACTCTTGAGATCCAAATGTTTAAATTTGATGGAATATCCATAGTCATTGTAACATGGATTCTACAAGTATCAAGTGGTCAGGATGCCATCTAATTGATTTTTGACTGACTTACCACGTTGGCTCGCATTCATTATTTTTGGGAGTAGAGGTTTTTGGAGAGGATGGAGATGTTTTACTATAAAGTGGTCATACTATGTTATAGTGTTCCATTGATTATTTTCTAATCCCATGATGTGTGTTTCAAATCATGGATATGGAGAGGCATGGATAATGTATTTGGGAATTAGTTGAGGATGAGTACCAATTTTCAGTAATATATGGATGGGAAGACTGAGTACACTATATAGGTCTTGGAATATATAACGAGGGATTGGGTGTTAAAATTCCTTTAGTGTAGGGAGGATCATATTCATATGTTCAGGTATTCTTATAACAATAGCTACCACTCTAGTATCACCACGTCACATTTAGAGGCCCTGTATGAGAGACCCTTTTGGTCATCCTTACACTTGACTAAGATCAATGAGCCATCACATGATATACAATAGATTCTAAAGGAAATGTAGTAGAATATAATGGTGAAATGTGAGTAGATTAAGAAATTTATGATCTAATTGAGATATAATGCATATCAAGAATATAGTTCCATGTAGTTTGAGTAGGAAACCATGATTTTTTTAGGGTTTCCCCATGATAGAGATTACATAGATATAGAAGTTGATAAATGTTTTCCTTATCGTTTAATAGGCCATTGGAGATCCTGTAGAGGGTTGGAACAATTTCATATCACATTTCCATACCCCTTTGTTGGAGTGGGTGCATGAAGTCATCCATTTATCACAGTTGAAGAGATATGTGCATGATCTAATACATGTTATTGACTATGGAATGTTGTAAATTTTGATGAAGAAACCCTCCGAGAGTACCCAGTTGACATAGAGGATTGGTAGGAGAGTATCCTATGAGGATGTTCCATTATAATTTTTTTTGTTCTCATGATGAAAAGAATCAAGAAAGAGAGCTCTTGGTAGAGGGAGATACAAAGGTAGAATCAGTATCCCTATAATTTTTTATTGTTTGTTATTTTTTTAGATGAAAATATTTGAATCATAGAATAATATATAGGCTTATGTTTTCTTTATATGATTATTAACTATATTAAGGAATATTTTTTGATACATTTATAATGGAAACACACAATTCTATGACTTGGTGAGATAAATAATAATTATATACAAATATTAAATGTGTTTTATATCACTCACAAATAGTTTTTCAAAGAAAATAGAATATCATATGAATGGGGAATTTTAGACCGTGGTTAAATCTAGATTATGGGGTATACCTTATACACAAACTCAAGTTCGTTAGTGTAGGATTTTCTAGTAAGGTAGTCATAGGATAATTTATTTAAATTTATATGAATGATTTCTTTTATATAATTTTCCAAAATAAAATCTACTATAAGCCTGAATTTATTAAACTTCTAAAGGGTTAACTACACATCATTGGTTGGTTTTGAGGGTAGTTCTAAGGACCTTCATTGAAAAATTGAGATTGGATGGCACTCACTTATCAAATCATAGTGAATCGACATATAGGGAACCCAATGAATATTCACCATAACATGAAAATACACTATTAAGAAATTATTGAACAGATATTTATTTAGGGAATGTTATATTTTGGGTTTATACCCTTTTTAATTAATCATGCATCGATTATATTTTTTTCTTTGATATCTAGAATTGTACATCATTTTCATGATCCTTTTTTAAAATTTTAATTTTTTATATAATATTATTATCCTAATTCAATGTTTTTTCACCATAAATTTCATGGATCTATACTCACCATATATTAATGATTGAAATATAATTAATAAACCATTGTTCTTATATATTCCCCCTGAATTTTCTTCCTCTTGTTTATTGTTGGGCTATTGGGCCATGATTTCACATATCTGGTTAGGTTCGATAGTGTTCAAACCCATGGATTCATGATGGATGTCCTAAATATGAACAAAAAAATATCTAAGGATATATCAGGATGTTTTCAGGCTAGAAATAATGGAATCATGGGTTTTGGATCTGAGGTGGAAAAGGAAGTGGAGTATCTGACATTCAGGAAGTGTTACAAGATTCCAATGGGTTCACAAATTCTAATTTCCATATATTTGAGGCTTGGAAATCAATGGATCTAATGTTATCTTAGATTTTTATGAGTTTCAAAGGAATATTAGTGTGAATTTTCGATGAGTGTAGTGGATCTAGATGATGAACACTGGATCTAGAGTTCTAAGAAAATCATAACTATATGACATATACTGGACTGAACACACTCCATGTTTTTACCAAACAATAGTTGTTAAGGTTTCAGGAAAAATGATAGGATGAAAGTATATATGGATATGTGACACACTGTGTGACCCTCTTGGGGATGCTAGAATACGTTCCACCTCTACTCACATAGGACCCCGTGTGAGAGGACATGCTATGTAGTATCAAATCACATGGAAATGACTCTGTATATAGGCATGACTATGAGAACATGGTTTGACCCTGGGATTTTGATATGTTCCATGTAGTACCCCTAGATTTCATGTATTACTAAATTAATAATGATCTATGTTCTGGTTAGCACATATCCTAATTTCTGGTTTTGGTTACACATTGTGTTACCCCCCCCAAATACATCGTGTAATTCTATATCCTTCATTTGAATCAAATTTTTTTTTAAGATTCTTATAATGAGTGTTTTCCTATATATAACACGATGTTGAGATTACAAGAAGATTTTCATATATGATGTGTGTTATTCCATGTGAGATTATTCATATATTAATCCTAAAAAAACATTGATGGACTAGATAATCATTGTGTAACTAGTGTTTGCAACCACCATTAATGATAGTGTGTGGATCCCCATACTAATCTACCTACTATGTGGAACCCCACTTGTTGGACAATGGAGTGGATACTATACATACTAAGTGATACCCCATAATGGTAAGGAGTGGGGATCATATACCTACTGAGTGGTACACCTTGATGGAACTAAGTAATATGTAATGTTCTAATTGAGTGGTACCCCCCCCCCACCAGATGATGGGGTAAATAGTCCTATGTCTATATAGTGATACCGCAAATAAAATAATTCATGGTTCCACTAATTACTAAGTAGCACCCACTAATAGCTACATCATAACAGACTAATCCATGGGTGTTCTACCAACTAAGTGGTACCCCATGACAAACTAGGGTGTGGATCTTCTACCTACTCACTGGTAACCCTCGTAAAATACAAGGGTTGAAATCCTATACTTATTGAAATGGTACTATTATAATGCACTATAGTGGGGCCATTTACTTGGATATTTTTCCTATTTAAATTTTTTCATAGCAGTGAGGTGTGGATCCTCCACACAGTCACCTATTCAGATAGAGACATGAGATGTTGGGTATTTATTTTGGACCATTCATGATTTAGGAAAAGTCATCACCCTAAAAAAAATTTGATATGGAAATATTGTTTTCCTACTTATAGGATTATTTTATGATTTTGTTTCTATGTTTTTGAGTTTTTTCTTCTTTATTTTGGTTGATATTCCTACAACTATCATATAATCTATTTCTACCCTTTAGTTTCTAGTGTGTCCTATATAGTACGTATATTCACAGAGGGGATAGGGATTCTCCCACACAAGATTGGCCTCTTTAAAGAGACCGATAATAAAATGTTAATTTTAAAGAAGGATATAGATTATCATGTTCATAGACCACATACGGTGGTCGGGCTTGGAGATCTGGAGTTAGGTTCTCTAAGAATTTCTCTCCTTGTTGTAGTCAGGTTGGGACATCTTTTCTATATGGGAATGTATTTATTTCTTTTAATTTAGATTTACAATATTTCACATATTTTTATTCTTTTTAGTTTATTATATTCATGTTTTTTTATTCTAGATGTTATGTCCTTTTATTATTATTTATCTTTGCTTCTTTATGGTGATGGTTCTGTGTAGGTGTATGTCTATTCGGAAAAGGCATTCCATTTTAGTTATTCTATTCAGTGCTTGACGTTATCCCCTGTCCTATGGAGGTTTCCTTAGGGTATTTTATTCTTTTCCATCCAATATCTAGGTGGGCCTCAATGGATCTATTTATGAAATTTCATTTGGATACCCAGTACCCAATGAATGTTTACTATATGAGGTGGTCGTGTGTAGGAAAAACAGTAAAGAAACCATGTGGTCTAGGTATTCAATAGAAATATGTGTTGAATTAAATAACAAAGGGGTAAAACTTATAATTAATATCAATTATAACACAAAAAATGTGTGTAATTCTATTAGGTTTCCCAAAAAATGGGCAGTTTGGTTCACTATCCTTCTACTTTTACTGATGCATCGAAGTAAGGTATGTAGTTTTTATTATCAGTTTTGGTATGATCCATCCAAATATCTATCATAATTCTACATTATTTTAAAATTTTATTATTTATATAAGATTAACATTTCTATTTTATATCAATTCAATAAGATCATGTTGTAATTGATATTCATAAAAAGGATTTAGAATAAAATATATATATACTGAAGAGGGAGTATGAATGCACCACGATTCATGTGGATTCATTTGTGGAATTGAAAAATAATATTTTTTTGTGGATAATATTCACGTGAGAAAAGAATAGTTAAATAATATATGTTATTATAATTTAATTTGATTGATTGTGAGCTTTGTGGTGTATAAATATTTTCTGATAACTCAATACTGAATGCATATTTTTCATTTTGTAACATTTTCTGAATTTTAAACATATTAAAGGTTATATATTTGTGAATTATTTTTTATAGAATATTTATTTAATGATTATAATTATGTTTGAAACCAATTTTTGGACTTATAGGTTTATTTAAGTGATTTTCATTGATGTGGAATTAAAAATATTGGATAAAGTGAAGTGGACATTGCTTTAAAAGTGGTGGACTACATTTTCGGCAAATGTGTCAACAAAACATTACCATATGTTACCAAAGATACATGTACAATTTGATAAGTGAGTTGTGGTGTGTGTCTAATTTTCCTAAGACAAACCTAAATTTAATTTCATTATATTATAAGAGATTTAAATACTATAAGTTCTACGGTTTTTCATGTTTTACATTGATTCAATGTTTTCTAATAACCACGCCTGTAATGGAAATAGAATAATTTCAGTTATTAGAGCCTAAAAGAATTTTTTTATTCATATATTATTACATAGAGTGTCTGAATTGGGAAAATAGAGTCTCCCTTGTTATATGGTGATATTTATGGGAGTATATAATGTAGGTCTACCATTGAGATTCATTTTGGCATCATAGATTCATGTTACCATTGTTTGACATCTGGAAGGAGTGAGGGATTAAAAATAACACTTATAAACTATTGTAGATATATTTTAACTTGTATTTAATTATAGTAAAAAATCCTATGTTTGGAGAAATAGTAAAATAAATTATCAAATGTTATTGGACTTTTTTCCAATTCAAATAAGATATAGTGTCAGATAGGATGTTATAAAAATATAGGAATGTATGTCATATGAATATATAAACTTATAATTAGTAGTATAATTAATTTGATATTTTTTATAATATATTCCCATATATTAGGTAGGGGGACACTGTTACACTTATTGTTAAATTTAATTAATTAAATTCTCTCATAATGTATCAATATTATAAATGATATAAAATATAACACAAATCTAATTCATCATGATTATATATTATTTCATGGGATTTAATTCACATTCAAAAGTGATAAAAATAATTTTATTTGTGGTATAATACCCATAACATATGGTACCAATTTATAAAAAATTTCAACCACATTGATTATTCATGGTAGGATGTACTATAGGTGAGATATTTTTTTATGAAAGATGTTCTACTCCCAAATATATGATTTATAGAGGGATATAATCCCCCTTAGATTTGTTGTTAATGTTTAATGTTCTATTCCTGAAGATGTATTTCAATGAGGGTCATACTTCAATATGATTAATATTTCTATTTGAGATATAAAACCCATTAAGAGATGTTATCAGGTGGAATATGATTCCCACATATTTATTGATAAGTTCTAAAATATTACACCTATATGTTTTCAAATAAAAATATATTATTAATAAATTATATGTTGTCTGTAATGGATTAGAGTCATATGTATGTTATTCCTTGAAATAACACATTTTCAAACAATTTTCAACATATTTTTCTGGGTAAACACTTGGTTATCATCTAGATGTTTTTTAGGGTTTTAAAATATTCTAGGTGGTTCATCATTTATGACATTATTGGGAAAACCATGTTGAAAATTATAAATGGATAGTATATGGTGTACGATTTTTATATGTGTATAGATAACTATATGAAATTCTCCATGATATTGAATGATTTTGAACACAATAATACAAAAGTTAGTACATGAGTTACAAGGTAGTGTATCCATACAAAGTAGAACCATATAATAGGTAGTGATAATGACATGATTGGCCCATGGTTTGATAAAATATTCACGAAAACAGTGTGTATGGTTTTAATTAACCATGAAAATAATATTTTGACCTAAAAAAACTAACACCACTCCATTAGTCTTTCAGAGCATAGAGGACTCAAACTGTTGTAGCCTATATTCATTATTGAGCAATACCAGGCCCGTAAAAACCAAATTTTTCTTCATTACAAGGACTACCCCAACAAAACTCAATTTAAGAGGTCATTATTTATCTATTTTTAAGTATTTTTTGAGATATCCTCCCCTTTTCTTGGAATAAATTATATATTTGGGATTTCATTATGATATTTATGATTTTTATTGTGATCAAATAGGGGGGCCTCATTTTATTGATATATAGGTGTCCAGTTATATATAATTCCAATCCTTATTCTATATTGACTAGGTCTAATATTGGGGAAATATCACATTGAGTGAGATGATCTACCTTTAATCCCACGTTACATTTCCCTTCTTGAATTTTCATACTAGATTACTCATGTAATGAATTATGGATTATTCAATGATTTTTTTTTCTATGTACTTGATTGAATTTTATATTCTTAGACTTGTGCATTGATACATTTTAGGTAGGATGTATTTTCCAAATATAGCCATTGTATGAAGTTGATTTTCATATTTAGCATGCGTGGGTAAATGTTTTTCCATGAGATATTTTCTATTATATAGAATGAATATTATTTTTTGAATGGTGCTTATATATGGACCGTGGGACAATATATTTTTGTTCAATGGTTCTGTTTCTTGTGTTATTACTTTTTATGTGAATTATTTGAATATGGAGTTTTTTAACCTATATCAACGAGACAGGTGGATGATAAAGTCATGTATGGCCCCTAAATGTGGGGCATGTGCTTTTGTGACTTGGTGTCGCTCATTAATAAGGGACCTAGAAATAGTACTGAGGTATTAATCAATGTTTAATGACTCAATATAGAGAATATTTTGGGAAAAAATTATATAATAACCCATGATTGAGATAAGAGTTTGATGTAATTGTGTGCCAACCCATTGGAGGAAATGGAAAATCATCGTTATGTCCCAACTAGAGGTTTATCAAGGAGTTTGTTGGCCCAAGGACCCATCATTACCCATGGATATTAATGGGACGTGATATAATTCAATTGCTGGTCTTATGGAAAATCCTGATATGTGAGGATGTATTATACATTAATTCTAGTATTCTTCACAATAAATTATGACCATGGCTCACAGATTCCTTGTAAGTGCATGAGAACCTATCATATTACGTTTTTCTTGTTTCTAAATTTAATTATAAAAATGAAATGACCAATTATATATATATA
Organism: Viscum album; assembly: GCA_963277665.1. Taxonomy (NCBI): domain Eukaryota; kingdom Viridiplantae; phylum Streptophyta; class Magnoliopsida; order Santalales; family Viscaceae; genus Viscum; species Viscum album. The sequence continues at coordinate 1,296,606,367 of OY728142.1, read as the reverse complement.
TATTAATTATATGATAATTATGTGTTGGGGGTGTCCTACTATGTTTATAATCACACATAGTATGTGAATCATTAAGCATGCATGAAATTCATTGTATATGATCCAATTAAGGGCATGGGCCCCAGGTCATGGAGCTGAGCTGGTACAATATATAGGATGCATTTAATCTAAGGATATACATGGAAATTTTTGTTGGGATTTAGTTTAATCTTATTGGTTTACATACATTTCATTACATACAAAAATGTGTGTTTATATTATATTATTAATTTCATTTCATTTCATTATTTAACAGCATGATGTTATAAAATTAGTTCTTCTAGGATAATTGTTATTACTTGTCTGATTTAGGTGTATTTCATGATTTAAAAAGTACATAGTCACACGAATGCATTATTCAATCCCTCGCTACTAGTCATAATCCTATTTCATGTTGGAATATACAAATGAGGTTATATAATACACATAAAAATCTCATTGATTCAGTGGAGTAGTTACAATTGAGTTCCAAATGTTCATTTCAATTATTTTACTTTCTATTCAATTTTATATCTATGATTGGGGGAACAATAAAAAAGATATTTGATGATCAGAACACATCTATTTAAAATATTCTATTATGTTTCCAACAATATGTACTGGTCATCCATGTTACGAGGGACATGAGATAATTGTTTTTTGGTGTTTTAATTATATTATCATTAGAATCCATGTGTATTTAAATGGTTTTATTGTTTTGAGGATTTGGTTATGTTAATGTTTTAGGGTTATTCATGTTGTTACACATGTAATGTATATAAATTAATTTAATCTTCTTTTAGATCAAATAATTTTGTTACAGATATAATGATTATGATAACAAATTACCATATATTTCTCTCTATATCCTTTTATTTGAATCAATATCTCTATACATTTTGATATTTATAATTGACTAAAAATAACATGTTGGTATTTTTAGTATATACTTGATCCATCAGTAGGTGACATGCATTTTTCCCTTTCTATGTATTTTTTTATATTATTTTTAAATGTTTTTGTGGAGAAAATAATTTAATTGGAATAAATCATTTTGAATTATATTCCATGTATCTATTTGTTTCTAAAAGAAATTTGAAATGCTGAGTGATCATACAAATTTTCAATGGATATTTTTAAAATGAAATTAATATTTTAAAAGTAAACATGAAATCACATGGGATGTAAATTTTGTAATGTTTAAGGTTGTCATATATTAGATATAAATTAGAAAAAAAATTCAATTTTTCAAAATTTTTAAATGAATTGGGAATATGGATATTGAAATTTTATGTATTTCAATTGGTTTTGAAACATGTTTTAAATGTAACAGATAATTTACAATGTATTTTCAAAAATGAAGGAGGGAAAATTTATATTTAGGCAATTTTATTGTGTCATAAAAAATTATTTTAAATGAAAATGTTGTGTGAAATTTTATTCTTAATGGTATAAAAATAGATCAGTGTGAAACACATGTATTCATTCATACTAATTTTAATCTTTAAGTCTATTTTTTTATAATATACACATTAAATTCTCCTAAGTTACTCTTTTTTTGTTCCTAACATGAAATGTGGCTAAATAAAAAAAAAATTATTTGAGGATGGAACATGTGGTCATTTTAATAATTCCTGATTAAGTGAAAAAAGTAATCAAATATTGTGAATATATATTAAATTATTCATGGAATAGAAAAAGGGGTAGTGGGTTTTTGATGTTTCCATGTGAATATTGTTTTACTCTATCTATATTTTATTGGGTGAGGTTATGGGATGTAGATGATAAAATAAACCCTGAGTGATAAAAAACTACAAATTGGTTGAGCTAATAAGTTTTTTCAAAATGTAATATTCAATTGGTTGAATGGGGTGATATATATTAACTTTGTGGAACATTGAGTTGTGTAGTATGGAGTAAGTGTAATACTAGTATACATGTAATTATGATGGTTGTTAGTGGTAGTCACTAGTTCTATACAAGTTATTTTAATGGGTTAGATTCACTATTGTTGGGTTGTGGGTGAATTAGATGTTATCATTTCCTTAAGTATCATGTGAGATAGTGTGATAGTGCTTAGTGTGAAGTTGTTTTTCTATTGTAAGAACCTTAAGTGAGGATGTTCAATCAGTATTGGACCGAGTATCTAGATCTTCAAAAATTATTATTTATAAAGCATGAACTCAATGAGTGCATCAATTATCATGAAACATTTTATAGATGATATATAAATAATTAATGTTTCATATTCTGGATTCATCTTGGAAGCCAAAGCTCATCCCTGGAGTGATATGAGAATATTGATTATCCATTTTAATGGTAGAGTTATACATGTACATGTTGATCTTCTGTAAATATGAAATGTGGTGTAATGAGAAGATCTTAATATAATTAATTTGGTGTTTTGATATAAAATTTTTAATGAATATTGGGTTTTCATAGATCATTAGAGGACTTTCTTGAATTTATTGGTTAATATATTCATGTAATGTTATTTGATGGCTTCTTTTAGAGTTATAAGTGTGATCTATTTTTCCTTTTATATGTATATCATTCATAAAGTAACCATGTTGTGGACCATTTGGGAGTCTGTGAAGCATTTCATAGTGTGTAGTTCAATAGAATATAGTTTAATACATTACGAATACCACTGAACTTGTGTTGGGATCATGATGAAGTGTGGAAGAACCTTATTGTTTTCTTGATATTTCATTTTTTAAAATTTGGATAGAATAATATGAAATTGTTGAAGGTATGATTTATAAATAATGTTGGACCTTCATTTGTTTAAGTGAACATACATTATGATTTGTGAAGGAGAATTCCAAAAATGATGTATTTCCCATGGTTTTATGACTTATTTTATCATTTTGAAGAGCAATGGGGATAAACACTATGGATAGATTGTTTATATTGGTTCGAATATGGTGATAGTTATATTATTATAATTTAATACTATTATTTCATGTGGTTTTTAATCTTACAATTTAAAATCAGAATTTATCACTTTAAGACAATGTTATTGGGTTTCTAAAACAATATTTTTTAGGTGAATCATATGAAAAGAAAAAATAGTGTGGAATGGTTTTAGAGAAGTGAGTGTTTTTAATATCATGTTATGTTTAAATATCTTGAATGATGAACCTTGTAAATAAGAGAAGATGTTGGAATTTATTTTTGGTACCCTCATGTGTAACAATTATAACATTGACGATATGTATTTAATCTTTTAATTCCACAAGAATTTATGATATAAAATACAATATAATGACACAAATCATTCATAAAGGCATTAAGTATAATATCTAAATAAATATTATTATGTAATGGATTATTCTTATAGATTTGAGAATGTTATTATAGACTCTCTTTTTAGGATGATATAGGAGATATGGAGTGTAATATTGGGGTGGATTGACGATATGATGGGGGAATATATTTATTCACATTGGGAGGTTCACCCAATGTTTAAAAAGTTGTATTGTGATATAATATGATAATTATATGGGTCATGTTTAATGTGGGACATCTCATTCTTGGTATTTTAATGTATTACCTATTAGGGGTTTTAGGTTAATTGTCACTGACCAAGTGGATTTATTAATACTATTCTAATTCATATGTGAATATAGGATTAGTTGAATATGGAATTTTTATGTGGTTTCCAAGGACAACAAGTGATCATATTGTTATATGGGCTCTGGTTGATTAGCTAACAAAAGTGGTTAATCTATTTCATATCAGAGATGCCCATTCTATTAATGATGTGGAAAAATACTATGTTTTTGAGATAACGAGGAAAAATGGAGTGACTATTTGAATTGTTTATTATTTCAAATTTTGAATCACATCACAATGTTTTTATAGTCTTGCAGTAAGTGATGAAAACATAGTTAATGCTAATTATAATGTATTATTTTTAAACTAATCTGAATTTATATGGAATGATTCAGATTATGATGAATATGGTTTGGACAGGAATCCTAGACACTGTTGTGGCATTATATCTTTTCATATAGTTACATTAGCTTTCATAAAATAAAATTTATTAATCTATGATTTATATGGCCCAATATGGTGAACATTGTTGTCAACCACATCATTAACAACTATGCTGTCATGCAGAAGGTGGGGAACCTTTTACTATGCCAGAAATGGTTCCAGAGAAATATGATAGGGTCTAAAATCATCAAAAGAGGATGGTTATCACTCAATATAGACGTTCATTATATTCTTACTAGAGGAGATTACCATAATGGTTTTCTATTGGGGATCAGGTTTTTAAATGACTTTCATCCGGGTTAGTGAAATCAATGTTCATAGAGGAAAAAGATATTACAAACATAGATTGAAGGATTATTTGATATCACTTAGTGTATAATAATCATTCCAAACCATTTAGATATCCCTATATGGTATCAAGATATGCATTTCAAAATTATTAAGTCTCAACATTAGATAAACAAGAATGATATTGTGGACGTTTTTCACAATGAGGATGTTTAGTTCAGACATAAATAATTGTTTCAGATCCATCTGATCTAGATATTGGACTACAGTTATATGGTGATGTAATAGAAGATAGGTTCCATTTTTTGAGCCATATGGAAGATCAATCATATCATATATGATACATGTTAGTATGAATCTAATACATGTGATAGATTTAAAGATAAGTTTGACCTTGAACTCAAAAGACCCTTTTTGAGGGTATTGATTCCTTCATGGTAGACATTCTAATTTCATGTATATTTTTGGTTCTTTACATCATTAATTTTTCCCTTACCAATGTGTTTTTTATATATTTATTTTTTGGTTTAATTTTTGTGTATCTCATAGATGGTTATTGAAGTGTTTTTAAAATTATAATATAATTCACCATTTAATCTTAGTTTGGAATAACGATCAGGTTCCCACCATGAAATAATGTGGCCAATTAAAATATATATTAGACTGACCATATTTAATGTATCTTTAGATATAACTCTGCAACATTCCCTATATTACCATGGGATATTAAATATAGTAAAAATAATATTTCATTCCCTATTCACCAAATAGTGTATCCAACCCATGTGGGTTCCCTGAAAAAGAAGTGATACTCACATGGTTGGAAAATTGTTTTGTTAAATGTTTCAAAAAACCATTGGTTTAATTTTAGTTATCTAAAAATTGGGAAATTAAACTAAAAACACCAAAATAACCACCATTATTCCACATAGAATTAGGAATCTCAGACCTAGGGACTAAATGTGTATGGTCATAGAAATACTACCCACACTTAAATCTGATAATGATGGATATAATATGTTTTTCCAATTATTATTCAAAGTAATAATATATTATTACTTGGTTCATCACATTTCATCTATATTAACACTTTTCTTTATGGAAGGAATAATATATCCAATCATTCATAACAATATTGTTGAATTCTATTATAATAAAATAAGGGGTCATAATTTACCTGATGTATTGGACGATAGATTGAGAGAATTTATATACATTTTTTGAATGGATATAGTTCTACCACTTCTAGTGCATCTTTTTGGTAGATATATTTTACCTCAAAGAAGATATTTTTTACCTACATAAATTTGGATCCTTGAATTCTCATGCGAGGTTTTGGTAATGGTTCCTTGAATCATTGGTGTGCTATAATGAATGGGGTAACAATTCATGTAATTGGTATATGATACAATATATGTAATAAGTCATTATAAAAAAATATTATTGATATTCTTTATTGGAAAGATTGGAAAGTTACCATGTGTACATAGTCAGGAAAAATATTTTTTTGATACGATATGATTGTGATTTTATAAGTGTTTTGTGTGTTGTTAGTGGCACATATTCTTTGTGTGGAAATATTTTTCCATTTGTATTATTCCATATTGTGTGTTAACACTCGAAATATTGATGTTTCTATCATGTACTAATGAGATAGGTGGACCATTCTGGATTTTTGATCCCCTAGATTAAGACCATATGCTGATGTGATGTTGTTTCGATCATTATGATGTGACCTAGATATAGTATCAGTGTAAATGAACACATAGACTGACCCAAGATAGAGGATTAGATAAGAAAACATTTTGGTCGTACCCACAGATTATAAATTGGTGTGATAGACACGTTCATTGACCTAATATAGATTTGTGTATAAGGTCCTTTTTGAGTGAGTAAAAGTTAATAAAGGGGATCAATGGGCATGCCACCTAATGAGGGGCTTGGTACTATGGTATTTGATCTAGTACATATATTGAAATTTTCTCGAAAAAATCATTTATGATGTATGATATTTCACTTCTACCATGGATATGAAGTAATCATGGTTAGGAAATTTGGTACCCTATTAATCACCTGATCACCTATAATTTGATCAGTTTATAGTTTGAGAATTTAGATATCATTATGACATCGACCATTGTATATACATTCAAATTTGGTTAATTATTAATAGTTGTGTCATATTTTCATTATACTCACACATAGTATTGGAACCTCAATCCATGTGTTCATTTTATTTTCATGGATTAAGATAGGAAAGGGACATGAGTCATAAAGTATAGAAGGTGGGACATTAAGGATGGAGAAAATACTTGGATTGATTCATAAAATTGCATTACTGTTTCCAATTTTTTCAATTAGTAACCATGAATTTTTTAATATATCATATTTGGAATCATTTTGTTTATTTTATTATTTGATATATACGTTATTATATTATTTCATGATGATTTTCATTGTGTTTTTATTTGATGAATTTTTTAGTTGTTTGGATTTTTGTGCATGGATAATATTACTGAGTGTGTTGTCTCTCCAAAACACCATTTAAAACCTTGATAATAGTATGTATCCTCTTTTATTTTTGGATATACACTTGAGTACCTTTTACACATAGAATAGGCTTGGTGATTCTATAAAAAATTATAATGTGTTATAAGAATATTGTTTTCCTTTTTTGAAATTCATTCATTTAGTTTTATCTATGTTTTTGGCGTGGTAGAAATGAAATAGGATGGACATAACCTAGGTATGTGGGTTATTTTTGTGCATGGCCATCATTGTGTACTGTACCTCTAAGTTACTAATGAATTAATTTTTTTTATGTAATAATAATTATATATTACTATGTTATTAGATTTTCACTATTGTAATTTTTGTAATTTGTTGGTGTTTATGGGTCAAGGGTATGTATGTATGAACCCCTGTCATGCATGTAAATGATACTAACAGATATAATTTCAAATAATTACATTCCATTAATTTTTTTGGTTGATTATCTAGATATATTATTATATATTTTTATTTTAACCAGATCACTCTATAATTTTTTACATATATTTATTTGACTATGACTAATGTGTATTTATAGTTGGAAAATATATCATCATTTAGTGTCTATTATATGTTTTAATTTTTTATTTGGTTATATTAATTTTTATGATTTGACCTTTTATCTAATTTAAAATTATAAAAAAATCACATGGAATAAAACACATTTAGTAGGTTTCAAAATATCAGTATATCAATTAGGGTTTTGAAAATATATGTAATACAAAACAATTATAAATAGTTCCCTTTTAAATTGTATTATCAATTTCATATGGTATTCAGACTCTCCTGTAATGTGGATTTGGTAAACATCTGTGTTTTCAGGTAATAGATTTTAATGGGGTAAATTGATGGAATTTATCATTTTGATAATATGAAAAAGGCACTGGGTATTTTTTATTGTGGCTTAATTAAAATAAAACCTAAAAGTGGGTTAAAATAAACATAATGATCTTGATACCAACAATCATGTGAATAAGATTTATTTTATAATTTAATTCAATGAATGTTTCCTCCCAAATTATTTATGTTTGAATTGTGGTTTAAATTTTCATTTTATGGGGAAACGAAATGTATTGGTGTAGGGAATCAAGATTTTGTGATTCTTCACCACTATATTTAATCTTGGTTCAGTCATGCCAAAGCTTTTTCAATTCCAATTTTTTGTGTTCGTTTTATTTTTTTTTGAAGAATACATATTTTTTCGCATGGATTAAGTGTAAATGATATAAATTTTTATCAATTACATTCATAAAGGTTTTTACATAGTGAAGAGGTATTTAGTTGACCCACATAGAGGGGAGATGGGTTTATATGTTACTATATGATTATTATGTAACACTCATTAATGTATTTATAACTAGGTTATGTGATGTAGATGACTTTGTGACTAATGAGTGAGATCTAAACCCCATCAATTATTGACATGATTGGGGTTATTTTAGCTAATGAACCATGGTTTAGATAGATTGATGTTGGATTTCATCACAGACCATAGAGTTGTGGATCTAGGTGTGAGAGTAAGATAAGTTCCAATATAATTATGATGGTTCTATTATGTGGAAATTATTTATATAACAATTATTGAAATAATTATGATTCACCAGAATTAGGAAGCATATTAATCAGATTTCCACCATTCTTTGATAGAGAAGAGTGCTTCTGTGGTGGAGTGTGGTGGGTAGTTATTTCTAGCGTGTGGTACCATTAATTTTGAATTGTTTATCGGTATGGTACTAACAAACTAGCTTTGTTTTGGAATTTCCTTTTTATAAAGAGTGACCCCAATTGTAGTCATAGTTCCCTATATGTATTTAATTTATGAGATATAATTAAATTACTGTTTTATATTTTTATTTCATCTTAGAAACTATATATGAGTATCAGAGAATGGTGGGACTTTTGTTTATTCAATGGAATTGAATAGACCATATCATACATAGTGGTTTTCAGGAATAATAAATGGTTTCATGATTAGATGAGTTTGTAAGAATTCCATTGGAGTTTGATGATTTAGGGTCCATGGATTCATAGGTTTTCATGGATAGCTAATGTATCACCATATGATGGTTAGTTGTAAATGGATGAAAATATGGGGAGGATTTTGAGTTTTAAATGATAACTGATATTTTAATTTCCTCTTGTTGGTAGATCATTTAGAAACTACCTTATGAGTGTAAAGGTTGTGGTCACTTGAGATTTTACTAGTTTCATGTGTAGGGTAATGTTATGATATACTATATTGTACCACTAATATTATGTTGGGTTAATTAATAAATTTTGGAAAATAATGATGTTTTTTGATAAATATATATTTGGGTTACTTGGAAGGATTCAAATATAACATATATTTATATGCGTACAAAATGATGAGCGATCTCATTATATCTATGTATCCTTAGATGGTGTTTAGTTTAGGAGAATATGTCAACAGATATAGAAATGGTTGTTGTAAAGGATTGTCCGTACCCTATTAATTTGACTATTATTAAGCACATTAAACCACCATTATGTCTAGGTAATCCTTTGTTGACCGCTTTTGGTTTTTTTGTAACCATATTCATGGTCAATTTAGTTGTCAGCGATGTAAACATTAATAATTTATCACCATGGAAAAATGTTTCTAGGGTTTTTGGTAACTGCATTTTTTGGTGAAACCATGGGTATTAGTTACACCATATATAAGGATTTTAGAAATATGAGTATAGGTAATCAATTGATAGTCGAAAATATCATGGATGGTGAACCTTGTTCAAAATTGGTAGAGGTTGGTGGTTGTGATCCATGTCATGAAGGGTTGGCACCATTATGTCATTGGTAAGTTGATTTTTTTTAAACCACAATAGAATGTTGTATATCTCCACTTAATAATAATTGAATTTTTATAGTCATTGAGCTATGTATTTGATGAAATTTTAAATTGAGATCTCTTATGATCATAGAAATGGTAATTTTCATATAAAAACTCATAGTAGGAAGAAACCAGATAATGAAGAGTGGGATTCAGTGGAATAATGGATATATAACGAGAAACTATAATTTATTTATATGGGAATTATTTTGTATGAACACTGCTGTCCTGTGTAATTTGATGAAAACCCTAGTATATGGGAATGAAGAGGGACATTGTTGTTTTAGTCTTGAGTTATCTTATCTATTAGATAATTGAGGTCGAGTATCAGTGACCATGTGGTTTGGATTTTCCACATCATCTCCCTATGTTGATGTGGGATGAGGATATGATGAAATATTTTATAGATACTTCCACATCCCTAATAAATAGATTTTTTTTGTCAAAGGAATGAAAAAGGTGGAAATTTTATTTATAATCTGAGAGGATCTTTCTATAGATGAGTAAGGAAAATTATATATTCAAAGGATAATGTGGATACATGGATTACCTAGGAGGATAATATATTATTTGGAAGATTATATCACCTCAAAATTTTCCCATGTCACGATGAAGGAAATTATGAATCAATTTAAACTATATACAATATATCCTAAAAATATCAATTGGAAATCTATGAGGATGATCCATATTTTTGATTATGTTAATAAGATTATCATTTACACATAATAATGAATGTGTACAATTACAGATATGGTAATATGATTTATATGGGACCGTTTGAGGCCCTTTCTGGTCCTCGATGTTGTTCAATTCTATTTTTAAATGAGTTACATGAGGTATCTATTACAGGGATGTATATGTTATTTGGTACATCTGATATGATTCAATTGACTATGAATAATTTTTTTACCACTGAATATGGGGACTAATCATATGTCAACCCAAGAAGAATACCTATAGAGTTTTTTATAAGTAATCTAGTTTTTTTGTGGCTGTCACCTAAGTAAATGTAATGAATTTTATGGAGGCAATCAATTTTGTAATTATAAGGTGTCAGACTATTTGAGATCATCGAGTTTATCAAACCAGTTCCCTACTATTTTAATCTCCCACCATGGTATCATGGAATGGAAAACATGTTCTATGTTTCATTTCTTTTGAATTAGATTCCTAATAATGATCAAGTGATTTATAGGGTGGATGTTGAGGTGTAACATGATGAATCACTCGTACAACAAGCAATGTACATCATGGAATATAGTGATAATTGTTTTGAGGGAATATAATGTAACCAGTTTGAGTTTCAGGGTATAATATTATTATCTAACTTGATACACTAGAGTGGGAAATGGATATTTGTGATAAAAGGAAAATGTATTTTTATATAGAACTTAATATGGACATATTTTGAATGGAAAGTACATAAATGGGGAGATTTTATCCTCCAATATCTCTCATGTGTGTTACACCATTCTCTAATACTTTTTATAAGTATTTAATTAATTATGGATTTTTGTAGTATTGGGAAATTTAAAAATGGTTTTGTAGTGTAAGATCATAGATTTAACTAAGGTATTTACTCTTTTAATTTTTTTATGAATACCTTATATTATGTTAATTAAATTTTCACGGGATGTTTTAGGAATATCGGGGGTGTTTTGGGGGTTCAGGTCATGAAAAGAAGGAAAAATGAACCAACCTATAAAAGGCACACGATTATGTAAACTATATGGCCTTCCCAAGAAAACTATGAAGCCATGGACAATGGTAACATTAACATTTGGAAAATGTTTTTTCAAACTATGAAGCCTCCCCAAGAAAATTGTGAAACCATAGAAAATGGCTTACTTCACGTTTGGCACATGGTAAAATGGTTTTTGAAATTATAATTTTAACCCCTCATGATCCATGTGGGATGTGTTGAAGATTATGTGACCGATTTAAGTAATCCTATGGGGTTTAACGACATTCCCAAACTTGAATATTTTAATTTTCTGAATATTTTTGACCTAACATTTAGTAGATTCTATAATGAAAATGTTAAACGGTTGGTTTTATGAAAAAATGGGTTTCAGTAGTATGTCTTGACGATGATCACGACATAAGGTATTTTTTGGTAAAATTTGAAATATCATTAAAATTATTATTATGAATGTGAATAATGTCCTATGGACTTGTAATTGATATATGTTAATGGAATAAGGATTATTATTTATTGAATATGATTAATGGTTTAAGGTATATATATTTTTTATTACACATAATGATTTAAATGAACATGGATAAGTGAATGAAAATGTGTAATGTTTTTAAAGGATATGATAATTTATTTATTGAAGTTAAATGTTAAGATGGAATTCTATTATTATTGATTTTGTATTGATTGTGATTTTATATATGTGGTAAATGGTTAAATAAGATTGTTAACATTTATTAATGGTGGGATAATAGATTGATACTCCTCCTATGACATGGGTTGGACTAATGCTCTAACCCAACTCAAGAATGCTTGGGTTAGGGAGCCAGACATGTGCTCAATGACCGAAATTACTGCATTCGATGAAACTACCTTGAATGAGGATCCATGGAAAGTGTGATGTATTGTTTTGAAATTTTTATCCCTAATAAGATAGGGAACATGACCTATATCCTTATCCATGATAATTATCGTATTTGAAAATTGTGTAAATTATGTAAAATCAGAACCCAATGAAATTATTATATATATGGATTAAAAAATGATGATGGAATAAATAGTAATAATGAAAAAAAGGTTATGTAAAAGGATTTTATCTAATAGAACCAGAGATTTCTTTGATTTACATGTGATTAATTTATTAATTCCACGAACAATATATTTTTACTGTATATTTTTTTGACACCATTGGTGGTGGGTTACTATGTTTTTATCACACCTTACTTGGGAGCCAATGGGCACCCATGCATATTTCTTACTATTAGGTCAGTATAATAAAAAAAATCCATATTCATAGGAGTTGATTCGGGCATGGGATGTTCATGGATGGGGTTCTAAACATCGAGCCATGATCATTTTTGGGATTTCTCAATTTTTATTTATTTTAATTTTCTATTATTTTAGGAAATCTTAACATGACATAGTATATTTATTATTAGTTGTGGTTTATACCAGGTTTTAGGAGGTGTTTGGTTATTCGTGTTCTTGTTATATTTTATTATTGTTTCTAATATTTCAAGTTATTACCTAATGATTCATTGTATTATTTTGTGATTATAGTCTCCCCACATGTTTATTTAAACTGTCACTTTTATTTGGAAACCTCTAGAATATGGGGACACACGCTCGAGGCCATGTGGAAACCCAACAAGGACCTCCAGTTAGTGGATTCCACGATGGGGATATTCCAAAGCTGTATCAAAGAAGTTTATTTTCTAATGAATTACTATATTGGATAGTAGAAATGAAATTAGGATGTGTTAAGGATTGAAAATGATCTCATAAATGGAAGTATCAAACCAATTTATTATGAAAAAATTGTGTTCCCAATGTGGGAATCATTGTTCTTGATATGAGTTGTTATAGTTGAATGATATTTTACCATTGGGTAACACAATTTTTGTGTGATGTCACCATTTAAGGATATTTTTCTAATGGAAATATTTTCAATAGGTTGTGCATTCATGCATCATTCTAAACGCCTATGGACATAGGTGGCATGCATCATGATTGCCACATAGAGGATGAGTGTATGCGGAATGAAAGCTGAATGCATTTAACATCATGAGAATTTAATGATATAGGTGTATAATAATAATGATACTAATGGGTTGAATACAAAATAATTTTAATGATGAATACAAGATTGTGTTTAATGAAAGGTGTAAATGAGTTGAATGTTTGGGTGTAACAGGTTATGAAATGGGAAATGTGCCTTAGGGGAATTTGGTTAAAGAGTTATCTAACAAAGGACTTGTATCTAAATTTTATAGTTTACCTATTTTGACCATGTACTTGTGGTAGGTATGGATAACAGTAGTGTTCCATGTTTTACAGAATCCATTAAAATAGTGTATGTAATTTGGGTTACTTATGGAATGTGGAAAGTGTTCTTTTGGGTAAACTATAAAATCCATGTGTTATGTGTTCTGAGATATATTATTAGCATTGAAGGAAAATTACATCACGAAAACATGTTCTATTTGATCAATAATAGGGTACAGAAGAGAATTCTCTTCTACATGTAGAGCAAGAAAACCTCGTGAATCATAATATTAGAGGATAAGAGAAGTTCTTTGAAAAACTTTCTTGCTTCATGTAGATGATGGAGAGGGGCCCAGGGTGGGTGGTGTAGAGTATGTTTGAGTGGACCAGGTTGTTTCAGCTACAAAACTATCCTATATTTTCTATAAAAGGCAGACATAAGGCAACATAATTCTAGATAGGGTCAATTCATATGACTTTGAATGACAAGGATACTTCTTTAGAGAATGGGTTCAAGTTGGTAACTTATATGATGCGAGGATAGGTGAAGCATTGGTGTGATATTTTGGTTCAGACCCAGAATGATGATAGTATGGGTTGGAAGTACTTTCAGCATCTGTTTCTAGAAAACATATATCATGAATCCTTGATGCAGTCAAATGCTACAGATTTTATGATATTTACTGTAGGGTTATAAAGGTAATAAAATAATGTAGTAATTTCGACGACATGCATTGATGTGTTCCATCCTTGGTGGGGGATGAGGCAGCCTAGTGGAGATATTTCTATGATGGAATCAACTATGAGATCAAGACATAAGTGAATATCTTTTACTTCAAGAGGGTCAATAAAGTAATGTATCAAGCCCTTATATTAAAAGGAATCTTCAAAGAGGATTCCAAAATTAGACATGTAGTTCTAATGGGGTGAAAAAGTGGTGCATCTTTTGATCATAGAAAGTACCTTATTGAGAGTAATAAAATAGGTAGTGGTGCAAAATTAAACAAAAATAAATAACTACTATCAAAATTTAGTGTTAGAGTTTGTTTTAAGTAATGTGGAAGGCAGAGACACATTCATAGTCAGTGTTACCATTCACCGGTTCAGGGTCGAGGGTTTGAATGATTGGTAAATTTATAGAGGTTATGTTGGAACCCATGGATGTTGGTAGAAGATTAAGGACTAAGACTAGTTCTCATTGAAGGATGGGAGTTTGATACCCCATATCATAAAGGTAGTTAGAGATCCATTGGCCATAATGGTATAGTGGTGGGGAAGGTACTGCGGGGGGAGAACATCCATATTAGTTGGGTATTTAATCATGAAGAAGTTACAATGGATATCGTGATAGAGTGATTGGTTGAATTTATGCATTTTAGTATACACCTACTGGTTGAGTGGCAAGACCACTTACTTATCGAGGTACACTTGTTGCACCTTCTATAATTTCTCATGATTTATTTGATAGTGGCTCCAAAATTTCATTTTACTCTGCCCAATTTTTAGTTTCCTTTTTTCTAGCTGTGGAACATGTGTCTTTATTTATTTTGATTCATACACTATTGGGTGTCCATGTTGGGAATATTAAAAAATGAATAGGTTGTTCTCTAGAGATTGGTGGGTATCATTTTCTCTGGGACATGTTCATCCTTGACAATAGAGGTTTTAACCTGATTTGAGGAATTTAATGGGTGGTATTTTATTAGTATTATATTGATTTTTACCGTCATTGGGTAATGTTCTCATTTCTTGAGGGAGACACCTTAATCCTTCATCATGAGTGGGATATTTTTGTAGGTTATTTATGGAATGTATTCAGTAGTTTGTTGAAATCATAGAACATGTATATTTTATTCTGCATGATGATGCATTAGTATGTCAACATGTTTTCCCTACTATAGTGGTTTAGTTTTTATATGTGTTTCCTAAGTAATTCTCAATGTTTCCTATTAAAAAGATTTTGAGTTTATAATAGAGTTTTTTTCAGGAGGATAACCAGTTTCTAATCCACAATATAGGATGGCAGTAGTAGAACTCCCAGAGATTTATAATAATTTGGAGGAATTGGGGGAGGAAGGGTTTATTCATCCAAGTATGTCACCGTAGGGATTTAGGATCTTATTTTCAAAGATGACTGATGGGTGGTTGTGGTTGTGCGTAGATGATAGGATGCAGAATTAGATGAAAGTGAATAATAGATATCATCCTCCCCAAATTGATGGTCTATTTGACAATCAAATAGGTCATTCAGTGTTTTCTAGGATAGATTTGAGTTCAAGATACTACCAATTGAGGGTGATGGATTCAGAAATTTCGTGAACAACTATTAAGAGTTAATATGGGATGCATCATATTGTTGTTTTGTTATATAGGATCACCAATGAGCTGGAAGTGTTTATGAACATAAATTTTTTATCCTTCACGGTTACATAGATCATTTCTCATTTTTCTTTGTGGATATAATTTTTGTGTACGCTAAGACTCTTTATGATCATGAAAAACAATTTTACATCATCCTGAATATATGAAGAGGGTGTCTGCTTTAAAAAAAACTATTCAAGTGTCACTTTTGGATTGATGGGGTGAATTTCTTGGGTAACATAAATTTTTTGGAAGGTGTGATAGTGGACCTAGAGAATGTGAATGTAGTTTTTTCTTGGAAGATACCCAAGAATGTTTTTGTTGTCCAATGTTTTATAGGTTTAGAGGGATACTATCAAATGTTTATTAAACACTTTTAATTATTTTATCACTTCATTCACGATTGACCAAGAAATTCATCATGTTTGATAGGTTATGTGAATGTGAGAATTCTTCCCATTAGTTAAATAAGACGAGGACTAACACACTGATCTAAATCGTACATGTTCTGGGAAAAGGTACACTTTATATTATAATGCATCTAGTGTTACACTGGAAGAATTGTTGATGATAGATGATCAGGTTGTTGTAAGTAGTTCATTGTAGTTGGGGCCTCATGAATGAAATTATCCTATGCATAGTATTGAATTGAATGCAGTGGTTCATGACATAAAATGCTAGTGACATCAATTTTTTGGGTAGTTGTTCATGGCGTATACCGATAATAAAAATAATATGTTCATTTTACCTTATCAATATTTGAATATTCATCTATGAAGATGGGTTCAATACATGAAATACTTTTATTTAGACTTAGTTAATTCCTCTAGAATGGGAAATATTATTTTGAATGTGTTTAGTTTGATAACACAAAATTAGGTAGTTTAGGAGTCTTGTTCTGAATGGAGGATGATGTTGTTGTTTTATGAGATGCATCTAGAGGTACAAGTTGTCCATGGGAATATGAACTATAATCCATAATAGTTGATTCGATGATATTATTATGGTTCAAGGGGATTCATCATGAGGATCTGGATTGTTTGACTATGAAGGAAAATTTTAAATGTAGGGAGTCACCTTCCGGGTGGACAATTCAGGATGATAGGATCATGTATTAATGTGGTTATGTTGTTCTTCCAATGGGTATGCCTGAAGATTTTATGCATGAGTATCATGACTCAATATGGTCATTGAATCATGGTTTGAATATAATGTACTGTGATCTTCAAATGAATTATTGGTGGACAAGAGTTAAGATAGAAGTTGTAGGTTTCGTACTATGATGGTGTATCTTTCAGCAGGTGAATGCTGAGAATTAGTATCCTGGTGAGATGTTACATCCATTAACTATTCTATAATGGAATTGAGATTACGTGATGATGAATTTTATGGTGGTACATCTGTGGAAGCCTATGAATAATGATGTGATTTAGGATGTTGTGGATCAGTTGACAAAGGTGCCTCAATTTATGCTACTCTGAGTATAAGGCCCCAACCATAAACCTTACTTAATCTTGAGTTTTACAAGATTAAACATTGAGGATATTTCCAGGTTTAGATTTTTATATAATTAGATCATAAAACATACATTACATTCCACATTTAAACAAAGTGGTTACATAAAAGATAGTATTCATTTTTTTCCCATCAATGGAATCATATTTAAAATAAAACATGGATTCTTTCTTGATACTTCCTTGCCACTATCATAGTATCAACTACCTTTCCCTTGACCTGTGAAAAACATTTCAATAAACAAGGGATTAGCATAAAAATCTCATTAAGGGTTATAAAAATATGGAAAGGAAACATGAGTTAATATGTACATAATAATGAAATCATACTTTACCGATAAAACATAGGCACTTTAACATACCTCATCAAATCATGAATAAATCACAGAAATAATAAGTCATAAAATGTAACTGGAGGCATTCATAACATTCTTACGTAGGGAGTAACCCTCTTGGTTACGTTTGGAATACCCACCATAGTATATTCCCTAAATCTCTTCAGAGAAACCTTAACGTTTCACTCCTTTGTGTTACCCAATGCATTGGAGAGCTATATCGGGCTCACCCACCCTTTGTTTATCACGGAACCACCCATCTTCATAACAATGTCAAAGAACCATAACATAATCGTATCACATAAGACATGCATAAAGGAAACATAACATTTCCACATTTCAATCACAAGATATCAATAAAACACAATGATATAAAAAAACCTTATTAAAACCATTTTCAATACCAAAATAAAAGAAAAGTAAAACATGGTATTTATTTTTTTTTCTTTTAAAAAGAAGGTATGGCTTGTAGAGGAAGCCGAAACTCAAATAATGGTCACGGCGGCGGAGAAGTCATTGTCGTCGCATACGTATGAGAAAAACATTCCCTTTTGTCATTTTGTAAAATACTTCGTATAACAAAGATTCCTTTTGGATAAAAATAAAAGTCAAAGGTGTTTATACATTGTATAAAAGAAATTTGTGTATAAAACAAAATATGCCTCAATGAACGGAGATTGAGACGAAGTCCCTTACAAAGACAGTATCCTTGGTTTAAGGACAAATCCATTACCTAATTATGTGTGACAAATGAATACACCAAATATAAGTGGATATTAAGTGTAAAACAATCGGAGGTTATTCACACATATTCATAGAACGACATATTCAAGTATTACATGTTTATCCCAAAGAATCAAATTTGGGTTAAGAAGTTCCCTTGCAAAAATTTGACAGCCAAACGACATCACTACAAAATTCCGAAAATGAGTTGATGAGAGATAAAAAGGGTATCTCATTACATGGACATAAAATTTAAATCAATAAGGATATAGAAGAACCTATCCCAACATAATAGTATGTGAATTAAAAGGCATAACAAAAGAAGTCTTTTAAAAAGAGGAGGATGAAAGGTTCCCTTACTGACATGGGTATCTTTCGAAACATACGCCCCGTGAAAGAAGGACAATAAAAAATTGATGTAAATAATCATAAATGAAATTATATTACACAATGAGTAAAATAATGGGTAGTACATACACCACTCAATGGAAATTCTGGAAAAGGTAGCATAAATCTCACCGGAATAAAAGTGAGATGAAAAATCTCTTACGAAGACTCGGCAGCCTAACAGCGCCACTTAAAACATCCAAAATGGATTGATGAGAGGAAATAGGGTTTATCATCATATTAAAATAAATTTTACATAGAAAGGAATATAAAATAACGTCCCCCAACATAACAAAGAGGATCTTAAAAGAAGTGACATAAATGAGAGTACTTAAAAAGAAAGAGAGAGGTTGGATCTCTTACGAAAATTCGGCAGCCTAACGGTCCCACTCAAAACATACAAAATGGATTTATGAGAGAGAATATGGTCTCTAATAATATGAACATAAAAATTATAGTATGAGTAATATAAAAGAATATCCCAATAACAATAAATATGATCTTTAACAGGAATGACATAAAAGAGTGTACTTTAAAAGAAAGAGAGGAGTTGGATCCCTTACCTCAAGTCCAACATGTCTTGTTCGTTTCATTATATTAATAAATAATAAACATTGATAAATTTATAATTTACTAAGTACTTCCTTTAAAGATTATTATTCAGTTCATATCACATATTATAATGTTATAATAATTGTTTAATAATGTTAGTTCTTATCAGACAATTTCGCCGATGTTTGGTACATGAGTCAAAAATGAACTTGTTTGAAAAATGGTTTTCCTTGTAGTTATAAGTAAATAATTTTTAGCATAGTATTAATGATTAAAATATATTATATATCCAGTACATATTCATTTTATACTATTCCATATCATTTGGAGATAAAAAAATGAAAAGCAACATTCATGGAGACGGTAGGTCGTACGTACGCATGAACGCTACTTTCATTTTTTTCTTTGTCATGTTATCGTAATTAAAAATAAATGATATATATATATTATAATTCCAGTATAATATATTTGTTATATAGGTCACATATGTTCATTAATTTCATTCTTTATACGTTCCATGTATTGCATGTACGAGTCACATCACTTAAGGGGGCGGTAGTACACACTTCCTCATATGAAATTATCACATTTACACAACATGAAAAGAATAATGGTATGGTTTAAATATAAGATACAGAAGCATATAGTAAACATAAATACCATATATATCATATATAAAATACAGTGACGTCATATTGTCCACCTTTAAAGGTGTTAAAAGAATATTGAACAATCATCGTTTCGTGAGGCCGAAAATCGTCAACCAAAGAAACAATATGTTCTCTAACCATTAGACGAAGGTGTGTGTAAGTGTAGCTTGAATACTTATTATAACAAAATCTTATTATATTGAAGATACTGTATTTGTAACAAAATAAATGAATAAAAATAGTTTAGGGGGTTGGAGAAGCAAAATAATACAAAAGGACACAAGTGAAGAACTTACCTTAAAATGCAGTAACTCCCTTTGGTTTGAGCTCAAAGGCTTCCTTGGGAAGACTTATGCCTAAGGTGAGACTTAAAGGAGTAGAGAGGGAAGGGGAGAGACAAAATGGGCAGGGGATGGCCGAGCAAAAGACTTTGGAAGTGTGGGTAAAGAGGTAGAGGTGGGGGCCTTTTATAAGAGGAGAGGAGGGGCACTCATGGAATGTAAAGAAATGTTAAATTATTATAGAATGAGTTTCAGATTTTAATGGTCCCAAATTAATGTGTTTCTAGGATAAGGTGATAAGGGTTCGAAATACACTCAACCAATAGGTTTTTGACATGTTTATGTCTATTATTTTACATTATCATTCCATTTTATTTAAATAGTTAAATAATGAGGTCATTGGTGCATCATCATGATGTCATAAATAATTTAATTTATTTAATGTCTAAAAATTATAAAAAAACTACTTTGATGTAGAAAGTCTTTTTAGATTTCCAATTAATATTTATTGTCAAAATTTTGACTTTTATAACCCCATGTAAAAATTGTTTTAGTAAAACATTTCATGTTTGTCTCATTTTTACTTTAACATTAAATAAAAAGGTATTTATGTCATTTTCCAACCAAATTGGATCCATGGGGTCCCCAAGATGACCCATGGATTTTTTTGGTAGGCCATGACACATCCAATGAGGGTAGGACATGTTTCTAGGTCATTTAATTTTATTAAAACATTAATCTTACCTAAACTACACTAATTACCTCTAATCGCGATTAAAAAATTAATAAGTTACTATTCACCAAAAAATTATTTTAATCTCATTGAACCATATTTTACTTCTTAATGACAACCATGTATGTCTGATTTTTGAAATTAAAAACACAAAGATGGCAAAATTTCATTTAAACGGAAAAATCAGTTTTTATAAGTACCACTTAGTGGTTTCACTATTCCTCAAAAATTGAAGTTTTTCAGAAAATTACCAAAAGTTCACGCTAAGCTATATATGATATTCCGAACTCAAAAATGATGTCTATTTTAAAAAATTAAAAACATATAAGTTGAATTAATTAATTTAATAATTAATTCCCGCTGTCAAAACAAATAGCGTTTTTTTAAACAAAATGTATCAAAAGATTGACACTAGATTAAGTTTGATATCAAAGTGAAATTAATTCCAATGACCACTATTGGATTAAATTGTAAAAACATATTCTAATTTAACTTTAAAATAAATTCAAAAGATAATATAATCATATAAATAAATTATATTAAAAGTGGTTTTGAATTAAAATACAACATTTTTCACTATTCATTAAAAATTGAACTTTTTCGAAAAAATAGCAAAAATTTACACAAAGTAAATATTGATGTCCCGATTCTAAAGAAGAATTTTATTTTGTCCAATATAACACATAAAATTTTCAAAAAGTGGATTTAAAAGAGGTTCTCCATCAAAAGACGGTTAATCGACCTTTTAAAGAATATTTGAATGTTTAGGCTTAAAATTGGATTCATTTGCATTTTTAATCCTCTAACATTTATTGTAAAAAGTAAAAATATTTTACAAACATATATAATCGTTTTGTAGTTAGTTCTATTCATTCTCGCCATTACAATGGCTAGGCGTTAACTACTATTTAAAATAATATTATTTTATTAATAGAGTGCAACGTAAGATTCCCAAGAAACTTGTTGTTGCGTGTTGGGTACGCGATCGAGCATAGCATCCCCTTTAAAGTAATATTATTTTTTTATTCACAAATATGGATAAGTATAAAAATGTCATATTCTTTATTTACCTGGGTTGTTACATCCTTCCCCCTTTTGGTAATTGCGTCCTCGCAATTTTAAAATTGAGCTTGGAGACATCCTTGAAAGCCCCACATCAGAACAAGAGTCGGTAAAACAATCACATTAAAATAAAGAAAGATAAGTACTGAGGTCACCCGAGTTAACCCATACTAGGATTCCATGTAGGAAAACATGGACATGGAGGAGAAAACATTAGGTCATGTTCTGATGGAGAGAGATAGAAAACATTTTTAGGAGAAAGTTATCCACAATAAAATCACAAACTTGTGATGGGTTAAACAGTATTCGATTCCCCAGTAGGAAAAGTTAATAGACAACATTTTTATTTTAAGTTACTTTTTATTGAGGAACTTTATTCATAAGGAAACATAAACACTTATAATGTTGACTTTAAACATTTATTAGATTCCATACACAAACTCATATTTTCTCCAAAAGACGAGAATTTAGGAATACTTGTTCACATTAAGAGTACTATAATAAACTTCTAGAGAATCACCTAATCCACAAAAGATAACCATATACATCCCATGTCTTTATACTTTAACCAAAACCGAAACCAAAAAGGTTAGTACAAGATTAGATAATCCAAAAAAGAATAACCCTTTATAAAAAGAAAATCTATTCTTAATCCCCAAAATTTGTCCAACAAAACCCCAAGTTCAATGAGGACCATTCGATAAACAATTTGTCCATAAAACACTTCAAAGTAAACCAATATAAGATTGAAACCCAAATATTTGAAGGATTTAATCACAAATTCTTCCAAGCTACAAATTAACTTTTATCTCCAAATAACATTAGTTTCTCTTAAATTCTCTTATTGAAAAATAATTAACGTAATCACATATCCTCCATGATAGGTTAATAATTTCCATATATAACCCAAAATTAACTTACTCTTGATTCCTAAAATCATCTAACTAAAAAAAATTATTCAAACTAATCAGGGACTTCACGTAGTCCAGTGGTAGGCGATAAATACCATTCGCACTTTGGTTGTGGGTTTGATTCCCCTAGCTTTGTCCGACACAACGGGTTGTCACACGGTATGCGTTTTGTCCTTTTTCCAAAACTATATAATTCTCAAATCATTCCCCAAAAAGAGATAAAATCATCAAAAATAACCATAAAATAATTTAACCTTAATTTTATCTCATGCCTTTAACTTCCATCATAACATATAGTAACCCATAATTACCTCAAAAGTAAGGATCATATAAACCCAAATGGTTCTTTATAACTATGTCCACAAAATAACAGATAACTATTCCTTGAATAAAATTTTCATATCTTAAACATCAGGGTTACACATACTATAAAAATTCTTCTTATGTAACCCCATCATCAAAAGAGACTTAATACTCTTAAGAATTTCACCATAACTCTTGAAGCCCTTATATGTTGACTTCTTACTCACTCAACATTCTTCATGATGCATTAACCATTCCTTTCCAACTTATTCTGAAATACTTATTTCCTACAAACAAAATCATGAATCATATCCTAAGATTCAAAAATAGGAAAACAAATGTTATGAAATAATCCATACCTTTGACTGGTCGTTGTCAGTTTCTTCATCCTCAATCGGAATAGCATTAGGTATTGGTAAACAAATATTTGTATGATCTTGGTGATCCCATTCACGAAACTTCTTCATAGGACATGTGTTTTCATAATGACCATGCACACCACATTTAAAACATTCAATTGATCCCTCAGAAAGAACTTCTTTTCCTTTCCTCTAGTCAACTGGATGCTTCCATTTTCCATGGCAGGTTCTTGCTTTATGACTTTAATTTCTACATCTATATCATATTTCTATCCCTTTGAAACATTTTCCTAGGTGTTTCTTTCCACATCTTTGACACATA
Source organism: Viscum album (assembly GCA_963277665.1). Lineage (NCBI taxonomy): Eukaryota > Viridiplantae > Streptophyta > Magnoliopsida > Santalales > Viscaceae > Viscum > Viscum album. The sequence continues at coordinate 1,296,582,204 of OY728142.1, read as the reverse complement.
GGTTTTTGAACACACTTACCTTTATGATTATTACCTGTAGTTCCGTAGGGATTTGTTTCATGCATATATGATACCTTAGAGAAATCACCAAGGATTAGGTGGTCAATCGTGACTCCAGATAGTTTGTTGAGGATAAACACAAGAGTTATCATTGCAGCTCCCATATCATTCATTTGCTTTCTCAAAAAACTGTCAAAGTTTCCTTCACATCCACTGTTACTTTGGTGCCTTCTAGATCCATCCATTTACTAAAACCAAAAAGGTCAGTGTGAGTATATCAAAAAAACCATCATGTACTAATGAGGAAGATAAACACTAAGATATACTTACTCATTCACTTTATCTAAAACTATGACTCTTTATGAAATCCTAACCATTGTGGTAATGTCACTTATGCTTAAAGAGTACCCTAAACTCTAAAGTTATCTAAACTGACCTTTGATAAGAACTATAAGGCCCTAGCCTTAATCCTTACATAATCTTGAGTTATTACAAGATTACACATTGAGGATCTTTTCAGGTTTAGAGTTTTAGAGAAATAGATCATAAAACATACATTACATTCCACATTTAAACAAAGTGGTTACATAAAAGATAGTATTCATTTTTTCCCATCAAGGGAAACATATTTAAAATAAAACATGGATTCTTTCATGACACATCCTAGACACTATCAGCATATCATGTACCTTTCCCTTGACCTGTGAAAAACATTTCAAAAAACATAAGATGAGCATAAAAAGCTCAGTAAGGGTTATAAAAATATGGAAAGGAAACATGAGTTCATATGTACATAGGAATGAAATAATACTTTACCCATAAAACATATTCACTTTAAAATACCTCAGCAAATCATGAATAAATTATAGAAATCATAAGACATAAAAGGTAACTTGAGGCATTCATAAAATTCTTACGTAGGGAGTAACCCTCTTGGTTACGTTTGGAATACCCACCATAGTATATTCCCTAAATATCTTCGGAGAAACCATAACGTTTCACTCCTTCGCGTTACCCAATGCATTGGAGAGCTATATCGGGCTCACCCGCCCTTAGTTTATCACGGAACCACCCATCTTCATAAAAATGCCCAAGAACCACAAAATAAGCGTATCACATAAAACATGCATAAAGGAAACATAACATTTCCACATTTCAATGACAAGATATAAATAAAACACATTGATATAAAAAAACCTTATGAAAACCATTTTCAATACCAAAATAAATGAAATGTAAAACATTATATTTGTTTTTTTTTTCTTTCAAAAAAAGGTATGGCTAGTAGAGAATCCGAAACTCAAATAATGGTCACGGCGGCGGAGAAGTCATTGTCACCGCAAACGTATGACAAAAACATTTCCTTTTGTCGTTTTTTAAAATTCTTCGTATAACAAAGTCTCCTTTTGGATAAACGTAAAAGTAAAAGGGGTTTATACACCGTATAAAAGAAATTTGTGTATAAAACAAAATATGCCTCAATGAAAGGAGATTGAGACGAAGTCCCTTACAAAGACGGTATCCTTAGTTTAAGGAAAAATCCATTACATAATTATGTGTGACAAAAGAATACACAAAATATAAGTGGATATTAAGTGTAAAAAAATCGGAGGATATTCACACATATTCATAGAACGACATATTCAAGGAGTACATGTTTATCCCAAAGAATCAAATTTGGGTTAAGAAGTTCCCTTGCAAAAATATGACAGCCTAACGGCATCACTACAAAATTCAGAAAATGAGTTGATGAGAGATAAAAAGGGTATCTCATCACATGGAAATAAAATTTAAATCAATAAAGATATAGAAGAACATATCCCAACATAATATTATGTGAATTAAAAGACATAATAAATGATGTCTTTTTAAAAGAGTAGGGTGAAAGGTTCCTTTACCGACATGGGTATCTTTCGAAACATACGCCCCATGAAAGAAGGACAATACTAAATTGATGTAAATACTCATAAATGAAATTATATTACACAATGTGTAAAATAATGGGTAGTACATACACCACTCAAAGTTAATTGTGGCAAATTTAGACTAAATCTCACGGGAATAAAACTGAGATGAAAAATCTCTTAAGAAGACTCGGCAGCCTAACAGCGCTGCTTAAAACTTCCAAAATGGATTGATTAGAGGAAATAGGGTCTCTAATCATATCAACATAAAGTTTAAATAAAGTTGAATATAAAATAACATCCCCCAACATCTCAAATATGAGCTTAAATGAAATGACATAAAGGAGAGTACTTAAAAAGAAAGAGAGAGGTTGGATCTCTTACGAAAAATCGGCAACTTAACGGTGCCACTCAAAACTTCCAAAATGGATTGATGAGAGAGAATAGGGTCTCTTATCATATAAAAATAAAAATTACAGTAATAGTAATATAAATGAATATCCCAATAACAAGAAAGATGAGGTTAAACAGGAATGACATAAACGAGTGTAATTTAAAAGAAAGAGAGGAGTCAGATCCCTTACCTCAAGTCCAACTTGTCTTGTTCGTTTCTTTATATTCCTGAATAATAAACATTGGTCAATTTATAATTGTCTAATGACCTCCTTTAAAGATTATTAATCAGTTCATATCACATATTATAATGTTATAATAATTTTTTAATAATGTTAGTTCGTATCAGACATTTTTGCCGATGTTTGGTACATGAGTCAAAAATGAACTTGTTTGAAAAATGACTGTCCATGTAGTTATAAGTAAATAATTTCCAGAATATTATTAATGATTACAATATCATATATATCCAGTACATATTCATTTTATACTATTCCATATCATTTGGAGATATAAAACGAAACCATTCTTGGAGACGGTAGGTCGTACGTACGCATGAATGCTACTTTCAATTTTTTCTTTGTCATATTAACAGAATTAAAAATAAATGATATATATATATATATTATAATTCCAGTATAATATATATGTTATATAGGTCACATATGTTCATTAATATCATTCTTTATACGTTCCATGTATTGCATGTACGATTCACATCACTTGAGGGGGTGGCAGTCCACACTTCCTCATATGAAATTATCGCATTTACACAACATGAAAAGAATAAAGGTATGGTTTAAATATAAGATAAATAATCATATAGTAAACATAAATACCATATATATCATATATAAAATACAGTGACATTATAATGTGCACCTTTAAAGTTGTTAAAAGAATATTGAACAATCATCGTTTCGTGAGACAGAAAATCACCAACCACAGAAACAATATGTTCTTTAACCATTAGACGAAGGTGTGTGTTAGTGTAGCTCGAATACTTATTATAAAAAAATCATAGTATATTGGAGATACTGGAGTTGTTACAAAAGAAATGAACAAAAAGAGTTTTGGGGGTTGGAGAAGCAAAACAAAACAAAAGGACACAAGTGAAGACATTACCTTAAAATCGGGTAACTCCCATTGGTTTGAGCTCAAAGGCTTCCTTGGGAAGACTTCTGCCAAAAGTGAGGCTTCAAGGAGTTATAGAGGGATGTGGAGAGAGAAAATGGGCAAGGGTTTGGCCGAGCCAAATGCTTTGGAAGTGTGGGTAAGGAGGTAGAGGTGGGGGCCTTTTATAAGAGAAGAGGAGGGGCACTCTTGGAACGTAAAGAAATGTTACTTTATTTTAGAATGCGTTTCGGATTTTAATGGTCCCACATTGATGTGTTTCGAGTATAAGGTGATAAGGGTTTGAAATTCACTCATACAATAGGTTTTTGACATGTGTAGGTCTTAGATTTTAAATTATATTTCCATTTTATTTAAATCGTTAAATAATGAGGTCATCGGTGCATCAACATGATGTCATAAATAATTTAATTTAATTAATGTATAAAAATTATAAAAAAATACTATGATGTAGTAAATCTTTTTATATTTCCAATGAATATTTATATTCAAATTTCTGACTGGTATAACCCCATGTAAAAATTATTATAGTAAAACATGTCATGTTTGTCTCATTTTTACTTTAACAATAAATAAAAAGGTATTTATGTCATTTTCCAACCCATGTGGCTCCATGGTGTCCCCAAGTTGACCCATGGATTGTCTTGGTCGTCCATGACACATCCAATGTGGGTAGGTTATGTTTCTTGGTCATTTCATTTTATTAAAACACTATTTTTACCTTAAACTACACTAATTACCTCTAATCGCGAATAAAAACTTAATAAGTTACTATTCACAAAAAAATTATTTTAATCCCATTGAACCACATTTTACTTATTAATGAAAAACATGTATGTCGGATTTTTAAAATTCAAAACACAATGATGGCAAAATTTCATTTAAACGGAAAAATCAGTTTTTATAAGTACCACTTAGTAGCTTCACTATTCATTAAAAATTGAAGTTTTTCAGAAAATTACCAAAATTTCACCCTAAGATATATTTGATATTCAGAATTCAAAAATGATTTATATTTTAAAAAATTCAAAACATATAAGTTTTCATTAATAAATTTAATAATTAATTCCCACTGTCAAAACAAATAGCTTGTTTTTATGAAACAAAATGTATCAAAAGATTTACACTAGTTTAAGTTCGATTTCAAAGTGAAATTAATTCCAACGACCACTATTGGATTAAATGGTAAAAATATATTCTAAATTCACTTTAAAACCAAATAAAAAGATAATATAATCTTATAAATAAATTAGATTAAAAGAGGTTTTGAAATAAAATACAAAAAATTTCACTATTCATTAAAAATTGAATTTTTTTGGAAAAATACCAAAAATTTACACAGAGTAAATTTTGATGTCCCAATTCTAAAGAAGAATTTTATTTTGTCAAATATATCACATAAAAATGTCAAAAAGTGGATTTAAAAGAGGTTATCCATCAAAAGGCGGTTAATCGACCTTTTAAAGAATATTAGAATGTTTACGCTTAAAATTGGATTCATTTTCATTTTTTATCCTCAAACATTTATTGTAAAAAGTAAACATATTTGACAAACATATTTAATAATTTTGTAGTTAGTTCTGTTCATTCCCGCCATTACAACATCTAGGTGTTAACTACTATTTAAAATAATATTATTTTATTATTAGAGTGCAACGTAAGATTCCCAAGAAACTCGTTGTTGCGTGTTGGGTATGCCATCGAGCATATCATCCCCTTTAAAGTAATATTAATATTTTATTCACAAATATGGACAAATATAAAAAGGTCATATTCTTTATTTACATGGGTTTTTACATAGAGAGACCCTCTATGTGGATTAGTTGGGTGATTTATATGGTTTTGAAATCATGTGGTTTCATGGGGTACCATTGAACATTGTGTAGGTTTATTATCCACATTTTACATCACGCTTCTGGTAAATATTATAGAATAATATTGGTACTTATGTGTTCTTCAGTACAGCTTTCCACCCGCAAATGGACATGCAGTTAAAACATACCACTAAGGTCTTAGGGGATATGTTGAGGGCATGCGTCTTTCATTTTGGTAGATCATGGGAAATAATCTAGAATTGTTTTTGTTTTCTAACAATAAATAGTAACATTCAAAAATTTATATCGAACATTTATAGGCACTCTATGGTAGACTGTGTAGATCTCCGTTTTGTTGGATGGAAGCTAATGAATTAGAGTTCATACAGATGTGTCACATGTAAGAGATGTTGGGAAATATTTAGTTGATCTGGAAACACATGAAATTAATATAGAGTAGGAATATTCTATATGCGGATAGGAATTATCGACCACTTGAGATTTTGGGGGGTGATCATTTGTTTCCTTGGGTGCCTACAAGGTTGGGTCACCATATGTTTTTGAAAAAGTGTATGTAAACACCTAGATATGTAAGGCCATTTGAGATTATCGAGAGGATCAAATTGATGGAATAATGATTGGAACATCTATATAGGTATAGTGGAATGAATGATATTTTTATTGTGTCACATATATGATAGTATCACCTGGAATCATCTCACATGATTGAATTTGAGGTTGTAGAGATTGATGAAAATGCTCCATTTAAGAATCATTTGGTTCATTTTGTGAATCATAGCGAGAAAATACTACAGGGAATGGTTATACTAGTTGTTATGATTTTATGGACATATGGGAATGATCGATAAGAAACCAGGGAAAGAGGGTCAGATGTGTGGGCTCAGTGGACTACTCGTTTAACCTTTAGAGTGTAGTGATTCTTGGAAAGAGTGACCCGTGGACGAGTTGTATTATGGTGTGGAGGTTGTACGACCCTATATTTCTAGAAGGTATGTACTTAACTAATTTTGATTTTAATCCCTTAAATTTTTTTAATGAAATGTTAACCAAATGTTTGGGGAATTTTGAGGGTGTTTCAAGGGTTTGGAACAGGAAAAATAAGAAAATATGGGCTAACCTATGAAAGGTTCACTGTTAGTGCATGGTTACGTAAACCATGAATCCTCCCTTGTAAAAATGTGGAACCATAGAAAATGAGATATCACATGATTAGTGCATGGTTTTTCAAAACGCGGGGCATTCTTATGTAACATTACGACACCAATCCCCTTAGATTGTGTATTACACATGATTTTTGCTTGGTTTGGAAAACTGTTCAGATTAACTGTGCACCCCAATAAAAGATAAAAAGTTTAGGGTTTTTTCAAATCTATATATTTATTTCCAAATCAATGTTTCCCCCATTTTCCAAAATCCATCCCTAGTTACAAGCTCAAATACACAAAAATTTTCAAGGGTGGTTCTCCCTAATTTCAAGTATATTTGGAGTGTATTCGGTTAGAGATCGAAGCTATGGGTAAATCCAATCATCCTCTTTCTCTCTTTTTCGGATGCGGGATTCGAGCTTTGGATATCTTCTTATAAATCCCTAAAAAAATATTTTTACAGTGGATTATAGGTTGAGGGTTCAAGGAGTGTTCGAATCGGGATATAAGGCTAATAATATGCATGTAGTTGTCTTTAGATTCCAAGTAGGTGTTCTATAAGTTATATCTGAGAGTCTTGATATTGATTTGTTGTTGCATATTGGTGTGTTTGTCTTCTACTAAATGTGGATTTAATACATTTTTTATTACATGGTAAAATAGTTTTCTAAATGAGGATTTAAACATCTCACATTCCCCATGTAATTAATTGAGGATGTAGTGACCGATTTCGGGCCACCCATAGGTTCTACTGATATTACTGAACATGGATCTTATAATGTTTAGCATAGTATTTATTTGAAATTAATAATATTTTATAAAAAACATGTGAATATGTTGGTTTGAAAAAAAAAAGTTTTTTTAGTAGTATCTTCATGCCATGGTAATGACATAAGCGATTGTTATGAATAGTGTGAAAAAGGATTAAATGGATTTTTATTGAATTTGAAAAATGTCATTATGAATGTGTTATAAAAAATGTGTTAATGGAATAGTAATTATGAAATGTTTAATTTAATTAGATGGATAATATATTGATATTATTTATTACATCTAATTTTATAAATTAACTAGGCTTTGTGAATGATAATGCCTAAATTGGTTAAAGCATAGGATTATTTATGTGTTGAAGTGAAATGTGAAATGTGAATGTTATGATTATTGATTATGCTTGGATTACAATATGTATTTTTAATAAATGGATAAATATCTAAGTGAACATGGATTGGATGTGGGATAAATATTGAGGCTCATTTATTGGGTAAGGTTAAAAAATCTCTAACCAAACCTTGGGATGCATGGGATAAGTAGTCTGACTAATGAATTATGTCAATAATGGATGAATTAGATAAAAATAACCAAACTAGGGATTCATGGTATGATTTATGTATTGTTTTCAAATTTTTATCCCTACTGATATAGAGAACTTCAACTACATCCTTATGAATAAAAATTGACTTGTTTAGGCCATTATTGAAATGATTTAAAAGTTTAACACTTTGAATATTTGAGGGATATGGGTTAAGTAATCAAGATGTAATAAATAATGGATATGGAAAAAATTTTAAAAAAAGGAAAATGTAAAGTTTTTATCTAAAGGAATCCTATATGTTTTTGGATTATGTGTCTCTTATTTGTTATTTCCATGAACTATCTGTTACGACTTGACATTTCAGATTTACCTTTAGTGTTGGCCAACTAATTTCCACTCACACTCTACTCGAGCATTGTTGGGTACCCGAGAATATTTTATTCTTGGAGGTTTGGATAAAAGAAAAGCCCAATTATTGGGAGTTGGTAATGGATTGGGATGTGAATTTATTTATTTCTATAGTGGGATTCATGATCATTAGTTAGATTTCAATATTTTTATTTATTTTGGGTTTTGATTAATTTATAACCATTTAACATGACCTGTAATACTTATTTTTTGTTATGGTTTGTAACCAGTTTTGGGTGATGTTTGGTTATGCTTGGTCATGATATTTTTTTTATTTTTTTTAATTTATTTAATGTTATTATATTCTATTTCATAATATTATTAAGATATTATTGTATCCCCACATTTTTAATTAGGCCAATGCTACTAGACGACAACATCTATCTAATGGGTAGGCGCGCATGAGGCCATGTGGTGAGCCTACTCGAAGCACTAGTTAGTGGATTTTAGGATAGGGATGTTAAATACAATGTTTTATATACTTTTAATAGGGTTCATAGTTTGATTTTGGTCTACTAAAATTTTTTTATCCTATGTTAACAATTTTTATGATTTGGAATGAAAATATATTTCACTTGGTTTTTGAAAAATTATAGCTAAAAGGGAAAAATTCCTAAGGAACTATATCACATGGAACAAAGGAAAGGGAAATGTTTCTACATGTTTTAATAATCCACACATCCAATCCAATTGGGTTCTCTGATGTGGTAGGAATCCTTGCATTATTGGTGAATGGTTTGGTTAATTGAGCAATAAAAATATTCTTAAGGTGTTAATTAATATAAATTTAGATTTTACACTAATATCTCCCTGAAACCCTCCATTTGATCTATTGATCCTAGGACTCTCTATCCTTGGGACTCTAGTAGAAGCTCTTAATGAAACATAACCATGAAAACATTAATTCTAGTAGATGTAAATCCTTTAGACCATGATAGTTTATAGTAGGAATTCTTCCTCAACCATTTCTCATGTTTTATGTAGATATCCTCTCCTCATTGTTGATGTAATCTTATAGACATATCTCAATGGATATATGTCTATATTATATTGTGATGCAATAAGTAATTCTCATTCAATTAATGGATATGTGGATAAATGTCGATAATTTATATCCTTTTCCTAAATTGATTTACATATACAATTATTGATAGATCTCATAGGGACAGATGGTATACGTACAATCCCATGTTATATATCTTTTCATTTATTTGGATTCAATCAAACTCAGGAAAATATTGGGGTATTGTTCATGGAATCATTGGTCTTTTAGAATGATCTGGGTGGATGTTCTTATTTTTGGGAATTTGATACTCATGATCCAAGATGTCATTACAATATATGATTTATTTATATTATCTATTGGCATGTTTAGAATATTTTCTTGAATGTGTATCCATGAGTACAACTGTGTTATGTGGTATTCCTTTTATTTTTCATATGGTGTGTGTGTGTGACATTTTAGACCTATTCATTGTATAACATGATTATGACAATTGTATTATTCCCCAAATTGTTTAAAAACATGGCCCATGGTGTTTTCCCAACATGTATTAAGAAGATATATAGATATTTATAGAATTCTTATATTCATGAGGTAGAGCGTTACTTGGGGAGATATAGATAGGATGATTATGATGATACATAGAGACATAGAAGGGATATATCAACTTGTCACTTGAAAAGAGTTAGAGGAAACTTTTTAGAAACTTTAACTACCCCAAATCTAGTGATCCTGAGTTGGAGGCTTCATTTTTACATCGGTGACATATAAAATTGATTTCATCCCAAAGGAATGAATAGATTAGTAGTATTGATATAAAATAAATATACATGATTCAAATATTTCATTGGAAATATAAAATTATTATCATAAAATCATTCTTTCGTCAATGATATAATTCAAAATGTAATCGATCATACCCTATGGAATATATAATAATGAAAAGGGTGACCTCATATTCTCTGTATGTGTTGTATATAACAAAAAAATCATTAGAAAAAACAGAACAATAAAAGCTGGAATACAACTAATTTGAAACACACTACATTTAATCATGAACTGGGCATGAAATTAACATATTAATATTATAAATGCATTAATAGTATGATTAATAATAATAATTTAATCCTAAATAAAACAAATGAATAATATTGGTTCTCATGATTTCAAACATGATGATATCTATACTGTGAAATACTTATACAAAAAAGTGTAATATATCGGTAGGTCCACACTAGAGAATCATTTGTTTCTAGTATACTAATTTGTCTCATGAGACCTGTCATTGAATTTAGGGGTTATATAATTTCATACCCCACCCATAAATACATTTTTTATGCATTCATCATATGTTGAATTATCAAAATAAATTAATAAACAATATTTCATAAAAAATTCTAATATTGAGAAAATAATACATATTATCATTAATTCTCCAGTCAATAAAATAAAATTCTATATAAGGCAAATAATGTAGAAATAACAAATGGTTTACAGAAGAATGATATCTATAATACAAAAAATATATGGATATATAAGGGAAATTTAATATCTAAAGATATCAATATAATTAATTTTTAATTAAAATGTTAATATCTATGTGATTATTAATGATATAAGAGATGACCACTAAAAAAATTTGATATCATAGTAAAATATATTATTTTTATGAATATAATAAAATGGGAATGAATAATTAAAAAAAATCATTAATTTTTTTTTTCTCAAACCATTAACATTTATTATCAAATTCTGATGGATGTAATTTTTTGTTTTGGTGAGAAATTCCACTAACACCGTAAATGTTAACTGAAAACATTACTTTTCTTAATTATGTTTAAAAAAGACCATTTTAGGGATATATTTGAAATATTATTTTAACACTGTCAAAAAATTAATGGATAACATAAATTTTTTTTAAAATCAATGTTATTAAATGAATAATCTTTTTTTCAAATTTTTATTTAAGAAATATCGCAACTGATTAAAAATATACCTGATCAAGAAGTGAAATAATATTAGGTTTTATCTTAAAATTCCACTTGAATGAATAAAATGAATTGAATAATTAATAATAATTAATATATATATTCCTATTAAATACATAAAATAGTTAATAGATATATCAATATATTTAAATAGGTTCATATTACCAAATATATCTCAAAGGAGTAGTAATTCAGGTGAAATCCCTTACACTTTTGAGTAAATTTAGAATCGTTATCTTGATAAGTATTTAACATAAAATGAATCCATAAATACCCTTAACATAATTATATTACTGATTCAAAATTCCAATAAGTAATTGTAAGCCTTATAAACAATAATATTTGAATAAAAGAATCTTCATCTCAACATAAAAATTGATATAAATAACCCTTACCTAACAATTCCATTTAGTTTAATATGCTTTAATATCCTTCATAATAAATTTGTATTTATTATAAAAACATTAATAATATATATAAATATATATAATATCATATATGATCATTTTTAATGTTATATCTCTTGTTTTAACAATATTTTATTATTATCATTATTTCATGTGTTAATTGCATAACTTTAATATATTATTTTATTCAATAGTTTGGGTCCTTATGCATTTTTTTAATAAAAATATCCATAATTTTATTAATTATATAAAATAAATTCAATTAAATATATAGATATATTTATTCACCCATAAATGATATTCATTGAAAAATGAATTAGACCATTCATGTAGACGGTATGCCATATGTATGCATGAATAATGTTTTTAAAATTTTTACGTATTGAAAGGAAAGAGGATGTGTAATAATTATTATTTATATAATAATTATTATATCATATTTATCATTTATAATCACTAAACGAATTATTATTACCATCCATGTATATATTAATTGAAAAATTAGTCCACTCCCTTAGTAGAGGTGGTACTACAAGACTACGCAAGATAAAGATAACAATTTACCAATGTATTGGAAGGTAATAAGTTTTATATGATATTATAAAATGAGAATAATTTTTATTTCATAAATATAATATAAAATTATTATTTATATAATTAAAACCATAAATATAATAGTTTGAATAAAAACATGTAACATCACTTTGTGGAGATGGTATTATATACCTATGCAGGAATGATGTTTTTGCTTTTTATATGATAGAAAAGAGTCGGAATATTGTTGTACCATATTCATAATAAATTATATTTTGATTTATTATTTTTTATTTATTATCGTAGGAAGGGTATAAATACTTCTTGAGGATGTACAATAAGATGTAAACATTAAGGACACAGTAAAGACTATAACCTCTTACGTGGAAGATTTCATTACCAAATATTATTAAGGGCCCTAGGATTGTTATTCTAGAATGACAAAACCGCTTTAACTTTTATAATGGTATTTAGAAGATAAATGTGAATATTTAGTAGGATATAGAAGACTGAATGTGGTGTTATGATTTGAGAAGAGTTTCCTTTTATAAGAGAGGTAAAGGGTATTCATTGAATTATTTAATATATTAAATTAATATAAAGTATATATCATGTAAATATGGATCATAATTGATATAATTAGAATATAGGATAAGTGTGAGAGAAAAAAATATCATCAACTAACATTATTACTTTTTTTTATTTTTACCATTAAAATTTAGTTTTAACCGCTTGTTAACCCTAATGAAAATTACCACAATATTAAATCACCCTCTCCCTTTAAGGGACAACAATGTTACTATTGGAAGTAGAAGTCCCATAAATATAAATTGGTGGATTTTTTGAAACATATAATATTAATTTTTTTATGTAAATTTTTTTACGAATTTTACGTATTTTAATAGAATTTTTCATATCATACAATACTATTAATTTAAAATTTGATAGTATTCATTTATTTATACATTAAATACATTAGAGAAAATTGTGAATTAAAAAATAATCATTAAAAAATTCAATAATATGACATAAATTTTATGAAAATTAATGGTTATAATTAATTTCCTCAAAATTATATAACTCGTAATATTTTTATAATCATATATTTAATTTTTCTAGAATTTTATAAACATTATGTTGGTGTTGCATATGTATTGAACCAAATTATACCATAAAATAATGAGAAACAAATTCCCACTATGTTAAAAAAAATTATCTTTAAAATTATTATATACACACAAAAATTTCCTCTGTTTATCCTTATATAAAAATTATAAATATAATAAAACAAAACAATGTCATTATTGCTTTTTTATTTAAATAATATATTTTATATGTCAAATATATAAAATTTGAAAATAGGTAAGAAATTAAACAATTGGATGTTTATTGTTGAGATATAGTCAACCAATATAATTAAATTTACTATTATAGTTATTTTTTAGTACATATAATATTACTTTAACCATAAATTTCCAAATTTAATCGCACTATGGTGAAAGAAATTTACTAATGTTATTTTTCCTAATGGCCAAAAATAATGAGGCCTAAAAATATTGCATTAACTATTCCTGATTCAATTTCAATAAGTTATAAAAATTATTTTATTTCAAAATAAAAAATAACAATAAAAAATATATTTTAGAATGTTTATTTTTAAAGAACAATTTTTATAACATATTAAAATATAATATTTATTCCCATGAACATAATTGGGTAATTTATGATATTAGTGATATAAAAGTAATTTATATGAAATTTTAAACAAAATGAAACTTTGTACATGTTTTAAAAAAATATAGTTTCGAATAAAAACAAATATATTAACTATACACAATAAAGTCAACATTTTTATAAAAATAAACAAAATATGCCTAAGATAATTTGGATATAAATATTTTAAAATTGATATAATTTTTATTAAATAAAATTTGTAGATATTCATGATTTTAATTATAACATTTTCTCAAAACATCAACATAATATTTTTTAATACAACTTCTTTTTAAAGAATAAAATAACTCTACTAAAAATTGTGAAATTATTTTATAAAAATTAATCAATTAATTTTCATTGTGTAAAAATTTTATATATTTTTCATAATTATGTTAATACTATTAATACATTCCAATTAAATGACTATGTTATAATGGTCATATTTTAATAATAATATTACTTTATATTCACAACAATAGTATTGAGAGTCGCATATGCTATCAAGAATAGTATTATTTTAAATTATATGGTGGTTACATTATCCCCCTTAACCATCAATAAATTTAATCCTAACAATTTGGACCAGATATTGGAAATAATGTTTTTGACATTTGAAATTTCTTTTGTGAAAAATCCACACCATAAAAAGGGTTAATAAAATTTACTGTGAGAGTGTGGGAATGTGAATTATGAAGGTTAACACAAAGATATGTTACAAAAAAGGATAACATGAGTTGGAAGTAAAATAATAGATATGGAAGACAAAACTAATTCCCAAGGAAGGATTACTAGTGATGCAGAATATGTTCATTATATTGTTATCTCCCAAAATATCCTAATTTTATCATTGGATTAAGGAATATTAATTCCTAAAAACAGATGATTATATGATAAAAAAAAATTTTATTTTTTTTCCAGTGTATTGAAATTTATAAAACTTCTACAGTAACAAAACAAAGGAATATAGTTACAATAGAATTAGAATTTCATCCAGTAATCAATTTTCACCACAATATCATCCATTCTCCAATCAATGATTATTCAATATTATGTTTTGTATTCCAGAAGCACTAAAATAAACTTATATTTTATAAAATATTTGGCAAAAGGATGAAATGATTTTCTCCTAACTAAATAATTTATTAAAAAATGAAAATTTTACCACAATTTATGATAATACATAAAATGAATTATTCTTCCTATGATGAGATAATATATTTCTGTTCATAGATTCCAAAACAAAACTAATTGTTCAACTTATATTTATCCATAAAAAACAATGATACACCGAAAATTACCTTTTTAACATTAATATTAGTGAATATTTTTAAATCAATATTTATTTAATCATTAAATTTAAATTCGTTCTACCACATATAATTTCAAAGGGTTACATATACCTCATCCCAATTAAACATTCCAAAAAATTATACCTACTCACCATGATAAACTAATTATTCATTGAACATCACAAAAGTATCATGAATCAAATTATGACACTGAAAAGAAATCTAATCCTTAGATTGACCTTAAACATCTTCCATAATATCACCTTTCCAATGAATAAATTTTTTACAAGTGTGATTTTATATATCCTATTTTAAAATAGATCATAACTAATAATATATTATACCAAAGAGTAATTTAAACCTTAGAAGATTATTATTAATAAATCATAGAAATTTTTGATAAAACCTCATAATCTAATAATAGAATAAAAAACTTGGTTTATTATCTGTTGATATAATGAAAATTTTAAACATATAAACCCATTATGATATCCAAAATTCATTATTTTACCCCACATGAAAAAATATTTTCTTTAAGAGACTATGAAAATTAATATTCTCTGAATAAAATAAATCATTATAAGATATATTCCATAAATCCATGAATGTAATAATCATAATAAAAGATTAACTAAATCACTTATAATTCAAATTAAATTACTAGTTTGTTGGTTTCCAACACCATTGCATTTACTTAATCAATGATGATTATCTCTTATATATTTTAATTACCTTAGTCGTATGTTTTCTAAAAAAATCACCTTATAATGAAATATTTTTTTTATTAGCACAAAAAAATATATTCATTCACAAACACAATGAAAAATACTATATAATAATCTTAACATAATTAATGATTATTATTTGAATATTATCATTGATATAATAGTTATACAATATAATTCTCAAATCCCAATGCATAATAACTTCATTCATTCTACTAAAAATATTGAAATAACATAATGCCTTCATTAGTATTATTGTTAACACTTATTTTATGTAATTGGATTTGATAATTGAAATATTTTCCACACATAATCCATTTAAATTTAAATTGTACCTTGGTATGAACTTCATATCCCTCTATGAAACTCAAATATTTTCCGTCACAATTGGTTAATCTATAACTCACATTTCCACACCTAATTTATTTTTTCCTTTAATACATTACATTGGGTGTCAATATACATAGTTAGGATTTGGATGAAATTGATCCTTAATTCCTCCATGTTTTATACCACTCAATATCTAAGAGAAATATATCATTTTATTTATCGGTTTGTATCAGAATTATTTATGGGGACAGTTTTTAATCATCTAAATTGATAAATAAATAGGAATAATCACAATATATTTCTACCCAATCATTATAAAATGTTTTATTCAAATAATCAATAAAATTCCATTCATTTTTTTCATTAAAACATTTACATCTAGTTCCATTCATTGACTAAAACAAAAAAATGTAGTTTATAAAAAATCATAGTGGGATGAAAACTTTTTATGAAAAATAAAATACAGAATTATAAAATCATGAAACCTTATTTTCAATTTAAAACATCAATGATTTATCCAAGTTCATACATATTATTTAAAAATCATTGTGATATTTTCATTTACATAGACTTATATTCAATGTAAGATGTAGGTTCTTTTACAAAATTTATTTCTTCTTAAATTTGGATCCTACGTTATCAAATAAAAATTCTCTAATAGACACTATTAAAAATCCATCTCCATTACTATAGATATGGTATCTTATTTATTTCATTGGAATTAGTTAAACTAGATTGCATCTCGTTTGACTAAATAGTTTAGTATTCTTATGAAACCAGATATAACACTATGATATTTTGTGATATATTATTTCAAATAAATTTAATCTTTTTGAAATTTTCATGGAAATAAAATCTAAGCTTACATTGAATTACATGAAACATGTATTTTTCTTGTTTTACATTAAATTGTGAGTTTTACTTGATTTAAATGTATCACAAATTATGGAATGTGTAAATTAAACATTGAGTTTTAACATACTATAACATATTATTAATAATATTATATAAATGTGACTATTATAAACTGGATGTCAAATATAGTGGGATTAATATTAAAAAATAATTTTGAAATTTTATGTATTGGGGATTTATAAAAATAAATACATTGTTGAAGATGTACATATTTTTCGTTAAATTATTAATTTGTTTCAAAAATTCAATCTCCCAAAACATGATTTTTTTACTTTTTATAAACAACAATAAAATTAATTTTTTATATTTTTCAGAAATAAATTTTATAAAATATATTTAATTTTTAAAATCAACATATATAAATTGTTTTACAAGATGTTTTGAGAGTTTTATAAAAAGATTAATTTTTTGATGAATAGAAAAAGGTACTAAATTTGTAACAAACTGGATTTTAGACTAAACTATTCATGACGTTAAAATATATTTTAAATTAAGTTTAATTTGAAATTATCACCACTATATACATATATATTAATCTTATTTAGGTCATTCAAATAATTTAAATATTTACTTTTGTAATAAATTTGTAATCTTTTAAACATTTTATTTTCAAACCCCTACTTTCTCGTCTTGTCAACGAGATTAAATTTAAATTGATTTTTCAAACATATGTTGATGTAAAATGAAAATATTGATTACATATATTTATTCATAATTATTTATATTTTTTAATAACCTAAATTATTTTGACCATATTTATTAGTGGACATAGTTAACATCTAGTTACATTGATTAAGGTTAAAACATGATTTTTGACATAGCATGAAGTTCATTTAAAATTTAAATTACACACACATACGATTATAAAACAGTAAATTAAATTTAATATTTATAATAATTGGTTTAAATTATCTTATAAATATGTTTTTATTTTAGTAATAATTTTTAAATTACCGAGGATTGAAATGATAGTTTCCATGTTGAAAATTAAAATGGTAGAAATGTGTAAAAATTTAATGAAAAGGAAAGACATGTTTAAAACATGTATTATTTTTTAATGAAGTCTTTACTCTATCATATCATACCTACCCTCGATTAATTTTCAATTTTTTTCTACATGAGTTGTGAGTGACTTCCCAATTTTTAATACATTTGTATATTTACAATGATATCGCTCCTCCAATGTTATAAAAGTACACACATTCCCATCTATTCTTCATACCTTCATCCCCTATTGTTTATGCCAATTCATTCACAAAAAACCTTCAAAATCCCTAGTTTCATTCCAATTTTTTTTGGATTAAATCCCTCCAAGGATGGATTTTGGGGAAAAACGAAGGATGAAAAAAAAGAGGTATTGTTTTTCAACGAGCATTTTTATTTCATTTCTTCATCCACCTCAGTACATTTTTATCTAAAAATTCAAGTAAAATAAAATCAGTGTGTAGCATATAATGAGATATTTTTATGATACATATATTACCTAAAACTATTTTCAGATCATTAAATGTACTATAAAATCATTATTCATGTGTAACGTGGACAACTGCCTTATGAACCGATGACATTAATTTTTCCATTAACACCTCTCACGGTTGTGTTTGATGATAGATATAAATTATTTATTTTAAATTTATAAAAAAATTATAACTCAATATTCATTTATTATTATATAAATTTTACATTCCATTCCATAAGAGATACGATAACGGTTCCTCATGTCAATGATGGACTACTACCTCGTGAAGCGATGCGAATAATTTTTTACTAATGCATTAGATGGAATATTACAAGAATATATAAATGTGATATAAATTATGTAATTATAATATTAATAAAATATTTGTAATTATTAAAATATAATATTTCATTTTTATTCATATATTTTTACTCACTGAAAAATGATAACCTCATTTTTGTATATGTAGACTGCCGCCTTTAGGAAGAGATGAGACACTATTTTCCTCACTAAACCACATATATAACATATATATTTATATTTAAATAATTAATATGGAAGTTATTATGCTCTTATAAAAATTTAATGATAAAATATTTCTTACCTCTTTTCCATAATTATCACTTAAAATGGAAATTTTACTCAAAAATAAGTAAGGTACATTGTCTCTACGATCGTAACACACATCATTTCCTAAAAAGTACATTAATGATTTGTATTTGTGCTATAATTGATATGAAAAAATTATAATTATTTAATTATAATTAATTTATAGATGTTCGAACCATATTCAATGTATTGAGTTTTAAAATACATAATCAAAATATATATGAATAACAAACCAGTTGTTAGATAAAACATGATTTTTATAAGGAATTTATAATAATAGGTAATAAAATATCATCTAAAATCATATAAGGTATGATAAATATTATTATTTATAATTAAAATATGCATAATAAACTTATTTTGTTTAAATACGAGTATTGAATGTGTATAGAGGAAGTTGAGACTTAATGTATGGCCATTCTAGTTTCTCTTTTATTTATGGAAGACTTTTTCAGTATTCAAAACTCATTTATCTTTTGATCTATATATACTACTCTATAACATGATATATAATTAATATAATAAGTTCATGAAATTAATAGTTTTATTTTATTTTATTTTTTATTATAGATTATGATTCAAAAAATTTCAAAACTAGTAATGAATATGTCTCTCAATTTTCCTTCTTTGAGATATAAGATTATGTCATGCACCTATGTTATTTTAATAGGTGCATAAAAACCTTTCTAACATGTAATATAATTAATTTAATTATCCTTGTGAAATTTTATGTTTCATTTAATATTAATCTTTAATGGGGCATTATGTTTCAAAATTTTGAATGTGGTAATGATTTTTTGTTACAAACTCATTATTTATCAAAATTGTTTATGATTTTTTTTTCTAAGGAAAAAATATTATGATACATCTCTAAGAAAAATCATTGTTTTCTTTATCATACGGTTATTCCGGATATTAATAGTACCATTTTAAATATTTTTTAATTAATATAATTTGTAAAATGATTTTAAGAAAATCTAACATTATTCTCTCTTCAGTGCAAACATCGTTTTATTTAAAAACAATGTTTTCTAATATTTTTAATTTTTTTTTACTATTAATATAATATTTTTTTAAAAAAAATTACCCGTGTTTTAATTTTTTAGAAAAAACTAAAAGTAATTTTTATTTATTTTCCCAAAAAATCAATGTTTCTATTTTACTGAAAATACGAAAATAATCTTTCATATTTCACGTATGGAATGAAAAAATTTCTACATATCATGATAATATATTTTATTTTATGATTCTGTTCTATGTAATCATGGTTATTTTAAAATTAAAGGATTTTAAATATATTTTATATTTTAAATTTTTCTATTCATTTTGGAATGGATAATTTTCTTGGGAAATGTTTTAATTAATTTTAAAATCATTAATTTTATTTTTATGGTTTTTTCAAAGATAATTATTTCCCAAATATTTTTATAAGCATTTTAAAAAAATATATTTTTGGATGAAATTTATTTTCGTCAAGAAATATTCCACGCGAGTTATCATTCTAAAACATTCTACATATTTTATAATATCCATATATGTAGCGTATGATTTTTTAAGGATATTAACCAAGGATTAAATTATTATTAATCCTATGAATGGTTTGTGTTTGTGTTGGGAGGAATTTTATGTAACTCATCTCTCATGGATGTGTTATACCATTAAAAATTTCTTATGTAACCCACATATATTTCTTAGGTTATTTTATGAAAACAAGATTACATGATTATGAAACAAGTATCTTATCCATACATTAAGATATAGTTAAATTTTTATAAAACATATTTCATTTCATGGTTGATTAGATGATTACTGTTTCATTATATTTTCGCAGACATGTTAAATATTTTCATTATTTGATTAGTGGAGAATATATCTCCGCCAAATGAATTGAAAAATGCATTAATATCCTGAGATAATAATGTGAAACAAAATTTTGGGGATGATCCACTATGGGAAATAGTTGTGTTATGATCCACTATGGGAAATAGGTGTTTTTTGAAAACTATGGTAAACATGTGTATCTTGATACACAATGGGAAAACATGTGATGAGTACTGCTCTTCTATGTTGATGGTCGTTGTAATTAACCTTTACATATGAAATTTTTTTCATAAATTAGGATGGTTCATCACTTTTATGAAACGATCTTGTGGTTCCTGATTTATTTATGATGACTTATCAATCTTATAGGGAATGTTTTCATAAAAGGTATAGTTTTCTACTATGAATCATATTTAAGATCTTTGAAAGGTTGTGTATGAACATCATATGATATGTTCATGATCACATACCCATATAATTATCATATAATATCATATGATAATATATTGAATTCACTTATGTTTTCCCTTATTCTGTATCCGGGATCACCATTTCTTATATATCCTAAAGTAGGTTATGAATATAAGTTTTGGTACTTTATGATTAAAATAAGAAACTATGTGAGATGAACATTGTTGAACATATTGAATATTTGTTTTCAAGCAAGAAGATTATGTTCAATATTTTAAAAGTTGATACATTATCATGAACATTATTAATGTGTTCATGTAATCTAATGAATATTCTTCTACAAATATGTAATATCTATGTATGGAAATATAGAGTTAGCATAGTTATTCTTTGAGGAAATGTTTAGTTATCCTTTGAAAAGTATGATTATAAAACATTAGTGATATCCCTAGAAATATTTCTATGTATATGTATAGTCATGCCTCTAAGGATAATTCAATGGTTGATTCCATGAATAGATAAATACCCTTGATATTTTCAAAGAACAGAGTAAGTAGTTTCCGTGAAATAATATCATTTTATGGATAATTCTATTGTATGTGGATCTATAACAGTGGTACTTATGGGTAATAACTCTAAAATGGACTTTAGAGTTGGACTCAATATTTAGCAAGTGCATGATAAGTAGGCTTTCAACACAACTATATTTCCACTCCCCATGGATATACATTGTAAATTCAATAATTCATGAGAAATCATCATAATGGATATAAATAGTGTTGTACTATGAATGATTATGGATTAACCTATAGTGTCATGTATTAAAAATAATGATTCAATATTTATACATCCAAAAATATATTTTCCTGATTTTATCATTCCCCATTATTTTATTGGCTTCTCACACAATGTTTTTTTGTTTTTAGTCAACATTGATAACCTAATATTACTATGTTAACATTGAATATTAAGGAAAATTTTAGTATGGGAAGCCTAATAGAAGGATGAATAAATATAGGATATTTTGATTATTCCTAATCAGTTATCACAAAATGTCATTAACAATTTGATCCTTCCCCAACTCTAAGAATCACTAAAAAAATATAAGGATAGAGCTTTCTGATATTTTGGGTAGTGGATTCCACTGAAAAATATGATTTGTTTTTCTATATGCTGATAATTTTAAAAGAATCACTCATGCAATTGTCTTAGAGGGGTGATAGGAGGTTTTGGTTTTCCAAAATGAGGACACAGACCAAGTAAGCTTAAATGAAAACGAAATACTTTATTAACATACTCGATAAGATTAATGTTCCCCCTATGGTATCATCCATTTTTTAATTTTTTAAATGTGGTTTGTTTGGGAATTATGAAGATCTGGGTCAAAGGTAAAATACCAAGATAAGAATTAACAATTTAATAAAAGTAACGTTTATGCTACTGATGATGAGGAGACCAACAATGGCACATAAATGATATATTTTGTTTTAATAGTATTGTTTATGTTAAACAAAAGAACTAAAATTTAACTGAGTTTGATTAATGCTAAGGCATGATTCATTTAACATATTTTATAAAAGATATATTATAGAATAAGATGATGATTCTAAAATAATGGTTTGATAAGGAATTTTTACGATTGAATTATTAAGGTATTTTAATTTGAGGATAATATTATATGAATCATGAAATATATTACGATTATTTCTATATTTGTTTATTAAGGTTACTTGAATGTGTTATAAATGGTATAGATGTAGTATAAAATTTAGTAAATATAACATTCATACTTTTATTAAGATCATATAACACATAAGATGTTCTAGATGTTTAGATAATGATATAGGGTTAAATATATATTGGATCTGAATAAGATAATTCGATAGTACTGATTACCTTGTATATCATTTATGATTTACTGAGAAATTGGTTTGTTCTACCATTAAAAGAGTTTATAGTATTTTTGTATTTAAGGAATATATACAATAATCTGTGTTCAATGTAATGAATGAGGTGGCATGTATCTTTTTAATAAATCATTATTTTAATATAGGTTATTATTATTTTTTAGGAGAATGAATTATGATCTTATTCACATGTTTTTTATGTGACCATCAAGAGATGCACTCCAATATATGGGGGATTAATAATAAATTGATTTTTGGAAATTTAGTAACATTATTTATAATTATTTAATTTTAGAAATTTTTTAAGGTAATCCATTTATGGAGTTGTTTAAGATGAGCTTTATTGTGGGTTTTTTTGGTGAACATATTACATATGTATATAAAGAATTATCCATATTCGATAATCAGGGATAACATTAAATTTCTAGAGAAAGAAGGAATTATTAATCAAATCAAGTATAGAACTTGTGATTTGATTGTGGCTCCAGCAAAAAAACCCTATATTAATTTATTTGATTGATATATGATGTGGGTATTGATTTAATAAATTATATAGGATGAAATTATGCTCACGATACAAATGAAATCTATTTTTTGGGTATATCCCTCCTATTGAAATTATTAATCATAACAGTACTATAACCTATCCACATACTCATCCACTAAACCTATTTTTGGTTCATGTTTTATTCAATTTATCTATCATGAGACTTTACAAACATGATCACTCACCTATTCTAAACTCATAGGCCATATTGTTGGAGCATGATCTTTCTTATGAGGAACAACTGGTAGATATTCTAGATCATACAATGAATGTTCTATGAATCAAGAACACTCACCTAGTCATTTATTGGTGGTGAAACAAAATTTATGCTGAAGTAATGCGGGAACTTGAGGATTTAATGAAGAATAATTTTCCTTAGTTTTTGGTACCAATGTGTCTAATGTTGAAGTAAAAATTCATTTCAAATTGGGTATAATGTTACACCCTGAGATTTTGTGAAATATATTTATTGAAAAAAATTTAATCATTTTCATATTTTTTATTATACACAAATATGATTTTATCTTGAATTTGATGATTAAATTTGTATATATTGTGTTACACATAACATATAGTTTTTCTTATATTACATGCAACATCATGTTTATCATGCATTATATGCAATACTGAGTAGAAACAAACCACAACATATAATTTATATTATTATTTAAACATGACTATTACAATATAACAATTAAATTTAGTGAAAGAATAATAATAAATAATTATTTAAATATTAATTATAATGTTTTAATATAGTTAAACCATATTGATAAAAAAAGTTCATAATATTAGTTAATGTCTTTATATGTTTTGAAAATTAATGTTTTTCAAAACTAGAATATTTTTGTTCTATTGTCTGATGAATAATAAAATTAACATTTTAGTAATTCAAAAAAATAATTTCATTAAATCAAATTAATATTTTAAATCATCATGTCAAATTTTTCATATTAGTAATTTTTAAAATTTTATAAAAAAATTAACTTTTTGATGAATTGTAAAATAGAGAAATTGGAATGAAAACAACCAATTCATTCAAATTATTTATAACTCTAAATTACAATTTTAATTTTTTAGAAAATAAAATTAGATCATATATATCTCTATTTATTAATTTCAATGAATTTTACTCAATATTAATTTAAATTTTGATATGAAAATATTTAAATATTTAAATATTTTCTTTTTCAACCCAATCTTTAACATTGCAACTCTAGAAATAAATTAAAATTGACAATTTCAACTTCTATGAATGAAATTTGGAACAATTGACTCCATATATATAATCATAATAATTTATATTGTATAATATTATAATCCTTATTTATAAACAAATTTACCAATTAAAATAGGTAAAATTTAATTACCGTGATTTAGGTTAAAACATGGATATTCATGTTACATGTACATAAGTTAGAAATAACATTTCATAGAGATATGATTCTAATTGAATAAATTTTATTTCATATTTATAATAGGTAGGTATAAAATTTCAAATATTTTTTTTATTTTAGGATTTTATAATAAATTACCAAGGTTAACAACCTAGGTACCATGGTGAAAATTAAAATATTAAAAATGAGAAAAACATAACGGTAATAAAATGACATGATAAAAAAAATTCCTTTTTATGAGGGAGATTTTTCTCAACCATTAATACAAATATTAAATTATTTATCAATTATGAATCAGAATTAGTGAGATTGGAATCAAATTATTTAAGTGTTTGATATTAAAAAAGTTAGCACATCTTAAATTATAATATTCCACCCCTCTCCACTTTTTTTCACACCATCTACCAAAATTTCATTGAGAAATAGTAGACTAAAACTCATCTCGAATCCCATAATATCATACTATAAGTCTTATCTTTTGATTAAATCAAACCTAGTATGCCTTTTTGTGAAAACTTATGGTGGTAACAAAAACAAGAGCCAATGTTCATGAACGAGAATATTTATATTATTTCCACCCCAAACTCATTGAAATATTTTTAAACAATGATTATATAATATTAATATTATATTTGATATACTGAGATTTATTTATGGTAGGTTAATTAGATACAACAATATTCTCTTCCATCAAATGGGTTCTAAAATCACCATTGGTGTGTCAATTGAACTACCTCCTCACCAACTGATTAGATTCATTTTTCCATTACCACCTCTCAGTGTTGGGTATGATGATGGATATATATAAAGGATTTTAAATTTATATAATTTCTATAAAAAAATTATAATTATATCATATATATATTTTAAAATTCAATTCAATGATAATATTGTTTGTGTGTACGGAGGACTACCGCCTCGTGATATGCATTGATTTATCTTCAACATACACATTATATAGATGACATTAAAGAAAAAATATCAGTCATATAGATGATAGAAATATAATATTCACTAGATATTTATCATTATTAAATGATAATATATAATTTTATTTCTTACATTTTCACTAACTAAATGGGGATAACGTCATTCGTGTATGTGTCGACTACCACCTTTATGAAATGATATGACACTATTTTCATAATCACAATACATGGATGATATATATAAAAATATTTGATGAAATAATATTTTACTTAATAAATTATTATAATTGTTTAAATATTAAATATTACTGACTTTATTTCCAAATTAATCAATGAAAAATGGAAATGTTACTCATGCATATATACGACCTACCATCTTCGTGATCATAACACACTTCATTTCTAAAAAACAATCTTAATTATGGGTATTAAAGGATTAATTTTTAAATTAATTAAATTCTTATTTGATGATAATTTTTATAGAAATTATGGAACCATTATCAATGATTGTATAGGAAAAATATGAAATCCAAACATATTTAAATAAAAGATGTTATTACATGAAACATGATTTTGAAAAGAAATTATTAATAGATTGATAATAAGTATTCATATGTAAATCATAAATGTTATTAAATAAATTTATGGTTATGTAATATATTTTTTGTAAACATATATTTTTTAAAAATGAGGTTCTATCAAGTAAAAACTATGTTGATACTTAAGGTAAAGGGTTTCTAGTCGGTCTTTAATATCTGGGAGACTTATTCCGTATTCACAACTCATTTGTTTTGTGTGGTGTATATAATACCGAATAGAAATGATATATAATTAATATTATTATTTTATTTATATTTATACTTCCATTTGATGTTATTCATTTTTGGAGGTTACGATTCAAAATATTAGTAAACTGGTAAGGCATTTTTTCGCAATATTCATTCTTTATGGCATATCATTATGTTCTGCACCTATCATCTATTATGAGAAGTATATATATCCCATATGACATGTAATATCATTAATTTATCAATAATAATGATCTTTTATGTTTTATTTAATAAAATTAATTTCTAGTGTATATGTTTCATTGTTTATAATGTATTAAAAATTTCATGTTATAATCTAATCATTTATCATAATTATTTACGATTATTATTTTGTTGATAAAATAATTCGATCCATCTCCCAATAAACTCATGATTATATTATCCTATGGTTATTATTGATATTAATTGTTCTATTTTCACTTCATTTTTATATAAAATAGTTTTGAAAATGTATTATATAAAATTTGACCTTAGTTTTTATTCAAATAAAAATCAATTTTCTTCTAAAACCATGTTTTATAAAAATGTTTTCAGAAATGACTTACAATTCTCTTATTACATTTATAAGAGTTATTTCCCTTGTTTGATTTTTTCCATTAATTATATGAATGGAATCATTATATCTTTTCAAAATATTACCCAGATGATTTTCACTTAAAATTTGGAAGGAATTATTAATTTAACATTTATATAATTAGTAAAACATCCCATATTTATGATGATTATTTTCTTTTATGATTCATTTAAAACATTTAATTGTTATTTTAAAATAATAGGTTTTTTAGAAAATCATCTATTTTAATCCAATGAGAACATAAATACTCCTCCGGAAATTTATTAAATGAAATCAAAATCAACCATTTTATATTTAAAATGTTATTTTAAAAAAAAATTATTTCCAAAATATTTTGATGATTTTTTATTTTTGAAATATTATTTTCTATGAAAATTTATCATCCCCGTGAAATGTTCCAAGGGGTTTATATTTCAAGATAATTTTAAATCTGTGTTTATTCACTTTCATGTAACTTTTTTTTTCATGGGGATATGAACCATGTATAGAATTGTTATTCTTTCTCTAAATGGTTTATTTTTTATGATGGCATGATGATAATGTAACCACTCTCTCTCTCTCTATTTCATGGTTTATACAGTGATAAAAATATTATGAATCCCACAACATTCAACAATTAATGCTATGTTAATATGATGAAATTATTGTTATACCATTCTCTTTACCATGGTATATGATAAAGTGAAAAGTTTATGGAACCCATTTCATTTCAGGGGTTACGATAGTAAGATTGTTTTATGATATTGTGGAAAACATATATATTACATTCATTATATTATGAGTGGTAACTATATATCCTACCAATTCATGGGGTAAATACTTATGTCTTAATAGATAAAAATAAAAAATATGTCGATGAGATTGATCAACTATGGGAAATAGGTGTGTCATGATCCACTAATTGAAATAGGGTTGTCAATGTTCACTATAGGAAGCCGGTTTTTTCGGATCCACACTGGGAAATTGGTGATAATTTTTAACACCCTATGTTGACGGTAATGGAAATTAACATTGACATTTGAATTTATTGGAAATATTTATTATGGTGTCGTACCTTTATTCACGAGCTTATGGATCATGATTCATTTATGGTAATCTATCACCCCTATTGTGTATTTTTTCAAAGGTGGTAATTTTTAAATCCATGAATTATTTTTATGATCTACAACAGGTTAGGTATGAAAATTGTATGTTATGTTCTTGATCACACAACCTTATTGTTATCATATTCTCTCATATGATCATATATTGATATATCATATGATTAAAAATTCTAAGAATATGAGAACACCATTTCTTTTGTTTCCTCCGCACAGTTATAATGAAAGGATTGGGTAGGGTATTCCTAAAAGGATAACTCATTCGGAAGACCCTTATAGTAGATGTTGAAAATATTTCACCAAATTAGAAGATTATGTTCTAGGTTTCCAAATTAAGTAAACTATTACTATCCTGAATAATGTGTTTATTTAATTTAATGAATATTAGTAAAAGAACAATTAATATACATGTATGAATATCCTTGTTAATCATACCATATAAATACATGACTCAAATTTTATTATAGAGATTTAAAGTACATATCTTAAAAATATTCTTGAATCAATGATATTATTCATAATTGTTTTATTTATATCCTTGGAAAACTAAAAATATAAATCAGTGATAATTGAAATTATTAAGGGTTACATATACTGGAATAAATATTGGAAAAATAATATATAATAAACATGGGAATTTAAATAATTGAAATTCCATTCTATTTAATTAATAACAATGTAATTAATTAATCCATGGTAAATAAAAATGAAGTAAAATCATGTATAACAATAATTACCAACTTTTCAATGAATGAAATGTCTTATATTGTATTTAATGATTTAAAACATCGTGATATATATACCTTCAAGGAAATGTTAGAAGAAATTTTATTAATAGAAATTTATATAGTAGAACCCATTTATTGATACCATACTAATTTTTATCACGAGACTTATGGATAAACTAATGGTATATATAACTGTATCCCCGCCACATCACAAAATTCCCAAATAAATTTATCATGTATTGAATGATCAACTTATATTAGAAAAAAAATATTCCTTCTTAACAATTTTTAATAGAGAGTAAACAAAAAAGTTTATCAATAATTCCTCTATTAATAAAATAACATTCAATTTATAAAAATGTATGTTTAAATTGTATAAATTTTATGAAATAATAATATACATGATATAAAATATGAATATATTTAAAAATAATTAATATTCTAGGATCAATATAATTTGAATGTTTAAATAGATATTAAATGTCAATAATATTAATCATGATATGAGGGATGAATATCAAAAAAAGTACACATCATTGAAAAATATATTTCCTTAAAAAGATGATGAAAATTTAATTTAATCATCTAAAATAATTTCTCATTAATTAAATTTAAATTTAATATAATTTAAAAATATATAATAGGATAAAGGACATAAAATCGATATGGTAGTAAAAAATTCCTCTAACTTTCTTTATGTTAAAATGAAACATTTCTTTTGATATTTTATAAAGAACATAAAAAATATAACATTTTAGGAAATTGTTATATAGATAAATTTAAAGACATATAAATAGACCATGATACAATTAAATATAATTAATAAATCATTTAATTAAATAAATTTTACTTTTATAAATAAATATTAAAAAATGTTTTAATAGAGGAAAAATATATTTTTTATGAAGTGACATAAGTTCATATTTTCTCAAAAAAATTATATTAAAATAATATCATGAGTTCAATCATCACTAATATATATATATATATTCATTTAATATACCTCTAATGGGATTTACGTGGACCACATAAAATTAAATAGGTTTATCTTTCAAAATATGACTTATTAGAGTGGAAATGGTTATGATACCCTTTACCCATTTCAGTAAATATTGAATCTAATTATAGAGGATTGAATGAAATCAAATAAAAGACTAAATATCACTAAAATAATTATATTCAACATTTAACATGACAAAAGATTATTATATAAACATAATAATCATAAATTGGTGTATAAAATCTTATAGGATTCAACGAAAGATATTTGAGATGAATAACACTTACCTCACGATTCCCTTTTGTTGAACAAGATTAAACCTCTAGTTTAATAAAAATTGAATTTGTATAATTAAATTCCATAACTATATACATATCTATAATATTATTAATGAATCAATTATACCATTTTATCACTTTTTTGTTAATAATATTTTATTATTATCATTATTTATGGTGACAATTGATTTGTTTTCTTGAATGTTTTTATTCAGTAGTTCTTTTCATTGTGAATTTATTATGGATAAATGATCTAAATAATTTAATTCACCTCTAAATATTTTATAAAATTTGTATATATATACAGTCTTCCATAAAATTGATAGATAAAAAATTTAATTACAAAAATAATAGAGAGGATTCATCGTACAAATGCATGAATATAGTTTCTACTTTTCAACTGATAGAATGAAAAAAATATTAATAAAAATTAATCTCTAAAAAATAATTATTATATCATATTTATTATATATAATAATGAAATTTGTTATTATTAAAATCCATGAAACCATAAATGAAAAACAGATCACATCACTTCGCAGAGGGGTTGTCTTCATGTACACATTAATGACATTGACATTTTCCAATGGATTAGAAGGTAAGAATGTATACATGTTATTATAATTCATGAATCATAGGTTTTTCAAAAATATCATATATAATGATTATATAAATATTTATAATCACCCTATTATTAGAGTGTTGAAAAATTAATTACAAATAATTTGGTGATAGTAAACCATAAATATGCATGAGGTTGTTTTTTTTGTAGGATAGTTTACTAGTATGTATAAGATGAAATAAACATATAGGACTCAGTAAAGACAGATACATGTTACTTAGTAGAATTATTTTATATAACATCTTATGTGACCTAGGGTAGGTCCTTGAGAATGAAAATGAACTCTAAAATCTAGATATGGTGGTTTATTATAGAAATACGATGGGGTTAGATTGAGCTAGATATCGTAATGTGGTGTAATAAATTTAGATAAGGGTTCCATTTTTTAAGAGGGGGGAGGAGAATTATTTGAATTTCATAAAGTATTAAAACAATATACATTACATTTTATTCCAAAATGGTTCCAAATTTACATAATTAGAATATAGGATGATGAGAAGTCTATAAGAAACATAAAATATAATTCGGAAACGTTTTAGTTTGGTATTATCAATTGTCAATTTTTTACCTCCCCCCCCCATTAACCCCAATAGAAATAACTGAAATACTAATCAAATCCACACATTAATGGTCCCAAACGTTACTATATGAAGAATAAAGGCCCATAAATTGATTTTTATGGATTATATATATATATAAAACAATATTTAAGAATGTGATAGGGTAATTTTATTATCCTTATTATATTTTTTTATCTTAATTTACATAATTTACACTTATCGTGGTGACTAAAATTCAATATGGATGTTTTTCATAATAGCCAAAAAATTAAAAGATCTGATTTAAAAAAATTTATCCAATAATTCTCAATACGGTATCACTTTTTAATTATAGAATTTTATGATTTGGTAATGAATAATTTTTGGGAAAATAACTAAATGAAATAAAAAATGGATTTAAAAATGCGTTTTAATTTAAAAGAGTTGATTTTATACCTAGTTATACCATAAAGATACTTTAAATGAACATAATTTGGTTACTAATAATATAATACTTATAATTTTAATTTTAATCCATTTAAAAATTATATAACATTGAATATTTTTTAAACATAAATAGAGTTTTTAATAAAAAGGAGTATTTATAAATATTCACAGGAAACTAATTATTTTTAAAAAAATATATAAATTTCATCCCATGCTAATATTCATATGATCATCTAGAAAAGGAGATTAATTTTTTTAAAATTAAATTAATTTTTTTTTTTGGAAATTTATTATAATATATTCCAACAAAAAATAATTAAATTCACTTGTGAAGAAAAATTATTTTGGAAGGATAAAATAGCACCACTGTAAATTGAGTATATATTTACTAACATTTTCTCAATGAATTTAAATTTAATTGTACATTTATAGATATTTTTTAATTTATTTAATATTATTCCTACTTTCTAATTCAATATCCTTTTATATAAAGGTCATAATTAAATAATAATATTTAGTGTTTCATTTATGCTTTGTGTTTTGTGTTGTATATGATATCAAATATACTTTTGTTTTAAAATATCATGGTCTTATAGTGACCTTATATACAAATCCAAAGATGATATAGGGGTGTGAAACCTTGTGGACTAACCCAGTAGAGGTATGGTCATAATGACCTTGTTACCCTTTACGATATTCAATAATGGGTGTGAAGGTTGTATGGTCTGACCCAAGCCTTAGTTGGTTTTGGGCCTTAATATGATAATTTTTTGGACTTTTGTCATTAACTCATATTCTTAAATGTATGAAATTTTCTATATGGTATGAACATGTTTCAGTTATAGACAGGATCAAAGAAGCCTGATCCACATAATATCTCCCGACATATGATTTCATACTTTTCTTGGAATTTACTTTTCATTATGATATACTACATTATATATTTGGGAGATTTTTGTAAAAGGTTCTTTATTGATTTCCTACTCAATTTATACTCCAACCCTATATGGTCATATTTTTTATCATGTATATCTCATGGTTAGTGATATAATTATGGGGATGGGTGGTGCATCATGGAGCTAAACAATTAGAGCTTGGAGGATGTAAGAAATGCTACGATGACCATAGACTATTCCTAAAGTGTTTTAGTTTATTATCTTTTGTTACTATATAATAGTTGAATTACCACATTGGGAGTGTTTTGGTTATTTTAATTTTCCAATTTTATTATATTCTATTATATAATGATAATTTAAGGTATGTTTTTCTCGGTATTTGGAAATTACATGTTTTTATTTTGATGCATGGATATTGTTATTGATGTATAGTCCCCATATGACATTGTTAAAAAATTAACCACTAGTCAAAACCCACTTGTATTGGATGATGATTTTCATGAGATTTTGAGACACCCTTGAAAGATCTTTTTATTCGTTCAATGTGTAACTTTATTCCTAGTTAATAATGTGACACTATCAATGGGATGAATGTTATGCCAAAAAAGAGTATTAAAATCAATGAATATGTG
Organism: Viscum album; assembly: GCA_963277665.1. Classification (NCBI taxonomy): domain Eukaryota; kingdom Viridiplantae; phylum Streptophyta; class Magnoliopsida; order Santalales; family Viscaceae; genus Viscum; species Viscum album. Next base: position 1,296,548,440 of record OY728142.1, on the reverse strand, counting down.
TATTTTAAAATATTGGAAACTATATGATTAATATATTGAACTGTATTGATATATTTTCACACCAAATAATATGATTTTTTGTCATGATTATGTTTATAAAGTCATGAACATAATTATCCCTTTTTTGTAGGGTGTATGTTCATACTGAATCCATCATTGGAAATAATATGTTAGGAGGCTCATCGAGTGAATTTGTTTCACCAGATGATACGAAATGTAATGATATTATCAATAATTTATCATTGAACATAGTTATATCACTATAAAATTAATTTATATAGTCTTTAATATTTTTATGTACATCATTAGTTTATGGTGAATGAAATTTACAATAAAACCCATCAACACGTTAGTGTACTTGAAAATGGATTGGTTGATCATCAGAATTAGATAATGTTCACTTTCACTATAATTACATGTTAATGATCAATGGGAATTTATAAATATTCCTTCATTAAGTCTAGGGGAGCATAGAAGGTCTTTGTGTCATTTACAATCATAATATATTCAATATTATTATTTTATAATTTATTGGAAAATTAATGTTATGATTTATGACATCATGACCTGTATTTTTTTCTTTTGAAATAGTATATGAGGTGTAATTAATTTGATTATTTTATTATTTCTATTTTTTAATCACATTGTGTAATATTTTTGATCATTTATTATTTTTTCTTTTTTTGTTACAAATAGTTATATTATATAAAGGGAAATGTTTTTCAATATTTTAGAGAGTCCCACACTACATGATGATATCATTTTGAACATGGGAGTATCTTCTAGAGGTCATGTGGGATCTCAAGTTTTGATTATGATTTCGTGAACATGGATTCAACTATAATTTAGTATTCAACATGTCTCCTTGACCCAAGACACATGCTTGTATATCAAATTTTACTCAAAACTCAAATACAACATAGATTAATATTTTTAGGAAAAATGATTATCTGAAAAGATATTTTCCCCTTAAAATCCATTCAATTTTTATTTAAACATGAACACACCATTGATCCCCAAGAATATAAATCCATATCTCCTCTAAAAATGGATATTTAGTAACTCCAAAAAATAATTTATTATTTACATAATTAATTATATTAGTCACTAAATGGGTAAACATTCCATGAGATATTGCAATGCTAAAACCGATAATAATATATTATGAATAGTCAGTAGTGTGTTCCTAAAATTCTAATTCATAAAATATTAATGATTTTCATTTTTATTAAACATCTATTTGAATTATGAATATGTAAAATAAATAATGATACTCACTATAAGTCCCACATTAATAAAAATTTGTATTAAATACTCTTAGTCTACATTAATTATCCTAATATAACTACAACATTACAAATTCCAAAAAACCATCTTTTCCTGTGATTTATTGAAATAAAAAATGATTCTTTGACTCAGATATACAATAATTGATGTTTAAGAATAAAGAGTATGTATTTGAGTAAAATAATACAAACTATCCTTTATTAGTGAACCAGCTCACTTCAAATGTCCCTTTTTGAAAATTGAAGAATATATGAGACAAGGAAGAATAAGAGGGTGTCTTTCTATAATACACCAACCTCTATAAATTTAATCTCAAGTTGTATTTCTATATTAATAATCCAAAAAAAACTAAATTCATATATTTTATAAAAAACATATTCTGAATCTAATAGGTAATAACATCCCTCTGAACATCGTCTTTGTAACATCCCAGAAATACAAAAAAATAGAAATATTCATATTTATTAATATTTGTTAATTAAAAAAGAATTTACATTAAAGGGAGTGCTATGTATGATATCATACCCATAATGCAATAATGAGTCTCCCTGAAAAATCATGTTGCTCACAAGGGACAATCACATTGTAAAGTAATAATATAATATTATTATTTTAAATGGTGGATAATGCATTGTAATTATATTGGTGGGAATGAATAGAAGTAACTGAAATAACATTATACATATTTTAAAATTTATTTTTATTTTATCCAATAAATTTTAGGGAATTAAAATAAGAATTAATCTGATTTTAAGCATGAAATACACCAATATTCTTTAATTGTCATTTTACCACCTTTTGATATAGAACCATTTTTTAATCGAGTTTTTTGTAAATTTGATATATCCAATTTGACAAAATAACCTTATTATTTATGAAGATGGACATCAAAGTATAATCTGGCTAATTTTTTGGTTATCTTTCTAAAAATGTCCATTTTTAATGAATAGTGAAACATATACATCATTTTAATTCAAAGTGGTTTTTTAAACTAATTTCTTTATATAGATATGTTTTAATTTTAATTTGTTTTAAAATGTAAATGGATTATATTTTTACCACTTAATTTAATTTTTGAAATTGTTAGTAATTTCATACATAAACTAGAGAAAAACACAAGTCAATCTTTTGGTACTTTTTACCTCTACAAAACATTCTTTTTGTTTTGAAAATGGGGATTAATTTTAAAATAATCGTGGTAACTTATCTGTTTTGAATTTGGAAAAATGGATTCGATAGTTGGATCGGGAGGTCCTAATTGGGTAATTAGGTAACCATTATTTTCAATTATTATGAATCGTAACTTCAATAAATATTTTATTTAACACGTTTAAAGTGTAAATCTGGAAAATAATGTTAAAAACTATTATTTTAATAATAATAAATTACCCTAACATGTGTCCTAACCTTATTTTTTGATACATTTTCTACCATTGGAATCCTTGCATTGAATTTCCCACCCCATGAATCCACTTGTATTTGTAAATGGCACTTAATAAAAAATAATTTAATGTTAAGGAAAATGAAAACTAAACAGATAGATTTTAGTAAAACAATTTTTATATGAGGTTATATAAGTGATATATTTTACTATAAATAATCATTATAAATCTAAAACTATTTCCTACATCATGGAAATTTTTATATAATTTTTGGACATCAAATAAATAAATTGATTTATGACACAATGGTAATGTAATGATTAAATTTTTAGTGAATTCTTTAAATAAATGAGATTGTAAATATAAAAATATATTTATTTTGAAATTTTTTATGTCATCGAGAATTTTAGGGATATGAATTAATTTTTATATTTTTAATTAATTATGTTCGTCCAAAATAATCTGGATATTATAGGTTTTTTTAAATGTCTTCACATGAATATATTATAAATTTACATAAATGAGTTTTTTAAAACAATTAATATTTTTTTAAAAGATTAAATAATCTTAAAAATCAATGATTATGCCAATTGACATATATTATGTTAAAAATGTCATTGATGATCCAATTTGTGTCTCTTGAAATTTTATTGTAAATATATTAACCCTATAGTATTAATATAAAAGAAGACATTATATAAGTCATATTATTTATCTAAGTGTTATAGCTAAAAGATAAGGTTGATTTTTTGCAAAAACCATGTCTAAAACCACATCTATGAGAGAATGTAGAACAATATCAACACTATATTAGAATTAAATGGGTTTGGGACCTTTTGAAATCAAATTTAACATTATAATAAAACAATACTTTAAAACATTCCTAATGAGACCCTCCTCCCCTTATAAATGGCCCTCACATCTAACAAATTACTCACAAGTCTATAGCCTCTAGTGTATCATCCCGGATCTGGGTTCCACTTAATAGGTGCCCTGACCCTGGTTGGCCAGATGACCGCAAGAGCATTTCCCCAAACACCAGAGGCTGCCGACTAGCAGCGAGGCCCCCAGACTGGTAGTAGGGAAACTATGCCCTCATTTTCAAAGTGTAGTGCATCTGAAAAGATAAATAACAGACAACACCATAAGTAGTAAATAATATGAAAATGAATGGAAAATTAAGTAAAAGACAACTATAAGTCATATATATCTAAAATGTACCATGTCACTAATTCAATAAAACCATCCAGAACACGATACACTGTAATAGAATATAATACAACTCTATGTATAGGGTATAACAAACAGACCAAACAGAGTGAAAAGAACCCAGCCGCATCACAAGCCAAATCTCTATCCCATGCTCCCCTAATCCTCGGCTACAATCATGTACTTGTATAGGGTCCCTTTCCCTTGTCGACACTTGTAGCAATATAGTATTATTGGGCCGAAGACATGACCCAAACAATGTGTTAGAATAAGTTCCAGTTGGCCCCCACCAAAGGATGGTGCCCAACTATTAGTGAAAATATGCAACAGTAGTGTCCAAAAGTAAAATGAAGTAAACTAGTATGTACTCAAATGTAACTATCACTACCAGTTTAATTTCCATTTTAATTATCACTTATCACCTCGAAGATTGTGCTTCGGCTTGGAAGGTACAACATCAAAAAATCACCACAATGAATATAGGAATTAAATAGTGTTCTTAGACATGCCAAACCTCACCCTCATCTAATAAAAATCATTCCCTCAACCTAACAAAACCACTCCCTTAGGATAATCAGGGTCACACCCTCAGGCTAAACCAAATCACGCCCTCATGAGATTGCCCTAAGGCATAAAGAATATTGCCTTTAGGCGTACGAGATAATTCTCTCAGGCACGGAAACAACTGCCCTCGGGCATATGAAACATTTCCCTTAGGCGAAAGGAACTGGGCCGATCCCCAAGCATAAAATGAAATTTATATAAATTTTCTCTGAAGAAAAAGAATTACACAATATATTCATTGCATACCTTCGGGTATCTTGGCCAAACGACTAAATAGTGGAATGCACCCCCAGTGTGGTCCGGAATCCAAGTAGTGATCCCAAAAAACATTTTTAATTTATCAATATATTATCTATGCAATTATAAATAACTTTTCATAAAAGGCCTCAGCCATACGTCACCCCAACCATGGGCGAGTAGCAGAACGGTACACAAATTCAACTCAACAGTTGGAAATAAACATCATACCACCTACCTCGATCGCCCCTGATCGATATACAAGAATGACGCATCCCGAAACGCCTATGAACAAAATAGATCTGGGATAAACGTTCACACATTAAAACTCAAATAACATCCCCTCGAGAAAGAGTTGGTAAGAACAGCACAAGGAGAGTGAAGGGCTTACCTGTACGGTACCAACGTGATCGAAGGAGGCAGAAACAGATTCCCAATGCGTGATTGGGTGATTTCAAAAGCTCCATCCATCCTTCCTAGCTCTCAAATGAACCCAAAGCCTCCTTTTCCAAAAGAGGAGGCTACTTCCCATTTGTTGAAAAAAAATTACCCAGCGTGTTCTCTCAAGTACACGGCGTTTACTTTCCATTTTATTAACTTTTCCTATGGCGGCTTCCATCCACCGTGGAATTGTTCATCTATCAACTTGAGTACACGACGTTTATTCCTGATTACACAGTGTGTACTATCGCTCTACTGGTGGCTGTTTCCACCGCCTTACTATTCACCTGTCGATTGATTACACAACGTTTAAATACTAAGTACACAGCGTGTAGTTATTTTCTACGCCCTTCATCACCGACAGGCTGAAACACCCTGTGTACTCATCCTACACAGCAAAAGTACACGACATGTCGAAAAGTACACGGCGTGTACCCACAAAATTTAGTATTTTCCCCAATTTCCATATTTTCTCAAAATAACTTAAGGAAAAGGGAAAAGACGAAACATGTACCTCAAGAATAAGAACCGAGTTCTTACAAACATCCCCCCTTAAAGAAATTCATCCTCGAATTTCTCTTCCAAGGGTTGCGATGATAAAGCACAGAACAACATTGGCCACTGAGCACGTACGTCGGTCTCCCACTCCTATGTTTTATCCGACACTCGGCCATGCTGCAATAACACCTGTACGAGAGGAACTGACCGACCTCGAAGAATATCAGTGCATCTATAAACAATATGAATCAGATAATTCTCAATGGATGCATCGGACTGAAGCTCAACCCCCTCGGGATGAAATACCTGAGATGGGATTGAATGATAATGGTGCAACTGACATACATGGAAGATGTCATGCTTGGCCTGCTACCTCTGTGGTAATTGAACCTGATTGTTAACTGACCCGACTCTCTCCAAAATCTCAAACGACCCCACATAACTCGGTGAAAGTTTACCTTATCTTTGGATCCGCCAATGTCTTAGCCTTGGTGAAACACATAAGAACACCTGATCCCCGACCACGAACTCCCAGGGTCGTCTCTGGCAATCAGCATAAGATTTATGAAGAGACTCTGCAGTATCCATCCGCTTATGAATCAAGTGAGCCTACTCAGAAGTCTCCTATACAAGACGTGGTCCTAGAAAAGCTGCCTCACCTGCCTCCAACCACCACAATAGTGATCATCATGGCCTACCATATAATGCCTTGTAAGGTTCCATCTTAGTGTTTTACTAAAAACTATTATTATAGGAAAACTTGACCAGGGGTATGTGATTCTCCCAAGAGCCCCCACTGTCTAGGAAACATGCATGCAACATGTACTCTAGCACATTTATCATAGATTCTGACTAGCCATTGGTCTGAGAAGGGTAATATGTACTCAGAAGCACCTGTTTACCTAGTGCCCTCTAAAACCCCTTCCAGAAACGAGAAATAAAGTGGGTGTCCCTATCTGAAATAATAGAACAAGGGAACCCATGTAGACATAAAAACTCTCATATATACAACTTTCCAAGCTCGTTGACACCGTAAATCTCCATGATCTATAAAAAGTGAGCTACATTCTTAAGTCTGTCTACAACAACCCACACGACATCACTGCCTTGTGGTGACCTCAGAAACCCCATCACAAAATCCATCACGACAACATCCCAATTCCACTCCAAAATGGGTAACTATTGTAGCAGTCCGGCTAGACTATAATGCTCCGCCTTTACTTTCTAATAGGTAGACCATATCATAACAAAACTAGCTACTTTCCATTTCATACCCAGCCACCAATACTGGCGTCTCAAGTCACGGTACATTTTGGTAACTCTGGGATTCACTCCCCAAGGTGAAGCATGAAACTACCGCATCAAATCCTCACCTATATCTCATGGAACACACACTTGTCCATGGATACGTAGTACATCATCATCGACTATCGTCTAACCTAGAATAGGGTCTTCACAAGCCACCAACTCACGTAGAACTAGGCCTTCCGTATCTGATTGCAGTCTCATCCTCACTCTATCCAGGAGGGTAGAAGTTATAGCTAAGGAAGAAAGATAGGTTTTCCCCCAACTGTTGTGAACCTCGAAATGCATCTCAGAGAACAAAGTCATAAGCTGCCACTCACCACTGGCCTCCTACACTACCTGAGTCTGAGTCTTCCTACTCAGTGCATCTGCTACTGTATAGCCCTTACCAGGTGTATAGGCAAGCTCAAGGTTGAAGGACTGAAGGTATTCAACCCACTTTCGTTGTCTCATATTCAGGTCACACTGGGTAAAGATATATTTTGGACTTTTGTGGTCCGTAAACACCACAAAATGTTCTCCCAAAAGATAATGTCTCCACTAGCATAATGCATGAACAAATTCTGCCAACTCGAGATCATGCGTCGGGTAATTCCTCTCATGTGGCCTCAACTGCTGAGACCTGTACGCAACAACTCATTCACCATGCATCAACACTGCACCTAGCCCACTACCTGATGCATCAAAGTAAACTGTATAGCACGTCCCTTGCTATGGAAGTATCAGGACTGGTGTTGATGTCAACCTACCCTTCAACTCCTAAATGGTTGTCTTGCATGATTCTGACCAAATGAACTTCACACCCTTCTTAGTCAAACCCGTAAATGGCACTGCTAAGTGGGAGAAGTCCTGTATAAAATGCTCTTAGTAACCATCCATCCCTATGAAACATCATATCTCAAACATGTTCTTATGTTGCTACCATGAAACTACTGCTCTCACCTTCTCTGGGTCTACTACAACTCATGCCTCTGAGATGATATGACCCAGCATGTGTATCTGACCATCCAAAAGTGGATCTTTTAGAGCTTAGAAAATAACTGATGCTCTGTCCGTGTACTCAAAACGATCTCAAGATGGTTGGCATGGTTGTTTCGAGTGTGATAGTACACCAAGATATCGTCAACAAATACTACAACAAAAGAATCTAGATAAGGATGGAACACACGATTCATCAGATCCATGAATATTGATTGCGTGTTGATGAGTCCGAAAAACATAACCAAGTACTCTTATAGACCATATATGCTTAGAAAAGCTGTAAGCGGTATGTCTGATGGTCTAACTCATAACTAATGATATCAGGATATCAAGTCAATCTTCTAGAACACTCATGCTCCTCGAAGTTGATCAAAAATATCATCAATCCTCAGTAAGGGATATTGGTTCTTGGCCGTTAACTAGTTCAGCTTCAGATAATCCTCACAAAGTCTGAGGGTACCGTATACCTTCATTGCAAAAAGGACTAGAGACCCCCAAGGAGAAGTACTGGGGCAGATGAAACCCTTTTCCTGTAACTCCTCTAACTGCCTCTTGAGCTCCTACAACATAGGTGTAGACATCCTATAAGGAGGAATGGATACCGGTGCTGCTCTTTTCACAAGCTAAATATAGAAATATATCTCTCGCTCCAAAGGAAGACCTGAAATGTCATTTGGGAAGACGTCCCAGAAACGATCAACTACTAGAGGGAAATCATTTTGAAAAGTCCCCTGATCATCCAGATATAAGCTCGCAATCTGGGCTGTCACAGCACCTTGACCATGATTCTATGGTTCATCTCGGCTTGCCTGGACATCCCATTCGCCTTTGTATAAAAACTCTCCACCCTCTGGTGACGTAAAACTCACCCTGTGACGGTAAAAATCTACAAAGGCCCAAAAGGGTACCAACTAGTCCATCATGAGAATGACATCAAAACTCATCATCTCTAAGACATAGAGGTCACATAGATAGTGACACCCACCAACCTCTAGAGGGAACCCCCTACACTAATGCACACCATCCATTCTATTCCTCAATAGAGTGCCTAGCATCATAACATCAGAAGAAGAAGAAACACAGAGCCAAAGGCTCTCTACAATGAGAACAGATATAAAGCTATGTGTAGAACCCATATCAAAAATATTGAAGGTAAAAAAGGAGCTACTAGAATAGTACCTCTAATAGTGGATGGTCCAGGATCCTACTCCTGTTGGGTCTGTTGAACTACATAAGCCTGCCCAGTGTCGCAGCCCAGCGACACTCCCTAACTACCCTGATCTTACCCGCCCCACTGCCTCTAAGATCCTGGTGTCTGGCTACCATGTCCACAACCACCACCTCGGCCTGAATGTTCTAACGTGTTCCAATTCGCGGACTGGTATGAAGCTGCTGGTCTTTCTCCAACATGTGGAGTCTACACAAAAACCCCTCTCGCTAGCCAATAGTGGAAACACCCCTCAAAGATGCTGTAGATGAACCATCCTACCGCAAGCTAAGTACTCCACCGGGTCACGTGGACTCTGAGGTCTCTCCTTCCTCTCTTTACCACACTAGTACACATGACATGACCACCTGAAGTATTATGATGGCTAACACTACCACCGTGAGAAAATTCCATCTATATTTTTCTTTTTACTGGTAGAAATAGTACTAGAAACTGGTGTCGAACTGCCATGGTCCACACCACTAGCTAACCGCATGTTCTACTCAGTAATCTGTGCCTGGTTCACAATAGCATGCACTGTGGGCAACCGGAAAACATTCACCAGTGCTCGGATGTAATATCAAAGACTATCATTGAAAAGTATAGCCCTCAATATCTCATCACCCACTAGAACAGGTGAAAAATGTTGTAACTTGTTGAAGCAAGCAAAATAATCCTTCACTGACATGGTGCCCTACTGTAGATTCATGAACTCTCAAGCTCTAACTTCCCTTAGCATCACTGGATTGAAAAGTTCATAGAAGACTGCCTGAAAATTTTCCCATGCCATGTCACGGTGATGCTCAGTCTTGGTGGTAATATCCCATCATCTTTTGGCAGAATCACGCAGTATGTATGTAGCGAGCATGACCCTCCTCCCTGGAGGTGACTCAAGATGCTAGAAAATAGTCTGCATAGAACCCATCCTTGACTCTGCGGCCTATGGTCCGCCATCCCCTAAAGACGTAGGAGGATGATGCTATGGGAAGATACGTGTCCGCTCTACCATAGATGTGGCAGCCTGTGGTGCTCCCTGAATGGTTTGCATAAACCGCATAAAGCCTTCACAGAAATGCGTCTCCACTCCTGTGTCTGGTATAAGGCCTGATGCCGCATCTGACTCTTCTGGAGGATCCATTGGTATCCCATGGCATACCATATCTAGAGTATAATCATTTCCGCTCTCATGGCGAACAACCAGTAGTCATCTTTGTTGCATGACTCTGGAAGGTCAAACACACATCTTAGATCAAGTTATCAAAGACCGCAACTAGGGAACCAAGAAAGGAACAAAAGAAAGAAAGCATTCAAGATTTACTAAACATGAATACATGGCGTGTATAAATACTAAACGACGTGTTCTTATAATTCATTCACATGGGCATGTACACGAGCTAAAACTGGTCACGTAACACCCCCACTACACGAAATTTTGTCTTAACACATGACATGTACTTGAATCCTTCATCCCTACTGGGTACTTCTACTTGGATTAAGCCAGATGGTTCTCTCAAAACAAGAATACACAGTGTGTTCAGAGGTAGACATGGTGTGCATGCTACACGATTTCATTGGCTGATGTTGTGCATGACATGACCTGTGTACCCAGGTCACACTACACGGCATGTTCAAAAAAACATGGCGTGTTTAAGGAAGCCCCAGATTGACCCATGTTGTTCACTACACGACCAGCTACATAGCTGACACTACACATCATGCTCCCAGAGGACACAGCATGTACTAGGAAAGATAACACTGACCCGTGTTGTTCGCAACACGGTTGGGTACCAGGGTCAGACGACATAGTGAGTTCAATGTAGACATGGTGTGTTTGTATTAATGTTTCCTCTGTATATGTTGTTAGTTACATAGCCGAACACCGGGTCAACACTACATGGTGTGTACAATCGGTACACAGCATGTTTCCCCAAGCCATTACCTACCCCATTTCCTTGCCCACATAGCCTATGACATTGAAAAAGACAACACGGTGTGTACTGGGTGTACACAACGTGTACTTAAAAAGTTTTCATTTCTTCCCAAATAGAAGAGAACACAGTATGTGTACATAGAACTACACACCGTTTATATTGGGTTTTTCTGGATAGTAAACCTCATAAACTACTCTGGAACCCATCAAAAACACTAAAACTGACAACTCAGTGCCAAATTCTGATCCGTGAGGGCCCATACTCCCCGCGAATCAAATTTTGGCATCTTATACATGTTATAACAAAGTATGCATTAAATGAGCCACCATATTCTAGTCAGTGAGGGCCCATACTCCTCAAACACCAAAGTTTGGAGTTCATTCTATCAAAAATATCCTAAAAAAATACCCATTTCAAATAGAAGGTATCAATCAAATCATTTATCACAATAGCATTCTTTTCCAACACAGCAACTATCAGAACAGTATGCAATTTCTAATGCACCTACATGGCATGGAATGAATCCAGGACATGTTATTTCTAGAATGTTTCTAAATGATGCATGAGATGGAATACCATCATCTCATCAGGTTTCATCTAAAAAGAACCCACATATAAAATATAAATAACACACTTCAAGTGCATCACCCAATGGTGAAAATCATATCAACTGTAAAAGTGAAAAATAAAAAAATATTAAAAAACGAGGTAAATTGAATTTTCCCTGTAAATGAGTTAGCTATTCCCAGGCACAACTTATTACCAAGTACCTATTTCATCCTATATATTACTAGAGGCTCAGACAGTAAGTCAAAGAAAAGAAACCCCTCTGATACCACTTTGTAACGTCCGAGATCTGGGTGCCACTTAACGGGTGCCCCGAACCCAGTTTGTCAAATGACCTCATGTGCATGTCACCAAATTCCAGAGGCTGCCGACTAGCAGTGAGGGCCCAGGTCTGGTAGTTTGGAAACTATACCCTCATTTTCCAAAGTGTCGTGCAGAAGAAAAGATAAATAACATACAACATCGGGTGTGGTAAATAATATGAAACTAAATGGACAACTGAAGTAAAAGAGAACCAGAAGTCATATATATCTAAGATGCAGCGTGTCACTAATTCTATGAAATCATCCAGAACAAGATACACTGCGATACAATACAATACAACTCAAAGTACATGGTACATAAAATAGAAAATAACAGAATGAATAGAACATAGTAGCATCCCAAGCCTATGCTCAGTCTCATGCTCTCCTACTCCTCTGCTACAATCATGTACCTATATTGGGGCCCTATCCCTTGTCGACACCTACAACAGTATAGTTTTCTTGGGCCGAAGACATGACCCAACCATGCTGTGAGAATAAATCCCAGTAGGCACCCACCAAAGGCACGATCCCAACTATCAGTAAAAATATGCTACAACACTGTGCAAAAGTAAAATGAAGTAAAATAGTAAGTACTCAAAAGTAACTATCACTAGCAGTTTAATTGGAATTTTAATTATTACTTATCACCTCCATGATTTTGCTTCGGCTCAGAAGGTACAACATCGAAAAATTACAACAGTGAATATATGAAATAAATAGTGTCCTTAGACATGACAAACCAAACCCTTAGGAAATTAAAATCTATTCCTCCGGCTAACAGAACCATGCCCTCGAGCTAATCCGGATCACACCCTCGGGCTAAACAAAATCACGTCCTCAAGAGATTTCCCTCAGCCATAATAAATATTGCCCTCAGGTATACTGGAAAATGACCTTAGGTAGAGAAACAACTTCTCTCAGGCATATGAATCTTTTCCCCCAGGCGCAAGGAACCGGGCTAAGCCCCAATCATAACAAGAAATTTATATAAATTTTATCTCAAAAAAATATATTACATAATATATTCATGGAATAACCTCAGGTATCCTAGACAAACAGCTAAATAGAGGAACACATCCCCAAGGTGGTCCTGGATCCACACAGTTATCCCAAACAACAGTTTCAATTTATCAACAAATTATATATGCAATTATTTATATCTTTTCAGAAAAGGCATCATCCATACGTCACCCCAACCATGGGCACATAACACAACGGTACACAAATTCAACTCAACAGTTGGAAATAAACATCATACCACCTACCTCGATCACCCCTGATCAATCTACATGAACGAAGACTCTCGAAATGCCCGTGAACGATGTAGATCTGGGATAAACATTCACATATTCAACCTCTAATAACATACCCTCAAAAATGAATGGGTAATAAATTTGCAAGGAGAGAGAAGGGCTTACCCGTACGGTCCCAACGTGATCGACGGAGGTGGAAACAGATTCCCGGTATGCGATCAGGTGATCTCCAAAGCTTAGGCTATCCTTCTGAGCTCCCAAATGAACCCAAATCCTCCTCTATGAAAAGAGGAGGCTACTGCCCATTTTAAGAAAAAAAACTACAGAGCATGTACTCTCATTTACATGTTGTGTACTTTCCATTTTTTTAACTGTTACTGTAGTGGTTTCCTTCCACTACGGCACTGTTCATATGTCGACATGAGTACACAGTGTGTATTCCTGATTACAAGGCGTGTATTGTCGCTCTGCTGGGGGCTACTTCCACCACCTTATTATTCACATGTCGACTGATTACACGACGTGTAAATACTATGTACACTGTGTGTAGTTAGTTTCTACACCCTTCATCACCGACTGTCCTACACACCCCCTGTACTCATTGTACACAACCAAAGTACATGGCGTGTGGAAAAGTACATGGCGTGTACCCACCAATTTTGGGATTTTCCCCCATTTTCCATATTTTCACAAAAACACTTAAGGAAAATAGAAATGAGGAAACTCATACCTCAAGAATTAGTACCAGGTTCTTATATCTAAGATCCTCCATAATCTGCTCCAATAATCTCCTTGCATCCCTTTATTCCTCAAAGAAGCATTACCTTAAGAACAAGGCTATTCCAGGGAGCACTTAGGCTCAAATAAAAAGAAGATACCCGATTTAAAGGTAACACCTTCTCTCAAGTTAATTTTTTTATTTTCCTTCTCAAATCCATACGATCATATTATTACTTTTGTCAATAAAAAAATTCTATCTAAAATATACTAGGTTGATGTTATTATAAGTGTTCAAACTACACTTACTCACACCACCATCTAATGGATACGAATATACTCTTTCCCTTGACGGTGAGCTACTACGTCCTGAAATGATGATTGTTTAATTATCTACTACCGCCTATAGTGGTGGCCATTAAGATGGAACTATATTTATATGTGATATATATTGAATTTATATTTTTTCTATGGTTCTGTATTTTTCATTTATACAATATGTTTATGGTTTCCTTAATGGGTAAATATGATATCTTTATTTGAGGAAGTGCAGACTACCGCCCCTCAATGTAATATGATGTTTTCATTCCATACATGGATCTTAAAAAGGATGGATTTAATGAAAATATATTGCATATTATAAAATAATTATAACATAACTATGTATCTTTATGTTTTCATTACATTAAATGTGAAATAGAAATGAAAGTGGCGTTCTTGCGTACGTAAAACATACTGTCTCAATGAATGGTAAATTTCATTTCATATCACCAAATGTTATGTACAATTATAAATACATATATATAATAGATATTTATGATATATATTATATCTAAATCAAGAAAATTATTCTTTAGATAATGGAATTTTTACCACATGGACATATTGTAATTATAAGATGTTCATTTTTGACTCAAGTACTAAATATTGACAAAACAATTGTTATTAAATTAAATGATTATATAATGTTTATAACATGGTACTGAGGGATATAAAAGTAATAATAAAATTTAAAAGTGTTCTAAAACTTGTTGATGTTTACTTCAGTTTATTTTTCAGGATATTAAAGAATGAATGAGTCAAGTGAGACATAAGGTAAGGGACTTCGTCTCAATCTAA
This sequence comes from Viscum album, assembly GCA_963277665.1. Lineage (NCBI taxonomy): Eukaryota > Viridiplantae > Streptophyta > Magnoliopsida > Santalales > Viscaceae > Viscum > Viscum album. Next base: position 1,296,533,437 of record OY728142.1, on the reverse strand, counting down.
TTTCATTAAGGAATACATCGATTTATACATGAAATTATTGTATAAACTATATAATAAACCAATTTGACTTATAATTTTAATAAAAAAGAATCTTTTTTTAAATTGTTTTACTAAATGAAAAAAAAGTGTTTTTAAACGTATGCGATGACAATGACCTTTCCACCGCCGAGGGCATTATTTGATATTTTCATTCCTTAATAATCCCTATTTTTTTTGAAAAATAATAAAATACGATATACTATTTTTACGAATTTTAGTATTGAAAATGTTTTTAAGAATGGATTTATTATGTCAATATATTGAAATTTTTTATTGTGATTGCAATTTTCAAATTTTATGTTTATTTTACGATTGTTCATGTGTTATGATTATGTTATGGTTATTGGGAATTTCTTTGGCATATGGGTCGTTTCATGATAATACAAGGGTGAGTTAGCCCCCTAAGATATCTCTTCAATGCATTGGGTAATGTGACTATGGTAAACATTAATGTTTCTCCTATGATATTTTCATAATATAATGTGATGGATATTAAAAATGTAACTCCCTACATATATGTGAAAGCTACAATGTATGTATGTTATGGATTCCACAAGTTACCTTTATGATTTATGATTTCAATGTTTTATTAATAAATCTTATTATATTGTGTGGTATGTAAATGATTGAAAAGTATCATTTCATTTATTTTCATGTATTGATGCACTAATGTTTTCTATTCTTGTTTTAAAACACTTACTGAGATTTTTATACTCATCCCATGTTTTTAAATGTTATTTCACAGTGTATAAGGAAAGGTAAGAAAAAAGAATTATTCAAGAATATTTATATCATGAAAAGAACTATTATTTATATAAAGAGTTTTATTATTATGAAAAATTGGATAAAGAAGAAGTATCTACATTGTAATTTTTGAGAGGTAATTTAATAGATATACCCTAATTCAATAAAAATGTAAACATAAAAAAAATCCTTAATGTTAATTATTAACTGAATTCATGATAATGTAATGTTTAAGGATTTGGCCTTATAGTTATGGGTGTCCATGGGTCGGGTTGGGTTGGGTTGGGGGGGTTTTTGGACCCGACCCAATAAAAAAAACAGCGGATCGGGTCGGGTCAAAGATGATTGCCATTTTGGACCCGACCCGACCCAACCCATCTTTGATCGGGTTGGGTCGGGTCGATTCTATTGGGTTGCTAAAAAAATTATGGTTGCGCGCTCATCCTGAACCCAACCGGCTCCTAACGCATCCCGATGCAGTGACCTCTCCTCCCTCTTGTGAGATTCGTCTTTGATGCCACTTCAACCTGTAAGCAACACTAACCATTTTAGAGGTGACAGACCACTTCTCCGATGGATGTCGGATTGACGACGGAAGTTTTGGATCTGTATATCGCGCCATGCTCGCCGACGGCTGTGAGGTGGCTATAAAGCAAGCTGAAGCGGTGGGGAGTCTGTCGCAGCTGTAGGGAGAGAAGAACAAGGACGTCGCCTTCCTCAACGAGCTGGAATATCTGTCACGCCTCAACCATCTAAACCTGGTTTGATTGTTGGGCTTCTGTGGGGATGGGGAGGAGCACGTGCTGGTGTATGAATACATGGCCAACGGTAGCCTCCATGACCATCTCCACAGCACGGAGTCCTCGTTTGTTGTCGGGTCGCCGCTACTGATGTCGTGGACGACACGTATGAAGGCAGCATTGGAGGCATAGAGAGGGGTGGAATACCTCCACGATCACGTGGTTCCAGTGGTGATTCAACAGGGCATCAAATCCGCCAACATCTTTTTAGACTCTGACTGGACCACTCATGTGTTGGAATTCGGGTTGTCACAGATGGGGTCGGAGCTGAGGCATGATGGTGAGGAGCCACACCTCTCACTGAGCGCCGTCGGGACCGTGGGATACATCGACCCGGAGTATTACCGGCTTCTGGAGCTTACAACAAAAAGAGGCGTGTACAGTTTCGAGGTGATGTCGCTGGAGATGTTGTTCGGGAGGCGGGTGATTCACCGGAATGAGAATGGGATGCCTAGAAATGTGGTGGACCTGGTGGTGTCGTACGTCACGCGAGACGATCTCCATCGGGTGTGGGACCCGTGACCGCCGCACCCAACGCCGTGTGAGTTCGAGGGGATGGGGATCTGTGGAGAGGCTAGGGGGTGGAGATTGCATAGTAGAGAGGTAATAGGGGGTGGGGATTTCCAGCGAGGGGACGCGGGTGGAGATTACCGGCAAGGGGACGTGGGTGAGGATCACGGTAAGGAAATGACGGTAAGGATCCCGAGTGAGACATACGGGGGGTCTGGATCACCGGCGAGGTGACGAGGGTGGGGATCCCGGGCGAGGTAGTAGGGGTGGGGATCTCCAGTGAGGTGATGGAAGCGGGGATGGAAGCGAGGTGATGGGTGTGGGGATCTCGGTGAGGTGGCGGGGGCAGGGATCGTGGTGAGGTGGTGGGTGTAGGAATCACGGCAAGGCAGGGAGTGTGGGGATTTCGATGAGGCTGCGGGTGTGGGGATCGTGGTGCTAGCAAGAGAAGAGGTGATGAGAGTGGGGATCGCGGCTGCATTCTGGATAGCCGTGGAAAAATCGATGATGGGGTTTTCTCGCTTCCCATGAGCATTGAGGATCCAAACCAGGCGACGAGGGTGGGGATCACGGGAGAGGCGACCGATAGCGAGGTCTAACAGTGACGACGGGTTGGTAGGCAGGGCGTGGTGGAGTGAAGATGCCGGGTTCACTGGGTCGGGTTGGGTTATTCTTTTCCCAACCTATGACCCGACCCAACCTGACCATGGATCACGCTGACTAGACCCGTGATTATAAATTTTTAAACCTGACCCAACCTGACCCAACTCGGTCGGGTCGGGTCGGGTCTGGACACCCCTACTTATAGTTGGTATCAAAGGTCAATATAGGCAATATAAGGAGTTAAGATATTGTTAAATTAATATCAATAAATTTATTTATGGTATGATTGAAATGATATAACAATTACATATTACGTTGTTGCTTCACCTAAGATATTATTTTGTTCAGAATGGGTTTCCATAGAGGAAATAGGGAAACTATGATGGGACGACATCAAGAGGAAAAATAACTTTCAAATAATCGACCTGGGAGAGTCGGAATCAGAACTGAATAGCTTTTATAGTGATGGAACAAGTGAAATATTATATAAATGGTGGTGGTGTCCATGCCCAGGATCATCTAGACCAAACACAAAAGAATATATTGGTAGTGGACCATTTCACGAGGCAGTATCCCCTATCAATCAAGGGATCATCTGATCATGCTCTATCATAATGGTCAATTAATGCACTTGAGAATATTTTTTACGTCATGGGGTTTCTAGAACATCAAAATGGTAGTCTTTTCATTTACTATTTTTAAGGTGAAGCTGATCAGTGCTGGTTGATGGTGAATAATATGGCGGATAGTAAAGTTATTAATGCTCTTGATTGGAATGAGTTCAAAGGTATGTTTCTTGAGAAATATTTTCCTATGGTGGTTTTACTTAGGATGGTATGAAATTATTGTAATTGAGGTAGCAGGATGATTCAGAGGTTTCTTATGAAGAAAATTTCAATCAAATATCAATATATGTATTGAATTTAATCTGAGATCTTCATTGTAAAATCAATCATTTTTTCTTAAGATTAAATCCAATATATCGAATGGCTTTAGCCTATCAAGAGTTATAAAGTTACGAAAAACGTTTTCTATGTAAGGAGAATGCAGAAATGGAGTATTCTGATAATCATATGTTATTTGACAAACAATAGAATAAGTGGTTGAGGTGGTAGGTGAAAGGGAAGAACTCTTCAAAAAAGTATGATGGTAAGAAACATAATATTACAGTTTGAAAAGGATGTGGTAAAAACCCAATGGGGAATGCCTTTTGAATATTTTTTATGTGCTACTGATGTGGTAAAATGGGGCATAAGGCTCTTAATTTAACTGAAAAAGATCCGAGTAATGGTAAGAAAAAATCATTTTTACAGTCAGTAATTTTTTTATGTGAAATCAAATGTGTTATTTTGAAAATGGTTGTCCAACGAAGAACTCAATTGACGGAAATCAGCCAGACGACAAGCAGAAAGGAGTGGTGAAATTATTTATAACTACATCATTAGATTTTGAGACATCGAATGAAGTAGTATCAGTTTCAATATTTATTTATTCAGATTAGGTCAATGTGTTGTTTGATTGAGGCTCAACATGTTTGTTGATATTTGGGAATTTTTCTAGTAAATTTTGAATTCCATCTCAAGATATGAATCCTGAACATGTGGTAAAAACCTTGGGATGAAATGTTGAGACAAAAATAAATTATAAGAACCATCATGCACATGTGTGTGGAAATAATCTACCTACAAAACTTATAATTTTTCCTCTAGTAGAGTTTGATGTTATTTTGGGTAGGTATTTGATATATGTTTGTAATTATAAGATTTAATTCATTAATATAAAGATTTATTTTCAGAAAAAATATCATGTTGTGTACAAGAATGATCACTTAATTTGGATAACATATCCGGAATATAGGAAACTAGTAAAATATTGAAATGAATATTACCTTACATGTATTTTTGAAATCAAAGGAACTATACAGATTGATGATGTGATAGTGTTAAATGAGTATCCTAATATTTTTCTTAATTAGTTGCCCGGTATAATACATGACCATGAAGTTGAATTTACAGTTCACTTAGTTCTTGATGCTAATACAATTTCAAAACCCCCTTATCAAATTGCTCTAATAGAACTTTTATAGTTAAAGAAGCAATTTCAGGAGTTATTTGATAAAGGTTTCATTCTTCCAAGTAAATCACCATGGTGTGGTCCAATATATTTTGTTAAAAAGAATGAATGCTCAATGAGACTTTTCATTGATTATAGAGTGTTGAATAATATCACTTTCAAGAACAAGTATCCTTTGCCTTATATAAATGATTTTCTTTATCAGCAATAGGGAGCTCAGTATTTTTCAATGATTCACATGAGATCGGGGTACAATCCATTGAAAGTAAAGGAAATATAAATTATTAATATCACATTTTGTAAAAAATGGGTCCATTATGAATTTTTAGTAATTCCATTTGGGTTAACCGATGAACCTACAGTATTCATGGATCTTATGAATAGATTTTTCTATGAGTTCATGGATAATTTTCTTGTTGTGTTTATGGTTGATATTTCAGTTTATTCTAAAAGTAAAGTGGAGCTTGAAAGTAATTTGAGGGTTTTCTTGCAATCCATAAATGAAATGAAATTGATTGGGAATGTCAAAATGTTTGAGTTTTTTTTACAATAAAATTCTTTCCTTGGTCACACTATTTCTAAAGATGGATTAATAGTTGATCCCACTAAATTAAAGTTATTATCGAATGGCCATGAAACACAAATTTAACTGAGATTCGTAGTTTTCTTGGTTTAGAAGGTTATTATAGGAGGTTTGTGAAAAAAAATTGCACAGTTATCTAGCCCACTGACTAAGATATCTCAAAAATGTGTTCTGTTATTATTGACAAAAAATGTGAAGAATGATTTTTGGAATTGAAAAGATGATTTGTGTATTCTCCAGTTTTGGAATTCCATTAAAAAAATGGTTATTGTCTTATCTATAGTTATGATTCGTTTAAAGGAATAGTTTTTTTCCTTATTCAAAATGATCATGTAATTTTCTATGCTTCAAGTCAGTTGAAATCTGATGAGTTAAATTACCCTACCCAAGATTGTAAATTTGCTACTGTTTTGTTATTGCTTTAAAAATTTAGAGAAATCATTTGTATGGAGTAATGTATGAAATATATTATGATCATAAAAGTTTTATGTATATATTCACTGAGAAACAATTTAACCTGAGACAAAGGATATAGCTATAATTAATCGTGGATTATTATTGCATAATTATTTACCATCCAGGAAATGAAATTAAAGTGGCCAATTCTTAGAGTAAAAAATGTAATGCTAAATTAACCATATTACATTTGAAAAAATATCCTTTGATTATATATTTGATGAAATTTGGCATATATGTTATTGGTGTAGAAAATTTCTCTCTTTTGTTTCATGTTTCAATAAAATCATCTATAGAAGACAGAATAAAGCATGTGCAAAAAGATGACAGAGAGTAGCAGAAAAATATAGAATTGGTTCAGAAGGGTAAGATACACGAGTTTAACACTGACTGAAATTGGGTTTTGAGGTTTTGAAAGATATTTTTTGTGCCTTGTTATTCACAGTTAAAGAATGAGGTATTATTTAAATCTCATAGTTCTCCGTTTTTAGTACATCATGGAAGTAATAATTTTTACATAGATCTTCATGAGTAATACTGGTGGAATGCAATGAAAAGAGATATTTCTAACATTACTGTGAAGTGTTTGACTTGTCAACAAGTTAAAGAAGAGAGGGAGTTACCAAAAGCTATGCTTCAGCCTTTACCGGTGAAAAATGTTGATGTGGAAAAATATATCCATGGACTTTGTTTTGGGATTACCAAATACATATCGAGGTAATAATGAAATCTGGGTTATTGTTGATCAATTAAATAAATCTATTCATTTCCTTCGTAATCATGATACTTTTTATCTGGATCAAAATTCTTGGTAGTATGTTAAATAGGTAATTAAGATGCATGCAGTACACCTCTCTACTATATATGATTGTAATATAGGGTTCACTTCTAACATTTGGATAGTCCTTTAGATGTAATTGGGTACTGAATTAAAATTTAGTACAGATTTTCATCCACAATCATATAGGCAGTCACAATGACTAATTTATACATTGGAAGATATGATACATGCTTCTATAATGGATTACAGAGGAAGTTGGGACAAAGAACTTCCTTTGGTTGGGTTTTATTATAATCATAGTTTTCATTCCAGTATACATATGGATCTGTTTGAGGCATTATATGGAAATTGGTGTCGAAATCCAACTTTTTCGGATGATATAGGTGAATGGAAACTGATGGGACATGAATTGGTAGAAGAGATGGAAGAAAAAGAAAAGTAGATTCAGAAGAACATGAGAATTATTCAAATCAGGACGAACGGTTTTGAGGTTAACCAGACAATGGATCTCTCTTTCCTGGTAGGTGATCAGGTCTTTCTCAATTTTTTTCTATGGAAGAGTGTGATGCGTTTTAGTAAGAAGGGAAATATGAGTCCGAGGTTTATTAGACCCCATAAAATCCAGGAGAAAGTTGGATCAGTTATTTACATTGTGTCTTTCCTTTCATGTTTATCCCAGGTACACAATTTTTAACTTGATTCAATGTTGAGAAAGTATATTCCAGATCCATCTCATGTTTTGAGTCAAGAGGTAGTTTAGTTGGAAGAGAATCTTTCTTATGAGGAACAACTAATCTGGATTTTTGGATGAAGAAAGAAACCATTGGGGAATAATGTAATTCATCAGGTAACAATTTTTTTGAAAAACTATATGGTTTAGGAGGAATCATGGGAATTTGAAAATGCTATAAAATATAAATACACCCACTAATTTGATAATAGAATAGAAATTGCGAGGATGCAATTTCCAGAAGGCGGAAGGGTGTAACATCCCAGTTAAATAAATAATATCACATTTTCATATTTATTAATATTTTTGAATAAAATATTAATTTTTCTTTAAACAAGATTCTATGTTATATATCGTACCTGACCCGCAACAATGGGTTTCTCCAAAATATCATGTTGCATACAAGGGAGAGTCATACTGAAAAATAATAATATAGTATTGTTATTTTAAATGGTAGTTAACATATAGTTGTTGTATTGGTGGGAATGTATATAGATATATAATATCTTATTATACATATTTTTAAATGTATTTACTTTTATCCAATAAAATTTAGAGACTTAAAATACGATTGGATTAGTTTTTAAGCCTAAAATACTCTAATATTCTTTAAAGCTAATTTTACCACCTTTTGAGGGAGAACCCTTTTTAAATCCACTTTTTACCACTTTTATATGTTCCATGTGACAAAATAAACTTCTTCTTTTGAAAATGGATATAAAAAATTTCTTTGGGTAAATTTTTGGTATTTTCCTGATAAAGCCCATTTTTAATGAATAGTGAAAAATGACAAATTTTAATTAAACATTTCTTTTAAATATAATTTATTTAATTTGTTATATTTTATTTTTAATTTGTTTTAAAGTGTAATTGGATTATTATTTTACAATTCAATCCAATTATGGTCATTTTAAGTAATTTAATTCTTAAATTTGACATAAACACATGTCATTCATTTGTTTTTTTTTACTTTTCAAAACCACGCTTTTTTGTTTTGACAATGTGAATTAATTTTAAATTAATTTCTGTAACTTATAGGATTTGAATTTGGAAAAATTGAATCCATATTTGGAATCAATATGTATAGATTTTTTAAATAGGAAACTTTTATTTTTAGGCTTTATGAAGAGTAACTTTAGTGAATATTTTATTTACTATATATAAAGTGTAAATCTGGTAAATAAGGGTAATAAATAATATTATAAAAATATTTAATTATTCTAACATGTACCATTACCCTATTGGATGATACACGTTCGACCATGGACATTCTTTGGCGATTTTGGGACTCCATAGAGACACTTTTAAGTGAAAATTACACTTTATAAATATTAATTTCATGTTAAGGAAAATATAAAAAAACATATATCTTATTGTAAAACAATATTTATATGGGGTTATATAAGTGATATTTTAGATAAAAATTGTTATTATAAATTTAAAAATATTTCCTAGATATCCATATTTTGTTTATATTTTTTAATCATCAGATAAATAAATTTATTTATGACACAATGATGATGTAATTATTATATTTTTAATAAATGTTTTAAAAAATGAGATTATAAATATTAAAATAAATTTTTCTTTAAACCTTTTATTCCATCCAATAATTTTAGGGATATTAATTACATGTTATTTTTTTTAATGTAGGTTTTTTTCAATGAATCATTTTTTATAGATATTTTTAGACGTCTTGATAGTAATAGTTTATAAATTGACATAAATGTGTTTTTTTAAAAGTTAATATTTTATTAAATGATAAATAATCTCAAAAATCATATATTCATCCAACTAACATATATGATGATAAAAATGTCATTTTTGACCAATTTTGGGTCTCTGATAATTTTATTGTAAATATATTAACCATATTATATGAATATACAAGAGGACTTGGTAAAAGTTAAATTATTTAACTATGGGTTAAAGCTAAAAGATATCGCTAATTTTATTACCTAAACTTGTCTAAAAACCATTATATAAAATGATTTATTACAATAATCACCTTATATTTAAATTAAATGAGTATTGTACCTTTTGAAATCGAAATTCATTTTGTAATAAAAACCTATTTTCAAACATTCCAATAGAGCCCCTCCTCCCCCTTATAAAAACAATTAACTATAACCCATTAATCACAACTCTAAAGCCTCTTGGCTCATCCAACCTCTAATAAAATAATATATCAACATCCTTTTCTTCTTACTATAAGCTTTATCCTAGTCATAAGAATGTTTAAGAGAGCCCTAAGACTCAAATCAAAAGATGTTACCTGATTAAATGGTAATGACTTCTTTCATGTTCTTTTATTTTATCTTCCTTATACACTCTATATGATAATGATTTTCTTTGTTTACATAAAAAACAATATATTAAATATACTCTGATTTTTTATGAGAGGGATTCAAAATACACTTACACACCCCTCTATCTATTGGATATGATCATACTGTTTTTTTGGATGGCGAACTAATGCCTCATGAAATGATGATAGTTCAATTATCTCCAACTACATATCATCATGAACACTATGATTGAACTGTATTTATATGTGATACATATTATATTTATATTTTCTATATTCTTATGTATTTCTCATTTATAGCATACCTTTATGGTTTCCATAATGGGTAAATACGATAATTTCATTTGAGGAAGTGTGGACTGCCTCACCCTCAATGTGATATGATTCATTTATTCCATACATGAAAGGTATAAAGTATGAAGTTAATAGAATTAAATATGGTATTATACTATAATTTTATATACCTATGTATCATTATGTTTTTATTCCATTAAATACGGAATAGAAATGAATATAGTGTTAATGCGAACGTACGGCTTACCGTCTCCATGAACGATGCATTTCAGTTCTTATCTTCAAATGTTATGTACTATTATAAATAAATATATAATATATATATATATATATGATATATAAATCATGAATATCATTCCGGAAATAATGAAATTTTGACCATAAGAGAAACATATAATTATAAGAAGATCATTTTTGACTCAAGTATTAAATATCGACCAAGTGGTCGTTATTAGCATAAATGATTATGTAATGTTTATTACATGGTAATAAGTGATATAAAACGAATAATAAACATGAAAAGGGTTCTAAATCAAGTATAAATTAACATTAGTTTATTATTCTAGAGATTAAAAATGAACGAGTCAAGTCGGACATGAGGTAAGGGAGTTTTTATAAATCTCCTTTCATTGAGGCATACATCGATTTATACACGACATTCCATTATATGTTGTATAATAAACCCCTTTTACTTTTACATTTATTCAAAAGGAATTTTTTTTTCAAAGATCTTTACAAAACAACACAAAGAATGATTCTTTTAAACATACATGACAACAACCACCTTTCCACTTCCACGAGCATTATTTGGTTTTTGGCATCCTTAATAGGCCGTAATGTTTATAAAGAACAAAATAAATAACACATAAACCTTGTATGTATTTATGTATTTAAAATGGTTCTATTAATCGATTGATTATGTAAATATATTGAAATTTTATATTGTGATTGCAAAGTGGAAATGTTACATTTTTTATGCTTGTTTATGTGTTATGATTATGTTATGGTTCTTGATAATTGTTTACGCATATGGGTGGTTCCATGATAAACCTTGGGAGGGTGAGCCTAAGATAGCTCTCCAATGCATTGAATAATGTGACATAGGTAAAAATTAACGTTTCTCCTAATATATTAATGTAATATATTGTGATGGGTATTCCAGACAGAACTCCATACATAGCTGTGAAAGCTACAACGTAAGTATGTTATAATTGCCACAAGTAACCTTTATGATATATGATTTCCATGTGTTAATAATAAATCTGATGATTTTTTGTGGTATGTTAAAAAATGAAAAGTATGATTTCATTTATGTTTATGTATTTGTGGACTAATTTTTTCTTTCCATATTTTATATCGATTAGTGTTCTTTTTATGCCCATCCCACATTTTTTAAATGTTTTTCACAGGGTATAAAAAAGTTTGAGAGAATGTAAGTATTCAAAAATATTTATATCTTGAAAAGAAATCTTGTTTTTTTAAAGAGTATTATTATTAAGAAAAATTGGAGAGAGGAAATTTATCTACTTTGTAAATTTTGAGATGAAATGTAGTAGTTATGGGATAATTCTTTAAACTCTAAACCTGGAAAGATCCTCAATGTGAGTTATTATCTTAATTAAATATTATGTAATGTTTAGAAACATGTCATTATACTCTCAATAATAAATATCTATCAGTTGGATTTATCTAGGGGGTTTCCATCCACTATGAGACACTATACATGCATTTTCACTCACTTAATACCCAGTAACTCCCACTGGGATATATATTTTAACTTATATTCTATTCAAGTAGTATTTATTTCATGTTTACTTATTTAATCAATTTAATTACATAATAATAACCTAATTCATAAATTTTTATCAATTATTTACTAACCAATGTGAATCTCTAGAATAAATAACTTATCCACTATTATTCTATAGAAGTATGAAAATTCGTATATTTCACTGACACAACATGTTATAGGTTTTTTTTAAAAAAAATTACCACAGGATTATCATTTAATATCAATGAATTATGGATTCATCCACATGTATCATATTTCATATTTCATTCCTAGTTTCATGGACAACAATTTTATGTCACCCATACGCATGTTCAAGTTTAACATCCTTTTCATTAATGACTACTCAACCATACCCATTACCCACATGTTTCTTTTTAAAAATGATTCATCTCACGCCAAGATGGATACCCAATATATCATCATACATGAAAATTACCTCATTGTACTCTAATTTACCAACACCTATTTAAATATAATTTGACCTTAATTCTTTGGTGGTGACTACATTCACTCACAGAATAATTGTGTCTCTAATATTTTGAAATCATAGAAACAAAAATACCAAACATTATCCTCTAATGAAAAATTTACTTGGTTTATTTATGACCACATCATTGTTTTGGGTCAAACACCAATATTTATAAATCATGTTTAATTGATTCATAGTCTCCATCTGAGGAAATTTTCAAACCCTCCTTTCCAATTTCACTGGTCAACCATCATAAAAATCTCCCATGTATTGAAATTTCATAATTTCAGTCATAGCTAAATCATATAATATGATACATCCGCCATCAATTACTATACATAATAACTTCTCAAAATAATAACGAAATTTAAATTTTTCGTGTTACTATATGAACCTAATTGAGTTACAATGTTTACATGAAAATATCCCAAGTGTGACCTAATTAAACCACCTTATTGGATAATTATAACCACCATCCTATGTATTTGTTTGAAATCATCCAAATAAATCTTCCACTATAGAAAATATCCTACGGTTCTCCTCATCATATGATTACCAATACTTTTATATAATACTTACTGACATATGTAATTCATGAATTCAACCATAAATTACCACTAACAAGTCTTTCATTGTGTGACCATATAATTCACCCCCATGATACAAATTTCAAACGTAATGGTTTCATTAAGCTACATGAAACTACTTCACATTATTGTACTCTATCTATCATCTCCCCATCTGGGTCCCAAAAAAAATCCCTTATTAATGAAATAATTTAATTTCATAAATCATATATCTTCTTCACCATTAAAAGTGTCATAAATAATATAAAAAAATCATGCCTTAAATTAGTGACCTAAAATCGTTTCTATGGAGTCTAGAACATAACACATTATAACTTTTATTACACTCATTATGGTGTATGGAATGAATCCACCAATGACGTAATTCACTATGAGAGAGATATTAATTTAGACATCATATTATGTTTAATGGTCCCTCAACCAATGGCAAGGGTTTTGACCTAGATTCTAAGACATCACATGACTTTCTTTTAAACCATAGAACATATATTCCCAATTATGAAATTAATATATTTATAAAAAATTTAGAATCCTTTAATCATAAAAAAATTTAAATATTTTTAATATTTGTTTCAAAACATTATAATTTCACCATTCTTTAACCACTAATAATGATTTCAATTATCTACAGTGTAACACCCCGATATTTTATGAGAAATATTATTTTTAATTACTTTGAGGTCTTGTGTTGTACGCTACAAAAAGGTTAGATTGTGATATACGCAGCACCATATTAGCTTACAGTACACACAAACACTATTCTAGGATTGTGTTTCTTGCCAGAGCAACCTTCCTCAATAGCGTCTATTGTATGCAATACAGAGTTTCACTAAATGAGATATTATTATAATATTATTATAAACTAGAGGTTATGAATAGTACAACCCACTTTTTGAAATTTTATAAATTTTATCGTTCAAAATGGACTAAATTTTTGCATTCGCAAGGTCGAAATTAGCCAAGGGTGAATTTTTGGTATTTTGCTGAATACTTTCAATTTTTGATGAATAGTGAAAACACTGGGCTACTATTCTTTTTGGGTTTTAGAAATTGGCTGGAAATAGGAAGATTCACGATAATGGAAGATATACTGGACAATGGATTGATATTCTTCATTAGAAACCAAATGAAATTTGGTCTGAATGTCTACATATAGTTATTATGCCTAATCAAAAGTCTCATAATATGATCAATAATCTCAACTTTGTTACATTTCCTGACTCCTCTAATAAGAGAAATATGGAGTTTCATGATGATCCTAGATGAATGAAAGTTCAATTTCCCTTATGTAAATCATGTGGGAAGAGGCATCAGGGAGAATGTTCCAATGGAACTAGAAGATGCTTTGTGTGTGGAAAAGAAGGACACAAAGACAATAATTATAAAGGAAAAGGTTTATTTAACAACATGGACAAGGATAATGGTATTACTAAGACATCAACAATGGTTAAATGTTTTAAATGTGGAATTTACGATCATTATTCAAACCAATTCCCCAAGGGAAAATCTCATGAAGTAAATCAGCATGGTCATATGAGCAGTATTTATGTGGATCATAATAAATAGACTAAAAATGATATATGAGAAGAAATAAATGATAAAGCTCGGTTAGTGGTATTAGAAGGTAGTGGGATGATTGTATATTTATCAAGAATAATGTATGGTACTATGGAATAAAGAAAAATCTATGGATAGTTACACTGTTGTCTTTCCATGAGTTTTTGAAAGTATATGATTAATGGTACCGGTAACCATGAATGGTTATTAAATTTTTTTTGGAAGGTAGATGATATGTTCATAATGTAAGGATAAAGATATAATGAGATGTTTGATAGTATTAATGAGATCATGACTGGTATAAGGACAAAGTGATATCATGGTTTGAGTATACAGAATTTTGGGATTTTGGTATGTGGAAAGAGTTAACTTTTGACAACATTTGTAGAGACCCAAAGCATGATGTACATGGAAAATACATTACTTTTTCGGAATACTTAATATATAAAAAAAACAGACACACATGGACTGTAATAGTTTAGTTTCTTTGGAAACTTGGAAAATAATATTCTAATAGTGGTGAAATATTTTCAACATCTCCCATAAAGATCTTCCCCTTTTTGTTTTCTTACATAAAACCTTTCTTTAAATCTTGGGAAAAAGACAACTTATAATGGGTGAGCTCAAATGCTCAGTAAGTGTAAGTATAGAGTACATAAATCAATCCATAAACATTCGAATGTAAAAACTTGAACATAAAATCTAAACATCAAAATCATGAGCAACGACATAAATCTTGGAAGTACAGAAAGCATAGATCATAAAGGATCATTAGTCATGATAAACTACCATGGTAATAAAACATGTAATTGTGGAATACATTAAGCACATGTTATGATTTCCATAGTATCCAAGGCATTGCTTCCAAGACCATCTTATTGGACAAAGTTCTATTCTGAATCGATTTCACTCCTCGTTCCAGTCCTGTAACATTGAACCAGATTATCTTACCATTCCAACCATGTCAATCTCATGAGATATAAATCATTATCCAATGCATTAGAGAGAGATATAGGTCCCACCCATCTTATTATGGAATCGTTCTTACATGTGCCACAATATAAACATAAATCATTCATCATAACCCAAAGAATAAAAATAGGTTTCATAAACATCATCCCATTATAACAAAAAACATAAAAAACAAATGGATATCATTTCATTATTAGAAAATTGAAACCAAGTAAATCATGGAGGAATTATACTTGAAACATAAAAATATGAAATAATGTCATCTTAGATGGATAATGGTTTTGATAAAACACTTGAAATGAATTCTTGAGGAAAATATCGTTTCTTCTTCAAAATCATTTTTTTCATTTAATTATAGGGAAATTTAAAAGAAAGTTATTTTGTTGATAATATTCATAAAATCTTGTAGACTAAGCTTCATAAAAATGAGACGTTATGAAACCGTAAAAATCTGTTCATGCCGTATATGTTAAAAATAACATGCTTCTCTACTTTTGTCAGAAATGTCAAAAAGTACCTCGTATGGTAAAAAAAGAAAGATTCCTTCCATACGATGTGGTAAAAGTAAAAAAAGGGCAATAATGACTTTAATCATACGTGGAAGAAAAGTAAACATTTTATGAAATCATTTTGAGAACATATGGACATGGATAATATGATAACCCATGTAAATACATACGAATAAACAATCTCAGATAAGAATAAGATTGGAATAATTATCCCTTACCTTATGTCTGATATGCTTCATATGTATCCAAACCTCCTGTATAATGATTTAAATAATTTCATTGACTAATTATAGAATCATAATCATTATTATTATATCATATATGGTTCACTTAGGTATTTATATTACCCGTTCATTTGTCAATTCCATGTTGAAGTAGTGTTTTGGGTAAAATTGTTTCATTTATCATACGTTTTTGGACTTGTTGTTCTTGATATTATTATTACTTATATCATGATTTACTTACTTCCAGAATTTAAAACATGATTTATATATCATATATATTCAGTATATATATATATATATAATATATAGATAAATGTAATGAAACACACCGTTCCTGGAGACGGTAGGCCGTACGTACGCATGAACGCTATTTTCCTTTCCTTATTGACTTGAATGAAAGTAAGTATATGACATATATATATATATATACATAAATCCAGTATCTTAATTATGTCATATATTTCATTATTATTCATTATATATACATTCTAATCATTCTTGAATTGTTAACATGGAGAATGAATCTCATCACGTCGTGGAGACGGTAGTCCGTACGTACGCACGAGCGATGATATCATTCCCATGATCGTGGAATTTATTGAAGAGTATGTATAATATTTCAGAATCAATATCACTTTACAATAATAATATATAGTTATTTATTCACACCATTATACCCATCCAATTAAGGTGGTGGTTGAAAACAGATTACACCACAGCGTGGAGACAGTATTTTGTACGTACACACGCGCGGTGATTTTGTTTTCCATAGAATGAATAGAAGGTAAAATAATGTTGTTTCATATTTATAATAACATATAAGTATAAAATTAATACTGATGTTATTACATTATAATGAGAAATCTAATGAAGAATAAGTATAAGAAGAAATAAACTTGAGAAAATCGGAAGAATAGATTACCTCTTCTTCGACGAACCAACTTTAAGCTTCTTCTTATGGAAGTAGAGTTGGTCTTTTGAGAAGACCAGAACTTCCAAAATGTTTCTAGGGAAGTGGATAAGTGAAATGGGCAGGGTTTGGCCGATATTAAAGGTTCAAAAGTGTGTGAATAGAAGAGGGAAGGGGTTCCCTTTTTATAAGGGAGGAGAGGGGCACCTTTGGAAAAACTTAAAATATTATTTTATAATTAAGTCATATTCGGTTTATAATAGATTGAAATTTATTTAGTTAGAAGCTAAGGTGGGGATGGGTCGAAATACTCTAATAAAATAGAATTTAGACAAGTTTAGGTATCTTTTTTAAACTCATTATTTATATTTAACTTTAAGTTAAATAATTTTACTTTTACCGTGTCTTCTTGTTTTGTTAAACTATATGGTTAATAAACATAATATAAAAATCCAAACGAACCTCAAGTTGTTTATTATTAATATATATAACCTTATATATGTAATTTTGCTAAACCATAGATTTTTAGGAATAAAATATAAATTAATAGTATAATATTAGTTTTAAAAACTATTGTATGTCAATTTTGACACTATTTGGTAATTGATTTTTGTAAAACTCATAACAGAATTATTAGTTCAAAAAAGGTAATTAAATCAATAATAACATTTCATATTAACCTATAAAATTAGTTTAATTCATAAAAAGTCTCAAATTACATTTATTTGGGTATTTATAACATCAATTATGTCAATATTTCATTAATATGATAATTACTACATCATCATTGTGTCATAAATAAATTAAATTATTTAATTTTTAAAAATTATAAATAAAATACCATTATGTAAGAACTATTTTTATCTTTATAATTAATATTTATAGTCGAATTTATCTTATGTATAACCCTATATTAAAAATGTTTTTGTTATTAAATGTTGATTTTAAATATTTTAACTATTCTTTAAATAAAATAATATTAAATGTCCTAATCTAATCCATGTAACATCCCAGGTAAATAATAAATAAAAAATTTCGTATTTATTAATATTTATTAATTAAATATTAAATTTACTTTAAAAGGGTTTTCTATGTTCGATAGCGTACCCGATACGCAACAAAGAGTTTCTTTGAAATCTTACATTCCACACTAGTAATAAAATAATATTATTCTAAACGGTAGTTAACACATAGCCATTGTATTGGCGGGAATGGATAGAAATAACTAAAATATGATTATATATGTTTTTTAAATGTTTTTACTTTTATCTAATCAAAGATAAAGGCTTAAAAATACGGAAAGAATTCAATTTTTAGGCATTTATACCCGAATTTTCACTAAAGGTTCACTTATCACCTTTTGATGGCGAACCATCATTAAATATAGTTTTGGTCACTTTTATACATTCTATTGGACCAAATATAACTCTTTTTTAGAATCGGGACATCAAAATTTACATTGTGTAAATTTTTGGTATTTTTCGGATAAAGTTCTTTTTTTAATGAATAGTGTAAAATTTTGTATTTTAATTCAAAACCTCTTCTCAATATAATTTATTAAGATTATTAGATAATATTTTGAATTGGGTTTTAATTTCAATTAGAATATATCATTACCCTTGAATCCAATAGTGGTCGTTGGAATTAATTTCACTTTGAAATCGGACTTAAACTAGTGTCAATCTTTTGATACTTATTGTTTCATAAAAACCCGTTATTTGTCATGACAGCGGGAATTAATTATTAAATTAATTAATGTGACTTATATGTTTTTAATTTTGTAAAATAGACTTCATTTTTGAATTCAGAATATCAAATATATAGCTTAGGGTGAATTTTTTGGTATTCATCTGAAAAACATCAATTTTTGATGAATAGTGAAACCAGTAAGTGGTACTTATAAAAACTGATTTTTCATTTAAAAGAAATTTTACCACTTATGTGTTTTGAATTTCTAAAATCCGACATACATGGTTGTCATTATGAAGTAAATTGTGGTTCAATGGGATTAAAATAATTTTTTGGTGAATAGTAACTTATTAAGTTTTTAATCGCGATTAGAGGTAATTATTGTAGTTTAAGGTAAAAATAATGTTTTAATAATATGGGATGAGCTTGACACATGTCCTACCCTCATTGTATGTGTCATGGACGACCAAAAACATCCATGGGTCAACTTGGGGACCCCATGGAGGCACTTTGTTTGGAAAATGACATAAATACATTTTATTTAATGTTAAAGTAAAAATGACAAAAACATGAAATGTTTTACTAAAACAATTTTTACATGGGGATATACAAGTCATATGTTTGACTATAAATATTAATTGGATAGATAAAACTATTTCCTACATCATAGTATTTTTTTTTTATAATTTTTAGACATTAAATAAATTAAATTATCTATGACATCATGATGATGCAGCGATGACCTCATTATTTAACGATTTAAATAAAATGGAAAGATAATGTAATATCTAAGACCTAAAAATGTCCAAAACCCATTGTATGAGTGGATTTCGAGCTCTTATCACCTTATCCTCGAATTATATCTATGTGGGACCTCTTAAATCCGAATATCATTTTAAAATAATGTGACTTTTCCTTACTTTCCAAGAGTACCCCTCCTCTCCTCTTATAAAAGGACCCCCACCTCTACCACCTTACCCACACTCCCAAAGCCTTTGTATCTACCAAAATCTGCCCAATTTGTCTCTAAACGTCCCTCTCTTACTCCTTGAAGCCTCACTTTGGGCAGAATTCTTTCCAAGGAAGCCTTTGAGCTCAAACCAAAGGGAGTTACCCGATTTTAAGGTAGTATCTTCACATGAGTCCTTATGTTTTATTTTGCATCTCCAACCCCCTAAACTCTTTTTATTATTAACTTTTGTAACAAATACAGTATCCTCATTATAATAGGATGTTTTTATAAGAAGTATTAGAGCTAGAATTACACACACCTACATCTAATGGTTAAAGAACATACATTTTCCGTGGATGCCGAATTTCTGC
Source organism: Viscum album (assembly GCA_963277665.1). Lineage (NCBI taxonomy): Eukaryota > Viridiplantae > Streptophyta > Magnoliopsida > Santalales > Viscaceae > Viscum > Viscum album. Next base: position 1,296,513,484 of record OY728142.1, on the reverse strand, counting down.
CTCCCGAAACGATGATTGTTCAACATTCTTTTAAAACCTTCAAAGGTGGCCATTAAGATAACACTATATTTATATATGATATATCATATGTTCATGTTTTCCTTATGCTTATGTATTTTTCATTTTGGGCATACCTTTATGGTTTCCATTATGGGTAAACGTGATATCTTCATTTAAGGAAGTGCGGACTACCGCCCCCTCAAAGTGATTTGATTCGTTAATGGCATATGTGGGATGTATAAAGGATGTATTTAAAGTTATTATATATGATGTTATACTGGAATTATAATATACCTCTATATCATTATTATTTCTTTCCATTAAAGTATGAGATATAAATGAAAGTAGCGTTCATGCGTACGTACGACTTACCGTCTCCATGAACGGTGCATTTAATTTCTTATCCCCAAATGTAATGTACTATTAGAAGTACATGTATATAATGGATATATATGATGTATGTTACATATAAATGATTAATTTAATTCTGGAATTAAAATATACATACCTCTCATTTAGTTTGAATTCCATTGATATGACATAAAAATGAAAGTAGCGTTCATGCGTACGTACGGCTTACCGTCTCCATGAACGATGCATTTCTTTTCTTACCTATAAATGATTATGTAATATTATAAATTCATTTATATACTAGATATATATGATATATATGATATCCAAATCAGGAATTTCATTCTGGATATATAGAACCTTTGACCACATGAAAAAACATGTAATTGTAAGAAGTCCACTTTCGACTTAAGAACCAAATATCGACAAAACAAACATTATTAACATAAATGATTACATAATGTGTATAACATGGCAATAAGTGATATAAAAGGAATAATGAACTTGAAATGGTTCTTAATAAAATAGAAATTAACTCAAGTTTATTATTCAGGACGTCAAAGAATGATCGAGTCAAGTCAGACCCGAGGTAAGGGACTTCGTCTCAATCTCCTTTCATTGAGGCATATTTCGTTTAATACACAACTTTCTTTTATACGGTGTATAAACCTATTTGACTTTTACTTTCATACAAAAGGAATCTTTTTCTATGAAGTGTTTTACTAAACGGAAAAAAGGAATGTTTCTTTTAACGTACGCGGTGACAACGACCTTTTCCGCCGCCGTGAGTATTATTTGGTCTTTGGCTTCCTCAACAAGATGTAATTTTTTTTAAAATGAAATAAATACCATATACTATTTTATGTATTTTGGTATTGAAAATGTTTTTTATAATGGATTTTTTATGTCAGTATATTTGGGTGATATATTGTGATCAAAGTGTGGAAATGTTTTCTTTCCTTTTTGTTTGCTTTATGTCTTATGATATTATAATGGTACTTGGACATTTGACAGGTGGTTATGTGATGAACCAAATGACGGGTGGTGTCATGAATACCAGGATGGGTGGTTATGTTATAACCTCCAATTCATTGGGAATGGAAGTCAGCTGTATGGCTATTCCATTAAGTGATATGTGTTGAAGTTGACCGTATGGTTATTCCACTTAAGTATGTTTATGTCCCAAGTTAACTTTATATGTTATGGGTTCTTTGTATGGGTTTTATGGTAATACTTTGGTTACAAAAGGGTAAGTAATGATATTTTATTCAGTGAAGAGTTTTTACAACTTCATAAAGGTGAAGGTATTACTTTGATATACATGGTTGAAATGATGTTTGAAAAACTAACAGTTTTCATTATTTGTGTATCCCATACTGAGATTTTTATGCTCACCCCAAGTTTTTTTTGAAATGTTTTTCACAGGACATAATGTGGAATAGGGTCAAGGATGGGATCAAGGGAAATTAATGCTATCTAAAACATGGAACTAGACATGTTTCTTTTTAAGAGTTTTTTTATTCTATGGAAACTTAGTAGAAGTGTCTACTTTGTAATCTTTTGAGATGTAATAGTTATGTTCTAATTATCTAAAAATATAAAACTGAAAAGATCCTCAATGTGAATTATTTATTTAATTCAATATTAAGTAAGGTTTAAGGCCGAGGCCTTATAGTTGGTATCAGAGGTCGGTTTAGACAACTATATGAGTTAGAAAATTGTTAAATCATAAGTTAATTTACGGTATGACTAAAATGATATAGCATTAAAAGATTACCATGTTTATTCACCTAAGATATTTCTGTGTTCAGAATGGTTTTCCGCAGAGGAAACAAAGCATTTATGTTGGGACGACATCAAGAGGATAACAACCTTCCAAATAAGCAACCTGAGATGGTCGGAATCGGAAATAAACAGTTTGTTGCAGTGATGGCACAGTTGACTCAGGCTATAAATGGTGGTGGGAACCATGCACGAGATCAGCCAGATCAACCGCAGAGGAACATGTCAGTGGTGGAACATTTCATGAGGCAACATACCCCATCATTCAGAGGATCATCTGACCCCATGAAAGCTGAAGGTTGGATTAAAGCACTCGAGAAGATTTTTGATGTCATGGGGTGTCCAGAACATCAAAAGGTTAGTCTTTATGTTTACCATTTTGAAGGTGAAGCTGAGCAATGGTGGTCGATGGTGAAAAATGTCAGGGATAGTGATGAGATTGAGGATCTTCACTGGGACGAATTCAAAGGTATGCTTCTTGAGAAATATTTTCCTAAGGTTGTTCGTCTTAGGATGGAAAAACAGCTCTTAAAATTGAGGCAATAGGAAGACTCAGTGGCTGCCTATGAAGCAATGTTTACTCGATTGGCAAGGTATGCTCTAAACTTCATACGAGATTTTGATAGAAAAATAAACCATTTTTACTCAGGGTTAAATCCAAAGTATCGAAGGGCGTTAGCTTCTCATGAGGTCAAAAGTTATGAAAAACTTGTTCGTTGTGCAGAGAAGGTGGAAATGGAGTTTACCGATGATTAGGTGTTCTGTGACAAACAACATAATAAGAGGTCCAGTTGGCAGGCAAAGGGGTATAATTCATCAAAGAAGCAAGGAGGTAAGAAAACCAAATATCCATCCTGTGAGAAGTGTGGTAAAATGCATCCTGGAGAATGTTTATCCAAGTCTGGTAAGTGCTTTCGGTGTGGTAAGTTCGGTCATATTTCTCGTAACTGTAAGGAAGATGATCAATCAAGCAATGAAAATCCAATGATAAGATGTTTTAAGTGTAATGAAATGGGTCATTAAGCAAATGAGTGTCCAACGAAGAACTAAACTGGGGGAAAGTAGCCAGACTACAAGCAGAAAGGGGTGGTGAAATCCTTTGCAACAACTTCAGCAGATGTTGGGCCATCGAATGAAGTGGTTTTAGGTACACTGTTTGTTTGTTCAGATTATGCCAATGTGTTGTTTGATTCAGGGTCTACACACTCTTTCATTTCTGAGAAGTTTTCTAGTAAATTGGAAATTCCATCTCAAGATATGAACCCTGAACTTATGGTAAAAACACCCGGAGGGAATGTTGAGACAAAAAGGAATTATAAGAACCTTCCTATCCTTGTGTGTGGAAAGAATCTACCCACAAACCTTATTGTTTTTCCTCTAGTAGAGTTTGATGTTATTTTGGGCATGGATTGGCTTTCTTTTTATCATGCTAAGATTAACTGTAGAGCTAAAATGGTTTCTTTTCAGAAAGATTTTCCGTTTGTGTACAAGAATGAACCCTTGATTTTGATAACATATTAGGAAGTTGAGAAACTATTAAAATATGGAAATGAATGTTACCTTGCACATATTGTTGAAAATAAAATAATTGTTCAGATTAATGATGTGCCAGTGGAAAATGATTATCTTGATGTTTTTCTTGATGAGTTGCCTGGTATTATTCATGATCTGGAAGTTGAATTTACTATTGACTTAGTTCTTGATTCTTTTCCAATTTCAAAACCCCCTTATCAAATGGATCAAGTTGATCTTTTAGAGTTATAGAAACAATTACAGGAGTTATTAGATAAAGGTTTCATTTGGCCTAGCACATCACCATGGGGTGCTCCTGTCTTGTTTGTTAAAAATATAGATGGCTCAATGTGACTTTTCATTGATTATAGAGCCTTGAATAATATTGCTGTTAAGAAGAAGTATCCTTTGCCTCATATCGATGATTTGTTTGATTAGCTCCAGGGAGCTCAGTATTTTTCGAAGATTGACTTGAGGTCGGGGTACCATCAGTTGAAAGTAAAAGAATCAAACATTCCGAAGACTGCGTTCCGTACTAGATATCGCCATTATGAATTTTTAGTTATGCCTTTTGGGTTAACCAATGCACCTGCTGTATTCATGGACCTTATGAATAGAATTTTCCATGAGTTCTTGGATAAGTTGGTGGTTATGTTATTGATGATATTTTGGTTTTTTATAAAAGTAAATAGGAGCATGAAAGTCATTTAAGGGTTATTTTTCAAACCTTAAGGGAAAAGCAATTGTATTGAAAATTTAGCAAGTGTGAGTTTTGGTTGAAACAAATTTATTTCCCTAGTCACATTGTTCCTAAAGATGGCATAATTTTTGATCCAACTAAAACAAAAGTTGTTGAAGAATGGCCAAGACCCACAAATGTAACCGAGATCGGTAGTTTCCTTGGATTGGCAGGTTACTACTGAAGGTTTTTTGAAAAATTTTCATGGTTATCTAGTCCAATGATTAAGCTAACTTGGAAGGGTGTTATGTTTATCTGGACAAAATAATGTGATGATTGTTTTCAGGAGTTGAAAAGAAGATTGGTGAATGCTTCAGTTTTGGCATATCCTTCCCAGAATGGTGAGTTTGTTATATACATTGATGCTTCATTGAAAGGAAATGGTTGTGTCCTTATGTAGAATGATCAGGTAATTGCGTATGCTTCACGTCAGTTGAAAACTCATGAGGTAAATTACCCTACACATGATTTGGAACTATATGTTGTTGTTTTTGATTTAAAAATTTGGATGCATCATTTTTATGGAGTAAAGTGTGAAATATATACTGATCACAAAAGTTTAAAGTATATATTCACTCAGAATGAATTTAACATGAGATAGAGGAGATGGTTGGAATTAATCAAGGATTATGACTGTACAATTCACTACCATCCAGGAAAAGCAAATAAAGTGGATGAAGCGTTGAGTCGAAAAATTAAGGATTCATTAACAATTTTGCATTTGGAACGAGATCCTTTGGTTTTTGATTTGATGAACTTTGGCATGGATGTTGTTTTTGTAGGAAGTCCTTCTGTTTTGTTTCAGGTATCAGTGACATCTTCCCTATTAGACAGAATCAAGCAAGCACAGAAACAAGACAGTGAGTTGAAGAAAAAGGTAGAGCTAGTTCAGAAGGGTAAGCTGCCTAAATTCAACATTGATAATGATTGTTTTTTGAGGTTTGGGAAGAGATTATGTGTGCCTTGTGATTCACAGTTAAAGAATGAGTTGTTATGTGGGGCTCATAGTTCCCCGTTTTCAGTTCATCCTGGCAGTACTAAGATGTACAGAGATCTGTGGGAGTATTACTGGTGGGATGGAATGAAAAGGGATATTGCTGATTTTACTGTGAAGTGTTTGACTTGTCAGTAGGTTGAAGCAGAGCGGCAGTTACCGAATGGGATGCTTCAGCCTTTACTAGTGCCAGAGTGGAAATGGGAAAATATATCCATGTATTTTGTCGTGGGATTACCGAAGACATCTAGAGGTAATAACGCAATCTGGGTTATTGTTGATCGCTTGACTAAATCCGCTCATTTCCTTGCTATATGAGATATTTTTTCCCTAGATCAACTTTCCCGTTTGTATCTTAAGGATATTGTCAGGTTACATGGAGTTCCTCTCTCCATTGTGTCCGATCGTGATCCCAGATTTACTTCTAACTTTTGGAAAGGCCTTCAGAAGTTGTTGGGTACTGAATTATATTTTAGTACAGCTTTTCATCCTCAATCAGATGGGAAGTCAGAACAAAGAATTCAGACCGTGGAAGATATTCTACGAGCTTGTTCGATGGATTATCAGGGAAGTTGGTACCAACATATTTCTTTGTTTGAGTTTTCTTATAATAACAGTTTTCATTCCAGTATACAGATGGAACCTTTTGAGGCATTATATGGGAAGCGGTGTCGAACTCCAGCTTTTTGGGATGAGGAGGGTGAAAGGAAGCTCATGGGACCAGAATTGGTAGAAGAGATGGCAGAAAAAGTTCAGTTGATTCAGAAACACATGACAATAGCTCAAAGAAGGCAGAAGAGTTATGCAGATAACCGGAGGAAGGATCTATCTTTCGATGTAGGTGATCATGTTTTTCTCAAGGTTTCTCCATGGAAAAGTGTGATGCGATTTGGTAAGAAAGGAAAGCTGAGTCCAAGGTTCATTGGGCCATATGAAATTCTGGAGAGAGTTGGATCAGTTGCATACAGAGTGGCTTTACCTCCGAGTTTATCTCACTTACACAATATTTTTCATGTTTTAATGATGGGGAAGTATATGCCAGATTCATCTCATGGTTTGAGTCCATAGGTAGTTCAGCTGGAGGAGAACCTATCATATGAAGAACAACCAGTCCAGATTCTTGATCGAAGAGAGCAAGTGTTGCGAAATAAGGTAATCCACAAGGTAAATGTTTTGTGGAAAAACCATATGGTTGAAGAGGCAACGTGGGAATCTGAAAATGCTATGAGGGATAAATACCCTCACTTATTTTGGTAAGTGAATAAAATTGTGAGGACGGAATTCCCAAAAGGGGGGAAGGATGTAACATCCCTGGTAAATAATGAATAAAACATTTTTGTATTTATTAATATTTACAAATTAAATATTAAATTTACTTTAAAAGGGTTATTTATGATCGATAGAGTACCCGATACGCAACAAAGAGTTTCTTTGAAATCTTACGTTGTACACTAGTAATAAAATAATATTATTTTAAATGGTAGTTAACACATAGCCGTTGTATTGGTGGGAATGGATAGAAATAACTAGAATATGATTATATTTGTTTTTTAAATGTTTTTACTTTTATCTAATAAAAGATAAAGGCTTAAAAATACAGAAAGAATTCAATTTTTAGTCATTTATACCCTAATTTTCACTAAAGGTTCACTTATCACTTTTTGATGGCGAACCGTCATTAAATATAGTTTTGTTCACTTCTATACATTCTATTGGACCAAATATAACTCTTTTTTAGAATCGGGACATCAAAATTTACTTTGTGTAAATTTTTGGTATTTTTCCGATAAAGTTCATTTTTTAATGAATAGTGTAAAATGTTGTATTTTAATTCAAAAACACTTTTTAATCTAATTTATTAAGATGATTAGATAATCATTTGAATTGGTTTTTAAGTGCAATTAGAATATATTTTTACCATTTAATCCAATAGTGGTCGTTGGAATTAATTTCACTTTGAAATCGGACATAAACTAGTGTCAATCATTTGATACTTATTGTTTCATAAAAACACGCTATTTGTCATAACATCAGGAATTAATTATTAAATTAATTAATGTGACTTATATGTTATGTATTTTGTAAAATAGACTTTATTTTTGAATTCAGAATATCAAATATATCTTAGGGTTAATTTTTGGTATTTTTCTAAAAAAGATAAATTTTTGATGAATAGTGAAACCACTAAGTGGTACTTATAAAAACTGATTTTTCGTTTAAATGAAATTTTACCACTTCTGTGTTTTGAATTTCAAAAAACCGGCATACATGGTTGTCATTAAGAAGTAAAATGTGGTTCAATGGGATTAAAATAATTTTTTGGTGAATTGTAACTTATTAAGTTTTTAATCACGATTAGAGGTAATTAGTGTAGTTTAATGTAAAAATAATGTTTTAATAATATGAGATGAGCATGAAACATGTCCTGGCCTCATTGGATGTGTCATGACCGACCATGAAAATCCATGGGTCAACTTGGGGACCCCATGGAACAACTTTGGTAGGAAAATGACATAAATACCTTTTATTTAATGTTAAAGTAAAAAATGACACAAACATGAAATGTTTTTCTAAAAAACTTTTACATGGGGTAATATAAGTCATATTATTGAATATAAATAGTAATTGGAAATCTAAAAATATTTCCTACATCATAGTATTTTTATTATTATTTTTTGACATTATATAAATTAAACTATTTATGACATCATGATGATGCAGCGATGACCTCATTATTTAATGATTTAATTAAAATGGAAAGAAAATGTAATATCTAAGACCTACGCATGTCCAAAACCTATTGTATAAGTGTATTTCGAACCCTTATCACCTTATCCTCTAATTATATCAATTTTTAACCTCTTAAATCCGAATATCATTTTAAAATAAGGTGACTTTTCCTTACTTTCCAAGAGTGCCCCTCCTCTCCACTTATAAAAGGCCCCCACCTCTACCACCTTACCCACACTCCCAAAGCCTTTGGATCAGCCAAACTCTGCCCAATTTGTCTCTCCACTTCCCTCTCTTACTTCTTGAAGCATCAATTTGGGCAGAAGTCTTCCCAAGGAAGCCTTTGAGCTCAAAGCAAAGGGGGTTACCCGATTTTAAGGTAATATCTTCACTTGAGTCCTTTTGTTTTATTTTGCTTCTCCAACCCCCTATGCACTTTTTATTATTTACTTTTTTAACAACTCCAGTATCCTAAATATACTAGGATTTTTTATAAGAAGGAGTAGATCTACACTTACAAAAACCTACAACTAATGGTTAATGAACATACAGTTTTCGTGGATGGCGAATTTCTGCCTCCCGAAACGATGATTGTTCAACATTCTTTTAACACCTTCAAAGGTGGCCATTAATATGACACTATATTTATATATGATATATCATATGTTTATGTTTTCCTTAAGCTTCAGTATTTTTCATTTTGGGCATACCTTTATGGATTCAATTATGGGTAAACACGATATCTTTATTTAAGGAAGTACGGACTACCTCCCCCTCAAAGTGATTTGATTTGTTAATGCCATATGTGGGACGTATAAAGGATGGATTTAAAGTTATTATATATGATGTTATAATGGAATTATAATATACCTCTATATCATAATTATTTCTTTCCATTAAAGTATGAGATAGAAATGAAAGTAGCGTTCATGCGTACGTACGGCTTACCGTCTCCATGAAAGATGCATTTCATTTCTTATCCCCAAATGTAATGTACTATTAAAAGTACATGTATATAATGGATATATATGATGTATGTTACATCTAAATGATTAATAAAATTCTGTAATTAAAATATACATACCACTTATTTAGTTTTAATTCCATTAATATGATATAGAAATGAAAGTAGCGTTCATGCGTACGTACGGCTTACCGTCTCCATGAACTGTGCATTTCATTTCTTACCTCTAAATGATTATGAAATATTATAAATGAATTTATATAATGGATATATATGATATATATGATATCCAAATCAGGAATGTCATTCTTGATATATAGAACATTGAGCACACGAACAACATGTAATTGTAAGAAGTCCACTTTCAACATAAGAACCAAATATCGACAAAACAAACATTATTAACATAAATGATTAAACAATGCATATAACATGGAAATACGTGATATAAAAGGAATAATTAACATGAAAAAGGATTTTAAGAAAATACAAATTAACTCAAGTTTATTATTCAGGACGTTAAAGAACGATTGAGTCAAGTCGGACCCGAGGTAAGGGACTTCGTCTCAATCTCCTTTCATTGAGGCATATTTTGTTTTATACACAAATTTCTTTTATACGGTGTATAAACCTCTTTGACTTTTACTTTCATACAAAAGGAATCTTTTTCTACGAAGCGATTTACTAAACAGCAAAAAGGAATGTTTCTTTTAACGTACGTGGTGACAACGACCTTTTCCGCCGCCGTGAGTATTATTTGGTCTTTGGCTTCCTCAATATGCCATAATGTTTTTTAAAATGAAATAAATACCATATACTCTTTTATGTATTTTTCTATTTAAAATGGTTTTTATAATGTATTTGTTATGACAATATATTTGAGTGATATATTGTGATCAAAGTGTGGAAATGTTTTCTTTCCATTATGTTTGCTTTATGTATTATGATTTTATAATGGTACTTGGACATTTGACAGGTGGTTACATGATGAACCATATGACGGGTGGTGCCATGAATACCAGGATGGGTGGTTATGTTATAACCTCCAATGCAATGGGTATGGAAGTCGGCTGTATGGCTATTCCATTAAGTGATATGTGTAGAAGTCGACCGTATGGTTATTCCACTTAAGTATGTTTATGTCCCAAGTTACCTTTATATGTTATGTGTTCTTTATAAGGGTTTTATGGTAATCCTTTGGTTACAAAAGGGTATGTAATTATATTTTATTCAGTGAAGAGTTTTTACTACTTCATAAAGGTGAAGGTATTACTTTGATATACACGGTTTACTTGATGTTTGAAAAACTAACAGTTTTCATTATTTGTGTATCCCTTACTGAGCTTTTTATGCTCACCCCATGTTTTTTTGGAATGTTTTTCACAGGACTTAACGTGGAATAGGGTCAAGGATGGGATCAAGGGAAAGTCATTCTATCTAAAACATTGAACTAGACATGTTTCTTTTTAAGAGTTTTTTTATTATATGGAAACTTAGTAGAAGTTTATACTTTGTAATCTTTTGAGATGTAATTGTTATGTTCTAATTCTCTAAAACACTAAACCTGAAAAGATCCTCAATGTGAATTATTCATTTAATTCAATATTAAGTAAGGTTAAAGGCTGAGGCCTTATAATCCATGTGGACCTAAATGGTCATATTTTATTCACAAGGTTGTTTTTGGTTGAATTACACTTATCCAATATATAGGTGAAAATATATATATGGATGAGAAATCTAACATCTTGTTTTGATGGAGAGTGGTAGAGAACATGGCTATGAAAAATCCAACAATAAAAAAGCCATAGATTTGTGATGATCTAAGGTACCATCTGATTCATCAGATATAAGGGCACTAGGACAACATTTATTGTTTTCAAGATCATTTCCCGAATGTTGAAGAAATTGGAATTAGAAGAAATACATTCTTGATTTTGGTACAGTCTCACCGTTGGTCGTTCTTTGGAAAATTTTCACTTCATATCTTAAAGAAGTAAAGTTGAATTTGTTATTCGTGAAGTGTTAGCAGATCATGTGATTGAATGATGGGTCATTCCATCTATCTTAAACAAAAGATTAGAAAAATTTATCAAAATTACATAAGTCCATCTATCGTGAGATTCATCATATATTGTTCTTAAAATGGACTTACACTTTATATATCATACTGCTTAATATAATAAAACTAGTTTCTACTAAACAGGGACTTCCTGTAGGCCAGTGGTAGGTGATAAAGGCATGTTGCACTTCAGTTGTGGGTTCGATTCCCATAGCCTTGTCTGACGGGATGGGTTGTCGCCCGTCCTACAGGTTTTCCTTTTTCTAAAACTACATTATTATAACATTCCATAAATAATATCGAAAAAAAATTCTACCCTTAAACAATTCTATATGATGTCCAACTTAATACATTCCAACCTTTAAGCTTATAAAAAATAATTCTGTCCAATCTCATAGTGCAAAGAAAATTATTACTTGAGAGGTCACATAACAAGTACATGAATACCATCATTTATCCCCCATATATCATACAATATATCTTGTTGGTCACATTCCAATCATTCGAAGGCCTTAATAATGTATTCTCTTAAAAAATGAATACCCATTGAACCTTAGTGAAAACATGAATGCAGTTAAAAGTTAACACTTTCCACATACCAAAATCCTCAAAATTTTATACTCTCAAACCATGATATCACTTAGTCCTTATTTCAATCTTGATCTCATGAATACTATTAAACAATTCATTTTCACCTTATCTCATCATTATGCGCATATCAACTGCTTTCCAAAATATCTGAATCAATTTTCATGGTTACGAGTACTATATTCTTATAGAAAACCTAAATGGACCAATAAACAGATATTTAAAAATTCCACGATACTATAAATGAGATTTCATGACACTATTTTGAAATCCCATTACATAAACACTTAATCATTACACAACATCATTTTCATACTCAACATCACATATAGTGATTGCAAGTGACTTCCCTTTATCCTATGCCTTAAGAGGTTGCTCATGTTGATCATCATTAAACCTTGGATTAGAGCGTTGATTAGAAAAATGCCCCATTTCCTTGCACTTGAAGCATTGAAGTGTTGGTGGTGCGTTCTCTTCATTCTTTTCTTTATTCGCATCATTAGAAACCCTTTTTCCATTACATCAACACTCCGCTTCTCGATGACCTTATTTTCCACACTTAAAACTTTTTCTAGTCTCTTTAAGACAATCTCCACCATGCATCATTCCACACCTTGAGCATAATAAAAAATTCATATTTTTTCACCATTATTCTGAAATTTCTCCTTGAACTCCATCTTTCGTTTCATGTCCAAACCATGAGATGGATATGTTACACCAACTTATAGTTCTACCTTGATATCACAAAGCACAATTTCTTCATAGCTAATAAAGTCTCTAATAGCTAATGCCCTTCTAATACTTGGTTTTAAACCACTAAAAAATCGATCAACTTTACTTTTAGGTAGGATGATAAAGCCCGATGCATACCTTTCAAGTCTTGTAAAATTCGCTTCGTATATACCAACAGATTCATCATCCTTCTACTTAAGCTCAAGAAACTCCTTTTCCATCGTTGTTTGAAGAATAAGAGGGATTTACATACTTAAAAACAAGTTCTCTAACTCGTCCCATTCCATTGTTTCTATTTCATCATCGGGCCTTGTATTCTTAATTAGAGTCCAACAGTGGTCTACTTCACATTCTAAATAGTAAACAGCTAGAATTACTTTTTCATGTTATGAACAGAGAAGTATGGAAAATATGTTTTCAATGGTACTGATCCATTGTTCAACAACAAGTGGATCAGAAGTCCTATTGAATGACGGTGGACGTTGCCTCATGAAGGACTCAATTGAATATGGTTCCCTTCTCGGATCATTTGGAAATCCAGAATGATTCATAGCTTGTGTAAGTATAACAATAAGTTTTTGCACTCCAACTCCCATCACATTTGGTTTCTTGGGAGGAAAATCATTGCATTGTCATTTACATTGATCAACACGGTTCTTTCGGGTTCTATCCATCGTCTAAAACCCAAAAAGAACAGCGTGAGAGGAAGAAATCATGCTAGGAAAACAACACAATAATGGGGGAGTACCATCAATATGTAGCATCTTAGGTTTAATTCTGAGATTGTTCCTGTAATTCTAGGATTATAACCTATACTTATACTTTACCTTAGCGGAATCTCTAGACATACCATATAACTATCTCTAGGGATCTCACTAAAGTTTTTTGCATCCTAGTTTCCAAAGGTTAACTAAACCTTTCCTCTGATACCAACTGTAGAGACCCAAGGCTTGACGTACATGGACATTACATTACTTTTGTGGAATACTTATTACATAACAAAAACATACACACAAGTATCATAATAGTTTAGTGTCTTTGGAAACTCGGAAAATAATATTCTAATCGTGGTGAAAGATCTTCAACATCTCTCATAAAGATCATCCCCTTTTTGTTTTCTTACCTAAAACCTTTCATTAAATCCTGGGGAAAAGAAAACATATAAAGGGTGAGCTCAAATGCTCAATAAGAGTAAGTATAGAGAACATAAAACAATCCATAAACATTCTAATGCAACAACTTGAACATAATATCTAAACATCAAAATCATGATCAACGACATAAATCGTGGAAGTACAAAAGCATAGATCATAAAAGAACATTAGACATGATAAACTAGAATTGTATTATAACTTGTAATTGTGGAATACATTAATCACATGTTATTATTTCCATAGTATCAAAGGCATTTCTTCCAAGACCATCTTAGTGGACAAAGTCATATTCTAAATCGAGTTCACTCCTCGTTCCAGTCCTATAACACTGAACCAGATTAACTTGCCATTCCAGCCAAGTCTATATCATGAGATATAAATCATTACCCAATGAATTGGAGGGGGATATAGGTCTCACCCATCTCATAATGAAATCATTTTTACTTGTTCCACAATATAAACATAAATCATTCATCATAACCCAAAGGATAAAAATGGGTTTCATAAACATCATCACATCATAAAAAAATCCATATAAAACAAATGGATATCGTTTCATCATAAGAAAAGTGAAATCATGTAAATCATAAAGACATTATACTTGAATCATACACATATGAAATAATGTCATCTTAGAAGGAATTTTTTTTGATAAAACACTTGAAATGAATTCTTGAGTAAAATATCCTTTCTTCTTCAAAATAATTTTCTTTTCACAAAATTCCGTGCAATTTTAATAGAAAAGTATTTTGTTGAAAATAGTCATAAAATCTTGTAGAGTAAGATTCTTAAAAATGAGGTGTTATGAAACCGTAAAAATCCGTTCACGCAATATAAGTTAAAAATAACATTCTTCTCATACTTTTGTTGGAAATGTCAAAAAGTTCCTCGTATGGTAAACAAAAGAATGATTCCTTCCATATGATGCGGTAAAACTAAAAAAAAGGGTAAGAATGAATTTAAAAATACATGGAAGAAAAGTAAACATTTTATGAAATAATATTGAGAACATATGGACATGGATAATAAACATAACCCCAGTAAATACTTACGAATAAACAATCTCGGATAAGAATGAGATTGGAATAATTATCCCTTACCTTATGTATGATATGCTTTGTATGTATCGAAACCTCCTGTATATTGATTTAAATAATGAAATTGACTTATTAAAGAATCATATTCATTGTTATTATATCATATATGGTTCACTTGGGTATTTATATTACCCGGTCATTTGTCAATTCCATGTTAAAGTAGCGTTTTGGGTATAATAGTATCATTTATCGTACATGTTTGGACTTGTTGCTATTGATATTATTATTACATATATGGTGATTGAATTACTTAAAAAATGTAAAACGTGATATATATATCATATATATTCTGTATATATATATATAATAGATAGATAAATGAAATGAAACACACCGTTCATGGAGACGGTAGGTCGTACGTACGCATGAACGTTGTTTTCCATTCTTTATTGACTGGAATGGAAATAAGTAGATGAAAATTATATATATATATATATATATATATATATATCCAGTAGCTTCATTTTGTCATATATTTCGTTATTATTCATTATATATACTTTATAATCATTCATGAATGGTTAACATGGAGAATTAATCTCATCGCGTCGTGGAGACGGTAGTCCGTACGTACGCACGAGCGATGATATCATTCCCATGATCGTGGAATTGTATTTAAGAGTATGTATAATATTTCAGAATCAATATCACTTTACAATAATCATATATAGTTATTTATTTACACCATTATACCCATTCAAGTATGGTGGTAGTCAAAAACAGATTACACCACAGCGTGGAGACGGTATTCCAAACGTATGCACGCGTGGTGATTTCATTTTCCATTGGATGTATAGAAGGTAAAACAGGGTTGTTTCATATTTATAATAAGATATCAGTATATGATTAATACTGATGTTATTACTTTATAATGATAAAACTAAAGAATAATATGTAGAAGAAGAAAGAAACTTGAAAAAATCGAAACAAGAGATTACCTCTTCTTCGACGCACCTCATTTAAGCTTCTTCTTATGGAAGTAGAGTTGGTCTTTTGAAAAGACCATACCATCCAGAATGTTTCTAGGGAAGTGGAGAAGAGAAATGGTCAGGGGTTGGCCGAACTTCAAGGCTCAAAAGGGTGTGAAGAGAAGAGTGAAGTGGTGCCCTTTTTAAAAGGGAGGAGAGGGGCAACTTTGGGAAAACATAAAATATTATTTTATAATAAATTCATATTCGTTTTATAATAGCTCCAAATTGATTTATTTCGAAGCTAAGGTGGGGATGGGTCGAAATACTCTCATACAATAGAATTTATACAAGTTTAGTTTCTATTTTAACAACATCATTAAGATTTAACTTTAAGTTAAATAATTTTACTTTTACCGCGTTTTCTTTTTTTCTTACACTATATGGTTAATAATCTTACAATAAAAAGCCAAACGAACCCCATATTGTTTATTATTAATATATATATCCTTATCTAAGTCATTTTTCCAAACAATAGAATTTTAGGAATAAAATAACAATTAATAATATAATATGATTTTTAAGAACTATTTTATGTCAATTTTGACACTATTTGGTAATTGATTTTTGTGAAAATAATAACAGAATAATTAGTTCTAAAAAAGTTAATTAAATAAATAATAACATGTCATATTAACCTAGATAATTATTTTAATTCATAAAAAGTCTCAAATTACATTTATTTTGGTATTTATAACACCAATTATGTCAATATTTCATTAATAAGATAATTATTGCATCATCATTGTGTCATAAATAAATTTAATTATTTAAAGTCTAAAAATTATAAAAAGAAGGATTATTTAGGAAATATTTTTATCTTTTTAATTAGTATTTATAGTCTAATTTATCTTATGTATAACCCTATATTAAAAATGTTTTAGTTACTAAACATTGATTTTAACTATTTTAACTCTTCTTTAAATAAAAAAAATATTAAATGACCTAATCTAATCCTAGTGGACCTAAATGGTCATATTTTATTCCTAAGGTTGTTTTTGGTCGAATTAAACTTAACCAATAGAATTAGTACATGTGTTAGGATAATAATAATATCATTTTTACCCTTAATTACCCTATTTACTTATAACTGTGGTAAATAAAAGTAAAAAGTTACTATTCACCAAAAATTATTTTCATCTCATTGAACCACATTTTAGTCCTTGATATTAACCGCATCTCTCGAACTTTTGAAATTCCACTCAAAGAAGCAGTAAAATTATGTTTTATGTGAAATTTCAAATTCTCCTAGGAGGTGGGTAAAAGACGGTGAAAAGTTCAATACAATTTTTATATATCTAAAATTATCATAAAATGACTCCAATGAATTACATTGAACATATATAAGTATTATGTATCAATTTTGACCTAAAATAAATTGAAATAAAATAAATAATTATTTAAATAAGAAGTCGGTTTTTTAAATAGTAACCCAGTGTTTTCACTATTCATCAAAAATTGAATGTTTTCAGAAAAATACAAAAAAATCACGCTAGGATAATGTCAATATTCTGAATCCAAAAATGAAGTCCATTTTTAATGAAAATATTTACATAATTTCAAAAAGTGGGTATTACTATTCATACTGGCTAGTTTTAATAATATTTTAATAGCATATCTTTGTTTAGTGAAACTCGATATTGCGTACGACGCAAGCTATCGAGGAAGGTCGTGATTGCGTGTAATGCAAGAAAAGTCAAGGATGCGTGTAGTGAAATCTCTTTTTGTTGTAGCGTACAACACAATACATCAATAAAATTAAAAAAAAATTTCATAAAATCTCGTGGTGTTACGACATTCATGTTTTTACTAAGGTTCAATGGGTACTCTTGTTTCAAGAGAATACATGATTAAGGAATTCCCATGTTTGGAATGTGATGTACAAAATATATATATCTTATGATATATAGGTGATAAATGATTGTATTCAATTTTGTTAGATGACCTTTCTAGTAATCGTTTTATTTATACAATGACATTGGACAAAAGTATTTTGGATAAACCTAAAGATTGGAATAGATGAAGTTATACATCAGATAGTATTATTTAAGAATAGAACATTTTTTTATGTAATAATAGTATAGTTTTAGAAAAAGGAAAACCTGTAGGATAGGCGACTACTCGTCCCGTCGGACTAGGATGCGGGAATCAAACCCACAACCGAAGTGCGACAGGCCTTTATCGCCTACTACTCGCCTATAGGAAGTCCCTGGTTAGTAGAAATTAGTTTCAATTTATTATGTGGCATGATATATGAAAATATAAGTCCATTATAGTAACCATATACGATTAATCTCACTATAGATGGACTTATGTATATTTAATATCTTTTTCTAACCATTTGTTTGAGACGGATGGAATGACCTATAATTCTATCGCATGATCTGCTAAGACTTCATGTTGAAATAGTGGGTTCCCTAGACCCAACTATAATATTCTTTTGATTACCATATCGTGTATAGAGTTAACTATGAATTATTTCATCTTACCATTATAGTGTAGAATTTTCTGCATCCACTATTGAAATGGTAATGTCCAAATATTAATTATTGTATCGAAAGTTTATAGCAGTTCCCATACTATAATGAGAACCTCTAGATACTATGAAATTAATCATAAATATATGTTCTATGGTCTAGATACATATTAATAATTGGACATAGTAGATGTCTGACCATCAGGGGCTGGGGGCTCATAAGCATTGAGACTTCTTCTCATGAAGTTCGCACTTGGTGATCTCTAGTAGTGAGATCATGAGGACTGACCCGCCAATATGAACTCCACATGTTTTGGGTGTCATTGGATTTTCTCATTTAAGATCATTTGTAATTGTATCCTGACTTGAGATCATTACCAATGTGTGTCATTTGATTGCGTACTTTGATGCAAGATGAAAACCGTTGCGATGAAGTCGTGGCGAGGTAGTTTGTGTCGGGTGCTTCATTGGTGGCATGACATTGGTTGAATGGTCAAGAGAGGATTTGTCGTTTCTGGGTTATGGAAGTAATATATCTCAGGCCATGTTGATATGGATGGAAGTACCTTTATAAGACCATGGCCACGTCAGTCAAGGGTATATCCATCCAGTCAAATCAACAAACTATAAAGCAAGAAAAGGGCGATGGCACGAGAGTTCATCCTGATTTATGAGATATTATAGACAAAGAGATTATATTACACAGTGCATGTTCGTAGGTTGGTTGTCACTGCTGTGAAAAAACTTATTTCATCAGGGGCCATGATGGGTTGTAGGATCCCACTCGTGGTCTATGAATACTATTCACGACTATCGAAATAAGGGCCTAGAGGGACACGCATAATAACATATTCAAGAATCTGCCCTATTCAGTTGAATAGGAGAATTCGATATAGTGGGCCCCGCCACAAGGGTCTTGGAATTGTCCAAAGTTAAATGATCACCAATGTAATAAATAAATTCATATTATTCGAGTTTAGAATAATGAATATTGAATATATTTACGAGTTTTAGTAAATACATGAAAAAATATTAATTGAAGACTAGTAAATTATTCAGGGTTTAATTAATATTTATGGGAGCGACGAGTCGGGTTAATAAATTAATTATTATCGTGAAATATATTTTAATATATTACAAGTAAATGATAATAATATTTATAGCTCAATTTAGTAGTCATAGAATATCATTAATAGTGCGTTAAGTATTCGGGGCCAGTGAGGCGATACCGGGTATTTTAATTGTTCACTATAAATAGATAAGGCGAGGAATTTTCCATACACTATTCATGGAGCTTATTTATCCTCTTCTCTCTCCCACACTCTAGAGAGAGATGCTCTGGATCCAAGGATCTCGGATGGAGCTCTCTCTCGAGCAGTTCTAGAAAAGAGATGCGGGGATAGTTGGAACATCGAAGGCATCGTCGGTTTTCCGATCTAGCACCCGGACTACAACGAACGACACTCCCACAAATTCCTTGAAGCGCGTGTGGACGATCTAGAGGAATTCGGCTTCCAATTATTCGAGAAGCGATCATCAATGACGAGCAGACGTCGTGAGCAGCTTCAGATCTAAACTAGGTATCTTACAGTTTATTTTTGTGCTTAAAACACTTCACGTGTGGTCCTCGGATTTGACTCGGCTTCTCTTCACCGACATCGGCATGTTCACACCGAACGTCAGTGGAAAAAATTTAAAAACCCAACTGTTTGGGGGTTCCACTGTATGCCTGGTTCCAACAAGTGGTATCAGAGGGACGTGTGTCAATTTTAAGTCAAATTAAAAAAATTAAATTTGCATTAAAATGTTAAGAGGGTGTCAAAACAGTCCCAACGCCGCAGACGGAATCCGAATCGGATATCAGATGGTCAGTCTGCAGCCATCCGAAGTTTTGAATTCGGATTCGAGAATGATTTCCAGTTCAAAATAATCACTATATAATCAATTTCTTTTTGATATTTATTTATTAAAAAATAATTAAATTCTTATAATAATAATAAAATTATTTCGTTTTATTATATTAATAATAAAATTATTTGGTTTTATTACAATAATAATATTGATATTGTTATAATAATAATAATAATATTTTATTATTATTATTTTTCCAAAGATTAATATAGACTTTGGAAAAAATATTAAAATGGGATAGAAGACTTCAATATCTGTCATTAAGTTTAAAAAAATGGGGGATGAAGACCTTAAATTTTCATTAAGAAGTGAGGTTGAAAATTGCTTATAGGAGACTAATATACAAAGCATATGATAGTTATATCATTATGATTTCATCAACGTCCAGTGTTAGTTGCAGTTGTTACACCAGAACATAGATGATATAACATAAAGTCTCATCTCTGAGATGTTTGCAATGAGAAAGTGAACAAATTATATGAATAAGGAAATGTTTACACTGACATGTGTAAATTTAAAGATTTATCGTGATATTTAAATATCATTTTCACCACATTACTCAAGTCTCGATTTAAGTTACAAAATGAACAAGTTTTGAGTAAATTCTTCATTACATATCTAGGTAAGGTTCTCCAAGTGAATAAGAATGAAGGAAAATAAAGATTTAATTCTTATGGAGGATAAATTGAAAGACAATGTGAAAAGGTCAAAGGCATTTAATGAAATTGACACATTGACGACATCCTTCAATTAATGAGGTATTAATAATGGTTATATGCACTACATATTATACAATAATGCTACAGAAGTTTAAATGAAATAAACTGATTTAATGAAGCAAGTTTCCATTTCGACATCATGCATATTAATCAATGTGATGATTCCTTTTTACTACTTGGATATTAAATACAATATTCTGGTAACATATGTGTATTCCAATATGATAAACAAGTTAGTATAGAAACAATACTAGAAGTCAGGTGTATTATCCAAATAGGCTGTGAAAGGGTGATACCTAGGCCTGTGGTGAGAAGTACACAACTTCTTTAATTTCCAAGTGAAAGATTCATGTTGATTTATTGTTGAGTATAACCAGAAACATTAATTTCCTGTGTCCTTGAATGCAGGGAGACATTCTTTCAGTTTCTGGAATGAATGTTGTTTTTGATAAACTCAATCACTAGTTCAGTAATACATGAATCATAGGCAATTAGTGATGAATACAAATGTAATACTTACACCTAGTTGTGACAGGATAATTCTTTGTCAAGTAATAATAAAATGTACATCATGAATATACCAAGTATGGTATTTAGTCTCAGCACAACTAAATACATATTGTAATATCGATGTCTTTAGTTTGGACAAAGGATCCTTTAGAAATAAAGGTACGTCACAAAGCTTTTGGAAATAGTTCAACATGAAAGTGTGAACCATTCCAAGTATAAGCTAGAGGTATATATACTTCATAAGATTATTTTAAGTAATTAAGGAATATCAAAGTGAAGTATTTTCATGGTCAGGATATATGAGTTGCTTCGGGTGGGGATACCGAAGAAGTATCTCGACCACGCATTCATCAATCATGATAGTGTAGCGTGGATCAATTCCTAACTGCACATTACCTTATCGACATCACGAGATTGATGTTAATGGGGAGGGTTATGATGAAGTCTTACATATCAACATTGATTAACAAAATGTAGCGTGGAGTAATTCCTAAACGAAAATTTTATACATCAAAGTATTGATGTAAGTAATATCAATGTTGGAACTACCAGAAACTTCTATCATAATACCTGAAATGATTTGAAAATAATAGCGATATCCCACAACCATATTCCAACTATAATGAGAAATGGATATCATACAAGTCATAGCATTATGTAAACCCATTATGTCATAAGACCATGTGTTTGGATGCAAAGAGTTTGTTAAGACATAAACAAACTAGCATCAAGAAAAACACATTGTGAATTTAGTGTAATAATCCTAACAGTTGTTTAGGATGTTACATAAATCCCTAAGATAGAAGAGTAGGTATTCATGAAATAGACTACTCTTCTATATAAGGGTGCACATCTCTATTAGAGATAGTGGGGGCTATATTGAATTTTGTTTAGTCAATGCTCAAAATGCACAAGTAGTTGGAATAGGATCTATTTCCACAAGAGAATGTAGACCAAAGTATGTTACGAAGATACATACTACGTAGGGAGGATAAAACCATAGTTATGATTTTTATATTCACCCTGTATGGTGATCTATTATTCAATGTGAATAATAATTCCTACAATTAAGAAGTATATGGCAATTAGCTAAAACTAATAAGACCAACTAAAATGAAATTAATGGAATCCATGTTTCAATGTGAAAAGGGGCTATTATTTTGAATACTACGGTGGGTGTTCATGTGAGTTGATTCATGTATGGTACGAGCTTAGTACCAATAAGCCTCGA
The DNA here is from genome assembly GCA_963277665.1 of Viscum album. Lineage (NCBI taxonomy): Eukaryota > Viridiplantae > Streptophyta > Magnoliopsida > Santalales > Viscaceae > Viscum > Viscum album. The sequence continues at coordinate 1,296,490,967 of OY728142.1, read as the reverse complement.
TTAGTTTCACCATGTTGTCAAGCCTAAATCCGTTATAATTTTACTTATCATAACTAATATCTATGATCAATTTATTTAGGATTGGATTCCATGACCACCAATTATGGATGGTGTCTATATGAAGCAACCAGAAAGGGATGGTCACATCACATAATGCTAATAAAGGTTGCAAGTTACTGAAATCCGGTTTAGGATTAAACTAAGAAACATGAACATAGAAAATACTTTTGAAAAAATGATTTCCATGTTTCTATGCATGGTTAGTGGGAGAATCAATGTTTTCTAAAGAAATATGTTCGGAAACATATTGAAAACAGACATTGGTCTTACAAGAAGTTAAGACGAAAATAAAATTTAATCTCTAATTATTGACTTAAAGTAGCAACCGAAGTTCTTGGGAATAGGATCTACCAAGGAAGATCTATAGGGTGATTAGTCCTATTTAATCATACATATGGTGACATTGTATTGAAAAATACATGTTGGAACAATTCAAGAGATGAATTTTTGCCTATGTCACAGGGCATAATCTCTCAATGTTGACATGTCTGTGACATGGGAAGAGATAAATGCAGTGAGTTGAAATCCATAAGTCAGAGTGATGGATCGATCACTTATTCCATGATATATACAAGAACTGATATTGCCAATGTATATTTTACAATAGGGAAATATCAGTCATATCTAGGAGCACTGCAAGGGATGTAGTCAGAACAATTTAATTTTTCTTCGGAAAGTACAAAAGATATGTACCTAGTAAGTGGAGAAGAAAGGATACTAGTTTCTGGGGATAAAAACGAGTCTTCTATAGATCAATGTGATCCGGTATTGTTGTTAGGATAAAGGTGATGAGCGAGTCAAGCTCATAATAAGCCTGTGGTGGCCATATCTACAAGTCTGATTACATTGCAGCTTCTAAGATATCTAAGAAGCAGTTAGATGCAATGATTTGTTCCAGTTAATGGAATCGCACCTTGTGAGAAAAGTATTACCATAATGTCGATTATAATATTCTTAATAGACAATATTTGAAGTTATGATAGTGGAGAAAAAGGTATATACTCGGGATACCATCTCTAGAGAAGTTTTTAATCAAAGAGATGAGGTCACTATAGGAGAATAGCCACGCGGCGGAACCATGGTGGACCTAGTATCAAAGTTCTTTACTCAGTAGAAACATGATGCTTATCATGTGAGTAGCTAACAAGTTTGGTTAGCATGTTGGCTCTAGTGCAAGTGGGAGTGTTGAAATAGTGGGTTCCATAGACCCAACTATTATTTGATTTTGATTACCATATCATGTATAGAGGTAACTATGCATGATTTCATCTTACCATTATAGTGTAGACTTTTCTACATCCACTATTGAAATGGTAATGTCCAATGATTAATTTTCATATCAAAAGGTTATAGAAGTTCCCATACTATAATGAGAACCTCTTGATACTATGACATTAATCTTAAATATATATTCTATGGTCTAGATACATCTTACTAATTGGACATAGTAGATGTCTGACCATCAGGTGCTAGGGGCTCATAAGCATTGAGACTTCTTATCATGAAGTTCACACTTGGTGATCTCTAGTAGTGAGATCATGAGGACTGACCCACCAATAGGAACTCCACATGTTTTGGGTGTCATTGGATGTTCCTATCTATGATCATGTGAAATGGTCTCCTGACATGATATCATTACCAATGTGTGTCATTTGATTGTGTACTTTGATCCAAGACGAAAACCATGGCGATGAAGTCGTGGTGAGGTAGTTTGTGTCGGGTGTGTCGTTGGTGGCAAGTCATTGGTTGAATGGTCAATAGATGATTTGTCGCTTCTGGGTTATGGAAGTAATATATCTCAGGCTATGTTGATATGGATGGCAGTAGCTTTATAATACCATGGCCATGGAAGTCAAGGGTAAATCCTTCCAGTCAAATCAACAAACTATATAGCAAGAAAAGGGCGATGACATGAGAGTGCGTCCTGATTTATGAGATATTATAGGAAAAGAGATTATATTACACAGTGCATGTTCGTAGGTTGGTTGTCGCTGCTGTGACAATCCTTATTTCGTCAGGGGCCATGATGGGTTGCTAGATGCCGCTCGTGGTCTATAAATACTATCAACAGCTGTCAAAATAAGGTCCTAGATGGTCACACACAATAACGTATTCAAGAATCTTCCCTATTCTGTTGTATAGGAGAATTGGACATAGTGGGCCCCGCCACAAGGGTCCGGGAATTTTCCAAAGTTAAACGATCACCAATGCAATAAATACATTCATATTATTCAAGTTTAGAATAATGAATATTGAATGTATTTATGAGTTTTAGTTAATACATGAAAAAATATTAATTGATGAATATTAAATTATTCAAGGATCAATTTATATTTCTGGGAGCGACGAGTCAGGTTAATAACTTAATTATTATCATCTAATGTATTTTAATATTTTACAAGTAAATCATAATAATATTTATGGCTCAGTTTAGTAGTCATAAAATGTCGTTAATAGTGCATTAAGTATTCAGGGCTGGTGAGGCGATACTGGGTATTTTAATTGAGCACTATAAATAGAAGAGGAGAGGCATTTTCCAAACACTAGTCATGGAGCTTATCTCTCCTATTCTCTCTCCCACACTCTAGAGAGAGATATTATGGATCCAAGGAGCTCGGATGGAGCTCTCTCTCAGGCAGCGCTAGTGAATCGATGCAGTGATCGTTGGAATGTCGAAGGCATCATCAGTATTCCACGCTAGCACCCAGACTACAATGAAAGGCGCTCCCGAGGATTCCTTGAAACATGTGTGGATGATCTAGAGGAATTCGGCTTCAGATTCTTCGAGCAGCGATTTCCAACGACGAGCAGACCTCCTACGTGTATTCAGATCTAAACGAGGTATTTTATGCTATATGTTTCTTCTTAAAACACATAACACATGGTCATCGGCTTTGACTGGGTTGCACTTCACCGACGACGGCAAGTTCACGCCGAACGTCGGTTGAAAAATTTTAAAAACCCACCTATTTGGGGCTTCCGCTAAACACCCGATTCCAACACTTAACGAATGAAAAATTCAACTTCATTTCTTTAAGAGATGAAGTGGAAATTGTTCAAGGAATGAACAACGATGATATTTTACAAAAATCAATTAATTATTTCTTTTAATTCAACAATTTTTCAACATTAGGGTAGTGATCTTGAGAACTAAAAACGTTGTATTTGTACCCTCATACCCGATGAGTTATATGGTACCTTAAATCATCACTAATTTTTGGCATTGTGATTGATGGATTTTTTATATCCATCTTCTTTACCACTGTACAATTGAACATGATGGTTAGATTTCTCTTTGATGTCCATATTTTCACCAATGTTGTCCAATGTGGAAGCCCAATAGCTAAGTTACTTTGGGTGACCGTTATTATTCTATCTTTGCATTTTAAAATGATGTTTTTGTATTCCTTTTTAAGATATGGGTTTCTATGAATGAAAAATTCAAGTAGTAAACCATTTATAACACCGAAGAATTTCGAGGGCAAAATTCATTTTAAGAGGGGTAGAATGTAACACCCCCAGATTTTATGAGAAATATTATTTTTAATTACTTTGATGTCTTGTGTTGTCTGCTACAACAAGATCAACTTGTGATATATGCAACACCGTATTAGCTTACATAATACACAAAGGCTATTATGGGCTTGTGTTGCATGCCAGTGCAACCTTCCTCTATAGCATGTGTTGTATGCAACACCGAGTTTCACTAAATAAGATATTATTATAATATTATTATAAACTAGCCGTTATGAATAGTAATACCCAATTTTTTAAATTTTTAAAATTTTATCTTTAAAAATGGACTTCATTTTTGGATTCTCAATGTTGAAATTATCCAAGGGTGAATTTTTGGTATTTTTCTGAAATCTTTCAATTTTTGATGAATAATGAAAACATTATGCTACTATTTAAAAACCGACTTTCTATTTAAATAATAATTTACTACGTTTAAATTTTTTTAGGTCAAAATAAATACATAATACCTATATAAGTTCAATGTAAATCATTTTAGTCATTTTATAATAATATAGATATATAAAAATTTTATTGACCTTTTTACCGTCGTTTAACCACCTACTAAGAGAATTTTCAAATTTACATAAAAATTAATTTTACCGCTTATCTGATTGGAATATCAAAAATTCGAGAGACTAGGTTAATATCAAGGTGTAAAATTTTGTTCAATAAGATAAAAATATTTTTTGGTGAATAGTAACTTTTTTAATTTTATTTACCACGGTTAAAAGTAAATAGGGTAATTAAGGGTAAAAATGATATTATTATTACCCTAAAACATGTCCTAATTCTATTGTATAAGTGTAATTCGACCAAAAACAAGCATAAGAATAAAATATTACCCTTTAGGTCAACATGGATTAGATTAGGTACCTTATTAGTTTTTTTATTTAAATATGAGTTAAAAGAGTTAAATTCAAAGTTTAAAAACTCAAACATTTTTTATATAGGGTTATACATATGATAAATTAAACTATAAATATTAATTAAAAATATATAAAGACTTCCTATATAATTATATTTTATTTATAAATTTTAGACATTAAATAATTTAATTTATTTATGACACAATGATGATGCAGTAATTACCTTATTAGTAAAATATTAACATAATTGATATTAAAAATACCCAAATAAATGTAATTTGAGACTTTTTATGAATTAAACTAATTTTATAGGTTAAGAAGATATGATAGTATTTATTTAATTAACATTTTTAGAAATAATCATGATTTTATGAATTTCACAAAAATAAATTACAAAATAGTGTCCAAATTGACATAAAATTGTTTTTAATACAAATATTATATTATTAATTGTTATTATATTTATAACAAACTATGGTTTGGCCAAATGACATAGATAAGGTTATATATATTAATAATGAACCACTTGGGGTTCTTTTGTCTTGTTATGGTATGTTTATTAACCATATATTGTAAGAAAACAAGAAGACACGGTAAAAGTTAAATTATTTATCTTAGAGTTAAAGCTAAATGATAAGGTTAAAATAGTAACATAAATTTGTCTAAAACCTATTGGTTGAGAGGATTTCGACCCATACCCACTTTATCTTCTAAATAAATCAATTTAAATCTATTATAAACGGAATATGACTTTATAATAAAATAATATTTTAATTTTTTTCCTAAAGTGCCCCTTTCCTCCCTTATAAAAGGGCATCTCCTCCCTATTCTCTTTACACAATTTTGAGCCTTCAATCACTTCCAACCCCTGCCCATTTCCCTTCTAAAAATACCTAGAAACATTATAGAAGTTCTTTTCTCCTCAAAAGACCAACTCTACAGCCATAAGAGGAAGCTTAAAATAAGTGCGTCGAAGAAGAGGTAATCTCTTCTACCGATTCTTTCAAGTTTTTTTCATATGAAAATTCTTATATTTAAGTTTCTTCATAATAAAGTAATATCATAAGTATCAATAATATACTGATATGGTATTATAAATATGACACAACCCCATTTCACCTTCTATCCATCCAACGGAAAACATAATCACCGTGTGTGTGTATGTACAGAATATCGTCTCCACGTCGTGGAGTAATCTGTTTTTCCACCACCACCTTACTTGGATGGGTATAATGTTGTAAAGAATAACTATATGTGGTTATTATAAAATAATACTAATTCGGAGATATTTTATCATCCACTCGAATTCCATTCAATAATAATGGGAACGATATCATCACTAATGTGTACGTACAGATTACCGTTTCCACGACGCGATGAGATTCATTCTATGCGTTAACCATTGAAGAATTATTATAAAGTATATATAATGAATAATAATAAAATATATTACATAATTAAGCTACTAATATATATATATATATATATATATTTATTTCATCTACTAACTCACATTCAAGTCAATAAGGAAAGGAAAACAGTGTTCATGCGTACGTACGGCCTACCGTCTCCATGAACGGTGTATTTCATTTCATTCATCAATATATTATATATATATAATTAATATATATGATATATAAATCATGATTTACATTCTCGAATTAAGTAAATTTTGATATAAGTAATAATAATATCAAGAACAACAAGTCCAAACATGGATGATAAATAAAACGATTTTACCAAAAACTGTACTTTAACATTGAATTTACAAAAGAATGGGTAATATACATTCATAAGTGAACCATATATGATATCATAACAATGAATATGATTCTGTAATAAGTAAACGACATTATTTAAATCATTATACATGAGGTTCAGATACGTACGAAGCATATCAGACCTAAGGTAAGGGATAATTTTGAAAATCTCATTTTTATCTGAGATTGCTTATACACAAGTATATACTAGGATTATATTTGTCATCCATGTCTATAAAAATGTTTTAAAAAATTGTTTATAATTTTTCCATTTATGTTTAATGTCATTTTTACCCCTATTTTACTTTTACATTGTGTTATGGAAGGAATCTTTCATTTGTTTACCATATGAGGATCTTTTTGACTTTTATGGAAAAAGTAAAACAATAATGTTTTTTTAACTTATACGGCATGAAAAGATGTTTACGGTTTCATAAAAGATAATTTTCATGAAAATTCCTCTACAATATTTCTGGACTATTTTCAAAAATCCTTTTCTTTTAATGTTGAATGGAATTTTGTGAAAAGAAAATGAATTTGAAGAAGAAAGGGTATTTTCTTCAAGAATTCATTTCAAGTGTTTTATCAAAACCATTTTCCATCCCAGATGACATTATTTCAAATGTGTATGTTTCAAGTATAATTTATCTATGGTTTCCATGGTTGAACTTTTCTTATAATGAAATGATATCCATTTTTTTATATGGATAATGTTATTATTGGATGATGTTTATGAAACCCATTTTATTCGTTGGGTTATGATGAATTATTTATGTTTATGTTGTGGAACACTTAAGAATGATTTCAATATGAGATGGGTGGGACCTATATCTCCCTCCAATGCATTGGGTAATGATTTATATCTCATGAGATAGACATGGATGGAACAATATATTAATCTGGTTCAGTAATACAGGACTGGAATGAGGAGCGAACTCAATTCAGAAAGGGACTATGTCCACTAAGATGGTCTTGGCAGCAATTCCTTGGATACTATGGAAATCATATCATGTTATTAATGGTTTCCAAAATTACATGTTTTATTCCCATGATATTTTATCATGATTCATGTTCCTTTATGATATATGCCTTACGTACTTCCAATATTTATGTCATTGTTCAAGATTTAGATTTTTAGATTCCATGTTCATGTTTTTGCATTCAAATTGTAATGGCCTGGACCCTCCTGGCCCATTACTTTTCCAAAGTGAGGCTCCACCAAAACGGTGGCACCGTGAGGGTGACACCGTGACGGTGGCACCGTGTCCCCTCACCGAGCCTTTTGTTCTTTTTCCAGTACCTGACTTTTCTGCTCCCATAACGTATGTTTTGATGTAAATTAATTCTTTTACTCCTTTTAAAACCATTTAAACCCCATTATTAATTCCTAAAAATCCCAAGATACCTCCTTCTGTAACTTCCCAACCGCGTGGTCAACCCACAACCCCCGCTCCTTACGCGGTTTGGCATTCTCATCTCAACCGTACGAAGATCTTATAAACTAAAGGGTTACTCGTGGTTTCTTCTTTCCTCGATCACGGATTTTCACGAACAGCTTCCGGTGCATCGGGCGAGCCACATCATTATGCATAGAGTTCCGCGCCCGGCCTAAGCATTGATAGACGAAGCGATTTTCATTCAGGAGATCAGCATCGCTATCCGTGAACTTCCTCCCTCGGCCTCAGCGTAGAACGTTGATCCAATAGGTAGGGAATTTATCCTTCTTCTCTATCTTTTATGTATCATGCGTGGTGGGAGTTCTTGTGTTTCTATTGAATTGGATAAACCATACCTAAATAATGATAATAAACTATTTCTATAAAGAATAAAGGGGGGTATGTGATCGTTGATGTTGTTTAAATTATGACCGCCTTTCTGAATTGTGCCGGCTTGCGCCTTCTAAAACTTGAGGCCGTTGGTGGTCGTTTTCTATGCACTAATGAACCCCTCGTGGTGTTTTAGATGGATTGTTCCTAATTTTAAACTCCTGCTGTGAAAAGTAAATTGGTTAATCACGTATACCTGACTGAATAAATTGAAAGCACTAGGATCAATCCCTTCTGTACTATCCCTGGTCAAAACACGGAATTGAAATCATGGAGTGTGTTAAATCTTATAAATCTGAAAAATACAGGCACACCCTGCTTAGTGTCGGTGACAGTGGTTTGGTTGTTTTCTTTCACGAGCCGATTGGTGGAAATTCGGGATGGGATGGGATCCCCTGTTTGTAGGGATTCAGTAGTTGTGAGTTTTAAGACCGGGTGGGTACTTGTTTATTTCACGAATTGGGGTGGGATCCTCTGTTGATGAGAAACCATATCGGGGGACACGGGGTAGTGTCTCGAGGGTCTTTCTGTGGTTCCACTACTTCGAGGGATCTCACTTATTCGTTGTTTTTGTAACATTATGAGAGAACCGAGTGTGAATGTTTAAATTGATGTTTGTCTGGATTCTTTTCCTTGGTTATGTTTATGGTGTTAGTTTCCCATTAGTGCATGGACTTATTTGAACATTATCACTGAACATGAAACAAGAATGGGACATATGGGTATTTTTGGCGTGAGTCGTGACTCGGACATGAGTTCTGTTGTAATTTCTAGGCTGTCTGAAGAAAAACCTAACTTTGTTGAGTGTATGATACCAATATATATACTTTTATCTTTGTGTTTCTTATTCGTGCCCCACCCAAGTTGAGCACTTAGTGCTGAACACCCCCATTCATGGGGGAGGGTGTTTTTTTCAACACTATTCTTAGTTGCTGGTTATTAGATCCTTTTCTTCTCCCTTTCCCATATAGCCAAAGTATATGCGGGAGGCTGTGATGGAATGAGGTCTATTATAATCCCAAGAACCTTCGGGCGGGGTAGTGTGATGGTTGGCCAGGTGTGTGCGGCAGGTGTGTTCCCAAGTGTCTTTGGGATGAGGCCCAGGTGTCTTCAGGCATGGCAGTGGATCTTCTAGCCCTGGTTTCTTTGGGCGTGGTGGTAGTTGTTCTGGAATAGGTGTTTGCAGGCATGGTTATGTGTGACAGTTGTGACCCAGGTGTTTGCGGGCAGGATTCGGCAGTGGGACTGCGTACGGTTGTGGCCCAGGTGTGTGCGGGCGGGTGAGGCAGTGGGAATGCGGTGACAGAATTGCGGGATTGGTTCGATGCCTAGGATGTCTCAATATCCAGTGGGAAAGTGGTGTGGGGTAGCCAAACATCTATGTGCTCTTATTATATATATTACTTGACTTGCGTTATTTGGGGAGTGTTCCTTGGTGAGGCTTGGGTGGATAGTTTACCATGATAGGTATTTGGTTTACTCCTTTTCTCACGGGACTTTAGTACGTTCCCCCACTTGTGCAGGAGAGTATTTTGTTATTCCCTACTGAGTGTACTTGTATGCTCACCCTATGTATATAAAACTGCTTTTAGGTTTCCAGGAGGACATCGGGGATCGCACGGGACCATACTAGCTCGGACCTTTGGGGCAGTTGCAGTTGCTGTTTTTCTTTTTTATGGTACTTATCTTGGAAGTCACCTTTTGTGCATTGTGGCTTTTACTTTTGGAACATGCATGAGGGAATGGTTTATTTTTGTCTTTACTTTTCTTCCAGCTTTGGAGTTGTTGGGTTTCATCATCTCATCTCCCGATCATTTAAAACAAAAAGGGGTAATGCCTTCCATTTGTGTGTAATTTCTATACCCTTGGTGCTAGTCGCCACTCCGGGAACGATTGAAGGCGGGTCCCAGGGGTCATTATCTCTCCTTAAACTTAAAGAAGGAAGGGCCTGACAGTCTGCTGTCACTTCCCTCCTTTTGGTGAAGGCGGGTTGTGACAGAATGGTATAAGAGGAGATGGTTGAGAGATAGGATGGAGTTTGGAGTTAGGCATAGTGAGGATTGCATGGGATAGTAAGTCAAAAGTGTTGGTGACCATGGTTCGTTAATTAGGCCATGGAAGACCAGCTAGGACATAGGATTTTAGGGCCCCTCGTGATCTGATGCAAGGACTCTGGACCTACCGAACAACCAAGTGAGGCCACGCTAATTGCAGGGTAGGGACCCTAGGAAAGGTACATGCATCATAATGAATTGTGTTCTCATGTTTTGGGGATGTCTTGTGAATTAAGAATAAGTTAAAATTTTATGATGTTTTAAGAACGATATTCTACAATACTTAGTCTTAGGCATTCTTTGTTTACCTTGCATCTATGGCACCTGGAAGGCGACCACGTGTGATACAGGCGATCGAGGCCCCGAAGACTACTTTGACTGATCGGTAGAGAGTTGATCGAGAGGAATAGGACGACTAGTGGCAGAAGACTCTTCAGGCCTTCCAGCGACAGACCCTTGAGAAGTACGAGGGAAGCACCTCGGACATGAAGACGGAAGGTTGGCTAGACGATCTAGTGATAGCCTTCGGCCGGATTCGGGCCCCGAACGAGTACTGAGTCCCTCTGGCCATCATCCAGATGCGGGAAGTGGCGTGTCAGTGGTGGACACATTATCTAGGGGAGAGGAGAGAGGCTGAGGTGGTATGGGCTGATTTCGAGAGGGAGTTCTGGGTGGAATTCCTCTCCTCGACGATGAAGGTATAAAAGAGACAGGAGCTAATCTCCTTACAATAGGGGAGTATGTCCGTGAGGGAGCTAGGGATCAAGTTCAAGGACCTCCTACGTTTTTCTCCAGACCTCTTTCCCGACGAGGAGTCTCGGGCAAGTCATTTGGGGGAGGAGCTCTGACCCTCCCTCCAGTATGTTTTTACCCCCTTTACCCTGCTGACGTACTTGGAGGTCCAGAAGAAGGCGGAAGTGGTGGAGAGGATACATGCACTAGGAGGTGTGTCATGAGATGGGATCCAGCTGGGACCATTGAAGGGGAAGGCCATCAGCACCAGGCCTCCAGCATCAGGACCCTCCAGGTTCCGACCAGCAGGGAGTAGACCGCAGCAGTTTCAGTTTCGATCCCCCAGTCCTTGCCCTTTTCCTTCGGGCTCGGGACCGCGGTACTTCGTCTGTGGGAGCCCTAGACATCTTCGGAGTCAGTGCCCGGACCGAGTGCAGTACGGCGGTGGAAGATAGCCCCAGAACCCGCCCCAGCAGTAACTTCTATCCAGACCCTTCCAGCAACAGCAGTAGGGATAGCGAGCTCCCGCTCCCCCGAGGACCGATGTGGGAGGAGGGGGCTGACCTCAGGGCACTCCTCAGGGACCTCGACCAGGGCATTGTCGGGGAGGTGGCCGATAGCCGAGGGGTAGAGGAGACGGGCATGGACAACTACACACCGTGGAGGCAGCAGTTCCAGTGGGGCCGATAGTTTTTCGAGGTACGATCAGTTTGTTTAGCACTCTTGTTTATGACTTGTTCGATACCGGAGCTTCGCACTCCTTTGTTACACCATGTCTAGCCTGTGCCTTGGGTCTAGATTCCGAGAGACTTCCAGTTCCCCTGGTGTTGAGCACACCAGCCGGAGGTCAGACCGACTTGTTGTATGTTTGTCGAGGATGTAGACTGATGATAGGGCCACATCAGTCGGTTGGGGATATTCTCCTCCTACATATACAACCATACGATGTCATCCTAGGCATCGAATAGCTATTATCTGTGTGTGCCATCATCAACTATTTCCGAGGAAGGTTTTTGTTCTCAGACGTGGGTGGCCGGTGTGTTACCTTCACCGGCGAGCGGGGCGGTCAGAAGGGCAACAGGCGAGCGAAACACCTCCTCTCCTTGATAGCCGAGCTGTCAATAGAGTCATTATATTCTGAGATGGTTGAGGTTCCATAGATTATCCGTGAGTTTATGGACATATTTCCTGAGGATGTGACGACTCTACCCTCTCTACATGATATCGAGTTCGGGATAAACCTATTGCCTGATGCTCGTCTGATCTCGATGGCTCCTTAATGGATGGCACCTTCAGAGCTATGAGACTTGATGATCCAGATTGATGATCTGATGAAGAGGGGTTATGTTCGGCCAAGTGCATCACTGTGGGGTTCTCCAGTCTTGTTAAAAAAAGGTAGATGGTTGTCTCAGGTTGTGCATAGACTACAGGAGGCTGAATCAGAAGACGATCAAGAATCGCTACCCACTTCTGAGGAAAGACGATCTTTTCGACCAGCTGAAAGGAGTGGGATTGTTCTCGAACATTGACCTGCGGTCTGGGTACCACCAGCTGAGAGTGAAAGAGAGCGACATCCCGAAGATGGTGTTCAGGTGAAGATATGGATACTTCGAGTTCGTAGTCATGCCCTTCGGTGTTACGAACGCCCTAGCAGTGTTCATGGGGCTTATGAACTCCATCTTCCAAGAGTACCTAGATCGGTTCGTAGTTGTGTTCATCGACGACATCCTGGTCTACTCAAGATTAGAGGAAGACCATACAGAGCACCTGAGGATAGTTCTGGAGGTCCTCCGACATCATCATCTCTATGGGAAGTTGTCAAAATGCATGTTCGGGACACAAGAAGTGCACTTCCTTGGACACGTGGTGTCTGAGCAGGGGGTAGCGGTGGACCCGTCAAAGGTCGAGGCAGTTGTTTCTTGGGCAGAACTCAAGAATGTGTCAAAAGTCTGTAGTTTCCTCGGGCTGGAGGGTCACTATCGGAGGTTCATACCCAAATTCTCCCGAGTCGCAGCCCCTTTGACAACATTAACCAATAAAGAACAGGTTTTCATGTGGAGTGAGCAGTGCGAGTCAGCCTTCATCTATCTGAAGGAGAAGTTGGCTAGTGCCCCAGTGCTGAGATTTCCAGAAGAAGGGTCGGCGTATGAGGTGTTCTGGGATGCTTCAGGACAGCGCCTGGGATGTGTGTTGATGCAGCAACAAGGGGTGATCTCTTATGTGTCCAGGAAACTACGCCCTCATGAGAGTAATTATGCCACCCACGACCTGGAGCTTGCAGTATTCGGTTTTTCGCTAATGTTATGGCGGCACTACCTCATCGGAGAACGCTTTGTGGTCTTCACAGATAACAAAATCTAGAGGTATATCTTCTACCATCAGGGCCTCAACTTGCGACAGCGGAAATGGGTGGAGTTCCTCCAGGATTACAACTTCGAAATCTATTATACTAAGGGAATGAGCAATGTAGTGGCCGATGCCTTGAGCAGGAGGATGTAGAAGGATGCGGTCCGAGAGTCGGTGGATGCCTGGAAGGTGATGGAGGAGTTAGATGCTTTACACCTGGATACGAGGATGGATAACAGTAGAGGTCGCCTATATCAGATGACAGTGCAGTCATCTCTGTTTTAGCAAGTGGAGGAGTCTCAGTGGGGAGACCCTGAGTGTGAATTGATGTGTGACCGAGTTGACCAGGGAAATGCTCTAGAAGGATAGACAGAGGATGGTCAGAACAGGATGCCTTCCATGGAAGGTTGTTTGTTCCGTAGGCGGGGCACGTAAAGGTTCTTAGTGACTTCGACAACTCACCCCTGGCAGAACACCCATGAGTTTCCAAGATGTACTAGGGACTGAAGAGGCAGTTTTGGTGGCCCAAAGTTAAGCGAGCGGTGGGATAGTTTTTGGCCAAGTGCTTAGTGTGTCAGCAAGTGAAGGTTGAACACTGAGTTCCAGGTGGCCTACTGCAGCCCCTAGATGTCCCTGAGTAGAAGTGGGATGACATCTCGATGAATTTCGTCACAAGACTACCCATGGTCCAAGGGGAATAGGATGCCATATGGGTGGTAGTGGACAGGTTGATGAAATCGGCTCACTTTCTGGCGATCAGGGAGTTGAGTGATGTGGATGCTTTGGCACAAATGTATGTGGATGAGGTGGTGTGGTTTCATGGAGATCTGAGGTCTATAGTCTCAGATAGGGATACACAGTTTACCTCACGAGTCTTGAGAGGATTGCAGCATGATTTTGGCACCTAGTTATGCCTTATCACTGCTTTCCATCCCCAGACAGATGGAAAAACCGAGCGCACCATCCAGACCTTGGAGGATATGATGCGGTCTTGTGTTTTGGACTCAGGAGAATCATGGGTGCAATACTTGCCTCGTGTAGAGTTTTCCTACAATAATATCTACCACTCTACCATTGTCATGGACCCATTTGAAGATATGTACGGGAGGCCATGTCGTTGACCTGTGTGTTAGGACGAAGTAGGAGAGGCAGGCATCCTTGGCCCGGATGTGGTGCAGAGCACGACAGAGAAGGTTCAACTCATATGGGAAAGGATGAAGGTGGACCAGGACCGACAGAAGTCTTATGCTAATACCAGGAGGAGGCCCTTGGAGTTTGTGGTTAGAGACCATGTGTTCTTGAAGGTCTCCCCTTGGCGTGGGCGGCGGAGGTTCGACAAGGGGAGTAAGCTTTCTCCCAGCTTCATTGGACCCTTCGAAGTGTTGCGGCGGGTCGGCGAAGTGGATTATCAGCTAGCATTACCACCGCCGCTACTGAGGATACAAGATGTCTTCTATGTGTCCCAGCTCCGTCGGTATCTACACGACGATTCACACGTCCTTGATTGGGGTGGAGATGGACATTGAGGTTGACATGACTTTTGTGGAGAGACCAGTGATGATCGAGGATCGCAAAGAGAAGGTGCTTCGTGGGTGAACCATTCCCTTGGTTCGTGTGTTGTGCAGACATGGTGGGTTTGAGGAGAGTACGTGGGAGAGGGAAGCACAGATGTGTACCCAGTACCTAGAGTTTTTTAAGTTTTTTTCCCTTGTTGTACATGTTGTGGTAGAAATATTTTTCTTTTGGCTATGAAATGTTTTGGTTTTCATTCCACTGATTGTGTGTGAAAAGCCCTGGCTATGGGGGAGGAGAGAACCCGACCCCTAATCAAGACGCATTAAGGTGGTTGCGATTAAACCTGTGCGGGTGAGTCAGTGCTGCCCAAAGCAAATAATGTCTTAACATGGGGGAAGAGACACCCCAACCCACTTTCATGGGATGTTTGGCACGGTATGTTTCTTGGTTCTTGATAGGGAAGTGTTTTTAGTTAGCATTGGTTCACTTCTAAGAAGTATCCTTCGAGGTGGTTGTTCGGAACCTCTCTTTCCTTCTTGGGTAGTTTTGATTCTCGAGGGTGAGAATCGATTATGAGGTATCTAATGTAACGGCTCGGACCCTCCTGGACCATTACTTTGCCAAAGTGAGGCTCCACAAAAACGGTGGCACCGTGAGGGTGACACTGTGAGGGTGACACCGTGATGGTGGCACCGTGTCCCCTCGCTGAGCCTTTATTTCATTTTCCATTACCTGACTTTTCCGCTCCCACAGCGTATGTTTTGATGTAAATTAATTCTTTTACTCTTTTTAAAACCATTTAAACCCCATAATTAATTCCTAAAAATACTGAGAGACCTCTGTGTGTAACTGACCAACCGTGTGGTCAACCCACGACCCCCGCTCCTTACTCATTTTGGCATTCACATCTCAACCGTCTGCGGCTCTTATAAACTAAGGGTTAGCAGTGGTTTCATCTTTCCTCGATCACGGATTTTCAAGAGCAGCTTCTGGTGCATCGGGCGAGCCATATCGTTATGCGTAGAGTTCCATGCCCGGCCTAAGAATTGATAGACAAAGCGATTTTTGTTCATACGAGCCGCATCCCTATCTGTGAACTTCCTCCCCGGCCTCATCATAGATCGTTGATCCAATAGGTAGGGAATTTCTCCTTCGTCTCTCTCTTTTGTGTATCATGTTGGGTGGGCGTGCTTTTGTTTCTATAGAATTGGATAAACCATACCTAATTAAAGATAATAAACTATTTCTATAAAGAATGAAGGGGGGGATGTGATTTTTGATGTTGTTTAAATTATGATCATCTTTCTGAATTGTGTCGGCTTGCGCCTTCTGAAAATTGAGGCCGTTGGTGGTCGTTGTCTGTGCACTAATGAACCCCTCGTGGTGTTTTAAATGGATTGTTCCTAATTGTAAAATACTACTGTGAAAAGTAAATTGGTTAATCATGTATACCTGGATGAATAAATTGAAAGAACTAGGATCAATCCCTTCTGTGCTAACCCTGGTCAAAACACGGAATATAAATCATGGAGTGTGTTAAATCTTATAAATATGAAAAATACAGGCACACCCTGCTTGGTGTTGGTGACAATGGTTTGGTTGTTTTCTTTCACGGGCCGATTCGTTGAAATGCAGGAGGGGATGGGATCCCCTGTTTGTATGGATTCGGTGGTTGTGAGTTTTAAGACAGGGTGGGTACTTGATTATATCATGAATTGGGGTTGGATCTTTTGTTGATGAGAAACCATTTCGGGGGACACATGGTAGTGTCTCGAGGGTCTTTATTTTGTTCCAGTACTACGAGGGATCTCCCTTATTCCTTGGTGTTGTAACATTACGAGAGAACCGAGTGTGAATGTTTAAATTGACGTTTGACTGGATTCTTTTCCTTGGTTATGCTTTTGGTGTTAGTTGCCCAGTAGTGCATGACCTTATTTGAACATTATCACTGAACATGAAACAAGACTAGGATAGATGGGTTTTGTTGGCGTGATTCGTGACTCAGACTTGAGTGGTGTTGTGATCTGTAGGTTGTCTGAATAAAAACCTAGCTTGGGTGAGTTCTTGTTACTTATATATATACTTGTAGATTTGTGGTTCTTATTCATGCCCCACCCAAGTTGAGCACTTAGTTCCGAACACCCCCATTCATGGGGAAGGGTGTTTTTTTCCAACACTATTCTTAGTGGCTGGTTATTATCTCATTTTTTACTCCCTTTCCCGGATATCCCAAGTATCTGCGGGCAGGCTGTGATGTCCTGAGGTCCATTATTAGCCCAGGAACCTTCAGGCGGGGTAGTGTGATGGTTGGCCAGGTGTGTGCGGTAGGTGGTTTCCCTAGTGTTTTCTAGATGAGGCCCAGGTGTCTTCGGGCGTGGCAGTGGATCTTCTAGCCCATGTGTCTCTACGCGTGGTGGTAGTTGTTCTGGCCTAAGTGTTTTCAGGCATGATAACGTGTGATAGTTGTGGCCCAGGTTTTTTCGGGTGGGATTCAGCAGTGGGACTGCGTGCGGTTGTGGCCCAGGTGTGTGCGTGCGGGTAAGGCAGTGGGACTGCGGTGAAAGAATGGCGTGATTGGTTCGATGCGTAGGATGTCTCAATAACCAGTGGGAAAGTGGTGCGGGTACCCAAACATCGATGTGCTCTTATTATATATACTACTTGACTTGAGTTATTTGGGGAGTGTGCCTTGGTGAGGCTTGGGTGGATAGTTTACCTTGATAGGTATTTGGTTTACTCCTTTTCTCACGGGACTTTAGTACATTCCCCCACTTGTGCATGAGAGTCTTTGGTTTTTCCCTACTGAGTGTACTTGTATGCACGCCCTACGAATATAAAACTATTTTTAGGTTTCCATGAGGACTTCGGGGATCGCGCGGGACCGTACTAGCTCGAACCTTTGGGGCAGTTGCAGTTGTTGTTTTTCATGTTTTGGTACTTACCTTTGTAGTCACCTTTTGTGCTTTGTGGATTTTACTTTTGGAACATGCATGAGGGAATGGTTTATTTTGGCTTTACTTTTCTTCTAGTTTTGGTGTTGTTGGGTTTCATCATAATATCTTTCAATACTTTAAAACAAAAAGGGGTAATGCCTTCCATTTGTGTGTAATTTCTATACCCTTAGTGCTAGTCGCCACTCCGGGACCTATTGAAGGCGGGTCTTGGGGGTCATTATCTCTCCTTCATATTAAAGAAGGAAGGGCCTGACAATCTGCTGAATCTTCCCTCCTTCTGGTGAAGGCGGTTCGTGACACAAATTTTTATGGATTGTTTTACGTTCCCTATGTTTACCCTTACTGAGCATTTGAGATCACCCTGTTTTCTTTTCCCCAAGATATAATGAAAGGTTTTAGGTATGAAAACAAAATCGGGAGATCATTATGGGAGATGTTGAAGATCTTCCACCACGATTAGAGGGTTATATTCTGAGTTTCCAAAGACACTAAACTATTACGGTCCTTCGGTGTTTGTTTTTGTTATGTATTAAGTACTTCAAAAAAGTAATGTAATGTTCATGTACATCAAGCTTTGGGTCTCTACACACAGTTTTCACCAAAAGGATTGGTTTTTGGGTAAACCCTATCAAAGAAGTCTCTGAATCATCTTTATTCGTTCAATATAAAATATCCTCTTAATAATCACATAACAATATATGGTTAGAAATTGAATTTTCTTTACCCAATGATCCATATAGTATATAGATAATTATATAGTTTATTGACAACTACATGCAAATTTTTATAAAATTCCAAGGATTATTTCCCATACTAACGCCTCAATTAATTTCAAATGGATTATCTAATCCAGTTAATGGCAATTTTCAGTCAAAATATACCCACTAGCATTCAAAAAATAACATAATACACTATTGATAATTGATGGCATGTTAAAAATAAATTCCGGATCCATATAAATTAATTGAAACTTTCTCTCTCTATAGAGTCTTATTAATAAAATATCTGTTACATTAAAATATACTTTTAAAAAAAAGTAACAAATGATCTTAACGCATGGGTTCGATAACATTTATAACAAAACATTCTTCAATATCAATATCTAATTTCTAATTTCTGTGAAATAAAAACATCAACTTTTTTTAGTATCCTAATCAAATCATCATTCCCACAATCACATGATATAGAATATATCATTAAATCCCTTATTACATGTTTTATGTGTTATATCATTCTTTCCCAATAGAAAATTAAGTGAAAAATAACCTTTTAATTATAAATATTAGTTATTATACACAACATTACATCATATAGAACATGTTTCACGAACACACAATTTCTTAACCCCATGGAATTTTATAGTTCAATAAAAATAGATGTATTATAAGACTAAAAATAATATTTTCCCCCTAAAATAGGTCTTGTAAGTAAATTTTATAATCATATATTGTATTTATACATAATATATAATTGAGTTTGATGTTTGATGAATTTAGGAATTCCCTCTTTACATATTAGGGTAATATTAAAAAAATTTGAAATAATCATATTTTTAAAAAATGGAATATCTAAAAAATTGAAATCAATAACCTCAATCCAATCACCCAGATAACATTCATTTCAACATACATATACCAATCATTTTTAAATATTACATTTATCTCATGGCTTTAAAAATCTAATCATTATTTATACAAACCCAAATAATATAATAACCATAAAAATATATCCAATACATTTTTTAAAACCGCGACATATATAACCTATACTGATCTGATATTTAAAAATATCTAAAATGTTCCTCACTTTACACAAAATTCTACCAACTAGAAATAAGGGATTAATAAAATCATTGAGGAAACTATAACCTCAATTGAATTACATACTAATAGTAGAAATGTATATATAATATTAAAAGATACAATTTTGTGTAATGTTTAATTTTAATCGATTTTATATTCATAAAAAATTATATATCACATGATTTAATAATAAAACCCATGCTAAAACACAAATTAGTTATATAGACACTAGATTTTTAAAGGGGGACACTAATACACAAGGATATATTAAAAGAATAAAATCAAAATAGAATGTTGAAAAAAGTATATCAATAAGATTCATAGAATTATGATTGCACAATTTCCTCATCATCATCAAGATACTCCATCAAAAAATTAATCCATTATAACATTTTAATGAAATATGTCACCAACATATGGTCAGTATTTCATCCATGATTCACATGAATTATTTGTGTGTAAATCATTGTAAAACCAAAAAAATGAACCAAAAATAAACAACTATATATATATGATTAATTTTTGAAGGTCATTAAAAAATATAACCCTCCTCACAAAAAATCATGTATAGACCTACTGTAGTAAAATACAAACCATGATATATGAACAATCCATAATTTTCTAGTTATAGTAAAAGAGATTAGTTTTACAATGAGTTCAAACCAAAAGAATGACATTAACCATGAGATGACCCACTATTAATGGTCATTGGTTAATAAAAATCACTGATATAATATTTAAATCAATGGAAGTTATAAAATAACACTCTCTTAGTTATAATTTTTTTATTTGAGTCCACATTGGGACAAAAGAAATTAACGAACAATTATAAATTATAATTCATTGAAATATGGAATTATATACATAATTATAATTTACTTCTAATTTTTAATTATTATATAATTACATTCAATTTTTTTAAAACACTAATACTTTATTTATGAAATTAACATAACTTTAAAATTAGTGAAATTATAATTTTTACTCTGATACAATTTTTGGTATTTTTGGAGTTTGAAGAAATTTTTAATGTTTATATGTAATATTATATATATGTAAATGAAATATATTCTAAATATAACTTTTTATTGATTTATTTTATGTCAAATTATAGAAATAGTGTCATAATGGACATTAATGATAATTTACCATAACAATATTTTATTATATTATTAAAAAATCATTAAAATCAAGAAATTCTAAATGGGGGTAGAATATGGTAAAACATTTCATCCCCATTCCATTTATGAATTAATTTTTACTTTATATATAAAATAATAAACCTTAAATAGTGAAAATTACAATACTCTAATTAATAATAAAATAGGTTAACTAAGGGGATAAACTAAAAGAGAAGGTATAAAATAACACATTAACCCATCCAAATATTATTGGATGTTGTGATATAAACAATATAAAACCCTATGATTGAATACATATACATTATGATTCGTTTTTATTGATAATTCCATTAATATAAATAAATTATTTACGAAATTTCAATAGTGTCCCTCACATCAATTATAAAAGGGAACCTCCTTCTATAATTTTTTACACAAAATTATGCCATTTATCTCAACCAAACACTAAAACAAATCCCTTCCCAACATCCTTATAGTAATTATAGAGTCTCTATTGATCCCAAAAGACTAATCGTATGACCCTTTATAGGATATTTAAATGTGTTCTTTAAAAGGTGGGGTAATCACCTTAACTGATCAGTTTCATTTTTCATCTTCATTGACATATCTATATCCATAATATTTATCAAAAAAAATTGAAAACATTTTTTTCAATACAAATAACAGTTATTATGATTATGAAATATCCATTATCCACCATCTTTCCTATTAAATGGCAAGTGAAGGTATCGCTCAAACATATGTACGACTAACCATCTACAATTACTAATAAAATTCATTTTCCAATACTATATTTCATAGACAGTTGTTATTATTGGTTTAATGTTTATATAAGATAATTACAATATAATTAAACTACTTTAATTAAAATTTCACATCTAACTAATTACCTTACAATCAATTGGAATACAATAATGTGGCTCATGCATATGTGTGGACCATCACCACTATTATGCGATTTTAATTTTTGATCATTTTTATTCTACATTGATGATAATAAGTTTGATTTTGATGAATATATAAGATTTATATGATATAATAATCATTTTAAAAATAATATTTATTATTTACCTTTATTTCATTCCATCCATCAAAAAATTAAATCAACTTTTATGCGTACGTATGAACTACAATCTCAATGAATCAAGCAGTTCATTAATAAATAATTATTTTCCATGGATTAATATAAATACATATAAATTTAATATATATATATTTATACACACACAGATATATATATATATATGATAGTTATTTCAAATTAATCATTATTTAGATGATACAACCGTTATAAAAAAGGACCAAAAACAGCCAAACCAAAATATACATGAGAAGAAAAGTAGTTATTACTCGGAATAGTGATTATTACAAGTAATTAATAATAAAAAGGTGATATGTAATTATATTTTAATAATATATATTTTTGGATATATAGGTTTATGGTTCTAATTTTTTTATAATACACATATTTATTATACAGTATTTATGAACATGTATGAATGAATATGGACAAGAGTAAAGGGTTATTTCTTCTCAATTTTACTATTATAATATATTCCACAATTATTTCATTTTTTGGTGTATACAATAACCCTTTAATATATCATATAATTTATCTATTTATATTCCATGAATTTTATGTTTCCTTTGATGTTATTGCTTTTATGGGGATAATTATTTAATAGCTACCAACATGTTTAATGTTTTATTCAAAGTCTCATAATTAAATTAGATTGTTGATATTTATGTTTCCATTCAGGTAATTTATTGATATTTAATTCCTAGAAGAAATATATTTTATTAATATTTCTTTATTTCTGAACATTAGAAGTTATAGTTCCATATTCCTCTCTTTGTATTGTAAAATTATTGAGAAACATTATGTTTTAGATAACCTACATTTATTTCATTATTTAGTCGAATATCGTTTTTCATTAATATCAATGATTTTGGAAAATATTGTCAAAAATGATTTAAAAATAAAAAGTTTATTTTTACAGGTATGTATTTATACTTTTTACATTTTACTAAACATATTTAAAAGAAATATTCTTTCCATTTACTGAATGAGGCGCTTTTTTACATTGGTAAGTGTTAAATAATCATTATTTTGATGCAAACATTTCGAAAGGAACTTCCACATTTTATGAATATTAAATCCTTTTAGGATTTATATATAATATTTAATGATTCATTTCAAAGAAATTATTTTCCCTAATATTCAATAAATTCTTTATTTTTAAATATGATTTTCAATATAAAAAGTTTATTTTCCTCAGGAATGATTTAATGAATTTTTATTTTATTTTTATTCATAACTGATAGAAAACATTATTTTACTAATGTTTTACTATGTATATGCTATAATGATATAATCCTTTTTATATATAAGGATATGTTAAGATTATTTTTACTTGGGATGTACTATTTTTATACCATTCACCATACAAGTTAGGATGGTTTATGATTTTGTTTGTTGAATTAAGAATGTATTATCATTTAATAATCTTGTATTCCCATATGAATGATTGAATCTATTATGCTTATCCACATTAATTTGAGGATCGGGGTATACATAGTATGTAATGGATGGGGCCCTATGTTTCCCCTTGGTGAATCATTAGAACCCATGAGACAAGATAAATTGGGTTTTTCTATGCACTTACCAATTTATATTGATTTCTTGCAGTGATTAATCAACTATATTAATCATTTATATATAAATATGAATTTCATAATTTTGAAATTTTGTATACATGTATATGTGATTATTTTATTTTTACATGGTTAGTTTATAGTTTTCTATCTCATTATATTATTTATATGGTATTATTTATTCATCATTTATTCATTCAATATTATTCATGCCATATTTACATTCATAATTATGCATATCATTAATAGGAATCCAAACCCACCCCTTTATTATGTTTTCTTTCCTCAGATACTAGGAAGTGCATTTGATTGATATGTAGGGATATGAAAAATTAAATTTTTATAAAACAACATCCACTCCTAAAGATATTCCAGGATCATTTATAAGTACATTTATTTCTTGTGTTGATTGATTCCTACATGGGATAAATTTTGGGGTGTGTTTCGGTGAAAATTTGAGAAAAATAGAAGAAAAAGGGTATTGTACGGTTTATGCAAGGTTATCCCTAATTGAGCATCCTAGACCAAAAAATCATTTAACCCAGGATAAAGGGGATGTTGCATGGCTAGCACATGGTTTTGAAAACTTTTTTCCCTATTAGGGGAAATCATGCACCCCCTAGAAGAGGCACATGTTTATGTCCAATAATTAGGGAAACTGTGTCCCTTGAACATAAAATTGTGTATATTGGATTTTAATTCCACCAATTTTGTTACAAAAATCAAAAAACCCCGTCTAATGCCTTTAAACACCCTAACACAATCAATAATATTTTTCTCTTAATTCCAAAGACACGAGGAGAAATTCTAATACATTAAAACCATAATATATCTCGATTAAAAGACAAGATTGAAGATCTGTGACCCCCCAACAAGTGAATAATGTCCCATTTGGTATATTGTTCCCCTTATTTTGTTGTTTAGTTCTTTAATGGGTATTTTCTTTCATTTTTTGTTTGATCTTTATCAAATTTTGTGGATATAGGTATAGTATTATATATCTAGATTTCTTTAATATATAATGATTCTTTCTATTTTGATTTTGGTTTTAGATATTGATCATATTCTATATCATTACACCACTAGAATTGAGGATTTCAATTGGGAAATCTCTCATCAAAGAATCATGGTAGGTGGTTTATTATTTAAATACCATAGTCTTTATATAAATTACATGTACCTTATTTTATTATTATAAGGATTTTTTAAAAATTATTATTCTTAAATTGAATTAATTAATATGGTGAGATAATTAATTGAAGAATTGTGGATCTGATTTAATAATGATATTTTTGATTAAAGGGAATTAATTGATGACTTAATTATTAGAGTATTGAATTGTTGAATTTTGGATAAGAATTTGTAATTTAATTATTCGAATTATGAATTTTGAATTAATAATAATTAATTGTGGAATTAATATTTGGAAAATCGAAATTATTGAATAGTTATAAATAATTGACGAATTAATTAATGAAATATTTTTGATTATTGATATGATTAATTAATTTTTGAATTAGTTAAAGGAGAAATAGATTAAATTAATTAGTGAATTAATTAAAGGAATTATGGATATTAATTAATTGGTGAACTAATTAAGGGGATTTATATGAATAAACTAATTGTTAAATTAGTAATGTTGTCTATGTAGTAAATTATGTTTTAATTTAATTAATGTTATTTATATAACCAATTAATTAATAAAATAATTAAAGAGATTTTCATGATTAATTATTTGATGAATTAATTAATGGAGTTGTTATATTAAATTAATTTTTGAATTAATTAATGTCATATATGTGATTCATTTGATTTATTTGATACATGATATAAGTATGATTGATAGAGAAAAGTGTCTATATGACAAAGAATAACACTCTAAATGACCATGGGGTTCTAGAAATAATGTTTTAGGACCCAAGGCATGTATGAAAATTATATGGGATATGGAATGATGATCCAAATACAAATGATGTGTGAGATAGAAACAAATTCTCCAAAGACACCTAACGGGTGATACTGGGATAGATGCTATAAATAATCAAGGGGTGCTAGGAATGATAATCCATCCCCAAAAATAGTTTCATTAGACTGTGGTTCCATTTTGTTATATAATGAATTGAAATGAAATAGATAATTTAATCCCATTTATGAAAGAATTAATAATTGATAATGCGAAATGGTTCAATCTACGACATTGGCTGAGGTAGGTATTGGGGATTGGATTTCCTCAGGAACCCATGCATTTATGAGGTTAAAAAGGATAAATGATAATGTGATAATTGTTTACTTGTGTATTGTATTTATTTAATTATAAAACTACATAGAGTATTATTGATTGGATATCCTAAGGAACCCATGAATTTAAGATGTAGGTATTGAGGATTGGATGTCCTCACTCATGGTAGTGTCTTTACAATTGATATTTCATTTTAACACATCGTACATGCCTATTCATGCCATATCTTCTATTTAGTTTTGGTATATAGTTTTGGTTAATATTGTGATACTACTAATTTTCTTTTTATGGTTATACATTATTATGTTATGATTTCTTATTTTCCACTAATGTATTACTCTAATAAAATATTGTATCATCACCCCATGATCCATGTTTTACTTTCACTAATTCCTATAGCCATTGGCATATGCAGAGCTACACAGGATGTTAGGTGGAAGACCAGCTTGGGGCAACAGTG
The DNA here is from genome assembly GCA_963277665.1 of Viscum album. Taxonomy (NCBI): domain Eukaryota; kingdom Viridiplantae; phylum Streptophyta; class Magnoliopsida; order Santalales; family Viscaceae; genus Viscum; species Viscum album. The sequence continues at coordinate 1,296,465,040 of OY728142.1, read as the reverse complement.
CACTTCACCTAGGTCGAGATGTTACAATATGGTATCAGATGTGTTTTATTTCCATTTATTTTTTCTTAATATGAAATTGTATATTGTAGAATAGAATGAGTCGGGCGATTGAAATTTTATCCAACATGTATGTTGAAAACCAATGTACGGTGGAATACCCGAGTACCCAGGGTGGCATAATGATAATTGAGGTGTGATGTTATATTTGAATATTATTTCACCATGGGTGAGTTCACTTGTTTTTGGATGCGATATTTGTTTTATAGATTTGTTGAGATTATACTCATCACCTGGTATACAATGAGAGGTGATTATCCATGCATCATTCTATACACTCATGAATATTATTTTACATACATCATTATAGGACGGCCTGAGAAAACTAGTTTTGGGTATGTTTTTAAACTTGAAATATTTTTTTATTTCTTATGAAATTTAATTGAAAATATTTGTAACATAAAATGAAATTTAAAATGAGGCTAGATGATAAAAAATGGGTGTCTAATGAGAATCATGATATGAGTTTGAGAATTAAATTTGTTAAATATGGCCTATATGTGATATAGATAGGGGTAGTAATAACACCATGGATTTGACTGTATGGCTAGGTTCAGGGAGGAAATTTTTATTACATGATGTGATTTTTTTCTTATGTAAATGTGATAATGTTTTTTTTATGGTTCAAAAGATGTGTATTTTTAATTATAGATGATAATCCTCTATAAAGACAATTGTTTAGAGGATGATGAGAGTCATGGATAAATATATTCCTCCATTGGTGGTATGTGAGGGACCTATAATGTGTTGGAACCATGTATATTCTATGCATGAATTGGAGTATGGTTTGTGTTTTTTTTAATCCTCAGTGGATGATTAGAATGTTAACTAGCAAAGTGATCATACAGTTTAAGAAGACAAAAATATTGAAGGTGCTTCTGTTTCCTTGTGTTTTCCAGATTTTTGGGCATGAAAACCAGAGAATGAAGACATAGGTTGTTGGAAAGAGGAGGGGAGTTCAAAAAAAAAGAAGTGGTGTGTGAAATAAAGGAAGCTTGTGCGATAAATAGTGGCTTGCGTGAAAAAAAAACGCTATGGGTGAAAAATAGTGGGTTGCACAAAAAAAATCATTGTGCGTGAAATTGTGGAGCAAGGTTTTTCGTAATCAGAACGTCGAAAAATGGCAAAGGCATGGGCTGTGAAATCTGAGGTCTGATGCACATAAAAGGCTCACGTAAAGGGATTGCGCGAGAAATCTGAGCTGTGCAGAAAACTCCGAGTTGCATGAAACATTCCGCACTGCGTGAAATAATATGGTGTGTGTGAAAAATATGAGGTTTGTGAAAAACTCCGAGCTTTGCAAAAAAGGTAGAGCTAAACGCAAAAAAATGAGGGGGCACGTAAAATATTCAGTTGCGCGAAAAATAGTTTTGTTGCGTGAAATATGTTTCCACGTGATAAGGAAATATTGCGCACAATTGTAAGGTCTTGTGTGGAAAGGGTTGGTGTTGCGTGAAATTGTCAGTGAAACTTGTTGGAATGTTCTGGTTATCCAGTTTAGTGGTTCAGTGCATACAAGTGCATCATGGACGTACTTCGATGCAAGAAGAGCCTTGTGCTATGTAGAGGAAAAGACATAAATGCAAATCTATTGAAGATACCTTCACGTCTATAAACTGATTTGGACTTCACCAAGGGCAGTGAGCCAGGGGGAGTCAACGGGAGTGACCCGAGGGACGCAGTGGGATGTCTTTGAACAGTTGTAAAGGCAGTGATACTGGGACAGAGTGACTGTTCCTAACCCTTTGTAATCCACATCTACTGAAGAATAGTGGAATTTGGTATGACCGAAAACCTGTCGGCGTATGCTCCTTGGATGTAGCCCTTAGTGGTGAACCAAGTAAAAATTCATGTGTTCTCTCATTGCATTTGAATATTTGATTGCATCTCATATCCAATCATACATGTTAAACTAGTTCCTACCAACGTGGGAGCAAGATCCATCGGTTTAAAAGGAAAAGTTTACAACTTGATTCACCTCTCCCCTCTCAGGGTGTCTCGGGGTCCTATATAGTGTTGACTGAGGATATTAGAGAGTAGTTCCCTGTGAATATTTCTTTCTTCATGCAAATTATAGAAAGATACACAGGGTGGGTTGTGAGAATTATGTCTGGTCTAAAAATATATTTTCATTTGCAACAGCATCCTACCATTATTAGAGAGGGTGGACCGGAGGGAGCTGAGTTTTGGATTCAGTCTATCCTGACTATACATGACCACATGGATACTCCATCTAAGAAAATAGTTTTCTGGATACTGATATATAACATGTTAAGGTATAATATTGTTTGTACATCCAAATAAACGATTGAATGATGGAAACATTAAGGTGGAAGGTTGTTTTGGCGAAGATCCCTGAGAAATTTTATTCAGATATGCTTGGGTAAGAGAGAGTAGATAATCTCATATAGTTGACTCAAGGGAGCATGTCTGTGATAGACTATGTAAGATTCTTTTTAGACTGGCTATGCTTTGATCCAGTGTTCATAGCAGCTTTGAATGCTTCATAAATATTGTTTCAGGATATAAATTAATGTTAAATTAATCCCCATGTGAACATATTTTGGCAGAATAAATTTTCAGATGTGGTTATTTAGACTCTCATATCTGAGGGAAACTAGAAAGAGGCATCTCATGGTGGACATGTGGTTTTTTATCGGTAATCTAGTGGTACATATTGTGATATAATGAATGTGGTTGTGATAAATTTTTTCATGGTATTTGTATGAAATGTGGGAAGCCAGGTGAATAGTTTATATAGGATCTTACTCAAGTGATTTTACAATAGTGCAGTAGACCTTCACACTTTCATAAACAATGTCCCCAACTCTCTGTAGAGTGACAAGCTTGTGAGTATATAGGGAATATAAAATTTTTTTTGGGATCCCATGAAATATGGGGAGTTATGGAGAATATATTTAGAACAAATGTATGTGAATGGGATTTTATACACCATATAAGTCTAGAATATGGAGTTCTACGGGTCCATGTGGTAGAAGAAGTGGATGGGGTTCTTCTGGAAAAGGGTGATTGTATCTATAGTGTGGTGCGACTTTAGAGAGTTAGCCTGCATCATAGGGGGGAGGGGAATGATAGTTTCAAATGATGCAGCCAACACATGCGGATAGTGAGGTCATACCGTCGATAGTGAGAATTGATACTTTTATAACCTCAACATTGGACAGTTTCTAGTTTGATACTAGTGTATCTTATTCCTGCATTTCTAGAAAACTTGAAAATGGTTAGAGAATGGTTGTGGTGTTCAGGAGTGCATTTTTGATGATATATATAATATTTGGAGTAAGGATTATAAATATGTGGCCATGAAAGGTGTCTTATATTAGATTTATGGAGTATTATTTTCTATGGGATATTTATATTCTTGACTTGTTAGGTTTTGACATGATTTTAACCATGTATTAACTAGAATCATTCCAATACCATATAGATTTTTACTGAAGGAGGGTGACTTTTACATATCCTAAGGGTGATAAATATATTCATCATAGAGTTTGGATTATCTAGCTAGGCCGAGCATGGAAAATTAATCCAAAAATTGGAGATCTCGGAACCCATGTTTCTTGTTTGTTCTTGGAAGATGAATATATAACGCATGATGACTTTCCAAAAATAGTGAATAGGTTTTTGGATGGGGTTCCTAATGACATAATTGGGAGCCGCCTGATAGAGATGTGGAATTTTTTTGGAGCTCATATCAGGGACTGACCCAGTTAATATTCAACTATATAGAATAGCTCAGAAATAGATTCAAAACCTCAAGGCTCCACTTGAGGAATTGGTGTATAAAGGATTAATTTGAATGAATATGCTGCATTGGGTTTTACCTATTTTGTTTTCATTAAAGGATGATCGGACTCTATTCATGTGTGTTGATTACTGAAAGTTAAAATGGATGATTATAATGAAATGGTATCCTCTTTTCTATGTTGATAATGTATTTCACCAATTGAGGGTAGCTTTTGTTTTCTCCAAGATCAATGTGAGATCAGTATATCATTAGCTGTGAGTTTGGACCTCTGACATACATAGGGATACATTCCAGAGTACTCATGGACTATATGTGTTCACTGTACTTCTATTTGGGTGAAAGAATGCACCATGAGTGTTTACGGCCTTGTTGAATAAAATATTACATTCTTACCTATATCATTCAGTCATAGTGTCTTTGGATGACATCTTGGTGTAGTCAAAAACTCCTAATGGTCATGTAATAAACCATGAAATTGTTTTATGTACATTAAGAGAGCATGAGATCTAGGCTATTATATCTATGTGTAAATTTTGGACTGATAAGTTACACTTTATGGGTCACATCATCTAGAGGGAAGTGGTGTCTGTTGACCTAGCGAATGTAGATAAAGTATTATCATGGGAAAATACCAATTTGTTTTTTGATATTAGTATATTTCTGGGGTTGGTAGGATATTATGAGGGATTGATCTAGTACTTTTCAAAATTAGGAACCCTATGTATATTCTTCACCAAAAATGGATATATATTTTTTGGTTTGATGAAAGTGATAATTACTTGTATTGGATAATGATGTATTTTACATTTATATATATATATATATTGATACTAACTAAGACAAATTAAGAGTATAAAGTGTATTGTGATACTTTTAGAATTGTACATGGATGGGTTTTGAGCCAGGAGATCGAGTTGTGTCATACGAGTATCGACATTTTAGGACACATGAACCGAACTACACTATGTAAGACCTTGAGTTGGTATTAGTAGGTTATGTCTTCATGTGATTGAAGAATTTATAACTAGGATATAATTTTACCATGTATACAGATAATAAGGTAATAAATAATATCTTCTTCCAGGGATATTTGAATCTTGGGAAGCAGATATGGGTTGAGCATATGTAATCATTTGATTATGATTTAGAATATATGCCAGAGAAGTGGAATAGTGTTTTTATGGATTAAGTAGGGAAAATTAGGCTCAAGTGGTTTGAGAGTCTACTACTGAGTGGATTTGATGACTAAACTATTTGATATTTATGTGGTTATTTAGAATAGTAAAGATTTAATAAATCTTATATTATCTTCAGTAGAGTATAAAAATTTGAGATAGATTAGTGATGTGTAATATAAAGACACAGAATTTTTGACTATAAAGAAAATCATTGAAGGTTTGTAATCACCTTTAAATTGGAGAATAGAAGATGATGACCCAGGGCAGTACAACCAGGTGTGACAAAAATGTACCATGACCTACAATGGTTTATTTTCTATCCAAGCATGATAATGTTCATAGCAGGGTTTGTGACATGATTTTATACCTATAAACAGTTGAAGGTCAATCATCAATATCCTAGAGGTTTATTACAGATGTTTTCGATTATGTAATGGAAGTTCTAAAACATGAATGTGAATTTTTTGGTGGGTCTTTCGAGGATGCCTTGGATGAATGACACTATTTGGTTGTTTGTTGACCATCTAAAAAAGGTATCCCATTTCATTCCTATTATGGAGACTTCCTCAATAGAGATTTTGAGAGAACTATATGTTCAGCAGATAGTCCATCTACATAGATTTCCATATACTATTATATAAGAACATGAGTCATGTTTGACATCAATCTTCTATAATGGATTATAGAAGGTTCTTGGTACAAAGGTTTTACTACGTACAAAATTCCACCCACAAACTTATTGGTTGTAAGTATGTTCTATAAAAGTACATGAGGATATGTTGTGAGCATTATTTCTAGACTTCAGTGGGTTATGGGATAACAACCTTGAATAAGATGATTTGGCCAATAATAATATTTATCAAGATACAATTTAGATGGCACAAAACAACGAGATTTATGGTAGGCCATGAATCTCACCTATATGTTGGAGAGAGGATGGTTAGTAAGAAATTTTGAAAATGAGTCTCCTAAAGGACACATCAGTATAGGTTTTGTTGATTCAAAAACAAGTGTCTATGACTCAGGGTAGAAAAATGTTGTATAATGATATACATTGAAAAAACCTTGATTATTTATAGAGTTATAGTGTATTTCTTTAGTATTAACCAAGATTGGGCCACCATAGGATACTATGATAGGGAATGTTGGCGCTAGGGTTTAGTATACAATTTGAATTGGTGGAGAGAATCAAGATGGTGGAACACCAATGGTCTCTTCTACAATGATATAGTGTTATGAATTTTTCCACATTTCACAACATCGGTGGTATCGCACCGACTATTATCATTTGATAGATGTGGATGACATTGAGTTTGAGAGAGACGAGTCCCATGAGGAGGATCTGATACCACATAAAGGATCGCAGTAAAAATGTGTTCTAGGGAGACACTGTGCTGATAGTTCTATTATTGTGGAAACACGGGTGTGTGCATGATGATACAGGGAAAATATTAGATGATATTCAAGCCTAGTGGCGCAACCTTATTGACTCAAAATATCAGAGATTCTAGGGACTTTATCTTGAGTACAATCTATTTAAGGTGGGGATTTTTTATATCCTTATCCTGTTTTGGAGATATTTTGGGTTCGTTTAGTTGTAATCATTTTTGTTATGCTGGGAATTGTTTTATTATGTTTTAATTTGTGGTTTGTTTGGATGAAAATCTAAGAAAACTAAAAGAAATACGGAAGTGCATTGTTGGATCACTTTTTTCCCTAACGCTGCGCCTTGTCCAAGAAAACCATAAATCCCGAGACATAGGGGTTTTCCATTGATGGAACATAGTTTTTTAAATTGTATTCCCTATTAGGAAGAATAATGAACCTCCTCTTCCCCCAAGTTTATGTTCATGGTTACAGATCATGGTTTCAGGAAACTGCTTGCCCTAAGAAGAAAAATGTGCATATAGGATTTTAATTCCCATACTTTAAAAAAAATTATTCCCACTTCTAATAAACCCATACACCCTAGATCAGAAGGTAATAAATTATTGTAATATTATATCCTCTTAACGGGATTCCAAGCAATTCTGACATCCACTCATCAGGATTTGAAGCCCGAATTGATGATCTGTAACCCTCCCAATAAGTGAATCCTATCACATTTGGATTCATGTTCTACTTCTTCTATTATCCCAATCTAGAGAAGATATTTTCGTACTAATTTTATTACATCTATATATGGTATTTTGGATCATGATCTAGAATTGTAGATCTAGATCAAGATTTATGAGACCCTGATTTGTTTGATATAGATTTAGAGTTTAGATTAGGATCAAGTTCTATGTTGTTATTCAAATATATTCAAGATTTTTATTGGTAGATCGCTCACCAATGAATTGAGGAAAGTTGTCTATTCTTAAAATCCCATAGTCATGATATATATTTTGTGTATGTGTCTGTAGAATTTATAGGGTTATTTTAGAAATTCAAATTCTGAAATTGAATAAACTAATGTGGTCGATAAATTAATTGAGTAATTGGGGATTTTATTGAATAATGAAATTGTGGAATTGGGATAATTAAATGATAAGTTAATTATTGGATTATTGAACAATGAAATTCAGGATAATGAATTGTGAGTTAAATATATGAATATAAAATTTCGAAATTATGAATAATTAATTGTTTAATTAATTATTATAATGTGGTTATTGTTTAATAGGAATAATTAATTGATTAAATAATTTTGGGAATATTTTTTATTGTTGATTTGATTTAATAATTGTTTAATTAATTAATGGAATTAATGGGATTAATTAATTGGTGAAATCATCAATGGAATATTAGAGATTTATTAATTTTATATTTAATTAGTTTGACTAATGTGATAAAATAATTTTTGAATTACTCATGTTGTTGATTTAGTTAGTTAATTCCATAATTAATTAATGTTTTTGATGTGACCAACAAATTGATTTATTAAATAAAGGGATTTTCATGACTGATTAGATATTAAATTAATTAATGGGTTTCTATGTTATATTAATTATTGAATTGATTAATTTTATAAATGTGATACATGTGATATGTGTAGTTGATTGAGAAAATGAGAAGTGGGATACAAACTGACTCTCCAAATACCCACAAGGTCCTGGTCATGATGTGTTAGGGCCAATGAAATTCAGGAATATTATATGGGACATCGTATGATGCTTCAAAAACCCATGATATGTAGGATAGGGACTGATTCACAAAATACCTAGGATGAATTAGATCGGGACTGATCAACCAACTACCTATGATATGTGATATAGGGATTAATGCTCCAAATACTCATGAGGTGATATACATGATAATATATGCCCCAAATAGCAGCATTGGACTATGGTCTAGTTAGCCATATCATGAATTAAAATGAAATGGATAACGAAAGACCATTTTTTAAATTAATTGTGAATTGATAATATGAAATGATTCAGAGTCTGGTAGGGGCCAAAGTATGTATTGAGGTTTTGGTGGGCACAGGATCTCTGGGATTTATGTAATTAAATAAATACAAAAAGAAAATGTGATAACTATTTACCTTTTCATTTTACATATTTATTTATACAAATACTTACACTATAATTGAATGTATATTTTTTTACATTTCATTGGTGGTAGTCTACTGAGTTGTAATCACACCCTACTCAATCTTCCTGGTCAGTACTAGAATAGATTTCACTTTTTTATTTCAAGATAATTGAAAATATCATGTGATAGATGGATACTTAGAGATGTAACATGGATGAGGGGACAAGATATGGTTTGATAATCGCTTGGTATTTGGTAGTGTCAATACTTTTGATTTTTCATTTTTCACACATGGAATGTACTTTAGAATGGCATATTTATCATTTAGTTTTCATATTTAAATTCCAGCATTTGGCCATCTTGTGATACTAGAACTATTCTGTTTATAATTATATAATATTAGGTAATTTTTTCTTATTTATCTCAGGTGTATTACTATGATAAAAAGGGTTATAGTCTTCCTATGATCACTATTAAACCTTATGTGGTAGTCAAAACACTCTAGCGTATGGGGTGGCACAACTCAGGTCATGTGGCAGACTATATCAGGGCACTAGTGCATGTCACCCCATCCAAAATGGTACAATTATGTTGTAGCCAAATAAAATAAAAAGTTGTAATTTTTTGCATCCAAATTTTATTTTATATTTAATTATGTATATGTTTTTTCAAGACTAATAAAATTATAAATATATTAGAATGTGATCAACTGTACCCACTATTAATGTAAAAATGTAACCAAAAGCTATGGTTTACAAGGGTCCGGAATGCGTAGTCATATTCAAAGAAAAATTACTGGAAAGAATGGTAACTATAATTTTAAAATCAAAGAATATGTAAAAATAGATATACGATATAAATTTTTATTATTCTCAATAAAACAAATCATATGATTTTATGATTATTTATACATAAAAATTCAATTTCTAATATAGATTCTAGTACTGTTGAAAAGATAAATTATTATTAATAATTATATGATCTATTCTGATGTAAGTAATAATTTATAAATTATTCCCAGTGGAATAAAATGAAACCATATTGATGGACAAAATCATTTTTGGGATTCGATTATGGGGAATGATAATAATGCTGGAGAATGTGCTGCATCTAGATCTTAAAAAATTATAACTATATATGGGTATCTAATTAGTGTTATGGGAAATAATCATTATTTTATATATAATCTTGATAATCAAAAATATGTTGTATCATTTTTAAACTGCATCATGTATTGGAAACCTTCATCATTTAATGGGGAAACAAATCCATTATTATTTTATCAATGGATAAGTTCAATATATAAGATATTTATCGAATTGAAAAGGGTTTAAATGGAGAAGGAATCCTTGGTTTCGTTATCATCTCATGAGGGATACATACCAATTATGATCATTGATTCAAAACACAGAGTTTGAAGAATAGACATAAAACATAGAATGGATAGATTTAATGACATTTTCCAAGAAGAGTATTTTCCTCAGAAAAAAATATTTGGATATTTAGAGATAATTTTTTATCCTATGTCAAAAGGAAGATAACAGTATTGGTATGTGTAATAACTAATACAAAATAGTTCACTAACTCCGATGAAAATGACATTTATCAGTGCTAGGGAAGCGCTGAATACTGGAGTGAGATTAAAATCCATAGTATTTTATCTTCACTAAAAAAGAGATGACAAAGGAAATTTTTTTTAGTGCTTGTAGAAGCACTAATAAATGAATTCTTTATCAATGCATTTAGATGTGCTAAAAATGGTATATAATAATGTGTTTTATATAATAATATTGTACCACTACTATAGAGCGTTGTAACAACACATCGTAGCACTAAAATACACCAGGAAATTGGTAAAATCAAGTAAAAATAGATAATTTAAATTAAATGAAATTTACAACACATATTACAAATAAAAAACACTATATTATTTTTATTTTATACATTGTTTTATACAATTACATAAGTAAAATTTCTTACATACATTCAAAAATTGTATCCTTCCTTTTTCTTTTGATCCTAAACCTTGATCAATAAAAAACACATTTGTATAATAAAACAATTCTAACATTAGTAATAATATAAAGAAATAAATTAATATAAAGTGTTAATTTTAAACAAAACATTGAGTCATACTAGGAAGTCTGTGTATCACATTGGGTTGCAGTTGATTCTTGCATGTCTCGCTATTTCTTGTTCATCTTCAAGAATTATCTCTATAAAAATTAACTAAATAAGTATAAGATAATAATGATAAGGAAATTAATTAATTAATGGTTGATAAAATGATAAGAAAACAATATAGGATCATTTTCTCAGTTTTGGGGATGTGATTGGAATTTAAAACTAGAATGACACATATATAATGAAAAGACACGCTTGGAGTAATATCAGTCGCATCAGGAATCAAAATGATTTTAAACTGAATCTTACATATCTCAAATGACTTATGGATCATTTACCTAATTTATCAAAATAATACGAATTAGTTTTCTCGATATTTAGTATGTCGCTTGTCTTTCTTACTAAAGTGTCGTTTTAGACAGGAAAGACACACTTTGAATCAAACAAGTCACATATTGTGTATATTGATGTGATATTGATTCTAATACATCACATGTGACTTATGAATAATTTTCTAATATAATATAGTCAACCATAGTGTGATTGCATAGTTTTTTGTGTGTGATTTTTTTTTGTATTAAAATTTTGATTTAAAGTTAATAACAGACACATTGAGTCATACCTGACAAATTAAGTACTTGATAAAGGTATAGGTCATTAAACATATCAAAAATTACATTTGGATCTTTTTCCTGTAATATATTAACAATATTAAATGTGTTTTCTCAGTTTTGAGTAGTATATTTTTCCTTCCAAATAATTTTGATAACAATTTTAAATAAAAAGATTCACTGGGAGACATATCAGTCACACCATGAATCTAATTGAGGGTAATCTAATTAAAACACATCCAAAATGAATTATGTATCATTTTAAAACAATATAAAAATAATGTTAATGTTTTTTTTTCAATTTTTAGTATGTAAATTTTATTTTTTACTAAAATACAATTTTAACTAGAAACATGCACTTTGACCCAAACTGATTCTATCATGTATCTTTTTGATGTAAGAATAATACTTAAATATAAAAATTAATTTTGAAATAATTTCTTAAATTATCAAGAAAATATTAGTTAGTTTTCTTGGGTTTCAATGAGTGAACATTTTTGAACTAAACTATAGATTTTAAACTAATAACAGATTCATTGAGTCATAATATGCCCATCAAGTATCATATTGAGGTGAGTCTAATTTATAAACGTCAAAAATGACTTTTGGAATCTTTTTTCAATGTATAAAAACAATATTAATGTGTTTTTATTTGTTTTGGGTAGGTCTTTTTTTTTACTAAAATTGAAGTAAATAGTAAATAGAAATATGCGCTTAGAGACATATCGGTCACACCGTGATTTGGATTAATGTGGGGATGATTCCTAAATTTCACAAATAACATATTTATTGTTTTCCAAAAGTATCAAAATTATTATAAGGGGTTTTCATAAATTTGAGTAGTAAATATGGAATTGTTTCTAAAATTGATGTCATTTTTATATAAAAAGTCACAGTTAGAGTCATACTGGTCATAGTTCAAGTCAGATTAAGGTGAGGATGATTTGTACACATTAAAACTAAATTAGGTACCACCTTCCAAATTTATCAAAATAATCCAATTGTGTTTTTTTGGGATTTGAGTACATCATGTTTTTTACAAAAATTTCAATTTGAACCGAAAACACACATTTTGACCCATTCCGATCACATCATGTATCAGTTTGATGGGAGTCTGATTCATACACATCCAAAATGACTAATGAACCGATGTCCTAAATTATCAATAACATTTGATCAAATTTTTTATATTTCAGTGGTTTACATATTTTGAAATAAACTATTGATTTTAAACTGATAATGGACACATTGAATCATACAATCAAATTATTCTATAAATAAATGTACAAATGATTCCAACATGTCCCAAATCACATATAGATCATTTCTACAACAGATCAAAATAATAGGAATAATTTTTGTTACTTTTGAGTATGTCAGTTGTACCTTTTAATAAAATTAATGTCATTATTTAATAAAAAGTGTTATTTGGGGTCATAGTAGTCACATTGTATGCCAGATTGAGGTGAAGTTGACTTCTACACATCCCAAAGTCCCAAAAAAAAATCCTAAATATCAATTTAAAAACGTTTCCATTGTATTTATATAGCTAAATTTCCACGTTGCATATTGACTCGATTTGTTTAGCCGAAAAAAACTCTCATTGTTGAATGCCATAAAAATAGAGGAATTTCATGTGCTAATTATATCATGAGAATTCAGTATAATGAAAACATGAAAAGCCTAAAATATTCTATCATTCAATAACAATAAAGGGTTTTGACTAACAACATCGTGTTAATATGTAGTGTTAGTAGTTTGACATAGAAATGTAATGAAAATGGAAAATATGGTTACATTTTTAGAAATTATCATTTAATATATTTTGTGGATTGTAACATATTGTTGAAAGTAAAATATGAGTAGGCGCATTCACAAGATAAGGGCTAACCAGAATTGGAATAATGAGATTGTATGAAATTTCCATTGGTACCGGGTCTATGAAGCTTGTACAGGACAACTAACTGACCAGCTTGGCGAAGGTGAAGTGTGGATTTCATGACATTTGGTGAGGAGGAGCAGTTACAAATTGACTTGTCTACGTGATTCCCTTAAGACCTACGAGTCGTGTAATTGTCTACTAAGCCTCCGGGTTGTGCAAGGTTTTCAACTCACCCCTTGAAAGGATGATTATCAAAATAATAAAAAAGAAGGCATTCGGTCCATTTAGTCGATGTTGTCATTATCTTAGTTAATAGCTCGAAGTCCAATCCCTCATTAGTTAGGGAATCTTTGAATCCCCACCCAAATGTAATAGAATAATCAACATATAAAATAAAACAATTTCACAATAATAAAATCCAATAAAATTAATCATATATATGAGTAATGAAATAATGATGATAAAAATTCAAAAAGATTTCACCAATAAATCAATGAGTGATGAGGATGAGGATAAAATAAGATATAATGGATTGAATATTTGATTTATCTGATATAATGTAATTATATTCTATTGGGTTCATAAAATATTTTTTATGAAAAATATATAAATACACATAAGATATCCATTATCAAAGGTGAATTTTATAGATAATTCATAAAATAGAAACTCAATATAGGATTGGTTAAAATAATTTCAGTATGCTTTGCTGAAAATGGGCAATTTATAATAATAAAATAATCAATTCCCTATAGGAGGTGTTGTCCTATGAAATTATCCAATGGTGAAACTTATAGTCAATTTTTATCTTTATCAGCTCATCTTAAGAATAGTTATCATTACATTTTGTTGTATGTAAATAATCATCCATATCTTATATATATGCCCCTATGTTTCATGAAATAACCAAATAATTATCCATACATATGTTTAATACTACTCATTGTAGTACATGAATCATAATAGTGATAGGGGGTGAGTTCCATGAAACAAATTGGAATAATAATTGATCAGGATCTGAAACTGATGAGGATGAAAATTAAACTCCATTATATTCTATAAAAGTGCTAAGGCCTTCAATCTGTGATAATTACATAGATAATAACTAGATATTCCTAAGGGTGGAACCCAAAGGCAAGAATAAATAATGATATAATTTTAGATGGATTAAAGTAAAACAAAAATAGTATTTATTAGATGTGATATAAAGCAAGTGAATTGATTTTTATTATGTGTTAATGAGTGGGTTTTCATTTCATAGATGGGAATATTTTTATCAAATGTAGGAAATAAAAAGATTGATGAAATCAATGAATAAAATTTCATTGGTGATTGGAATGTTTTCGCTGAAAATGTGAACGAGTAAGACTCCTCAAAAAAACACATTTCTTTTTTAGGTAGATCCTTAATCATTTAGAAAGGCTGAAAATGATGATAACTAGATACAATATATCCCTGAAGAGCTTGATCTAAATAAGAAAAATGTGACATTTGAAATTGTTCCAATTATGGAAGAAAAAAATGGTATTAGAACCAAGTGGATATTCTATAATATAAACATTGACAACAGAAAAGTTTTTCAAAATAATGAATGGATAGTGTGAAAACGGAACTCCTAAATAAATGTAAATTTTTTAATAAATTTATTCCAATTGCAGGGTTGGAAACAATTTTTTTTCTTGTCTATTTTAGTTCAAATGCAATTAATGGTAATCCACATTTATGTCAAATCTTTGTTCCTCGATGGAGTTATTATGGGATGTGAATACATTTAGAAACAATATGGGTTTATATGGATGACAATTATAGATTAGTGTGATAATTAAATAATTAATTTTATAAGATAGATAAATCATTAAGGACCTAGTATTTATTGTTGGATCAATAACTAAAAAACTGTGGTTTTATAGAGGTATATTTTATCACTCCATCTACATCAAGAAAGAGAATTATCAAATGATTTTTATACTCAAACATGTCGAATACATAATATTTAAGGATTTTAAAAAGAATGGTGAAATTTTTGGATGCATCAAATGAGTTATGATATTATGATTTCTAAAATTAGATTAACATTTTCTTTAATTTATAGGGGAATATAAGAAATATTAGAACATTATTTTTTCAATAAAAAATAAAAAATGTTCCCAATTTATTTGGAAAAAAAATATTCCAAATTAATGACCAACCTAACCACTATAATATGGATGAATATTTTAAAATATATTGATTAAAAAGAGGTAGATGTCATGAAATATAGGTATTGGGATCCTATTTGAACTCACAATGACGTTATACAACATTTGGTTTGATATATTTCATGTTGCATAAGACCAATGGTGTCCCAATGAGATCCACATACTGTCTGGAAAGTCAATACATCAATATATCTAATAAAAATTGATTTTTTTTTTATTATTATATAGTGAAAATGGACTTGTTTGGATACATGTTTATGGGATGAGAATGTTCATAGATATTTATATTTTAAAACATATACCCAATCATAATGGATTTATCTCTAGTAACATATTTAGAATTTTGTGGGGGAAAACCCTATCCTAAAATATAACAAACTAACCCCTAAAACCAATTTATTATAAAATTTTCCATTAATATGAATTAAATAAAAGAAAAATGAGTACGGTGCCTATTTTTGATGAGTCCAATATTTTAATATCGTCAAAAAGAGCATGGTGATGATCTATTATTATTAATAAAAAATATCCTACCAGTAATGGTATCATCTACCTGAATGAATATTCTATTTCTTCTGAAAAATATCTATCGTCCTCGTGGCCTGATAAAACATTTTAGTTCAATAAAAGAGCTAAAATTTATTTATAACCTATATTTATCATCATATTAATAGAAAATACATGAATTCCATAAATATATTAGGATTGAACTCTTTATAAATACAGTTGGATAATTTTTTAAAATTCAAATCATTCTTAATAATTCATTTATATTTAAATTTTTTTATAACTGTTTTTTATTTTTAATAATCATGTTCTTTTATGTTTAATACACTCTTAAAATAATAATATTTAAATAATAAAATGATTTATCAGACATATAAAAACATAATATAATATTTCCAAAACAAAAAACGATAGATAGTTATTTAAAAAAATTGTCTTGTGTCATTATATAATTAACAAACAAGAATGAATATATCACCAACATATTAACATTTACTACGATGTGGTTTTTAGTAGTAAAAATAATTTCCTGGTCTATTTTACCATGTCTATATTTTGATGCACAATATATATTTATAAAAAAAAATTGGAGGACACCAAAAAAATGTTAAGGTAACTAAACTTGGTGTCGTAACATATAATATGGGTAATATAGTTTTTCATTATGTGGTCTTCATGAAACGAAATATTAGTGTTATAAATATTTCTTATGAAATAATATTTTACATTCTTATATATAATTTGTTGGATTATTTATTATATTTATCATGTGTTGATGTGTTCAGTATAGTATAACATACATTGGATCGTTGAAGTTATCATTGATCATGTGGGTTTAATAAAGTTTACACACTATAATTAATAATGTATATGGCATAGGGATGTTTTATAATTTGTAAAATGTGTAAAGAAAATGAATAACTTTTTAATAGTATTCCATAATATGGGATTATTTAATTATATTGGAGATATGCTTGTATGATAAAAAAAATTAAATCTATATTCCTTAAATCCGCATTAATAGGAAAGGGTAATGGAATACAATTAAAATATATAATATCCACTTATAAATATTTTTTTAGATTTTACTTTCAGATTATTAAAAATGTTGGTAATAAAAAATTAGTTGTTTCTTAGTGATCAATACCATCATTTTGAGTTGAGGATCAATGAATAGAATGTATTTAATTTTTAATGTTATTTGGTATCTATTTCTTACTTGTACTGAATTATCTTACCATTTCGTTTAAAATATCTATATAATTTAATCTTACTATATATAAATCTATTGAAAATATATAACTAGTAACAAATGTATTTTGGGTAATGGATTGATGTATCCATTATACTGTGGAAATATAGAATTTAATAAAAAAATATTGATATAATATAAAATTATATATTTGTATAATTTTTCTTGATATTATGTTGAGGTTTAAAAAGTTAGATGTTTTTATTAGATCGATAAAAATATTTTAGTCCCATATAAAATTAATATAGATATTTAATGATCTAAATAACCCTGTATTATGTTATATTCATTGAAAAATGTGGATAAAATTTCGATAACATAAAGTATTATTATAACAGATCGAGTTTTAATTTATATATTAAACCTTTTATTTCCATTAAATTTCACCACAATTGTCTAAATATGGCATAATGTGAATGTCCATTGAGGTTATGGTGGTGTGGGTGATGTCTAGGGCTAGCTCAGAGCCTAGACCCCAACTTTGGGGGTAAAACAGGACTAGCTCACAGTTTTTACAGACCATGAAGTGAAAGAATCTGTGTTATATAAAGTTATCCATGAATGGGCAGTTGGCTCGTATAGGCACACTATTAGAACAACAATGTGAAATGGGGTGCACGATCATGTGACAATTTTTTTTAATTTTTATAGTTGAGTTTTTTTGTGATTTTTTTCTGGTTAGTCAAATAATAAAAGGTGATCATTCATATAGTAAAGGATGCACAGTTAGAAAACATTTTGGGAAACCATATGCCAAATAGTGGGTCCTAGTAAATTAGTAAAACTAACAATTCTGCCCAAAATTAAATCAATTTAAGTCCCTATTACCCAATTTCTATAACATATAAAAAACTCACCTAATTGATTCCTTCTTCGGTGACTATTCATGAAATTGAAGGATCCCCTTTGTCAAGTGTCTAATTAAAGAATCATCTATCTTATTGTATATTTTCTGGTAAGATATTGATTTGTTTTTCAACATTCCCTGTTTAGTCTGGTATTGGTTGTGCTATTTAGGTCTAATAAAAGTTTCCATATTTTTAGGTTTGTTTCCCATTAATTAATATCCACTCCATCTATGTTCAATAAGGTACTGAGACTGGATGATCTATCCAATACATACCTACAGTAGGTGGTCATGTTCATTTCTTATAAATTCTTACTGTTATTTAATATTTCATTGTGCTGTATTCCCAATTCTCTGACGGTGCCTTGAATTTATTTTAGATTTCAGAATTTAATTGTTAGAAATGGAATATATAATTAAAGAGGACATCAATGAATGTTTTTTGGTTGAGGAACATGAAATTGGAACTAACCCTTTGGGTGGGTTGTGTATTTAAATTGGCCATTATGATGGAATTTGATTTTGGATACCTTTGAGGTGTTCCCTTTGCCCCTTTTGTGGGATGTTAATATTGAATTTTCAATTACGTTGAATTGATAGGTAATTTAAATGCTGTATTGAAATATAAATTGAATTTATTAATATTAATGGATGAAATTACAATGACTCTTGAAAATTTAACTATAATTTGGTTTTTAAGCATGTGATTCTTTTTGTAAGAAAATTCCTATTTTGGTAGAATAAAAGGGAAATCCAAATAAGCTTATCCCATAACTTTTTTCACCTTTTAATGTGATATATAAATGAATTATTCTTGGTTTTGACTTAAAAAATAAGTGGAATTGGTTAAAAGAAATTTAATAATTATTATTGATTGATTATGAATATTTTTCGGTGACACATAGATTCAAGGATGGATTCCATGGATAGACTCAATTGGATTCTACCTATCCTATGCTCGAGTGACTCATGTTCTCATCATATGGACTTCCCAGAAAGAACTCATAGGGTATGACTATTATATGTTGATTGATACATGGATTCCATATGGATTTCCCAGGATGAACTCAAGGAGAATTTTATCATTTATTCCATGTGTGATATTTGGCCTACCTAAATGAACTACTAAGGAATGACTCAAGTAGAAGTGATGTTATACCACACCTAGAGTTGTTAAATATATCTTGTAAGGATCGCCTTGAATTTTCTTGTAATGTGTTGGATTATATTACACAATGAGTGATACCTGGATTCCAAAGTTGGAATTACAATGATGGGTATATGTTTATGATTGAATGAAAAATGTTATATTTTATATGAAGAATATTACTAGACAAATACAAATAATGGATACAGTCATTGTCTAGTCAATATGGATGGATTATTTTGGCATAATTTTGTTACATATCAGTAAGGGGCCACTAGGATTTGTGCGAGGTCCCAAGACACATTAATTAAATGTGTTTGATTATAAATAACACAGGTCTGACTATGGATTTAGAGATATTCCTTATAAAAGGTATTGATGAAATAAAATTTATTATAAATGAGAACCTAGACGTTATAGAATTTTTACAAACAATACATCATTTTAATATTTTATCAACACATGCACATTGTGAAAATTATATCCTCACAAACTAGATGGAACTAGACCAGTTGTGGTTTCATTCTAAGAGTATGTATCACACCCTATTTGGTGTTCCGTGGGTACCCAAAAAGACTATATGATTATAAATATTGATAAGATAAATCTCCATGATAAAATTCATTGACTGATGCTTAGGATAAAGAGAGAATGAGAACGGGTTGAGCCATGTGATGCTGTCTGGATTATATTTTCCATTTTTTAAAAATTATTCCACGATTCATAATGATGATATATATAGCTATTTTGGTTGTTTTTTTTTGAGAAATATGAAATTAATCATCATCATCAATGAATATGATTTTCATTTTGGAATTGTTAACAATTCCTATTGGTTATATATTTTTTGTATGATTTACTTATTTCCCTAACTATCCATTTCTAATATTCCATGGTGCTACACTCTGGTGATGAGGGAATACTATTCTCAAAGATACACCTCAACCCTCACTACAAGTCAGCGGCCTATGGAATTGGGAGAGATGCACTTCAATCAATGTAGACTACCAGGATCTAGGCACTATTGAGTAACATTCGAGTTTAAGATTTTACAATGTGCTATGAGAGGATTATTCTCCATTTATATATTTATATGTTGACAATATAAATGGATATTAAGGAATATGAATTTAGTAATGATTTGTGCCCATGGATAGTTATCATTCATATAGGGAAAATCTAAATTTCCCTGAATTAATTTTTTTTATATTTTGAGTATTAAATTTTATTTGATTCCAATGTTAGGTGATGTAGTTTATTTGTGGAGTTAATGTTGATATGATTATGGGTTCCTATTTTTTTAACACGATGATATAAGGGTATACTTTCTCTTGAATCATATTTTTAACTTTATAATAATCACATTACCTTCATTATAAAATTCCTTTTAGAATGAATTTTTTGATAAATATAGTTCTGACAGGTTCCAGGACAATCATACCTATTGTTTCTATTGAAATTCAAGAGTAGAATATAGAGTGAAATAGGTGGATTCCATAATCTGTTTCCTGAGGAGTATGGGCCCTCATGGATAATAATTTAGAGAACTATTGGCTCAACTATTTTAATTAACTATGTTATAAATGATATTTGAGAATGAATTAAAATGAAAATGAACATATTAAGTCATGTGGAAAATGGGTAGGAAAATAAAATTTCATAGATAAGAGAACATGACATAGACCCGACCATATTAGTGGGATGTAGGTAGTATCTCAGGATTGTATATATGATCTGAATATCGCCTATACCATTATCAAGGAGTAGGAATATGGTTATGGTCTTTTATATAGGAATACTTCTACCAATCCTCTTTCAGGATTTTATTTATTACAATTTATAATATTCTTGATATGAGGTATGTTATTTACATTTGTGTTGGTATGATGTTGTGATTCCCAATATTAGTATTTATGGAGGGTTGTAATTTCCATTATATATAGTGGGTGGGCTATAGGATACTTGTGGATCCTATATTAGTTCCAATTGAGGTGCCAATAGTAGTAATATAAAAAAGTGTTGAAGCACAGTTCTATAAGGTATTCTTGTGATTCATGAAGACCATTCACAGAGAACCACGACATGCCCCAACTATGGTAGAATTGACACTTGACTTATAGTAGAAACATCTGTCCACATTTTTCAGGGATGAATGAAAAAATCATACAATGTTATGTATAGAGTCCATGTTATCTATCATTAAAAATCTTGATATATCTCTAGAGAGTAGGGTGATGCTTGATACGTATAATTTTTATGATTCTGCAAAGCGATGGTGGGATTTTATTACTTAGATAGTTCATTATCCAGAGATTGATGAGATGGATTTCTAAAAGGCCTTATGAAACGAATTCCTTCATAAGTTGTAGATAGCTGATAAATCTTGAGATTTCACGAACATAGAGAAATGCATGTTATCAGTTATGGAATAGTCACCCCATTTTACTAATCTCCATCATTTCAAACCTATTCTAATGTGTGACTAGATATATAATTTTTGGAGATTAAAAGTTTGTCTCAGTATAACAAATGATCTCTTGTGAATGAATTTTTAATAAAAAAATTTCTAGAATAGAGAATCATACTCTTATCATAGAGAATAACCTAAGAGAAGCTACACGTGTGAGCCATGGCGGTTCATTATATTGGTCTTGTATTGCATTGACCATCAATATGAAGAATCATCTGAAGCATTTGAGTGGTGATATTATAAGTTATATCACATACTCAAGAAGCTGGGTGCAGTACATCTATTGCAGTAGGCCATGACATTGGTTTCTATAGTGTACAAGGGACTTAGTGGAGTGTCGATCATGTAGCAAGATAGAATAATTATGGTTCTTATGTAGAACGTTTCCTCTATTAGTTAGTGAGATAAGGTATTCATGGAATCCATTTATTGTGTCTGGGTTTTAAACATCATATCACTTTGGAAGATTGAGTACATATAGACGATCAGACCAAGGTGGTGGTCATAGTCAATGTATTGAAGAAAAAGTTTTATATTGGTAGTATTATAGATCTACTTAGGTTATCAAGGAACTATCATAGGGATGTAGTACATTCCGGATATACACAATGCACCAGACCCATGAGGAGAACGATATAAGACCTTCTACTATTATAGTTACTATTCAATAATCCTCCACTTATACATACTCTTTTATTGATATAAGGACATCTCATTGCTTTATATTAGTTCTAGTTGTGGATATCATTGGTCCTAGTCTTTATACATATGATTTATTCATGATGTTTGACACCCCGTTGAGGGTATGAATGGAGGATGTATGTTATTTTAGCGAGTTCTCCCTTGAGATTAGTGGATAAAACTTTATATAGAACCTATTTCACCATGATACAACATGTTTTGACGTCATTCACTGGAATTATTGGTTGGATCCCATTTATGAATTAGATGACTATTATCACCGATAGGTGACCTTCACATAACTAGAATAAAAGAGATATTATTCACAAAGGTGAATGTGATTTCCTATAGAGTTAAGCTAGACCATATCATCGTGGGATGTGTGGGATTATAGATAAGAGTAAGATTTTATATCTTGATGATTAGGGATCATGATAAGAAGATTACCATCATGCGGGTAATCATTTCATGGAAATTTTCCAAGAAAGATATTCCTGATAACCTATAGTGAGAGTGGTAGATTTCTCTATCAATCATGGTTTAGGAGATTCACTAGTATACATTCCTCCTTTTAAAATGGATACTAATGTGATGATGGAACTCAAGAGGCATCTAGAGTAGTTAGAGGAAAATGGTTTTATCCCAACTTGTACTTCTCTATGGGGTTATCTGGTCCTTTTTGTTAGAAAATAGAAATGAAAACTCTGGATATGTGTGGATAACTAGAAATTGAATCAGAAGATGGTTATGAACGGGTATTCCTTTTCATAGATAGATGAGCTCTTTGAACAGCTCTATTGAGATAATGTTTTATCAAATATTGTTTTGATATCCTCTTATCATTTTTTTCATGTTAGACCACTAGATGTGACTCACCTACCATTTCATAGTAGGTATGGTCTATATGAGTATTTGGTTATTTCATTAGGTCTCATGAACACACCAATGGTCTTCATGGAAATAATGAAATGAGTTTCCCATCTATATTTGGATTTATTCATAGAGGTTTTCATGGGTGATATCATAGTGTATTCTCACAATTGACATGACCATGCCAAGCTTCTTTAGATCGTATTGGATACACTGATGGAAAATCTGTTAAATGTTAATCTAAAAAATTACCACTACTGGATGGATTTGACTCACTTCCTAGGTTACATTATATCAAATACAATAGTATCAACTGACCTTGATAAGATAAGAGTTATGTTTACGGTGAGAAACTTAAGACTATCTTTGAAGTACGATGTTCCTTGGAGAATGATGGTTACTATAGTAATTTCATACCATACTTCTGATTCTTAGTAGTGCGGCGCACTAGCATGACTATGAAGGGCGTGGAGTTTTTAATCATGGATTCCATAATGATGGACTTTCAATATATGAATGGGAAATTTACCTCATCACATATACTAATTTTTATACAACTCGGAAGGATCTACATTGTTTATTGTGATGCATCAGGTATCATTCTATGAACAATTATTGTGCAGGGGGAATATGTACGTGGCATACGAGTCTTAACAGTTGAGTCCACATGAGAAGAACTACTTGACGCACGATCTCTAGTTATCTATAGTTTTTCATGAAATTTTCTATTATATACATTACTTTTTGGGATAACATCTTATGATATAAATTTATTATAAAAGAATCATGTATATATTTACACAATGTGATTTGAATCTAAAATAACAATGGTTGGTTAAAAAACTATAATATTTTGATTTTTAGCTTTCTTACATGACATGAATATTCAATGTAGTGGATGATGGATTGGGTTTGAGGAGTTATATACATGAAGTTTAGAAGGCTAGTAGAGTGTTGGATCTAAGGGATTTGTTCTATATGATTCACATAGAGAAAAAGGATAGTTAGAGATAGACTTTTATTTCATACTTATCTATGACTACTAATCTTATGGATATATTGAGAATGAGACAACTATCAAACATTGAAGGTCTCGTCCTATGGGAGGGTGTGGATGGTGAGAACCCTCATCCTGGTTGGACTATAGGTGGGAATTAATTTTTTTTTGTACATTGTCATGTATGGGTTTTAGCCCAATTGTACGAGGAGCTGGTGTGAAACGTTCATGATTTATCTTGAGAAGTTCATCATGTCTTCTTTATTATTTATTAGGATTTATATACATATTAGCGGTCTACATGTATGAAAATAGATATATCTTGTTTCTTTAGGAGATTAGTAGTTGAAGGTAGAACATGAGTGACTATCTAGAGTTTTATAGTAGTTATCCATCCCTGAGTGGAATTAGGTTTATGTCTTGATTGATATTATGATAGGTTTACTAAGTTCTTCTCGAGGTAATGATTCCATATGACTTTTTGTTTACAAGATAACAATGGTTTCTCAATTCCAATATACTAGGTAAACCATTTTATTAGTTGAACTTGGGAGTTTTTCTATCCATGAGATATAATGACTTCATAGGGTCTTGTATGGTATCTTTTTAGATAAGGATTCCCAATTTTTATCTTGGTTTAAGAAAGTTCTTTAGGGGGAACATGGTATACATGTTCTTCTGACCATAGAATACCACCGCTATAAAGATATCCAATCAAAGAACATGATATAGGATATTAAGAACATTATTTGAGAATGCATCCAAGATTTGTGGGGCTCTTAGGAGAGGAATACTCCCCAGGATGAATTCATCTATAACACCAAACATCAAAAAAATATTTAGATTGTTCTTTATGAGTATTTTTAATGTACGCCATGCTGATCACCCCTATGTTGGTTAGAGGAAAGATAAGATTTTCGTAGACCTCATCTTGATCAGGATATCAGAAACCATGTTCAGTTGATTCAAATGTTTTTTAATTACCGTGATGTCTCTATGAAAATAATATGTTGATCTCCATAGATGACCTCTAGAGTTCATGGATAGGGATCTTATTTTCCTATGTGTTTCATCGAGGTGGGAAAATAGGAGGTTCATGAGACCTGATAAGAATTTACCATGTTATTTTAGGATGCTTGGGATTATACAGTCTGTCAAGATGATATACTCTCGGTTTCAGTAAAATCTAATGTACAAATCCATATTAAATTCCATCCATGTATCACAGTTACACAACTATTATTTAGACATGTATCATGTCTTTCACCCTTAGTAGGATTATATACTAGAAGATGCATCCTTTTAGGAGCATCTTATATGTATTGTGTATCATAGCACAATGGCTACCTGGCCATGTACAAGATTAGATCTAGGATCAGGAGTCTGATATATGATCATAGTGGCGGGATGTATTCTTTTACATTCTTGACCAACTGTGAGAGGGAAATTATTCAATGAATTTCTTTATGGGGGATGTTTGTATAGACACAGTTATTCTATGAGGTACAAATTCTAATATTTATATTATCTTTCAGTTTAAATACCAAAATATTCATAATGTTAATTTATTTTATGGTCATATAGGTTTCGGGGATGTGTAAGCATTTTTCAGATCCTGAAACCTAGATTTTGGGGTAAAATATGTATCACACACAATTAGTACAATCCTTGTGAAAAATGATAAACTATTAGATATAACTATCTGAGATTGGAAAATAGATTTCAACAGGCTGCCCGGTTTGACAATCCATGTGAAATAGGGCGTACAACTGTGAGGCCATGTCTACTATATTGAACGTGGAATTTTTTATTGGTTTCTACATAGTCAGTCAAACCATATATACAAAAAAATTTGGTTCCCCTCCCTGTATAAAAATATTTCTCACGATGTTTGAAAAACAATGAAGTTATGTAAATTGGGTGAATTTATAATTCTTCCCCTAATTGAGTATATCACTAATTGTATTCTCCAATTTCTCCAACGCACAGAAAACTCGCCTTTTTGAAGCCCTCATTGGTATATATTCATGGAATTGAAGTATATCCTCATTCTGAGGTATGATTCAATAAATGTATATTTCATTTGATCCACTTTTTTAACATCTTAATTTCTTTTGTGTTGTTTCTTCATTGTCTTGGTTTCAGCTGCACTATTTTGGTGAAATCTATTTTTAACTACTTTCATGTTTCGTATCTGTTCTATGATTTACTCATGAGATGAATTTATTGAAGAGTTTATAATAGATTATTTATCCACTCTGGAACTACGGTAGGTGGTCTAATGCCTTTTGTTTAAGGACAATGTGTTTATATACATGTCATTGTTCTGTATGCCTAATTATTTATTGGATCATTGAAATGAGTTTTGATCCATGAATTAAATTATTAGGCTAGACATGTGAAATTAATGAGGCCATAAATTAATAGTTATATGTTGAGGAATTTGAATTTGGAACCACCCCATTGGGTGTTATTATGTATCAAAATGGGCCATTATGATGGAATGTGATTTTGGATACCATTGAGGTGTT
The DNA here is from genome assembly GCA_963277665.1 of Viscum album. Classification (NCBI taxonomy): domain Eukaryota; kingdom Viridiplantae; phylum Streptophyta; class Magnoliopsida; order Santalales; family Viscaceae; genus Viscum; species Viscum album. Next base: position 1,296,438,403 of record OY728142.1, on the reverse strand, counting down.
CCCCTTACACCATTACTTGGGATGTTAATAAATAATGGTAAATTTCATTGAATTGATTTGTAATTTGAATTTTGAATTGAAATGTAAATTGATTTGATTAATGGGATGGAATAAAATTACTATGTCTGTTGGACATTTCCGTGTAATGTCTTGTTTATCTATTTGATTTTTTTTGTAATGAAATTCCACTATGAGTAGAACCAAAGGCTAAGACTTCTATGATTTCCCATTCCATTAGACACCTTTTGAAAAGAGGTATAAATGAATTGTATATGGTTTTGAACTATTCAGTGTTAGGTGGAATTGGTTAAATTATACTGATTATGTTTTAATAAATTACTATTTATATTACTTGGAGTGACACAAGGATTCAATGTTGACTTCCACGGACCGACTCAATTGGATTATACATTTCTTATGACCGAGAGGCACTTGGATTCCTAATCCAGTCATCCATGGATAAAATTATATGTTCTGACTATAATAATCTAATTGATACTAGGATTCTATATTTATTTCCAATTATGGACTCAAAGGTAATTTGATCCTTTATGACATGGGTGATACAAGGGATCCCTTAGTGGACCCCTAAGGATTGACATGAATGGTAGTGATGTTGTACCACACCTAGATCAATATGTAGGTTCTTATAACAATTTCTATGGACATGGTTGTTGGGTATTTGGATTTTTTTATACTTAGAGTGATACCTAGGATACAAATTAAGAGTTCCAATGATAAGATTTCATTCATTAATGAATACAGTATGAAATAATTTACATGAAGTATCTTTAATTCCAAATCAAAATATTGGATTTAGTCTTTGTCTACAATTTATGGATGGACTACTTAGGCATCCTTTTCTTAAATATCACAATGGTGGATACTGGTAAATTTTATAGGTCTTACGACATAATAATTAAGTGATATTGATTATAAATGACACATGTAATAATATTATTTCAGATACATTATTTCGAAATGAAATTGATAAAAAGAAAATGAATATATGTGAGAACTGAAAATATATTGGATGTTTACATTAAGTAAATTCATTGTATATTGTATTACTGAATATACACTAAGTCTGTTATATACTCATTAAATGGTTGACAAAGGACTATGGGTGTTTTCCTACTTGGATAATGTTTCACACCATATTAGGGTCACCATGGGTAACTGAATAGACTGTATGACTGCAACTAATGATAAGGGAAATCACTATAATAAAGGTTGATGATAGCTACTTTATAGTATGGGGCATGCGACCAAGATAAGGCTCATGATTATAGGTGGATCATTTTTCCTCTTTTTTTAATTTTGATCCAGGTATTGTACTAATTCCATGTATACATATTTTGGCTCTGGTATTGAGACCTATGAAATGTATCATTATCGTCATTATATATGATTTTATTAATGGAATTTTTATATACTATTAATGGTTATCTATTTTCAATAAAACATAATCCTACCTCTACTTATTCTTTATTTATATTTCTATTATACTATACTATGTTTATGATGTAATAGTGTCCCTACAGGCACACATAGGCCCCCACTGCAGGTTGACAACCTCTAGCATTTTTGGATACTCTCTTGATGCCATGTGGCTTACTTGGTTTGTGGTAAAATTGAGTGGCATCATCATATTAGATCATATAATTTTTTATTGATCATATATTTTATATTTTTATTAAAAAATAATTATATTAGATCAAGGCTTGTTCAATAAATTGTCATGTGTTTTGAGGATTATATTACCTATATGATCACACCCATGTTTAAAATAGATAACCTTGTGAAATTATTTCATTTATAAATTTTTGAAATCATTAATAAATATTTTTATTACATTATTATGTATAAATTATCATCATGATATTCTCTAACAACAAAATGAAAGAAGGGTCAAGTGTTTTTCATTACCCTAAATTTTTGAAATTTATTGATTTGAAATGCTGTTATGTGATACAATTTTAATTTTATATTGATCTATAAATTATATTATTATTATATATACATAAATAAAAAATTTATCAAAATAATCTTCAAAATAGTTATTTCCTATATTTATGACCTCCCATTTTGAATGAATGGTTTTTTCACATAAAAAATATTTATATATGTAAAATTATTTTCTTATTTTATAATTAATTTTATAATCCAAATAATTATTAAAATCATTATATATATCACCCATGTAGATTCAATTATTTAATATATATTTTTCATTAAAATATTAATTTAGTAGTAATTGATTTTTATAAAAATTCGTTAGTTTTTGTTCTACAAAATTACATTCACTCAATACCAGACTCTATTTATAGATAATTTCTTACATCGTAACTATGGTAGTTTTAATAGTAATTTTATTTTATTATATCTACATAAATAGTAATTTATTCATTCAAATATAATTTTTAACATGGTATTATACTTTTTTAGTAGTTTTATAGTCATAAATTAATCCCATTTAAGGTAATTAAATAAATTTTAATGTCTCAATAAATCTTTTATATAATATATGATAAAACAATTTTTCAAATATAATTTGTAGACTAATTTTATAATTTTTGATTTATTTTTAATATAAATAATAAATGATTTTTTATGTAAATTAATTTTTTCATATTTTTATTTACTAAAAACATTATATTTAATTAATGATAAAAATTCTATATAATGTAATAATATTACAGACTATAAATTTTAATCATTTGACAATATAATTCATAAATTATATATTATCGTTTTGTAAAAATAATTTAATATAATGTTATAGAATTTAGTGACGTGGTCACTACAGTAAAACTATGAATATTATGAATAATATTAATAAATATATATACATTATTGAAAAATAATTAATTTAATGACTTGTTTCACTTAATAGGGACACAAAATTAATGAAATGGATATTATGATTGAAATTTATAATTAATAAATAATAATTTATATAATATTTAATGAATAATAAAATATATAAACCATAAAGCTCATAATATGAAAAATAAATTTAAGAAAAATTAATTTAATTTCAATATAATATATGGTTTTTTATGATATATTTATAATTTTGATAATTTTTATTTCATAAAATAAACATCATTTTTTATCAAAATTTTTATATTTTATAATGGTGAATTTTAATATTTATCTGGAAAACATTATTATTTTTAAATATTATAAATATTAATTATTTGAATAACATAATCTTTATGATGACATGATGTCATAATGATGGATTAAATTGTTTTGAAATATTTTTCATGAATTGAAATTTAGATAATGAGTAAAAAATTTAATAAAAATTAATTCATTGAATTATTAAACATATATTTGAAATTTATAAAGGAAATTATGTTTTTCTCAAAATATTTGTTTTCAAATACATTACATTCAATAAAATATTTCAATGATTGTCATAACCTTACCCACCAAGGCTCAGATGGCCAGTTGTAAACTGAGAGTAAAACCCCAATCTTGCCTTCAATATGTCTTGGGATACGGACTAGCACGAAGTAATAATAAATATAACATGATAGGCCCTATACTAACCCTCCACATCTCAATACAGTAGTATAGTTCCTAAAATATGAACATTTTTTAATGAAAAATAATGCATAATATTTAGCCCCACAAAAGATTACAATTTTTTTGGTAAAATGAAAATGGGGTATTTATAATTTCATCGATACTGCAATAATGGTTGAAAAGATACAATGGGGTGATTATACCTAATTAAAAATCAGGAATCTCTCTATGATAAGTTATTAACACTAAACCCCACCAACTCCAAATCAACCTAGAACTACATTGAAAATCATTTTTTCTACATAAGACAAGACTTGAGAGAAATGATCCCATGAAGGTGTGAGTATAAACATATTCAGTTGAACACCAATAAATTTATAAAAACAATTCCATAGAGGGATTCATCACCCAAATCAACATCATGTTGGAAAATATAAATGATTTCCCATGTATGATTGAATTAAGACTCTTTGTCTCAAGGTGAGGTCTATTCTGACTACCATCCCAAGGATTCCACATGAGGATCAAAGGTAACTTTCATTTGGGGATACACAGTCATCATGAATTTATTTACTAATCGAAATCATCCTGGTGGTAGTAATCAATATTTTTTTCCTTAATAAATTAAAAAAGGAATTAAAGGTCTAATTTGATGTACTTAGTTGATTGATCCTGACATCATATAAAGAAATAATATATTGATTTACCTTTCGAAACCTTACCTATATCATAATGAGGGGTATGCTCCATGCAACTATTATCCCAGACCAAGTGAGGAAAATTTATATAGGGAGAACCTCCCCTCACCCCTACAAGATCATAATTACTAAGGAGTACCACTGGCTATATAAAGGAATTAGAACATCAATAATGTGGTTCAACACTAAATGTAATTGATTATATTATATAGGGAAGCATTACCCATTTTCTCGGCGGTGTACTAACCCCTACATCACAACAATGATCAATCCCAACCACTACTATTGACTAAGAATCAATAGAACATGAATTTAACTTATATCGCCTCATGTTTTATATATTACCCATAAAAAATCATTATTTTATTTTTAATGGAATTTGAAATAGATCCCATATAAAACCCCAAGATTTTGTAAATTTATTAAATTAATTTCAACTTCTAAAAATAAAATCATTTCACAACACACTATACATATCTTGTGTTGTATGAAAGAATCAAGTTATTTATTATTTACACGCAAAACCAAGTCGATCATGTGCTAAACACAAAACATATATTAGCTTTTAGTACATTAAAAACATTGTTTATCTTTTGTTACACACAATGTAGAGTTCCATCAATAACATTCTTTATGCACAAGAATATGTTTTATCAAACTATAATATACTATTAATATTACTATTAAAATGTTATTTTAGTTAGAACCAATCCATTATTATTAATTTTATAAATAAGATAAAATAAAGTGTGAATATTATTTTTACCCACTTATATAAGAAGATATTTTTTTAGGAATTGGTAATAAATAAATATAAAAAATATTTGAAAATAATGAAATTCCTTTTTTGATAAAACTCTCTCTTTTTTTGTAAAAACACCATTCTATCACAATAAATTAAAAAAGCCTATTTTGAGGGGGATTTAATGGAATTTATATATTATATATTCAATCAAATATTTTTACACACATCAATTATATTTGATATGTATAAAATTAGAATAAATCCACTTTTATGAATAAAAAAGATGTATTTTCCTAAAATATAAAATTACATCATTTAATAATGAACCAATTGTAAATATATAAATTTTTAACATTAATGATTATTATTTGAAAAAATTTACATAATTTTTAAAATTGTAATTTTAAAATTTACATTGATTGGTTTTTTATATTTTTCTGAGAATTTTCATTTTTTGGTGAACAGTAAAAAACTTTAAATTTTAATTCCAAACGGATTATTAATCTAGTTTATTTATATATTTAAATAATTGTTTCATTTAATTTAAAGTAAAATTAGATCATTTATAAATCAATTAATGTAATTCAAGTAATTTTATCTAATTAGTTATTGAAATTGGATATAAAAACATTTTAATATTTTATAAATTTTCATCCCATTTGCAGTATTAATTTTAAATTAATTTCCAAAAAAAATTTTATTCAGATTTGGGATAATGGATTCCAAAATTTGAATCAGAATAATATATAATTTATAATCTGGATAACTTAATTTTTTAACAAAATGATCAAAGAAAATTATAAAAATTAATTATAGTTTTTATGGTAAAACTTGTTTACTTAGGGGGTAAAATTTATCTTATGGGACCAAATCCACTATAAACATGTTAAAAACAAACTCTCTACAAATATTTCTAAATTATAATCACTTTTAATATAAATTTAAAATTATTGAAGACCCATTATGTAAGGTATAACTCCCACTAGTTTTTCTCTTTTAAAATTTATATAAATTCCACTCCTCCACTATAAAAAATAAATGACATGCCTCACTTATTCAAACAACTCAAGCCTTTTTTTCTCTTACACAAACTTAAAAAATAATCCCCCAAATTCCCTCATCGAAACCAAGAAGACTAACTATTTTCATAAATCCATCCATGTAATCCCTTTGATTCAAACGTGAAAGGTTTACCCAATGAATAGGAAACATCGTTCCATGAGCTCTTTTGTTTTATTTTCATTCTCCTCAGACACAATTGTTATTATTTCATGACTGTATAAAAACCTATGTATCATAAATATGGATATACATTTTTATTATATGGTTTAGTCCTACAGCTACACAGTCATCTGTAAAATGGGTATAAAACTTACCATTTGTGTGTACGGCGATCTACAGCTTCGCAAAACGATGTCGTTCATTTTTCCATGATCAAATATCATGGTTAGGAATTATGACTGAATTAATTTTATTATGATATTTAAATTATATTTATGATATATTTAATATTATGTAATTATTACATAAAACATACATCCATTCTTCTATTTTTTTTAAATATGATATCATTGTTTGTGCATGTGTGGACTACAACCTCATTAAAACTATACGATTCATTCACATATTTCATAGGATGCATTAAATATAAATTTAGTAAAATTATATGATATATATGTAATAACTATTATATTTTAATGATTATACATATGTATATATACATAGATTTTATTTTCATTTGTTATTTGTATATGATATTAAATTGGAAAGAGCATAAATTTGTATGTAGAACCTATCATCTCTATAAACAGAGTATTCCATTTCATATATCTATATTTAATTTTTTTATAAATAATTATATACTGAATTAATTATATATGCACATAATTTATTACATATGTGAAATAAGAAAAAATGATCTACGTAATATGATCTAGAATAATAAGTCAAGATATATATTAAAAACAAAGCAGATAATAACCAAAATGTAATATTAAGAATAAAATTATAATAAAATGTTATATAATTAATAATAAAATAATAAATGGTATGATATATGAGGATATGGTTCACTGGTATAATTATAATAAACTTATTATTAATATCTAATTTTTTAACATGTACGAAGAAGGTCATGACTGAAGGTATGGGATTTCTCATATAAATTTTATTTCTGTGAGACTTATGCCTTCTTCACCACGATTTTTTTTCTAATGTATATACATACCTTGGATGTATCATTTGACACTTATAGTTTAATTTATTTTTACTTACAAATATATTTTATTATATTTATTTCACGGGGTTTAGGGTTCCATGGTTACCAAATTGGTAATGTAATTTTATATCAATTTCCCTTCTTTGAGATATATGCAATATTATGCACATATATTTCTGTATGGGTTGTATATAATTCCCTATGAAAATTTATATCATATATCTCATTATATTCATGTGATTTTTGTTATAATATGTTGTTATTCCTTTATGATAATTATGATTCAATGCTTCTAAAGTTGTATCAGTTCATTTCAAGAATATCATAGTTTATTAAGATTGTTTATGATTATTATCAATATCTCAATAAACCTCATAAAATTTCTTGTCTTCTACTTATTTATGTTACATTCAAGTAATATTACCATTTTACCACTCGTTAGTATGTAATGAAATTAAGAGAATTATTTTTTTATAATCTTACTTCATTTATCTTTTAGGTCGGAAATCATTATTCATTGAAAGCCATATCTTGTAAAAATGTTTTCAAAGATTCATTATAAATTTTTAATGTTATATTCAATGAAATATTTTTCAATCGAATATTATATTTTTTTAATGTTATTTTAAAATAAATGTTTTTCAAATTTCTTTTATGATTCCGTTTTAAAATATCAAGGTTATTTTCAAAGAAAAATGACTCAAAAAGTAATTTATTATAAAATTATTTTTTCAAAGAAATAAATATATTTTTATTAATAAATTAGTTACTTTTTTTAAAAAAATATTTTAATATAATTTTTTTCATTGTTATTTTCAATGAATTCGATTATGAAAATGATTCATGACTTAAAAATTGATTTTTTAATGATAGATTATTTTTTTTTTTGAAACAATCCAAGTGATCCTTCAAAATAATTCTCCATCAACATTGACCTCCTTTGATACAGTTTATTCTTTACCGAGATATGTTCCAAGGACAACATTCATATTAATTTTAATGGTTTTTGTTAAAATGACATGTTTTTTTATGAAACCTGACTCCCTTCTATGGGTTATACCGAGACAAAACTATAATTAATCTCACTTCATAACATAGGTTAATATATGATGAAATGACTATGAAACATTTCCCATTTTCTAAAGTTCTCATATGATTAAATGTTCATAATACCACTTCTATTTAATAGGTTTTGATATGATGAGTATGAAATCTATCTCTTTTATATTTCATGATATGAATAACATTTTTATCTTGTGTGGCATGCATGTACGATTTAATTTTGAGGTGGGTGTTACCAATATTTATATAAAATGATTTGGGTAAAGTTTAATTATTATTGAGACTAAATGGTACATGGGATGAAATCCCAATCCCAAAAAATATGGTAGATGGGAGGGCATCCCATTCCCTATAAGAGGTTACTCAAAATAGAATCACATGTTGAAAACAAGAGGTTACATGGGATGACATAACATGCTCAATAAAAGATGGTACACTGATGGGAATCACAATCCTGAAAGAGGAGGATACATAGTACAGAATCCCTTACCTAAAACCAGTGGGTATATAATACGGTACCTCTAGCCTAAAATAAGAGGGTATATGGGAGGGATTCCGATGCATGAAGCAGGTACCTTAGTAGTTTTCAAAATATATACTTGTTATGAATGACTTGGTACAAATCCTTGACATAGGATTTTCTATGATTATGTGTATGAAACAATTCCATTTATTATTCCTAAATTATTCTCTCAGGGATAATTCTCTTGAATCCCTTATGATTCATTTTTTATGAATTTCCAATGTTTATTAAATAAATTTTGATTATGATCTTCGATATACATTGGATGGTCTAATAATGTTATTCCCAATTTCTCAAACCCTTTGGCTCATGTTATTCTTACTTATTTCCCTTTTTTCCATCAATGTGAATACTAAATATCCTCTTTTATGTGATTCTTATACATAGGTTTTTAGAATTGATTTATATAGTAACACTAAAAGAGGAATATCTTTAAGAGAGATTTTGAATATATTTCACCATTTTAGAAGATTGATTATGCTTCCATTTTTACAAATACACTATGAAATTATAGTCCTTGGGTATATTTGTATTTTAATGTTTTGAGTGTTTATAAATCATGGTGTAATATCCATGAATGTTAATCCTTTGTCTCTATTGTTGGTATTGAAATAAAAGTTACATTAATCTTTGGAAAAATGTTTGAAAAAAAAATTGAGATCCCTTGGAATATTTATAATGATATGGATTGTGATGTCTCTAAATATAAGTATAATCATGAGTTAATGTATAAAAAAGTGACATTGATTTTTGGTAAAGGATAGAGTGAGTTCCTTCCCAGAAATAAATATCTAACTAGATATAATAAGTGGATGTTTATTCGGCATAGATATACATAGGAATAAAAACCACAAAATATTATATTTAGATATAATTGATGGGGAATATGTGCATCAAAATGGGCCTTATTACAGAACTAGTTTGACAGTTTCGGTGGATATGATTTGGTAATTACCAAAATCATTATGAACCATCCTGAAGAATTTTTATAGATAATTAAAATTAATTATCTAGGATGAGCCTATGGTTTAAATGATTAAAAATTATGTTTCGTGACATATACATCCTATAATTAAAGTTGCATGATTATGTTGTTTTCCTATATCATGTGTGATTCTATTACAATTCAATAAAGTTTTATTCAATAGATATAAGAAAAACAAATCAGGTTGATGATGAAGGAAATGGATAATGAAGTGATAGTCCTCTGAAGAAACCAAACTTTATGGAAGATGGAGTGAAAGAAATCATAACTATTAATATACAGCCTTATCATGCCTTGAATCATGGTGAGTTTTCAAATGAACAAATGAAGTAACAATTTTTCCCTAAATAATTGTTAAGGAAAAATATACCTTATTTTATTGGAATTACTGATCCATTTTTTGTTGAGAAATAGATTTGTACCACTAAGAAACATTTCATTCTTCATTCTTTAGAATGTGAAAAAATTATATTGGGAAATTATTTCTTGGAAGGTGAAGAGAACCAATCATGCACCATTATCATGAATATAATCAACTATGTTAAAATTTACACTATGGATTGGGATGGGTTTATGAACTTATTATTCATTAAGTACATTCTTTTAATTCATTTTAAAAAGTGTATATTAAATTTTTCCATCAAATATCATTGTTATGTTAAGAAAACGAATGATAGAATTCAGTGAATCTTCTAAAACCTATGGAAATAATATGATTAGATTTAGTTTATTCTTAAAGTGTTGATGGAATCACGAAATATATTATCTTATGGGAATGTCAAATTTTTATGTTTGGAATGAATGATTATCGAGTGGTTGAATAATGATTCCATGAGAATAAATATAAATCTATAAATAATCCACCTCATATATGTTAGTGTTTCAAATGTAAATTAAATTGGAATTTTTATAGAAGGTTCTTAAAAATATTTTTAAATTGTCATGATTGAAATTAGAAATATATCAATTTAAGGGAAATGGTTATTATTATGAAACCCCAATAGATTAAGTGAATCATGATAATTAGGTAAAACTTATCGTGGCATTATATAATGGAAATTTCATATTTTATTTCTTAAGAATAAATATTAGGAATATCATATGATTTATCAACTAGTAAAATTTAATGTTAATTACTTCCTATACATGGATTCTAGAAAAAATATACAAAATTTGTTATCATATTTGTACAAGGATGGACGTATATTTCTAATGATATTTTAATGGAAAAATATAATATTTTATTTAAGGAATAAATAGAAAATTATATTTTATAAGGGTTATAATGATGACATTTTATAGAATGGTTTATGATAATCCTTGGATGATGTTTTAGTGATCAATCTATTATCTTTACATAAAAGGATTTAGAAATTATTGATAACCTATGATAATTGTTTTTTTTTATGATAAATAAAGGTATATAGAATGAATTATCATAATACTTATGGATCTTGTAATCCATTAGTGCATTAGGTATTAAAAATTCTACATCATTTCATAGAGTAGGGGATAACGTTGTAATATATCATGGAACAACCAAAGGGTTAGAATATGTATATAAAAAGGGAATCAATCAGGTAACTATATCTTATTTTATAAATTTTTTAATTTTAGGAAACAGTCCTTGAAGTAAAATTTTGTCCTATTATCATAATTTTTAGTTATTTTAGTGACCGTTTTCAAGATTATTTTAGTTATCTATTTGTGATCACTATCTTTCTCATAACGGTGTTCTATATCACTCTCCACCAGAACATGATTGTTACATTTTTCTTCCATATCCATGTCTTCACTATCCACCTATGTTCTCCTATGTTAAAACCCAGTTATGAGTTACTTAGGTTAACCATTATGTTACCAAAATCCCCTTTATAAAAGAAGCTTTAGTATTCATTTTTACGATGTCAGTTTCTAATAAATGAGCATTCAAGTATTAAATATTTGATAACATAAGAAGAATTTATAGGGTGAAAGTCATTTTATGTGGGTATAATGGGACACCATAGTATTTATTGATAAAAATATAAATAATATAATTTTTTTCATATGTCTTGCTTTTCATGCCATAATGAATACAAATTCTATTAAATGAATGAACCAAGTTGTTATTTATTTTTACCGAAAAGAAATTCATGATTTTAATGAAAACGATATATAAATTGGAGGAACATGAAAAAATATTTTTATATTATGTTACATACAATGTCACATTCTTTGGATAACTTATTTGACACGAAGTAAATAGTTTTACCAAACTACATTGTACTATTAATATTGTCATTAATGTATTAATATAGATTCCATATAAATTTTATAAAGTTAGATACAAATTATATTATTTAAAGTGTGAACATATTATTTACACAAGTATATAAAATGATTTTTTCTCTTATCAATTGGCTATAATTTAGTGTCAAGCTATTTCAAAATAATGAAATTTCTTTTCTATGAAAACTAACTCTTTATATACAAACACTATTTTATATAAATTAATTAAAAACCTATTTTGATGAATTTTTTAATTAAAAATATATATTATATATTAAATCAATTTTTTTAGACTCATCTAATATATTTGATAGGTATAAGGTAAAAATAAATCTTATTTTATGAATAAAAACTTGTATTTTTTTAAAAGGTAATTTTGTCACCTTTTAAGGGGGATCCCATATTAAATTAAATTTTTGACACTTTAATGAATTTTATTTGAAAAAAATAATTTTTAAATTTACAATATCAAAATGTAATTTATGTTAATTTTTTGTTTTTTTATGAGAAGTTTCATATTTTGGTGAATAGTGAAAAACATTAAATATTAAATCAAAACTACTTTATCATAAAATTTATTTACATAGTTAAATTATATTTTAATTTCTTTTCAAGGTATAATTATATCCATTATACATCAATAAATTTAATTTATGTTATTTTAAACAATTTCACATTGAAATTACATATAAAAACAATTCAATCCTATGGATTATTATTCTCCAAAAAAACATTATCTCGTCCGGTCTGCTTAAATAATTTTAATTTAATTTAATGAAGTTATGTTTTTATAATTTATCAAAATTGATTTCTTATTTTGAATCCAAATAATTTATAATAAGTTCAACATAATTTTATACTGAAAAAATTAGTGAAAATAATTATAGTCAATCAAAGTGACTAAGGTAAAATGAGTTTACTTAGTAGATAAACACTAACTTATGGGGAAAATACCATAGATAAACGTTCAAAATAAATTTTATATAAATATTTGTACCATATAATACATTTTACCTAAATTTTAAAATTATTATTGAAATTTTATATAATGGAGACCTCTTAATAGTGTTTAAATTTTTATATTTATAAGAATGTCACTGATCCTCGACTATAAAAGGGCACTCACACCCATCACATATTCATGCATATCAAGAAAAATGGATATTATGAACCCTACCAATAATTACCTATGTTCCATACTTTAAAACATGAATTCTCACTTTTTTCATAAATCCAACAAAAGAATCCCTTTGGTGTAAACCAAAAAGAGTTACCCAAAGAAGATGTAACAACCTTCCACAAGCTATTTTCTATTATTTTCATTCACCACCACCTAATTTATTAGTATTACATGATTATATAATAACATAAATTTCTTAAATATACTTATATATTGTTATTAAATGTTTTATACCCACACCTACACACATAACCCTCAAATTGTTAACGACATTACCGTTCGTGTGTACGGTGGACTACCACCTCATGAAATGATGTCATTCATTTGTCCTTTACCAACTTTCATGGTTGAGAATTATGATGGAAATAATATTTTAATATGATAGTTATTATATTTTTGATTTATTTTTTTTATGCGGAAAATATTAAATATATCATAACTCATTGCCTTCCATTTTGTTTTAATAGGTTGTCCTCGTTTGTGGATGTGTGGACATTCTCCTCTTCAAACCGATGTGATTCATTGAAAAAATACAACTAATTTATTAAGGATGGGTTTAATTTGAATTATATGATATGTTTTAAATAATAATTATAATTCAATGGTAATATATATATATATATATATCTATTGTTTATGTTATTTATTTCAATGTGACAATAAACGAAAAAATCGCCCATGAATATGTATGGCCTACCATCTCCATGAACAGTTTATTCCTTTTCATATTTTTATATTTTATATATTATTATAAATATTATATATAATGAATATATATGATATATAAATCATGTTTTACATTATAAAAATATTTAAATAATGATATATGTAAGAGGATCTAGAATGACATTTCAAAACATATATGAAAAACAAAGTGAGTATTACCCGAAATGTAATATTAACAAGAAATGTTTTATGAAATTGTTATATAAACATATAATAAAATAATATATGGTATGATATAGGCGGATATGTTTATCTTTTTTACTTCGATTAAAATTATGCTTATTAAACATGTGGTTTGAACACGTATGAACAAAATCGAGAATTATGTTATGGCTTTTCTCGTCTCACTTCTATTTATTAATGACTTATTCCTTATTAAACACCAATTTATATTGTGTTTGTACATAATACACATGAATGAATTATGTTGTTATTATAATTAAATATATGGGATTCTAAATAACCATTTATGATCTTTATTTCATGGGTTTTACGGGTCTGAAAATACCACATCTATAAATTAATTTTATCTCAATTTTCCATCATTGAGATACATGACATTGTAAGAACCTATTTTTTTAAATACGTTGTATATACTATTCTTTCACATGTTATAAAAAATATCCTTATTTTAATGATAATTAATTTTTTATTTAATTTTTTTTATTTCATGGTAATTATGATTCCACACTACAAAATTGTTAATAGTTTATTGGTAAAATATCATCATTCATCGGGATTTTTTACAATTATTATTACATTAATGAAATATTATGATACACATATCATGTTCCCTCATTAATGTTAATAAATTATTGTTATTTATGTTATATTCAACTACTAGTTCCATTTTCAACTATTTGGTACTTACTTTAATTAAGGAAAATGTTTTTCAGAAAACCCTACATTATTTCCATTTTTGGCTAATAATCTGTGTCTTTTCATAACTATTATATATAAAATAAAATATTAATATTAATTATATTTTTTAAATGTTTTTGTAAAATTAATGGATTTAAAAAATAAATCATTCTTTATATGTTTTACATGTTATTTTCAAAGATAAGTTTTTCAAATTATTTCCATGATTCTTTTATAAGTTTTCACACTTATTTTAAAGATAATGGTTTCAAAAGGATTAATGTTTTAAAAATAATTTTTTAAATAAGAATTTATATTTTCCAAATGAAATGTTTTATATGTTATTTAAAAGTTTTAAATTATTGGTATTTGATGTTTTTTTCAAATAAATGGATTTTAAAAATGTTTCATATTTTAAATACTTATTTTCAAATAAATATTATTCTCATTTAGAAATGTTCCAAGTGATCATAAAAAATTCTTCAGCATATACATTAAAACCCCTTTATATTGTTTATTATTTATTAGTTTTATAATCAATATACACTATTCTTATTCTATAATAGAATAGTTTATGTTAATATGGAAATTTATTTATGAACCCCCTCTTGCACGGTTTATACCATGATAAAACGACAATGAAACCATTTTACATTCATGGTTTATTCTATGTGAAATTATTAAGAAACTTGTCTCATTTGTAGATGTTAGGATATGAAATTTTTTTGATAATACCCATATCATTAAATGGGTTATTATGTGTATGAATACCATCTCTTTTTATAGGTTATGATGAGTTGAATGTTGTTTTATCTTTTGGAACATGCATGTATAATTTCATTATGTTCCATATGGGACCTATATATATATATCCATAAGATTTTGTAATGGTATATATTATATTTCTCAAAGGGTACATTGAATGGAATCCCAATCCCAAAACCAGAGGGTACATCAAAGGGAATTCAAGTCCTGAAAGAAGAGGATACAGAGAAGGTCATCCCAGAACTGATATAAGAGGTTACATTAGATGGAATATGATTCTTGAAACTAGAGAAGACATGGGAGGGAATCCCATTTCTCCCATAATAGGGTACACATGATGGTATCCTAAGCCCGAAACAGAAAAGTATATAGCTGGCCATCCCAACAACGAAACAATATGGTAAATGGTTGGTAATCCCAAGCCCGAAAAAGGTACCTAGGTTATTTTCCCTCGAACAACATGTTATGACAGCCTTGGTTGATATTCTTAACATAGTATTTTTAATGTTTATTTTTATACAAAAAATTCCATGTCTTCTTCTAATGTTATGCTCTCAAAGATCATAATTTTCGTTTCCTTTTGATTCATGTCTTCTTAAATTCCAATATTTATTCCACGAACCATTATTAGGATCTCAAATATGATGGATATGATCTTATAATGTTATGGTCATGTTGTTATACCCATATTCTTCTATTATTCATACATATCTCCCATGATTAATCTTATTGAGCATATGAGAAACCCCATTTCTTATGTTTCATTTCCCTCTATTATGAAGAATGGTTTTATGTAGGCCCACTAAAATGGGAAGATCATTGAGGGAGATTTTGAATATCTTTCACAATTTTATAAACTTATGTTTACATGTTTGAAAGAAAAATATTATTACAGTAATCATACAGGTATTTTTATATTGTCCTAGGAATTCAAATAAAATAATTTAATATCCATGTTTCATCAGCCTCTTTCACTATAATGTGATTCTCAAAGACATAAAATTGAGTCTTTAAGATTGTTATGCACATAGTAGAAATTCAGGGGGAACTATTTGGTGTATCCAACTTTGGTACATGTAATATATCATAGTGAATCATAATTATATTATCATTATACCACTGATTTAATGTTACTCTATATAGATGACATATCATTGTAATACATGTATTATAGAGTTTGAGCTGATAGTCATGCATGTTTTATCTATGTGTGAACATACTCATTAAAAATTAGATGTGGTTTTCCGCAACATATAGAATTTTGAGTTCACATGGCCTCTTGGGAGTCTACTCTCTGTACACTCCAAGTTGGTCGGCTAGGGGTTATACAACCTCTAGTTCCCCCACATGACTTGTGTTATTTTATACTCTTTATAAACCATAGTTAAAGAATGTAAAGTCACACATGGTTGAATTCTTCTGAATGACTATCAATGTATATATTAATTTCATATAATTTCCGGAATGTATCACCCATATCACTAATTCCAACATCAATAAATATTCTATTCTGATTCAAGAAAATAATGACTAAAAGCACATTGAATAGTTCATATATAACCTTGGTGGCTGGATTCCAGCCCTCTATTTCTTGTAATGTGCTTGCAATCACACCTCTTAAAATATAAAATTTATCCAACTCATCGAACCCCTATAAGGAATTAAAATTTATTATTCCAGTCATCACTTCCATGTTATTATCACATCATCAATTCAATATAAAAACTTGCAACAACTATTCATTACAGAATGGAATTATTTCATATATATCAGTTTATCAGGTATTGTCAAATCATTAAAAAATTAGATTAATGTTGATGAACATATAATAATGGTCAGAGAAAGTCATGGAAAAAAATTTACCATCAAACAGATGTTATATTGATTTATCTATAAGTAATATATTCCAAAATTATGGTAGGAAAATAAAAATTTTGAAACCATGTATAAATGAATTTTGGATTTTAGAAAATAGAATTAATCAATGGTATTAACAATGAATAATGATCAAAAAATCATTCTTAATTTAATAAAATTGTGTTCGTCTTGAAAATTAATGTATGTAGATTATTAAAAAAAATTCATTGTGATTTATCATTTGTGAAGAGAATATCAATATCTAATACATCAAGGAGAGTAGCTATATTCATTACTACATATTTGACACTCAATTTCTGTTTTTCATTTTTCTATAAATCCAATGATTGATTACATACCAAATTTCCACTATAACTCTCTAAAACCACTTAATCCTATCAGGTTATATATATAACCCTTTGGGGTTTTTATAGTGGGATGTATAATTAATATTTATTAGGGATAGAAAAAAATACACATTAAATTAATAAATTAGTTTAATATATATAACGTATACATTATAAAAATCTTATAATATGTTTGATTCCAACATATTTAATAGAACCCCAATGGTAAATATAAATTTCTAAATATAAAGAAGGTCTTGGTTTTCCTATAAAGGGAATTTTTCTAGAGATAATGCATTATTTATTTTGATCTGGGAACTTGTGACATATTATATTTGATATATTATATATATCAACACGGCGGCTCCTTGGGCCCTATAAATCCATGATAAATTATAGCATATATCAAAAAATAAAATATTAATTATTATAAATATTAAAATATAAATTTCTTTGTCACAAAACTCTCCCCGCATTCATGGATTTTCATCACAAATAACGAAAAAAACTCAGATCGGTGAGGTTACTCATATCAAATTTTATTGTTTTCCACCCAAAATATCTTCTAGGGGTTCTTTTTATAAAAAATAAAAGACAATAGGTGAATAATGGATCCCGATGGGATGTTATTGTGCCAATACATAACCTCTATGGGGTAATCAGTGATGGTTTCCCTATCCGTAATGTCTATCTCACCTTACTCCATAATGCATGAAAGTTCATGCATATATCTCCTCATCTATAACACATGGATTACATCATTCAACCAGTCTAACTAAATTGGTATGTCTAGGAGTTTCTAAAATAACTAAGTATGTATTGTATATAAGATTTTTCATGGATCATTGGAGAGAATTTTCCACCAATTCCAAAATAAAATTTTCTACACAAATGTGTGACCATCATGGACACAAGGCCTCCCCCATCAAACTCCAATTTCCATTGTATCTATTTCAAATATAGATTTTTAAGGATTTTGGTGTCTCTTATCCACCTCTATATGATGATAACAATTTATTTTTTCCTTACCACCAACTATGGTACCATGAGAACTACCTCCCTTACATCATTCTAGAACCAGGGTTACCGTCATAGTCGTTAATAAAAGGCCTTGATTGGTACCAAAATATTGGTGGAGTGATAACTTTAATAAAACTAAAACCCAATTAAGGGAATTCCATCCTACTACAACCATCTAAAAACCAATCATGAAATTCAGAATAATTTTCTCTAGAACCATTATAGTTTCATCTCTCCAGCCATCCCTTTGGAAAAGGAATGTTCTAATGATTCAAAAGTGATCCAAAATAAAATCTAGTAATCCTATATATGATAGATACATTTAATGATAATTACATTCTAAAATTATCATTAAGGGATTTTTATGAAGGTGAATAATATATTGTATATAATGTCATATTAAACTGTGTAGTAGACTCCATTCTCATATGACTGGGATGTGGGTTTCTTTGTATGTTAGTCTATGATCACCAAGATAATATTGTGACGTATATTTTATCATGGATAGCTCACCAAAAAATCCAATGAAATACCATTAAAAATCTTCCAGGGAAGCATAAGAGATTTATTTGAACCCATTGGTACCTAATGCTAAACCTTTACCTACTTGAAATTGAGGTATACAGAGGTAAATAAAGATACATTTTTCTTTATCTGTTTCCATCAGTATTTGGTGTGACGGTCCTATTACATATTTTCCACATTAGAATTTACTTTTAAAGGGGAATGAATGAAATAATATCAATACTGCATTTTCCTGAATGACTATTACCATAATCCATTCTCATAAAAATGGATGACATGGACCATAACTTCAAAATATTAATAAAAATCACATCTTTTGAATATACAGTCATGAATGGTGTTTCAGTAATTATCCCATGGGTTTTTCATCCATGACACAATTGAAGAAGTAGTGGGGTCACAACCATCAATTGATGGTAAGATTATCCAGCCTCTTCCATAAAGGTCAACATTAAAGAGGCCAACTGATCAGTTCCCTCACTAAGTAGCTGAAAAAATGCATCATTCATGAGATAATGTACCTAAATGTTTCCCCTTATAGTAGTATATAATCTATCAAAAGCATAGTTCTGTATGAATTTTAGTAATACCTTATTCATTAGTTATGTTATTTTTATGATAAGATATATAATACTATCATCTGTTTAGAATGAATGATACATTACTCAACAATAACGTAATTTTTCATCTCCTTTAGAGAAATAAAAAAACAATCTATCTCTATAAAAAGTTTTTTTCATTCATTATCAACAGATGGTAGATTCCTATCCCATAATAAATAAGATTCGTCCTCTATAATTGAACACATTTGATCCAAAATTTGAATGAATTATAGAACACATCTAACCCTACACCTTCCAATGTGAGTATCAATATGGGGGATCTCATAAAATTCATTCGTTTCTCTTGAAAATAATTATAACAATACATTTTCAACATGAATGGACACACCATTCATTTAAAAATAATCAAAGAATCCATGATACAAGGGAAATCCTCAGTTACTCATAACAAAATGACACACACAACAAATAAGGTTGACACCATGATATATTATTGGATGGATCCCAATTTATCACTATGGTGATCATTGTAGGGTCCACTACTACCTCGTATTCTGAGATGACTTATTCTATGATGTTGACCACTAAGTTGCAGAACTAACACTTTGATAGCTTCACATGTAGTTGGTTCTCTCTGTGTAGGTTAAGGAACATCCTCAATTGTCTCATCTCACCCACTTATGATGCTTAATGAATAAGGATTTCATCTTAGAAGACCTACATGAACAAATATACGATGGGATTATTGGTCCGGAAAATGAGCACCGTGAACATTGATCGGACATTCGGTTTGGCCAACGGGAATTTAAATGAACTCATAGTAAATGTAGAGTAACTAAACCCCAACCAATATTATATCTCCCCTCAAACCTAGTATAGGTTATATACCTTCCCATGGTAAAACTTTGAGAACCATTTCTCCCACCAACTAATTCTTGGATAGGTCCTTAATTATTTTAATTGTATATTAATTCATTATAGAAACAATGTTAAAGATATGATAATCAATTCATAACCTCAATATCTAGAACACCTCCTTGGTGAACTAAAATTGGGATTCCTATGAATAAATTGGGTCTAATAAAGTGATTCATTATAGATTATAAAAAAAATCATTTCTCCCCTCTCAGTTGGTGAAAATATTAGGTTCATTCCTAGGAGAAGGTTTTTTTGGGAAAATTGATCTCTTTATGGGGATGTAATCTATGATCATCCGTATGGATGAAGTCTATATAATTATACAATTATTTAGGAGACTAAAATATTATAACATCCAACATTTCATGTTTTCTAATATCCATGTAAAGAGAAATCCTATGTATCCACCAATATATGAGAATATTATTTCTTTCTTGAGATTCCATATCTCTAATGAATGAAAGACTCATTCAGCTAACTTGGTCACACATCAACCATTACTAGTAATAGCAAAACACATTATGGATAGAATACTACTAGTTCATAGTGATAAATACTCCATAAGGATTCATTTTCATAATTAAGTTATCCCACAAAATTATACCATCTTCAAAAGGTAATTCACACTTCTAAAAGTGGAGTGCGATCATCGAAACATCCTTAGTTGGAGTCTCTAACCATGATGTTTAAACATTGGAACTATACTAGATATATAATAATGAATGATTGGATCTATAAATTTTATATTAAAAAATTATTAATAGTAAATATTATGCACGTTATACCACATATCACACAGGAATCCTCCAGGTTAAAAACCTCTACATCTTGTAGCAATCCTTTCTCTTTACATCTTATTCTCAAAATCTGAATTCTTTATGACTACTAAAAATATCCAATATATAATTTATAATAATATTTAGAATAATCTATTTACCACACATCAATATTATCTCATTCGGGAGGACTTAACTATCTCGCGTGACATTAAAATGCATCATTAGAGAATGAATCTTAGTTGGGGATGTGTCCAACTGATAGTTTTTTGATGACACATGAATCATAAATGATATAGGAATCTTCCAATTCTCATTGATTAACTAAATAATCCAAAATTATATTACCACCATATAACTAGTACTGTTCCCTCAAGAAGGTGGAAAATATTAAGAGTTATCAATTTTAAATCTTCCTTAGTTACTTGAGGGTCATGCATGACCCATAAATGGGTCGTTTATACATCTAAAACTCTACAAGAATGATCATGATATATAAGTAAAAATCATAAAATATTTTAATGGTCTACCACCCTACACATGGTATAACAATGATTGGGGAAATTATTTGTAGGATAGCCTATAGATCAACGGGTTGAAGTATCTATCTCCATCCCCATTAGAAAAACTCTTCCTTAAAAGACCACGACTAAGGAATAATTTATATGTTGATCAAAATATAGGTCCCAATATGGATCCATATCTATATTTCAAAATGGTAGTACCTTGTTCCATAACATGATGTACAACTATCAAAGAGTATATCAGGGGAGCTAATTTAACAAGGACTGTAAACCACAACCCATTCATTGATGATGCATGAACCCTTATATTCCCAACAACATGTATAACCTTATAACATGTAAAAAAGGTCATTAGAGTCCTTGTGTATTTGTTTGGAGGCTTCTGAAGAATCATTCAATTCTATATCTTTAGATCTAAACTCCTTACACTTAACACTATCATCTTATGTCCCAAACCGATTACTCATAACAAAAATACTATAAACTCCATTCTTATGATGACCACCATTTATATGAGAAGTTTGTGACTTGACCCAAAAAGGCCCATATGGAAGATAGTATGATAATATTGATATTCTATGACCGCCTAAAATAGACCAGAGATTATATACAAGCACAAATTAGGCATAAAAATATCATGAGAGGAATTAACATATAGTATGTGTACACATGCACACATCTAATCACAGAAGTAAACTGAAAACTAGTTAAACAAAATATACTATTAATTATCTATATATTCTTTTCCCATAATGGATTATAAAAAATAGTTTGAAGATTTAAAAAGAGGTAATTAAAATACCACTAATATTACAAAGGGTTTGGACCTACTACAAGGGGGATAATACAAATTAAATTTAGCGGATCTATCTAAGGTCCCTCTTAACCAACTAAGATCCACCATATCTAGATCCACCAAGATCAACATTAAATGTCATGTTTCCAACATATGACATCACATGTATGGTAAGATCCCAAGTAGGGATGTGAATAAACATACCTTGTATGACACTCCAAAATAATGAAACAATAGGATTAGAATGAGTAAGATCAAAAATCAATAGAAAGGTGTAAAATAAACCAAATAACAATTATATTTTTTAATTAATACATTAACACTCTTGGTATAGTCACTCTTAAATACAAGTATATGAATTATAATTGAGGATATAATATAAAAAATCCAGATAGAACATACACATCAGATCCCGTTATATTGATGGAACTCATCATGGAGGGCATACACATCAGAAAATTCTACAATGGTATATGGATGACATGGAGGGATCAAATTAGATACTTAGTCAATCATAATAATCCTCGACAAAAGACCACAGATTCTAGTTCCTCAGGTGCAACATCTCAAGAATCAAAATAGTGCACCCCCTTCTCAATATTGTTCTACACAATTGAGGTACAAATATTTTTAGTTGAGTACATTATCATTATTACCACTTAAGAATGATGGAGTAACATGAAATATATATAGGACCACAAACTCTATAGTGTAGATAATTATTGAACCAACCTCTTTATTTGATATGGGGACTAAGGCTCAAGTGTGTTTGGAGATTACCAACCTTGTTATTACCCTCATGATCTATCCCAGTAATATACATTCTGTAGGTATAACTAGAGAAACATAACACTTATATCACCTTATTTCATATCTCTCTTCCCTAAAAATGTTCTTTGTTGAATACAATGTTTAATGACAGTTCAAATAGAATTTTTTTCTTCCCATTGTTGATGGATTACAAACAACATATGGATATTAAATTATTAGAAAAAATTATTCAATATGGTGTTCATGGTAATATAAATATTCATTGAGTAGATAAATGAATAACTCTCCAATTTTGTTCAATTAATTAAATTTCATTCTTCTTGGAAAATCATGAATATTGATTAATTTAATAGAAGTCACCCTACCATTTGTTTAGACTAATCATTGATGGATAATGTTTCCTTTTTGAATCCTTTCTCAAGATACTTATTTGTCTCCTAAACTATCCATTTTTATTCATCCTTGATCTATCAATCCCATGATCACTCACTAACGAGCTCATCACCATATATGTCACCAAAAACTCAATCCTCAAGGGTTATGTAGTATTCCCAATAGAATTAGCCATAATTTAATTTATAAATATGACTAATTTTTTGTGGAAAATAAATATATGTTTACTTAATAAATTAATTTATCATTTTTAATCCCATAGAGACTTCACTACCGAAAAGATTTGTGGAAAAATTGTTACATTATTACCATGGTAAATATTTGTTGTAAATTTATGGTCTATCTCTATTTTTCTATAATAAAAATTATTAAGTAGTTATACATTTATTTATAAAAACATATTTTTTTTAATATATGATATATTTAGTAGTTTTAAAATATCAACATTGAGGCTCTGTGGCCCAAAAAACTGCACCATGTCTCCTCACCGAACTCTTAAAAAAGTATTTGATATATTTAAATGAGTCAAATATAAATTATGGAGTTTATAAGAACATTAATTTTATTCATAGTGTCTTAAAATTTCAGGGAAATGTAAACATTTTAATCAGGTAACAAAAAAAGATAAAACTCAACTAAATGAAGAGTCTCTACACTAAATAATAAAATAATAAATACTTTAATCTAAAATGTTGTTACACATTGGCTAAATAATCACTCATCATCCAACCATTTCCAATTCCATCCAAAAAACATTACAAAATGATGAAAAAAATGTCTCTCTAATTGTCCATATCAATATATATAAGTACCTTATTTTATTGAAAATCCTTCCACTCATGTATTTAGAATTAATTCAAATATAGTATCTCGAGAATGAAAAATAGGGTACCTTATCCTACATGTTTCATTCGATTGAATATTATAATAATTTATTTTTTTACTCATGTTTTATGAATACATGATTATAATTATATGGAATTGTTACACTCTTAATAAATTATTGAATAAATATTACCCATGCATTCTCAATAACCCCCATTTTGTAACTTGTTATTAGATTAATGTTTTGGATTCTCATGACTCGCATTATTTTGATATTATACAATATTTTATTATAAAATAGTTATATGCATAATATTATTTTATTTACTAGATTTTATTATCATGTTACTAAGATAAAAATGATCATTTATCTATTAGATATTCACATTTACAAATTAGAAAGCATTTTAAAAAGTTTTAAATATGACAAAATATAGGTTTCAAAATTTATATATTTTATTTTAATTTGTCATCTTACGCCATATAGTCTTATAATTAATATTTATATTTAACTTCAAAATATAAGTTTTAAAATAATATAAATGTTTTATTGAACATATTGTATTTTTAATTTTATATCTTAATTTCAAACATTTATTTAATATCAGTCACTAACAATTGTTTTTTATTACAAATTTGAATTTTTTGATTCCCTTATTATATATATATATATATATTCATTAAAAATGTTATAAATATTACTTAGAAAAATAATAACAAATTAATATACATCCTATCATTCTAGAATTATAATATATTTTATATACTAATAATGTTAAAATAGAATAATTAATGTCGTTTTAACTATTTAATATGTGCATATGACTACAATCATTTTCATTTTGAAATAATTTTTTTAAAATAGTAATATATTGAGCACTTTTACAACTAAAATATTTTAGAAAACATTACAATAAAATTTTATAGATTATAGATGCATCTCACATAACCATGGACTCATACTAATAATTTTGAAAATAATTACAATATTGATCCATGTTACCGAAAGAAGTTAATAAAATTAAAATAAATGTACATAA
The DNA here is from genome assembly GCA_963277665.1 of Viscum album. Lineage (NCBI taxonomy): Eukaryota > Viridiplantae > Streptophyta > Magnoliopsida > Santalales > Viscaceae > Viscum > Viscum album. The sequence continues at coordinate 1,296,412,477 of OY728142.1, read as the reverse complement.
CAATAATCAAATGATACTAACATAATTATGTAGAATTATAAAACTGTAATTAGCATTAAATATATTATAATTTGTGAAATAAATTAATAAAAGGTGATGAAAAATATGTTATAAGATATACGTAAAGAGTAGGGCTTCATGGTATGGGTTTCATTACATATCTATAGTATTTTTTAAAATAATTTATAATGAATTGATAATATATGTTCTTCCCTTATTGGTTTATAGTTCAATCTGTATGATGTTCAAAATGGGATTTCCCACCCTTTCTTATTCATAATGATATGTTCCCTAAAATGATGATTATCTTTTTATTTATCTGTATATAGTTATCAAATAAATCTTTTATTTCCCATATGATTCACTTTCGTTCTATTTTTTCAGAGCATATGTGTGACATAATAATTCCAATTCAATTTGTTATTTGAATCAAACCCAATTTTATTTATAACTAAATATCTTCAAACAGGGATCTTACTGTATATGATATATCTATATTATCTCAATTTATATTCAAATAATCATTTTTTGGATCATTTATAATGAAAATAATTTTCTCTAAAACTTTTAATATCCATTGGAAGTTTTTTGATAGTGATTTTTTTCAGTATATTTAATTTAATGGTTGATTTATTTTTTTAAAAACGTATGAATATATATATATATTGAATATCCCCTCAATTCATTTGAATTTTTTTTAAATAATTTATTTAAATTTATTTTCTTCTTTATTTTAAAATTTTTAATAAATAAATATCATATATTTATATCCATTAATCTTATTATTAATGTATTTATTTTTATTTAAAAAAGAGAAGAAATTAAAACCTACTAAATTTTTAATCTTTATTTGAATATTCATCATCTATGTAAATACTAATTCGAAATCTATTTACTTAATATTCTATATATTTTATATCGTAAAATCGTATGTTTCATAATATAACCAATTTGAAAATAATCTGACGATTCATAATGTATATTCCAATATATTTGTTATAGTGTAAATGAATTATCATTGAGGGAAAGGATCAAAAAATTCATTTTCCATGCCTTATATCTAACTGAAAAAATAACAAATCTATTCCTATGACTTTTAATTTTGAATAACATATATATCTTTATTTTGTATAAATGGTGCTCACCTAGATACATTTGCATTCAATTGATCATGGAAATTACTGAAATCTTCATATAACATTTATTCAATAATGTGTAAATACAATATACATAATTATAAAAATTAAAGGAAATTTATAAAGGAAACAACTTTATTTCTATGGATTATCATTTTATTTCAATAGGGTACACATGATTTGGTTTAAATGTATTTATGATCTTTTTCATATATATGTGGAAAATATATATTATCATAATATTATTATAATGAGAGGGAATATAGTTATATATCTCTCAAATTAATTGGGCAAATATTTATGTCTAATGAGATGTCTATGTTATGCATGAACACGATGTGGATGTCATTTTTCAATATATTATATGTGTTAATAATGTGATTTTCATTTTCCATAATGTTATGTTTGGAAATGGTGTGGTTATTTTCATCGATAATGTAATGCATGGGCATTATATAGTGTTTATGTCCATAATGTTATAATTTTTTTTGTCTATTGATCCTTTTCATATACATTTGATTATTAATTTATACTTATGTGTAACATTTTAATTTTATGAGGAAACGACATCCACAAGGGATTATTTCGAGACTAAAACCCATGACGTGTAGTCTCCCAAAGATTACTATTATAGGTTCATTGTATGATTGGACATAAATTATTTTATAGATTTTATGAAATTATATATTTTTATTATATATTATATCATGGACACTTAATATTATTTATTATCATTATTATGTTAATATTTTCATTTCACTCATTGTCATGTATCTCTTATATTTTATGATTTATTGATAATATTAATATATTTCATCAGTTTTTTTACCCTATATCGAGCATCTTTTATTACACATTTATATTAATTATTCATTAACCCAGGAGATTAATCGTGATAATAGGATATTTATTGTGTTTTAAGAGGTATATGATAAATTATTTGAATAAATATTAATGGTTGATGATTTAAGATGTACCTGTGTCCCAAGGCAATCCTGAATATAGTTATGGGAGTTGGTTATAATTTATTTATGTGTAAACATTGTGATATTTATCACCAAATCCTAAAGTGATGGTGTAAGGTTTATAAATTTATATTAGAGAAAAGATTGGTTGTTTATAAAAATATTTATTGGGAAATATTGGGTATATAAAATTTGTTTGATTCTCATTAAACATATATTACAAGGTTATGTATAACTAGCTAGTATGATCAAATAATATATTTTTTATATTAATGTAAATAAAAATTATAAAAATTATAGCACCTAGGATTTTCATACATGGATATAAAATAAAATTTTATTAAAATTCAATACATTTCAAATTAACATTCTTGAACACCATAAGATTTTAGAACATTTGTAAAATTAAAACAAAATCTCTTTAATTTGGTGAAATATCTTCAATGTATCCTAAATATTTATTCCCCTTTAGTAGACATCTAAAACATTCCCTACATAATCCTTTCAACATTATATGGAGAAGGAAAACATAATAAAGGTTGAGCTCATATTGTGATAATGTAAAAAAAGTGATATAAGAAAGAATGACATGGGAATAAGGGTATTAAAACATGATCATATCATTTGAAAAGAAAACCGAGAACATCAAATATTTCATTCTTGAATCATGGAAAAAGGATTTTAAGTTTATAAGACACGATTAATATAGATGTCAAATATCATAATCCTTGATAGAATAACATTGATATAAGGAAAAGATGTTGTTTTATACACATAAGTATTAAAAATTATTTCCATATTTTTTAAGGATTAATGTTAATACTATTATAGTGTAAAAATTCCACTACTGTTCTGAGTTCACATCCCATTCTATTCCAGTATTATTGTATTGAGTTAAATCCCAATTCTATCCAAGTCTTACTGTATCGGGCTCACTCCCCATTCTATAAATGTTTATATCATTAGATATATAAGTTATTAGCCAATGCATTGGAGGGGTATATAGGTCCCAACAAAATCATAATGACAACAATATTTATGTATTCTAGATAATTATAAAAAATCATCCTATTATCTCCCATGAAATGAATAGGGTATCATACAAATTTAATATTATCACAACCTTTGGAAAAATGATATGTTTCATAATCATTTCAACATAGAATAACCTGTGGAATTAATCATGTTTCATAAGCATTTTATCAGTGTATAACCCATGGAAGATAAATGAGTTTCATATATATTATTCAATGAAAACATAAACCATTAAAATAAATCATATTAATGGTATCATTGAGTAATATCCCTATTAAATCATGATTATCCGCAAATAATTCAGTCCTAGATATAAATAATTTTGAAAGAACATGGGACATTTTTTGATGATAATATATTTTCTTTAAAAATAATATATTAAAATATAAAATAGTTTTATAATAATATTCATTTAAAATAACCTTGAAAACATAGAAATGATTCTTATTGAAATAATGTAAAATAATTATCGGGGAAATAATATTTCTTATTTGAAAAATTCATGTTAAATAAAAAATAATTTTGCAAACCATTTTCATTAAAAATACCCTTGAAATCTAATTATGAAATATTATAAAACTGAGTTTATTTATTTTAAAATTAAATATTTTCTGAATAGTTACCATTACATGAATAAATAATTAATAAAATAGTTAGAAGAAAATTCATTATAATTAGTGAGATTTACATCATTATAATTAAACATTTGAGACTTAATCATAAAAAATATTGGTAAATAATGAGACTGTAACATGAATCCTTTACTACTTTGGTAACATGGAATCTTAATCCTCTTTAAGTATTAATGAAAAATTAATAATAATCTATCCTTAATATTAATATATTAATTACATAACATATAATTTTTTTAATCACCTCATGAAATAATATATGTGTATAACCAAACATACTTCTCAAAGAAAGATAATTGGGAAAATATTCCTTTACTGACATGGAAACTTTTGAACCGTAAACCCCATGTAAGAGAGATCGTAAATCAATATTTAAAAATTAAAAATTTTAAATGGAATAATAATAAGATAAATTAATTTTTGGTATATAACCCACATAAAATAAATAGTTTTTGAGCATTACATGTGCCTCATAGAAGTAAAATGTGTTACATAAATCCCTTAATACTCGAGTAACTATTGAATTGTTAGTCCAATGAAATTAGAAAATAATATTTACATTTAATTCCATGAAATAAGTGAAATTATGATCGTTACATTTTCGAGGAAATTATATAAATCACGAAAAATAAACTAGTGGGGAATATGACATAAGCCTCACCGAAATAATGGTATGACTAAAGATCCCCTTACCTCAAGTATTTACATCTATAGAACTCATTCAAACCTATTATATAATAAATATAATTTTAATATAAATATATTAAATAACCATTTTCTTATATATATATTACCATATCTTATTTTATTATGACCCTCTATTATACTTGTATTGATGGTTTTATGTTAATGATGCATTTCGGGTAATAACTATTTGTTTTTCTTATATGATTTGACTTTATATTTTTTTACTCTCATGTTGATGATAGAATTAATATTCTATTTAATATATATCATAATATTAATACCATATATATTCATGATATGTGAATTTAGTAATCAAAAAAATTTACTGATAATAAATGAAATACACTGTTCATGTAGACTTTTGGATGTAAATATAGTAGAACATTGTTTACATTTTCTTGTTGTATTGAATGAAATAAAATTATTTGATATATATATATATATTATCATATAATATAATTTTTATGTCATATTTATCAATCATTTTATATTAAACCAACTCTTATTGTATTCCATGTACAGCGTGAATGAATCATATCCCTTTGTGAGGAAGTTTTCCCCCATAAAGACGAACGACATTATCGTATTCCCACAAAATGGAATATCTAAAGTTGTGTGTTATGTAATAATTAAAAAATACATAAAAATCATATATATAATATATATAATTTTTAAATAATAAATCAACAATTGCTTCCAACCATGATTGGTGGTAATGAAATAATGAAAAACATCGGTTCGAGTGGCATTAATTCTCTGTACACATGAACATTTTATTATTACCCATTTTATAGATATGTGTGATGTTATAGATTATAACATTAACATAAAAAAATTAGTATATTTATGATTCTTGTGTTATTATATAATCAGGGTTTAATACTAATTTAATGTGTGTATGAAAAAATCAAATAATAAAAATTGATGAATGTAATCTATTCTTATATTATTCTAATTATAATTTCAAAAAATCCTTTACTTGTTGAATATATATAATATATAAGGATTATAGTATGACATTAGTGAATTATAGAAGTAATTTTTGTCGTTATTTATCAAGCCAAATGTCTTTTGAGTTGTGAATAAGTGTGGAGAGTGAAAACACCTTTATTGTTGAGAGGAGTGTAATTGTTGTAAATACCCAAAAGTATTGATTATTGGGAAGCCTTAAATACACTATGTGCCTAAAAAATTGAAAACAAATTTAGATTAGGTATTTATTAGTCTAGAAACACTTCCAAAAAAAATACATTTTTATCATGTTACTCAATAGTCATTAGGTTTGCTTAACTTTTTCATTGTAGTCTTTACATAGGTAACATATATCTTTTTCTTTAAAAATCTAATTAACGTTTTAAGGATATAATTAAATTTTTATTTACTATAAAATTTATAACCCATAACTATAAATATGAAATCCATTTCATTAAAAAAGTTACATGTTGGTCTAAAATTAATATTAATTCAAATGTTTGTAATGTGGAAAACCCCATTTTAGAGTTAATCAAGTCAATGGAGCTTCTACTATTTAGTAATTAATTATCATAGAAAAATTGGCCCACTAATGAAAAATAGTTTATATTAATTAGAATTTAGAAATAATATGGATGAATATATAATTTTTTAAAAAATTAATATTCTTTAATAAATTATGATTTATATTTGTTATTTGTTACTAAATGATTCAAATGTTGGGTTTTTTTCATTTAAAGTAATTATTGAAATAAAAAAAATTAAAATAAAATATCCTTTGAAAAAAAACATTTATACTTTAATATAATAACTACAACTGAACATAATTTATTTTTTCCTGATCCCAAAAGGAAGGATCCATTTTTCTATTTGGGTTTACATAACAAATTTTATAGGTCACATCCATGGACATGTGTTCCACATACATATAGAAATATATAATATGTTTTTAATGGAATAAATATGAAAATAAATGGTAGTTGGTCAATATTTTATTTCTTTTTATTGATAATCTATTATGTTTAACCATCAGTAAACTCGCTTGTAATATTAATGGCAATAATTAATTATAACTATTTTCACTTTTTATTATGTTAAAAAATTATGTTTCCTTATTAAATAGAAAATATTATTATTTTTCCAAATATAGATTCAATTTTTCAATATTACATTATTATAATTGGTACAATTTATTTTAAAATTAATCCCACAGAAGCAACATGAATGGAGGGTTTCAAAAAGAAAATTATCAAATGATTACAAAATTTGTATAACAGATATCCATAAAAAATTGAATAAAAGGAAATAAAATTTATTATTATATTTATTATTAAATATTAAAAAATATATAAATTAAATTATAATATATATATATATAATACAATTAAATAAAACATGTTTTTTAAATTAAGATTAAAGAATTTTCACAATTTAAAAAAATGAAACTTTTCAGAAAAATACCAATAATTAATCCAATGATAATTTTTATATTAACCCAATAAAAATAATGTTTATTTTACCAAAAAATATTTTGAAAAAGTGATTTTAGTTGAAAAAAATATTTCTATAAATAGGAGACAAAATGCATTGTAAAACAAATGTTGTTTTTAAGTGCAAATTTTGATTTCTTCAAACTTATTTTCTAGAAAACATATAGAATTGATGATTAATTTAATTGAAAATATAATATATAAATTTCATTATAATCACTAAATAAATATCTTCTATTAATTTATTGATATAAAACTCTGTTATGTACATAAAAACAACTTTTCAGAGAATATTTTTATTTTATTCTAAAAAGGGTTCTATTTTAATTTCAATGTAATTGGAAGCCAAAGATTTCATTTTAAATAATTTTTTAAAACATGTATTAATAAATTATATCATCTTATTTATATCCTCAATTCAACCTTATAGGTGATAAATAACATATTAAATAATAATATATTAATAATATGTCCTCTTTTATTAAAACATTATGTTGTTTGTAAGGTATAATTTTTTCAGACCTATATCAAATGTAAGAAAAAAAAATTTCATGTAGCTAAAAATAATCATACTGTTTCATATAAATAATATATCAATAAAAATAAAATCACAAAAAATCAGGGTGTTACTTCTTACGCCCCTTAAAAAAATTTCGCTCTCAAAATTCATCTCCATCATCCATGGTTTAACATTTGAAATTTACTTCAAAAAAACCCAAATCATTAAAACGATAAATAGTCAATGATATTGAAAAATATAAATGTAATTTAAAACTTCATCTAGAATAACACATATTTGTTTTCTTGAAAAAATAATATAAGTGGGATGTGAAACCATTGATGTAGGAGAGAAAAATAACAAAAACAGTATTGTTAGAAAGTGATAGAAAAAATAGTCCAAAGATGTTTTATAATAAAAAATATAGAAACAATGAAGATTGAAAACTTTAATTTATTTCATAAAATATGAAGTTAATACAAAAAAAATTATTCCAAGACCATTATCCCAATGTAAAATATCTTTCATAATATGATTTTCATTCTTGATTTCATTCCAACTCATAAGAAAAATATCACCATGTGGTTATGCATTGATCAATTTAAAATTTATCCCTTACTCCAATAAATTAATTAGATATTCTTAGGCCTACATGTCTAGAGGATCATAAAATCCATAAGTATAATGATAATTCATTTTGTTTTTCATCAGTTATCAAAAAAAATTATCATAGGTTATACAATTTTCATAAATCAACATATGATTAAATAATATATTAATCTATAAAAGTCATTAGATGATTGAAATATTCCATTCAATAAATGGTATGGCTTATAAGCCTTATGAATTTTAAAATTTATAAGGGAGATCAACAAATTTCACTAAATAAACATTATATTAAACCCACAAATATCATAAAGTGGATCTTCAAAACGGCATACCAAACATGTGAATTCATTCATCATGTATTCTCTTTAAATTTTTAGATAACATAAATAAACATAAAACCCTCTTGAAATTGTGAATTCAACACAATTATTTATAAAAACAAATATTATTGGATATATTAACTATTCCAAAAAATGATATTAATTTCATAGATGATAACATAAAAAACTATGTAAACAAATCCTTTATCAATTATGTGGTCATCAATACAATACAATTTATTTTATCCATATGAATCCATTATTTATAAAAACTAAATATAATTTTATCAATATTAGAAAAATATTAAGGGTCACCATACCAAAATAAAATTATCACATTTCCATCAAATTTCTATTATAGGCCATCATTATAATTTAATGTATTCCTTCAAATCCATAACAAAAAAATTATACTGAAAATCATAATATATTTCATAATTCTATATTCCTAGTAAATGAATAACTCAACAATACCACTTTTGTCAAAAAACATTAACTATGATTCATAATATTTTTCATTAATACCTATTGTTGTTCATATTTCATCAGTATACTCTTTATCATAAAAAATATAACTATTAATCATACAACCGTTCTGAATTTCAGCACAAAACATCTCTTTAGGACATAGATTTTCATAAATATTAATCATTACACATTTATATCATTAAATAGTCAATGATATATTATGCAGAATAACATTAACATCCATTTGATTATCTAAACATTTTATTTTTCCAATGCAGTTAGTGGATTGGTTTACTAATTTTTTAAATTCAAAACATCCTCTTGTTTTACTGAGACATTCACCTGGGTGTTTATTCCGAAATTCTTGAAACATAGAAAACAAAATCTTATTTCCTCCAAGGTTACCATCACCCAACATATCATAAAACTCATTACTTCTATTTTTTTGAGTATTCATGTTAGTTAAGGTATTTATAGTTGATCAACTTCCACAAAACTGATTAGGCATAATCAAAATGTCCTTTACATCAATCATCATCCCATTTAGATTAACATATGAAAATTATATGTCACATTCAATATTAAGAATGTTCCTCCTGGTACCTACCATTGAATAAATATACAATGAAAAGTGTGATAAACATTGATTACAATGGGTAACCAAATAATATTGAAAATAACTTATAGGATATCTAAATCAGGACACATTATTTAATTTTTAACCACTTTGGTTTATATGAGGTCATTCATAGTTATATTCTATTTAAATTATTTTTGATAGTCTATAAATTGTTTATGAATTTATAAAGCATATCCCAGGTGAATAACAAACCCTGTGAGCAGTAAGCCCCACTATTGTGAACCTATTATTAATTGATTTTATCTCAATATATTTTTTTCATGGTTTTTACCCCTAGGTATGTCTATTCCAGAGCCTCATCTTCTTGTAGTTTCTAGTAATGGATTTCTTTATATGAAACCACTAACTCATTCATATACAAAATTTCTATGAAATCTTCCTATACATTGACTCATATATAGATTAACCTTTGAGACATAAATATATATCGTTATATGTATTCTTAGTGGTCTCACTACATATTATGCATCCTAGTTTAATAAGGATAACTTAATATTTCCATTGATACAAAATATAATTAACTATTTTTATCATGTTGGGATGGTGAATAATTTTTTAAGATATTCAATACATTTTAAAATTACATTCCTATGTACTATAATACATTGGTAACTTGGGAAACTCAAAAAATAATCTTCATAAATCTGTGAAATATCATCATTATATCCTAAAAATATCTCCCCCTATGGTACTCCTCAAAAACATACACTACATAAACATTTCATCATAACCTGGGGAATGGAAAAATTATGAAGGGTGAGATATGATGCTTTTTAAGGATAAACATGGGAGATACATAATAGTAACAAGAGAATAAGTGTATGAGAAAATTATCATGACAGTTTAAAATAATTCCATGTATATGGAAGGTCAAAATCATAAATAATATCATAAATATTGTCCATTAATAAGAAATAAATGATAAAAATGTCATATAAAATGATCCATGAAAGCATAAAATGACCATAATGAAAATGATTTGTCACTAAATAAAATAAATCAAAATAATTTCAACATTATTCTTGGCCCGTTTATTATTCAATCATAATGAAAAAAGTCATTTACTATATATATATCACTCTTTGTTTCATCCCTATCTACTATTCTAGGTTCACTCCCCATTCTAACCAGAACATACTGTACTAGGTCCACTACATTTTCATTACATTTTTTTCTATTGAGTTATATAAATCCTCTACCAATTCATTATAGTGAGATACAGATCCCACCAATCTCATAATGAATACCATATTTCTATATTATATATGTACATTGAAAGTAATCATATCATAACCAATGAAATTAATTTGTAATGATAAAAATTTCAAAAAATCATATAATTTTGTAAATAAATTTATTTCATAAAAATTTCATCATAGAATAACCAATGAAAATAAGCGAGTTTTTTATTCATTTTATCATGACATAACTCCTGGAAGTGAAAGTGGTCTCGTAAATATCATTCTGTAAAAATAAAAACAATTCAAATTAATAATATGAATGGTATCCTTGGATTATATCCCATTTTTTTCATGAGTTATATAAAAGTATCAAATCATAGATGGAAAATAATTTTAAAAGACAACATGAATCATTTAATTAAAAAAATGCATTATCATTGATAATAAATTTTGAACATGTAAAACAATTTGAAAATACTTTTCATTAAAAATAAAATTGATAAACATTAAAATAATATCTTATAAACCATTTAAAATATTCCTTGTGGAAATTATTCTATCTGATTTGAAAAATTCAATTTGAATAATAAATCGTTTTATATATTGTTTTCATTGAAAATAACCATGAAAAAATATAATGGATGATTTTTAAAATAATTTATAATTTTTTTTGTTTTAATATAATGAATAATTAAAATATTTTTCATTGATAACTAAATTAAAAGGTAATTTAAGTTATATTTTTAATACATATTTATAAAAAAAAGTGTTTTCAATGAAAAACAATTTCTCACCGAAGAAAGAAATAATGTATAATTTTCATAAAAATAATTCATAATTGTTTTATATACCAGAGTGTGGGAAAATGGTACCATTACATATTAATTTAATTAAAAAACCCATGATATAAAAATTAATTTGAATTATGAAGAGTTAGATCAAAAGATTTCCACATTGCATACTTAATCATAGATAATCTTGATAAAATATGAGATTATAACATATGACCATTTCTAATTTACTAACATTGAATCATAATCACAATGATGGAACAACATTTTGTGGAAAATAAAATAAAATTACAATTAATAAATTTATTATATTACTTATCAAATATTCAATACATACACCTCATGAAAGTATATAGGTGCATGATATAACATATATCTCAATGACGTCCAATTGAGGGAAAAAATCCTTTATCGACATGGTAACATTAGAATCGTAAAACCCATAAAAGTGATATACAAAAATAGAAATTTAAATTCAAAAAAATTATGTTTGATCATCACAAGATACATTCATGTTAATTCTATACACCATAAAAAATTTATTAAACATTTCATGTGTATTATTGAAGTAAAAAAGTAAGACAAAAATCTATTACTCCTTTAGTAAATATTGAATTTTGAATTCCATGACAAAATAACAACAATTTAAACAATTTATAACAATAAATAAACAAAACTAATTATATAACATGTAATATGGTAGTATATACCACATGCAAAAGAAGTGAGAAGTGAATATTGAATAAGTCTCACTGAAATATATGTGAGTCTAGAAATCCTCTTACCTTATGTATTAATATCAATCATACTTATTCAAACATCCAATAAAAAAATAATTTTTTTTATAAATAAATAATATAACAGTATAAATTTATATCATTCCATATAAAATTTAATTATTATATCTTATTACCATTCTATTTACTATTATATGTTAAATTTATGTTTCATGTAATAACTACATTGTTATATATATATATATTGACTTGTTATTTTTTCTTATTAATTCAATTGTGATTCGGTTATAGAGAGAATTTAAAACCTGAAATTAATATGGTATAAATTCATTATAAGTTTATTTATAGCATTCCATAAAATTTAGTGATAGGAAATGAAAAACGCCATTAATATATATAATATGTCCGATGTATACATGAATGTTGTTTCCATATTCTTATCATTTTGAAATAATGTAAATTAAATTATACATATTATTATTACAATATTATTTTTATAGAAAATTTATCACATTTTTTATTAAACCCATCCTTAATAAAATCCATGTAATGTGTGGATGAATCACATCATTTGTGAGGCAGTAGTCAACCATACACATGAACGATGTTATCAATTCCCCAAAAAATGAATGTATGAATGTATATATGATATAATACTTACATAATGATATTAATATAATAATTACATAATTTTAAAAACATATTAATGATCATATATATCATATATAAACAATAAATACACCATTATTTCTATCCAGGAAGGGTGGTTATGGAAAAAATAATGACATCTGTTTTGGGGGTACTAGTCCTATATACAATCAAATTATGATTTTGGAACCCATTTGATAGAAGATTGTGGTATTATAGGTTGTAAAATTAACATAGAAACACATTATTATTGGTAATATACAATGTGTATTATATAATAATGGTGTAATAAGATTTGAATCGGTGGAGGACCAATTAAAACAAACATGAAATATTCTTTGGGTATCATCATTAGATTTGCACTAAGGTTTTTATTGGTTGGATTTATGTAAAAAATTATGATCTTAATATGAATGGAGGGAATTTGGAAGTAATTTTTTTAATGTTTCGGTTGAGCCCAAGGGCTTGATTGTTTTGAGGAAGTGGGGAGAGTTACTTCGCTTTTATTTTTAAGGAGGACCAACCTTCTTGTAAATATCAAAATTTATTCACAATTTAGAGGTTACCTTATATCATTTTCATAAAAAATAAAAAAAATGTGTGGTAGATATTAGTTTTTGGATTTCCACCACCACTAAAAAATACATATTTTATCAGGTTTTCATTATTCATTTTGTTTACTCAATTTTATCTGTTTATTTTTTAACAAGGTAACTTGTGTATTTACATTCAACTAGGTAATTTATTCATTAATAATATAATTTAAAAATTATTTATAAGATAATTTAAAACCCATGACTCTAAATATGAAATCTAGTATATTAAACAAAAATCATATGTTTGTGTAAAATTAATTTTACCACAAATGCATGTAATACACAAAAGATTAATTAAAGATTAATTATGTTAATAATGTTTTTACAATATACTGTTTAATATAATCATTATTATTGAAAAATTTGAACATGAATGAATCATATTTTATATTAATTAAAAATGAAAAATCAGTTGTAAGAATAACGTTTTAAAAAAAATTGTAAAACATTTTATTAATTACCATTTATTATTTTAAATATAACTAAATAATTTCTTCTTTATTGTCTCTAATTTTTTTACACTTATGATTTAAAAACTGAAAATTTAAAATTATATATAATGATAAACAACAAATTTATATTTAAAAATAAAATATATAACTTAAAATATTATGTTTGTTCTGTATCTTAATGAATTACAAATTTTAAAGGCAATAAAGGTTTGTTTTTAGTCATTTTCATTACATCACATTTTATATTCATCACTTCTAAGAAAATTATTCCAAAATAAATACTTAAATAGATAAGAAGATGTTAGTATCGAAATATAGATATAAAATGGGTTTAGTTTGAGTGGGTATAACATTTTAGCCCTAATCTATTATGTTTAATCGCTGGTAAACTCACTTTTTACCCTAGTCACATTAATTAATTTTAAGTGTTTTCCATAATAATTATTGTAATAAATTATGTTTAACTTATTATATAATATATTCATTTTTATTCTAAATATTTTATCCATTTTTTTGTATTCTATTCACATAAGTGGAATTATTAACTTTAAAATTAATCATGGAAAATCAATGAGAATGATTTTTTATAAAGGTAAATTAATTAAAAGTATAAATAGTTTTTATAAAAAATTTAAATGAGTTGCTTATTACAATGAACTCAATTTGATTAATTAATGTTTTTTTTAAATAATTATAGGTTAAAAATATTTTAAAATATAATTTTACATTATTAATAAATTACAATAAAAGGTTGTTTTCAATTGAAATTATGTATTTTTCATTATTTATAAAAATATGATTCCTTTCCAAAAATTAAAAAAATGTCACCCTATGATAATTTTTATACAAAAAAAAATATTTTTTATTTTTCCAAATTATATTTTAAAATATTCAAAATTTATTTTGAAAATAACTTCACCATAAACTAGATAAAACTAATTTTTAAAGAAGTATAGTTTTAAGTGTAAAATTGGAAATTTTCTTTTCTATTTTCTTGAAGAAATATAAGATGAATACAAATAAACTAATTGAATATATAACTTATAAAAAACATTATAATAAATAAACCATAGTGAATTGGATAATTTATTTATATGAATCACACTTATGCGCATAAAAATTGTTTTTAGAGTAGGTTTTACCTATATTTTAAAAAGGGGATTATTATAATTTTATATTTATCATATGGAAAAGAAATATTTTTCAATAAATGTGTAAACAATATTTTTATAATTTATTTGATCTTATACATAAATTCAAATCCAATGGGGAGATGAAAATAATCATATTAATAAATTTAGTTTAATAATATGAAAAATTTCATTTAAAATGAGTGTTGCGTGTTATAAAAGCTAAAATCAGACATGCATGTATCAAAATACAAACAAATTTTTTCTTCTAAGTCAAGCTAAAAATATAGTTGCGTGTATGTAAAATTATCAGTAAGATTAAATTAATTTTGAAGAAACATATTTCAAAATATTTCTGGGATTTATATTCTTTATCACATAAAATAATTTTCTCTATGAAAATTAAACTCCAACATCAGTGGTTTAACATTTGAAAATTACTTCATTAGAACCCTAGTATTAAAAAGGGTTAATAATTATTACCTTTTAAAAGTGAAAGGGGATTTTAAAATGAAATATTAATAACAAATTCCAGGTTTCCATATAAGATAAGATATGTTGAAGTGAAAAAATAGGCATAGAAGAGAAACCTGCACTGAAATACTAATATAGAGTGATAGAAACAATGGTCAAGACAAATTAAAAAATTATTAATCTACAACTCAAAGGGGATTGAAAAAGATCATTAATAACATCAAAAAATAATGATAACAACGCAAAATTTTATTTAAACACCCTTTTCTTAATGTTGATAAATTCTCATGCGATTATATACACACATGATTTGATTCCATTTCAAAAGCCCAATACCCCCTTGATGTTTTTATTTGATCAATTTCCACTTATTCTCTTAATCTAATAAATGAAGTTGATTTTTTTGTCCAGAAGCACTAACAGATCATCAGATCCATAGATAGAATGATAAGTAATTATGTATATCATTAGTTATCATCATCAAAAATGGATAATATAGGTTATCCAATATTTATAAATCTTCATATGTAAAAATAATACATTAATGTCTAAAAAATCATTCAAATTCAAACATAAAATATTTTAAAAATGATTATCCTTATATCTTATCCGAAATTCAAAATTTCTAAGGAAGGTCACATAATTTCTCGATATCAACATTAAATGTCCATAAATCAGAAAGTTTCTCTTGATTATCAGATACCAATCATGTAAATAAATTTATCATGTGTTACCTTTTAAATTTTTAATAACTAGTATCACAACAAAACCTTATTAAAATTTTAAATACATATTAATTACATACATAAAACATATATTATGGGATATATTCTATAAATTAAAAAATTGGTAATCACCATAATGGATAACATAATATATATTTTCATATAATATATTGTCATTTATCAAGTCAACAATATTATTAAATATCATTATCCACATTAGTCATCTACTTATTCAATCTAATCACAATTGTATTAACATTAATAACAAATTATGGGTTACCTTGGAATAATCCTAATATCAACTTGACATTTGATCACTCATCTAGGTCATCAGTACTATTCAACAAGTTATTTTAAATCCGTAATGAAAAGGGTAAATTGAAAAATTCTTATATATTTCCTAATTTATGAATCCTAAGAAAGTAATATCTCAACAGTACCACCTTCATCTTAAATAATTAACTATGATTCGTCATTTTATTCTATAATACCTCTTCCCTTTCATATTACATCTCTAGTCACATTATCATCACAAATATAGCCATTACTCATCAATCCATGTTTATTTTCATCAGGAGATTTCCCCTTAGGGAATCAATTTTTATAATTCCAATATTTTCACATATATGGAATTCAACAGTCGATGATATATTAGTTAGAACAATATACCAGTCCATTGAATAATAAGATAATTTCATTTTACATTTTCAATTAAATATTTTGTCTTCTTCATTTCCACAATCAAAACATTCTCACATTCCTCTAAGATATGCACATATTTATTTTTTTTAAATTCAGGTAACATTGGGAATTGAATCATCTTTTATCCATGGATATCAATAACAAAACTCACAATGAAATATTTGCTTCTCTTATTTTGTGATTTCTATAGCTGGTTATGGTACACATTGTTAATCAACATCCATGAAAAATTATTTGTTTTAATCCCAACAACCTTTACTCTAGTCATCAATTGAATTGACCCAACCCATTTTACCCTTAAACTTGGTACCCAAACTGATCTGTCACATAACCGAAGGGTATTCATGATACCAATAGGATGAAAAAAAGAACCCGGTCATCAAACAACAAACAAAAGGAAATTATTTGTCCCAACAGGAATAATCACATTGGAATATACATGCATGAAGATAAAAGGAATAAAAAAAACTAATAAATTATATTTCAAAAAATTAAGAAAATAGAGGAAAAAAACAACTATTAAATTATTAAAAACTCAAATGGAAAAGAAAAATTAATAATGTCCAAAAATATTGCTACTGCATTTGATGTCCTAGAAAAAATTCCACCATCTCACTGCTATTTATCCAAATCGGCTGGAAAGAGACCTCACCACCTAATTACAACACCATACATTTCCCTGCATTTGAAAAAATACAAAGGTCTACAAACTACTACAGAAGTGTGTAGAGTGTGAGCTAATATGCCCAATAGGATCCCACCCAGGAGTTCCATAACATGTCTATGTATAATAATTAACATATGCTCATTTTAAATAAAACATGGCATGATTATCAGTAAAGTTGAATTATAAAAAATATGGAAATAATTTACCATTTATCACAGTTTTGAAATAAAAGTATATATTTCAATTTTAAAGAATATTTTCCATATCATATTTTTCTAGAATAAACATGCACATAAATGTTAAAACAATAAATTCAATAAATACACAATATAAGAACATGTAAAATCACCAAGGATCACTATAGTTCAAACTAGCTGACTAATCTACCAAAATCAATCAATTGAAGAATCTAGTTCCTAGAACACATTGCTAGGAAAAAAATGATTACCCACTGATTAAATACCCCTAAAAATGTCAATAACATTCCTCTAGAATAATGGGCCTAGGAAAAAGAGGAGTCCTCCATGAGTTAGCCCACTTAAAATGTAAATATCAGTCCCCCAGAATAACAGTTTAAGGAAACAGATGAAATAACCATGAGAAAACCTCCCCATAATCACAAAAATATAGATGATATCCTCAAACCAAACCTTTCAAATAAGTACCCAAGCTAACCCATTTACACTTTTTCACTATTCATTTCAATCCATTTAAAATAATTTCAAAACCATTTCAAAAGTCAATTTTAATGATTTGAATATACATATTTTATTTCTTTTTAACATCAACTAGGGAAAAATCATTATTCATTAAAAACTCTTTTAACAAATACAAACAAATCATACCAATTCCATTTAATAGTATATTTATAAAGAAATAAAAATATGGTTTATCATCATTGTTTAGATACTGAACAACCTACATTGTAACCCATGTCACACAGACTCAGAATATGATCGACTAACATCGAAAATAGAATAACATCTATGAGGTCCTAGATTCTAATCCACACCACAAGAATGATCCAGTTTAGAAAATAAAGGGTTGTTGGAAAGTAGGAAACCCACACACCATACGAATAGACACCAAATTCACCGAAACTAGCAATTAGATGACCTCGACAATGGGGTCGCATAATGAATTTGGAAGAATACACAATGAAAAACCAATTTATAGAAATTCTTATGAAAAAAAACTCAGATGAACTAACAAAATAAATAGCAATGAAGTAGTATAAATATCTCTCACCCAGAGATTAATTCTTCACCCTCAACGAATATCGAACAATTAAAGGATCAATCTACAATGAATGAGGTCTACAAAAATTTCTAGAGAGGGAACCACAGTTAAGAGAAAAGAACAAATGGAGGTTGAATGGGAACCCAATACCTCAAAACCACCATTAAAATTCCCTACATGGGTATTTAGAAGAAGTTTAACTCCTTCACATGTAAGGAAATTGATCATTTCCAAATACACTAAAAATCAATCTCCTCGGATTAAAATCTAGTCATAAATAAACTCACAGTGTGTAAAATCCTTTCACGTCATATAACCCTTCACAAAATGTAACATTTTCATTACATTCAACCAGTAACCATTACACAACATTTAACCTAGTTACATAGTGTGAAACTCTCTTACAACCTGTAGAAAATATAGAAACAAGTATTAAAAGACACCATCAAAAAAGGGAACTCATAGAGATTGAAAATTTTTCCTGACAAATATTACTGGATATTATGAACTTCCTTATATATAGAATTTAAGTCCCTGAGATCTTATTTGGTAGATGTAATGCCTAGGAAAAGATGAGGCCACTTATCCTTCATAAAAACCTCACATTCTCCTGTCTCGGGAGAATATAATCAGCATTTCTATAAAACTCTGACCAGCGGAATCAACTTCCATAGTAGGACATTCAATTGAGACTCAACTATATAAACTTGTTTCTCTAAAATATATACATCTAACATGAAATTAATTTATCCCCCAATCATAACGAGAGCAGGATTAGGATGATATTTCTAGAGATGGTATATGTGAACAATATCATGAAGGCCTCTCAACCGAACTAGAAATACTAATAGATATGAAATCTTCCCAACTACATAATTACCTAAAATGTTATAACATATCTCATATAAAAATTTCCTTATTTTCAAGACAATGGTGACCCATCTGAAGTGAAACATTTAAAAAATCCTAGTTACTAATTGAAAACATTGAAGGATGGTGTCACTGGTCCATAAATGTTATCTGTCGACCCGGGTCTATAATCAGGCATCGATGTACATCCTAAATCCTTGTATACGTCTCTTGAACCAAACATTTTCGAACAAAAGATGCATCACCCACCTCATCCCAACAATGATCTTATATGCATTGGCAAACATACATTACTTCAAAGTATTTTGATTGATGATTGATAACTATTATTATAAACTACGTAAACCAGTTTCATATGGCTATCCCATGATCCACCAAAATCCATGTTATAAGGATGAAGCATATCTTCTAGGATATGAGTTACTCACTCTATCTGACCATCTATGTGTTGAAGGTATTTTGTGCTCAACCTGACCAAAGTTCCAATTTATTCATGGAGACTCTTCTAGATGCTTGACAAAAACCTTGGATACCTATTAGAAATAATGGCTGAAGGAATCTTATGTAACCTCAAAATCTCCTACACATATATCTTTCCAAGACCTCCAAACATAGTGGTATCTTTGAATGAAATAAAATGAGTATACATCACAAATTGATCAATACCTACCCAAATAGAATTCATCCCTTGGGGAGTCCTTGGTAATCCAACAAAAAAAACCTATGGATACCTCATCTTTTTTCCAGACGGGAATCAGAATAGGATAGAATAAACCAAATGGTTCAAGTGCTCTTCCATTATTCATTAGTACGTGTTATAGTGTGAAACCTAACCTACAATGCCATGCTTCATACACAACCACCAAAATCATCATCTCATCACAATAAATCTTTTTAGTGCATTTATGAATGACCAATAATGATCTTTGAAAACCAGACAAGACTAATCACTTCAGTAATTATGGGAAAAAACATGCATTCAAAAATGGATAATACCATAAAAAAGAGGGAGGCCAAATAGATTTTGTCTCCCAACCATAAATACTTTATCACATTTTACTTAACTCATCATCATTATGTTGAAATTTAGAAATAGAATCAAGGAGATATGATGATAAATTGACACAGGTCAGAACCATACCTGAAATGTACAACTAGTCATCTATGTAGAGATGAGGAAAATCCCTATAAGGTTTCTCTTCTTATTTTACTCTAGGATAGCCCACAATGGTACATTTAAATTAATAGAATCTACAACAACATTACATTTCCATTTGGTGCAAGCAATATCAAAGTCAAATATCAAAAGGTATTATATCCATAATCTATGTCTACGATTAATTTCCTTCAGAGA
This sequence comes from Viscum album, assembly GCA_963277665.1. Taxonomy (NCBI): domain Eukaryota; kingdom Viridiplantae; phylum Streptophyta; class Magnoliopsida; order Santalales; family Viscaceae; genus Viscum; species Viscum album. The sequence goes on along the minus strand of OY728142.1, from coordinate 1,296,391,458 downwards.
AAAGATATAACTCAAATTATTATGAAAATAAAATTCCAAAAAAATATCCAAAAAAAAGTTCCTCCAACATTTATGCACATTTATAACTATAGGATGCTCTAAATCATGAGTGGGGGTAATTCTTCTCATGTGGTTAAAGATGAAAAGAGGCATAAGCTAACACATTGTCATCCATCCTTAGAACACATCCAAAAACATCACCATAAGCATAAAAAATACCATGTATCCATTACCAGGCTCATGAATCATTATAATACTAGTAGATGTCATAATGTGTTTCAGTTCATTGAAAGAAGACTGTCACATCACATCCCATGTGAATTTAAGCAATTTCATGGTAAGTGCAGTAAAATGTGATTCATGTTTAGAAAAATCTATAACAAACTGTAAGTAGTATACAACAAGACCATGGAAGCCTAGTATATAAAATAAATATTTTGGTTCATTCTATGACAACATAGCCTTAAACTTATTAGGAACAGGTGATTAGTTGTCTTCATAAATCGTATGACCTACGAACTTCACTTCCTGAATCTAGAAACAACACATCAAAACCCTTCCATAAAAATAGTAAATTCTAAAAATTTCAATAACCAAACATAGATGGTCGTAATCCTCAAGAATGTATTTCAAATGAACCATAATATCATCCTCGAAAAGTACAACATAAGTGTCAGGATTATAATTGAATATTTGATTAAACATATCCATAAAACTATAAAAGCATTAGTTAGAACAAGATGAATCAAAATATATACATAATGGATATACATATTATTTAAATATGCCTTTAGTATTACATATTCCTGAACATTGAAATGATGATAACCAGAACAAAGAAAAATCTTTGAAAATGACCTTACCTTCTTTTAACTAAATAAATAGATCATATACAGAAGTCAAAGGATACGTCTTCTAAACAATTACCCAGATAATCTTCTGATACACCACACACAACCGAAGTGAACCATATACCTTCTTTTAAAATATAAAAAGGGATTCCTAAGAAGAAACAAAATGGAGAAAAAATCCTTTTTGAAAAATTAAATCTAACTGATCATTTAGCTCTTTTAGTTCAACTTGTTCCATTTCATTAGAATGTATCAATATTGGAGACACACCTAGCACCAGGTCAATAATAATGTCTACCTCTATCTAAGGGAGGACTAAATAATTAAACTTGGAAAACAAAATAAAAGTACCAAACATTAATTGGATGATCAATAATGAATTAAATATAATGTTGTTCAATCGCAATTTTTGTAACACCCCAAGATTTCATAGTTTGTTATCTCTTCAAAAAATTCAATAACTTGCGTTACACGCAACAAGAAGTTCGAGCGCTCCACGACTTACCAAAAATAGTCATTCAAAAACCAGTTACGAATAGTATTAACTGCATTTTAAATTTTATATATATCCTATATAATTGTAACATTCATATTTTGTGTATCTTAGACATAATATGAAGATAAATTTAATTTTTCAGAAAAAAGAAGTATTTTTCAAAAAATGAAATTTTTCTGCCTATTTAATGTTGATTCATTTTAAAAAAAATTGAATCTTTTTTATATTAAATTTAATGAAATTAATTTATTCATTAGAATGGGGACAAAAAAATAGATTGGACAATGTTTTGGTGCTTTTCTAATAATTTTCATATTTTGATGAATAATGAAAAATATTAATTTTTATTGGAAAAAACTTTATTAATCAAAATAATTTATAGTGATATGTTATGCATTTGAATGGTTTTCAATTATAATTAGATAACATTTTTATCATTTAATACAATCATGGTCATTATATGTAATTTCATATATAAATTTTACAAAAACACATGTCAATCTTTTGATACTTTTTACTTTTTTAAAACCCACTTTTTGGTTTTGACAATGGTAATTAATTATAAATTACATAATGAAACATTTAATTTTTGACTTTGGTAAAATAGAATTAATTTCTTAATTTCTAATATAATAATTATCTTAGGGTGAGTTTATGGTTTTTTCTGAAAACATTCACTTTTTTATGAATAGTTAAAGACACTACGTTATTGTTTAAAACCGATATTTATTTAATTAATTATTTATTTTATTGAAATTTATTTTAAGTCAAAATATATATATATAACCTATATATGTTCAATTTAATTCATTGGAGTCATTTTATAATAAAATTAGATGTATAAATGTTTATTGAACTTTTTACCGTTTTAACCACCTTTTAGGAGCTTTTGCAAATTTCCATAAAAAATAATTGTACTTATTTTGTGAGTTTAATTTTAAAAATATGAAAGAAATAGTTGATATAAGTAAGTAAAATTTCATTCAATATGATTAAAATAATTTTTGGTGAATAGTAACTTTTGACTTATTTTACCACGATTAAATGTAAATAAGGTAATTAAAGGTAAAAATGATATTACAATTACCCTAAACCATGTCCTAAATCTATTGGATATGTGTATTTAGACCAAATTAAACATTAGGAATAAAATATTATCCTTTAGGTCCACTTAGATTAATGTAGGACATTTATTATTTTTTTATTTTAAGAAGAGTTAAAAGTATTAAATTCAATGATTAATAACTAAACCATTTTTAATATAGGGAGACACATTATATAAATTCAACTATAGATATTGATTAGAAAGATAATATGATTTCATACATCATGGTATTTTATTTATATTTTTTAGACATTAAATAATTAAATTTATTTATTGTAAAATGATGATGCAGTAATTACCATATTAATGAAAGAATAAAATAATTGATCTTATAAATATCAAAATAAATGTAAATTGATACATTGGATGAATTAAAATACTTTTGTTTGTTAATATGACATTTTATGGTTGATTATATAATATTTTTATGTTTTAAGGTTGTTATTAATTTCACAAAAACAAAATACCAAATACTATCAAAATTGACATAAATTAATTTTTAAAACAAATACTATATTATTGGTTGATATAATATTTCTAAAAATATAATGGTCAGTAAAAGGGATTAAATAATATTATATATTTCATTAATGAACCGATATTTATTCTCTTGATTTTTAGGGTAAGTTTATTTACCATATAAATTAAAAAAAGAAGAAGGCATGGTAATAGTTAAACTATTGAAATTAGAGTTAAATCTAAAAGATAAGGTTAAAATGGTAACCTAAACCTTTCTAAAACCTATTGGATTAGATAATTTTGACCCATAACCACCTAATTCTATCAATAAATTAATTTTAAGACAATATGAAATGAATATGATTGTATAATAAATTAATATTTTAATCTTTTCCTAAAGTGACCCTCAACCCTCTTATAAAAGGGAATCTCCCATTCTCTCAAAATGAAACCTCCAAAGCCATTTGGCCCTAAAAATCCTACCATAATATACTTCTAACATCCTTCTCACCAACCTAGAGTCCTTAAATTGATATTAAATCCATCCTAGGGATCCATTTTTATCAACTCAAAAAGAAACACCCAAAGAAGAGGTAGTAATTTCACCTCCCTCTTTCATGTTATTTTCTTCTTCCACTTCCACTTTTTGTGTTTCATCCATTAAAAAATAATAAATCATGTTCCTCCAACATACTGTGATGTTATTTTAAATATGGTACAACTATATTTGTTACTCTATATATCCTATAAATGAAAAAGTCACCATATGTGTGTATGTACGGCTTAACGTCTCCACGTCGTGGTGTAGTATTTTATCAAACACATCATTATTTGGATAGGTATAATAATGAGTATAACAAAATTAAATAACAAATATAACATGATAATTATTATTCACGTATTTTATACTATCCAATTACATAATATTTCACCATTAATATAATGATATGGTCGCTCGTGCGTACGTACGGATTACCATCTCCACGACACAATGAGATTTGTGTCCACATTCACCATTCACCATTGATTATAAAAATATATATTATTAATAAGTATTTTATATATGACATACTAATTCTAATGAATATATATATATATACATATATCTTATTCACTTACTTCCATCCAATATGATATGAAAACAGAAACAATGTTTATGCATACGTACGTCCAACCGTCTCCATAAACGTTGTTTTCCATTTCATATATCGATCAATTATACATATTTACATTATAAATATATAAAATATATAAATAATGTGTTATATTCTATAAATATGTAAATCATAATCTAAATTATACACTCATGAATAACAAGTTAAAACATGTACGATAACGAAAGAAATTATGACCTGAAATGTTAATTTAACATAGAAATAATTATTAAATAGGTTGTATAAAGTCATAAATAAATCATGTATTATATAATAAATATGAATATAGTTTTTCTTTAATTTAATAACATACTATGTTTCTTATACAGAATGTTAAACATACCCTCATCCAAAGGAAAGTGCAAGGTATATGTTATTTCCTCAATCTCATTATTATCCGAGATTGTTTTTGTATAAGTATTTACTAGGACATATTTATCATATATACCGATATTTCATAAAAATGATTTCAAAAGGAATATTTTAAGGTTTTAGGGGAGGGTCAATATAACTAGATCATAATTTTAAATGTTTTAAATATTTATCTTTCTGAATCATTTTAATTAATTTCCATGTTTTTAAAATGTTTTAAGGATGTATTTATATAGACAAGAATGATTTGAAATGATAATTCTTTCAAAAATATTCAAAGAGGTATGGGGCATTTTTATTCAAAAATCTCATATAAATTTCTTCCTTTATTACTATGGGACATTAAAATTATTTCTCCAAAAGGGATATTTCTCTCAAAATGTTTTACTAATCATTCTCAACTATGTAAGTATCCTTTAATTGGTATTGTTCTCGATTGAGGATTATTTATTATAATATAATCTTCCATATTGTATTGAATAAGTTATGATATGTTTTACTATGAATGTTCTATTTTTATACCATTCATGGTTTATGGTTAATGTACTGAAATTTCGTATTCTAGTTTTAATACAAATGTTTGTGTCATGTGTCAACATTTTCATATGAGAAATGTATTGGACTTAGTAAGTAACAGGTGTAGCCCTCTATAGCTCCTAGATTCATAGGTTGATCTCGTGAGACAAACTAGTGTATTGGAAAAATTCCTTGAAAAAAAATTTATTTGTAGTCTTGGAAGAAGTCCTTGACTATATGGTAATGATATTTGGTGTTAGGAATTCCCTCATTATGAAATTAGTTATTACATGTTATTAGTCGACTAGTAGAATATCCATGTGCGTGTTTATATAGATATGTTTGATTTATTTTTTCCATATTATGTGAAATATTATGTTTAAAAGGATATTATTTTTAATACACACTGTGCCTTAATATATTATATCTTCCGCTAAATTATTTACCTTTACTGAGCATCTGAGATCTCCCCCTTTCTTATGTTTTATTTTCCCAGGATTCTAAGAAATGTATTATGAATGATATTTATGGTTATGCTAAAGGAAATAATTGTGTTCTCAACAAACTATATATGATGTATTTTATGATTGAAATTGTAATGTAACGTTCATGTATGTAATTTATTTTCCAAGACTACTAAACCAATCGGTCCATCGAGACTTGACTTATTGTAATCATTCAAATGTATTAAAATAATGCACCAGGTCTGGGATTCTAGGGTCAGGGCGTTACAGTTGGTATCAGATGAAGTTTATTACAAACCATTGATACTAGATTTAAATAAACTCTGATTAGAAAACATTTTCCTGAGATATACTTTGAGGATTAGAACAGAAGAAGATCCTAAAATTTTGGTAATATATATATTTTGGGTATTTTCCATTTAATATATCCCCTCCTGGATATGATAAGGTAGAGGCGGATCTAGAACAGATATACCTAGAATTGAAAACTCTAACAATGAGTTTTGGGCTTGAATTGGGGTATCCTATTACACGAAAATGGGCCTTATTGCACTCTTTGTACGACATTATTGGGAGATATGCTTAAGATAATTCACATTTTCATTACAATCCATTAGGAAAGATTTACGAGTAAATACTTCCTAAATGAAAACATTTTATGATTATAGATTATATTCATAATCTTTTCAATTTATGTTAGTTATTTTAAAAGTTTGGAATTTTTCATTGAGATTCATAAACTAACCTAGTGGGTGCTATTGTTTAGAAATATCTCCCAGTAGATTTAATGAGAACTCCAACAATATGCATGATACAAAGAGTAAGAAGGATCATATATTCCATTGTATTAAGCCACAATTTATTAGGGAAATAGTCTCCCACGTATTCCCATCATTTGAAGAAATAATATCATGTGTTAATAAAATAAGTTATGAATTATTTGATTCAAATTACATTGAAGGGATGCAAGAGAAGAAAATAATGGTAGAGAGAGAGAGATGGATAAAGGGAAGAGAAGAAAAAAGAATTTTCCCATATGTGATAATTGTGGAAAGAATCACCTTAGTCAATTCTTGAAGGGAATTAGAGTTTGATATAAGTGTGGTGAAAAGGACACCATATATGTGATAGTTTGGGTAAGAAAAAAGTGTCAAAGGTATAATGCTTCATCTACGAGGTGTTGGGACACTACACGAATCAATGTCCAAGTCCTCAGATTTTTCCCCAAATGTTTCTATTGGATAATAATCAAGTTATGATAATACCACATATGAAGAGGAATTTCATGTGTTCTTATGTTGTTATTAAAGAATTATTTTATTTGAGTGTTGTATCAAATATGTACTGGTTATATGAATTATGGAAATAAACAAAGATTGTACTGTAGTACTATTTCATTGAGGATTGGAGATTATATGGTTCTAATAATAGTGACTCAATATCAAGTTAATTTTTTTGGAAAATACATGGTTGAAAGAAAGAAAAACCCTAATATTGTTCTAATATCAAGGTAGTTATTTTTGAAAAATATATGACTGATTTGGATAAATTATATTCGCTATTTTTGACTACTTTGAAACTAATTAATTGTTGTTTCTTACATTATTGTTGGAGTATACAATATTTTTGGATATATGGTGTATATCTAGTATTATATAAGGAATAAAAAGCCTGAATGTAATCAATAAGGTTTTATGGTAATCCAGTGTGTCACTATGTTTTAAGAGAACACATGATGAAGGTATTCACATGTTATTATGTGGGAAATGAGATCTGTATTGTGTTTGCCATCCTTATAAATTTTGGACTGTGATTTTGAATAGAAGTATTTTAGAAAATTCTAAAGGTTGAAATGTATTAAGTTCGACATTGAATACTATTATTAAGGTTAAATCATTTCATAAGATTATTTTTGGATGGTTTTTAAAATGACAATCCAGAGGTCAGGCGACAACCCTTCACGTCCAGCAAGGTCGTGATACTTGAACCTGAAACTAAAGAGTGACAAAGGTGCATCACCTACCACTAGAATATGTGATTTCCTGGTTTGAATAGTGTACTTTCATTTAAATTTTATGACAAGTGAATTATAAATTAAATATTTTTTCTACCCTATAAGATTACTGTAAATAGAATATTTTTGAATTCTATTATCTTTTAGAGTGAAAGATGAGTATTTTGTAGGAATTAGTTGAAGGATGAAACACTTCTTGTAAAGTATATATTTTTTCTCATATTATATGAATAAATTAAGTCATATACTTTAGGGAAGATGTCATAAAACCAAAAATGTGGTATCCAAATACCATATGTTTTGTTAAACTGGTGATATTTTAAATCATCATAGATCGATGGATTTGAGGCCATCAATTGGACACTTTTTTGTGATTGATGACCTCAATAACTCTCTATAACTATTTAAATTTTACTTCAAATTATGATTCCCCAATTTCCTCCAATATTGTCCTAACCAAGATCATAATTTTGTGGTGACTTTTTCATTTCCCTTTCCCTCTTATAAGTACTAAATTTTATTAAACCAATTTTGGATGTGGGTTTCCCACAAAGGTATTTTTCTATTTTTATCCTTTTATTTTCAAAAAACAATTTCCAATTTCAAGGATGAAATTTATTGAAGGATGGAATATTATCGGGCCCCAATATTTCATACTTTGTTATCTCTTCAATGTAATTCAATAACTTGCGATAAACACAACAATGAGTTCGAGTGCACCATCACTTACCAAAATAGCCATTCAAAAAGCAGTTATGAATAGTATTAACTACATTTTATATTTTATATATATCCTATATAATATTATCATTCATATTTTGTGTTTTTTAGACATAATATAATGACAAATTCAATTTTTAGATAAAAGAATTATTTTTCAAAAAATGCAATTTTACCGCCTATTTAATGAAGAATACTTCTAAACAAAATATTTGACAAATTTATATATTCAATATAAATAAAGTAATTTCTTTATTAGTATTGGGATAAAAGATTTAGTTTGGATAAATTTTTGGTACTTTTCTGATAACATTCATATTTTGATTAATACTGAAAAGTACTTAATTTTAATTGAAAAAACATTTTTAATCGAAATAATTTATAGTGATAAATTATGAATTTGAATTTTTTAAATTATAATAAGATAACATTTTTATCATTTAATACAATGTATTTCATTATAAGTAATTTCACATTTAAATTAGACATAAACACGTGTCAATCTTTTTATAGTTTTTACTTTTTTAAAAACCAAATTATTGGTATTAACAACGGGAATTAATATCAAATTAATTAATGCAACTTAAATGTATTTAATAAGTTAAAATAGAATTAATTTTTGAATTCATATTATCATAATTATTTTCTGTTGAATTTTTGGAATTCTTTTGAAAACATAATTTTTTTTTTGAATAGTGAAAAAATCTGGGTTATTGTTTAGAACTGACTTTTTATTTAAATAGTTATTTATATTATTTAAATTTATTTTAATTAAAATAGATATATAAAACCTATATAAGTTAAATTTAATTAATTTTAGTCATTTTATAAAAAATTAGATGTATAAAATATTATGGAACTTTTTACCATCTTTTACCCACCTTCTAGCAGCATTTGCAAATTTTCATAAAACAGAATTTTACTACTTCCATGAGTTGAATATCAAAAATCCAAGAGACACTATTGATATAAATAAATAAATTTTTGTTCAATATGATAAAAATTATTTTTGGTCAATAGTAATTTTGGACTTTTATTTACCACAGTTAACAGTAAATAAGGTAATTAAAGTTAAAAATGATTTTATAATTACCATAAAACATGTTCTCAATCTATTGGATATGTTTATTTCGACCAAAAAACCTTTGGAATAAAATATGATCCTTTAGTTTTACATAGATTAGATTAGCACATTTATTATTATTTTAATTAAAGAAGATTGAAAAGTGTTAAATTCAAATTTTATAACAAAAAAATTTTTATTAGAGGTACACACAAAAGATAAATTAGACTTTAAATATTAATTATAAATATAATAATATATTCTATGTTATGGTATTTTATTTATAATTTTTAAACATTAAATAATTAAATGTATTTATGAAATATTAATAATGCATTAATAATCTTATTAATGAAAGATTAAAATAATTGATATTATAAATATAAAAATAAATGTGAATTGGTACTTTTGATACATTCAACTTATTTTATAGGTTAATATGACATGTTTGTGCTGATTATAAAAAAATCATAATGATAAGGTTTTTATGACTTTCACAAACACAAAATTCCAAATAATATCAAAATTGACATAAATTTATTTTTAAAACAAATACTATATTATTGTTTATATAATATTACAAAAAATATAAGGTTTTGAAAAAAGGATTAAAAAATATAATATATGTCATTAATGAACAATTTGAGCTTCTCTTGGTTTTTTAGAGTTTGTTTATTAGCCATATAGTGTAAGAATACAAGAAGACATGGTAAAAGATAAACTATTCAACTAAGAGTTAAATCTAAATGATTTGGTTAAAATGTTAACCTAATCTTATCTTAAACCTATTTTTGGGAGTCTTTAGACCCATAACCACCTATGGATGGAATTTGATTCATTTTGAGCCATTATAAACCGAATATTATTGTATAATAAATTTATATTTTAATCTTTTCCTAAAGTGACCATCACCTCTCTTATAAAAGTGTACTTCCCCTTCTCTCAAAATCACACCTCCAAAGAACTTTTTCTCAACCAAAACCCACCCAAATATCTTCCCTACTTCCATCACAACAACCTAAAGTCCCTAAATTGATCATAAATCCTCTCTAAGAATCCCTTTTGATCAACTCAAATGGAAACGCACGTATAAGAGGTAATAATTTCACCACCCTCTTACGAGTTCTTTTCTTCTTCTGATTCCCCTTTATTTATTGTTTCTATACCAAAATAACAAATTAATTACCTATTACATACTGTGATGTTATTATTAATATGGTAAAACCATATTCATTATTCTATCCATCCTATAAATGATGAAGTCACCATACATGCGTACGTACGACTTACCATCTCCACGTCGTGGTGTAGTTTGTTATTTGAACACTTTAGTATTTTTATTGGAATAATAATGAGTATAAATGATGTAAATAATAAATATAAAATATTAATGATTCTTTATATATGATATAACATCCAATTACATATGATTTTACCATCAATATAATGATATTGTCCCTCGTGATTACGTTCAGATAACAGTCTTCACAACACGATTAGATTCATTTCCACATTCACCATTCTACGTTTATTATGAAAATATATATATTTAATAAGTATGTTATATATTAAATAATAAAGATACTGAATATAAATATATATTTATTTACTTATATCTTATTCAATGACTTCAATCCAATGCGATATAAAAATGGAAACAGTGTTTATGCGTACATATGTCCTACCGTCTCCATAAACTATGTTTTCCATTTCATATATACATCTAACATACATATTTATATTCTAAATATGTATGATATATAAATCATGTGTTATATTCTGGAAATATTTAAATCATGATCTAAATGATATGTTCAAGATTATCAAGTTAAAACACGTACGATAAAGAAAGCGATTATTACCAAAAATGTTAATTTAACCTGGAAATCATTATTTTATGCATAGTATAAAGTCATAAATGAATCATTTATGATATTATAAATATTAATATGGTTTTGGTATAATTTAATAACATACTATGGTCATTATAAAGGAGGTTTAACATACCCACATCCAAAGAAAAGTGCAAGGTAAGGGTTATTTCCTCAATCTCATTATCATCCGAGATTGTTTATGTGTAAGTATTTACTAGGAATTATTTATCATTGATACCCATATTTCTTAAAGAAATATTTAAAAGGTAATCTTATAATGATTTACGGGAGGGACTGTTTAACTAGATAATCATTTTAAAGGTTTTAAATATTTATCTTTCTATATCCTTTTAGGTAATGTCCATGTTTTCAAAAAGATTATAAGGATTTATTTATATAGTCATGAATGTTTTAAAATGATAATTATTTTCAAATGTTTCAATGTGGTATGGGAAACTTTGATTCAAAAATATCTTTTAAATTACATCCTTTATTAATGTGTGACTTTTAAATGGATTCAAAAAAGGAAGATTTCTCTCAATTTGTTTTACAGATCATTTTCAACTATGTCATCATTATTTACAGGATATTATTCTTGATTGAGGTGGATTTATTGTAATAAAATATAACATATTATAATTAATGAGTTATGATAATTTTGATTGTGAATGTTCTATTTTTATTCCATTCTTGGTTTCTGTTTAATGTATTTACATTACATATGATAGTTTTAATATGAATGTTTATATTATGCTTCAAATTTTTCATATGAGGAATAATTTGGGCTTACTATGTGATGGGTGGAGCCTGCTATAGCTCCACGATAAATCTGTAGGTCTCATGAGACAAACTAGTGTCTTGGAACAAGTCCTTGACAAAAACATTATTTGTAATCTTGGTACATGTCCTTGACTATGTGGTAATGATGTCAGGCATTAGGCATTACCTCATTATGAAATTATTTATTACATGGGATTACATGGCTATTAGAATAACCTTGTGCATGTTTATATGGTAATTTTGGATTTATTTTTTCCATATTATGTTCATGATTATGTTTAAAAAGGAAATTATTTTTATTACACATCTCGTCTTAAAATTTTATTTCTTCTGATAAATTATATACCCCTACTGAGTATCTAATCTCACCCCCTTTCTTCTATTTTATTTTCCCACGTTTCGAAATGTTTATTATTATTGATATGTAGGGTTAATCTAATTGGAATAATGGAGTTATCAAAGAACTATATATGTTATATTTTATGATTGAAATTGTAATGTAACATTCATTTATGCAATATATTTTCCAAGGATACTAAACTGATCGGTCCTTCGGGACATGATTCCATGTAATCATGCCAATGTATTGAAATAATGCACCAACTCCGGGGTTCTGGGTCAGGGCATTACAATTTTTGAACAGAATTTCTATAACCTTAGGTGGGAAGGTTCGGCATGACTAGACCTCAATTCCCACTCTCCGTAAAATAAATTAACAATTTTATAGGCTACACGAAATGAAGCATTCCAATGACAACAATCAACCACAACTCAATGAGTGGCTATCCAACCCATACCAACAATGAATTCAAATAGATCCAGATCATGAATGAGAAAATCCTAAACCAACTTTATATTAGTTATTGTTAACAAAAAATAAGACATTGAAACCCATGATCATTGCTCGTACAATGCGGTGATTCAAACTCCATTAAAAATGGGAGAAGTTCTATTGAAAGATTAAGAATATAAAAAAAACATGTAGATATAAATGAGTTGGAAGAACTAGTATAAAATAATGAAATTACTATGAATGATACAATAAGGATTGTACCTGTCACTATGGTTGTACTTTCATCAACATCCACTAGACACTTATCTATTGTGTGAAATTATTTCACTATTAAGACATGTTTAAGGATCCCTTTAGTCTTGGAATCATCTGACTTCCCTATAGTAGCGTTTAGATCCAAAGAACCATGATTATAATTAAGCAATGTCATAGCCTAATAAAATCTCAATAGGTGTCCAATGCATCCATTTCTATTGTATTTATTTTCAGGCATATGACAAAAATTTATTGTGTGTTGGAACATTCAACACTTATAAAAAATTATAGGCCCACAACTTGTTATATTTGATAGAGCATATGGGGATCATTTCTGAGACAAACCTCCACCACTCCTATAATGATCTTTTCCATTCCTGTTCTTCACATGTGTGCCACGCAGTTACAACCAGATGGAAGAGAAGGCATATAAAAGCCAACATTTCCTTACATATTCATCTCTACCATCATTTCCGCATCTTCCATTTCTTAAATAGGTAAAATTATTTAACCAAAAAACTTCTGATATGATATATATTCATATACTCTGCAGGTACTAATGATCCGTCAACAAGTTATTCTTCCCCGCATTTGGAGAAAAATAGAAAAGGTCAATAAACCATTTGGTGTACAATGACCAAAAATAATATCCCTGTTAGAAGAAGAGTGTATCTTGAGACTTTAATAGAATAATTTAATCTAATAAAAACTACTTTAAGAATATTGATATTAAACCCTTCTAATTCAAGTCCACGTGTCTATCTTCTTAGACTATGGAATCCAAAAACTCTTATCAAGACCCCCTACCATGAACAATTCACACATCACTATAATAATATCATGTGTCTTTAGAAATTCCATTATTTTATGAATACTATCCATGTATCCCCTCACCTCTTGAGGATCACTCGTACCATTAATGGATGGTGGATTCTCACCCGAAGATTTCTTGAGATCGATTTTTCTCTCCACTAGATCCTATTTGTACTTCAACAACTATATTCTAATCTAGTTGTACCTTCTGATAAATAACATGAACTACCCATACTTTATCATCAATAAGATTTTAATCCACTAGTATATTCTCTGGTGGGGCATCAATTGTACCTTAAGAAACATATCGAAAATCCTTAGAAAAAAACTATTACACATCGAAATGGAAGGAACTATAAAACCATTGAACAAATATATGTTCAAACTATAAAACCCAGAATAAAAAAAAGATATTTAAAACAAAACCCATAACTAGAGACACATAACCATACATTCCATGGAAGCTTGAGCCTCATCACAAAATGAGTGGTCTAGGAACATACCGTAACAAACTACTTATGTCTCGAAAATCCTCTCTTTAGTCTAAATGATTTCCTACGGGAAGGAATCTTGGAGATATACCTACCTTTGATAGCATTTTTTAATGAAGTGTTCTTGGTTACCCTCAAACCTAGAATGAGACCCAATCTGTCAAAATCTAGAATGATGTTATCGATTCCCACAGGCTGACAACATGCACTCAAGAATAAAAAACAAACTCTAAGAAAAAATATCTTCCCACCTGAAAAACACATTCAATATATATATATATAATGTGATAAGGAACATCGAAAAACTATTAAAATATTTATATAACTATAGGAAAAATTTAGACACATAACAACTATAAATGTACTCCAATCTCCAAGGGACGAGTCAAACTGGAATGGACCAAAACCAAAAAGCTACTCCTTTTCATAGAGTGGGAGAACTCCCAACATATCACATCTATCTACCCAACTCAGATGACATGATGCATCACTGTCTCACTATGTGTCCATGTATTTCCCAACATTGTATGACATACATAGGTCTTCACACCATCAAAGTGGTGTGTAGGTTGTGAATTAATAGGCTCAATAAGATCACACCCATGTGTTTCATGAAAAAACATTGTATAACAATTCATGTATTTTCATTTTAAATAAACATTGTGCGATAATTTGTAATTAATTTTATAGAAACAATGGTACACATTTTCCCTTTATCACAATTCTAAAAAAATACAGGCATATCAATTTCAAACCATGTTTTCGAAATCAAACTTCACAAGTATAGACAAGTATATCAAGGCTAAAACCATAGACCAAGAAGGAAAAAATAGGTGCATAATTATCAATAACAATGATCAATATAGGCTATACTATAAGACTAATCATACCACAATAAATAAAGTACACAATCTAGATCATAGAACATAGGCCTAGGAAGAAGGGGAGTACCATACATGTAAACCCCCATAAAAATGATAATATTGATCCCTGAGAACAATGGTATAAGGAAACATAAGAAATTACCTTGATTAAACCCCCTAAAAGTGTCAATATAGTTCCCCTATAACAACAGGCCTTAGAGAAATAGTAAATACACATGATAAAACTTCCTAATAATAATAAAAAAAATGGATTATTTCCTTAATAAAAACCATCTACCTAACTACCCAAGGTAGCCCATGTGGTCATTTTCACAATTCTTTTCAAATCTATGAAACCCATTTGAAAAGAAAATCTAAAAATCCATTTAAATGCATTGAAAACCCACATACCGCCATAGGTTCCACCATTAATGATAACTCAACAACATCTACGACGGTCCTAGAATACAATTCACATCACAATATGGATTGAATTTAAATAATATATGGTCTATAGAATGGAGGAAACCCACATACCTCATAAAATATCAATCATCACACCACAACCAACAATGGGATCTCCTTCTGGAAAAGCTTTTACAATGGATCTTGAAGAAGAAATGAAAAAACAAAAATTCATAATGAAGAGTCTAACAACACAACACTAGGGAACTACCAAAATTAAGGGTATTGTATCAGTAGAAATATCACTCACATGGAGAGACAAACCACAATCATAATGAAGATAGAATATTACAAGGATCGATCCAAAATGAACAGTGTCTCCCAAAATCATAAGAGAGGAACCCATGATCTAGAGAAAGTGAGAACTAGTGGCCGAATGGACACACAAAACACAAACAGTGACCAAAAAACCATTTATTAGAGAATTACACCGTTATAGTTCCTTTATATGTCATGTAATCCATGATGTCCAAATACACCAAAAAATCAATCACCTCGAATTAAAATCTACTCTTAAATTAACTCAAAACATGTATCCACTCATCGCATCGCGTAACCCTTCACAACAAGAATCCTTTTCACAACTTCTCCCTAGAAAACATTACACATAATATGATATAGTTACATTGTGTAAAATTATTATAGAGCCTATAGAAAATCCATAAACGAGCATCTAAAAACCCCATATTAAAATGGAAATAGAGGGGAGGTAAAAATATACTAGATCAATGTAATAGTTTGTTACAACAACCCATTTGAAATCTCATTTAAAAATCATCTTTCACATTGAATGTTAATTGTGTTCCTTTAGGTTCTCTCAATTTTTGAAAACTATAAAGAATTGTTTGAGAAGTACTAATCATAATAGGAAACTTAATAACTATTAAAATCACTTATAGGATATATAAAATACTACACCATATTTAATTTAGGACACATTAGGTATATCCTAGGTCATTAATTATCATTTTATACTTAAATGTTTGATTTGGTCGTGAAATTTTTTTGTGCATTTAAAAATCATATTCCCTAGAAGTGTCAAACAAGATTTTCATCAAGAAAATTTGTCATGCACTAGATCCTAATCAATTAGATTCCAATATAGAGATTTTAAGGGGTTTACCCCAACTTATATTAATTCTATAAACACATACACTAGTTGCATCACTAAATTTTCTAATGCTAGTAAACCACTCGCTTATCCTGCATCGAAATTAGATGATATTTTATGATACTTTTACATAAATTTAGACTTATATATAGAGGCATTCATAAAAATATTATTCAAAATATTATAATATATATCAGTAATTATTTCTTAGCCTAGTTTTGAAATTGTAACTAAACCATTCATTTAATAAAAACAATAGCGACCCAAACATTTTATACATGGATATTACATCCTTTTTATAAATATTCCATACATTAAAAAAGTACATTCCTGAGGATGATAATATTTTTTCCTCCTTTGGAAATAGATAAATAATTTGTTCATTTAGTGAAATATCATAAATATATGGCATAATGATATTCTCATTTACTAATATTCAAAAATATACCATAGAAAATCCTTTCATCATAACATTGAGAATGGATACATATGAAAGGGTGTTCACGAATACTCTGTAATGGTAAACAATTGAGATATGAAAGCATAAACTGTGTATAAGGGTATGAGAACATGATCATTACATTTTAAAATCATTCTATTCATATCAAATAACATAATCTCGAATCATGGAATAACTCATGGTAGTTCATAGGACATGAATTATAAAAAAATAACATGATACATTGAAGAATAACATTTGTATAAGGCATATAATTTCTGGTATACACTTAAGCATAGAATATAATTTCCATATTAGTCAAGGCTCATTTACAAGACAATAATAGAGGGATATTTACTTTACTAATCAAATTTAATTTAATATTCTATCCCAATCATACTGTATTGGGTTCAATACACCTTCATTTCATGTCTTACAATACTGAGTTTACTCCCCATTTAATCCATGCCTATCTGATGAGATATATGAATCATTAGACAAGGAATTGGAGGGAGATATAGGTCCCACATATATCATAATTAAAACAATATATATGTATTCCCTAGGATAATACAATTTTTTCAAATCATAAACCAGGAATTTAAATAGTAATCATAACCATTTCATTATATCGTATCTTCATAATCAGTTCACCAAAGCATAACCTACGGAATGGAAGAAGTTTCCTTACCTTTTTATCATGGTATAACCCATATAAGAGAAATGGTTTTCATAAAAATCATACCATTCAATCATATACCATTAAAATAAATAATATGAATGGAATAATGGGATTATATCCCAAAAAAATCAATTGTGGCCATATATAATTCGAACTTATAAGGAAAAATGTGTAATGAAAACTTTGAAAATTTCATGAGGAAATTGATTTTACATGAAAATAAAATATTAAATCATAAAAAACCAATTGAATTATGTTTTTTAAATATATTTAAAAAAATATTTTAACAATAATTTAAAACAATTCTCATTGAAAATATTCATTCTTCACTGAAAACACTTATTTAAAATAGAAAACATTTTAAAAACAAATGGCTTTGAAAATTAATAATGGGGCTATTTTAATTAATTAAAATAATTTATTTCAAACAAAAAAATTTCAATATTAATTTCCTCGAATATGATTATAAAATATAATTTCAAAATAATTCAAATCATTTTTAGAAAACTTTTTTTGAAAGAAATCATATTTTTTGTTAAAATAAAGAAATAAACTAATATTTTCATACAAACATTTTAATAATAGTTTTAAGAACCAATTACTAAAAAATGATACAATTACATGAAGATACTACTAATAAAAATAGTTCATAAAAATTAGTGAGAATCCTTGAGAGGTATTCCATGTGATTTCAATATGGGAAGCTTAATCATAAACAATCATGATAAACTGTGAGATTCTAACATGAAACCTTAACCAAATTTGTAGAATTGAATCATAAGACTCTAAAAATAATAACATAAAAGGGAAATGTAATATATAATTAGTATTAATATTTTCATGATATTACTTGTAAATGGGGCTTTATATACACTTAATGTATGAATATTTGTGCATATTATGACATATGCCTGAAAGAAGGAAAATTGGGATCAAAGTCCCTTACCGAATTTGAAGCTTTTGAGTTTAAAAAAAAACCCAAAATAGATATACTCAGATGGATTTTTAAATACTGTAAATTTATTTAGAATCATCATAGGACACATTCCTAGGAAATATATACAACATGTAAAATAATTAGGTGGTGAATGATGAATGTGGCTCCTGGAATTAAAAAGTGAGATGAAAATCCCTTACTACTTGATTAACATTTAAATAATGAGTTGTATAAAAAATAAAATCAATTAAAAATTTATTATCTTTATATAATTTAAATTCATTATATAACATCTCATATTTCGTTATATAAAACACACAAATGAAATTAGGGGTGAATATGGAATAAGTATCACAGAAATAAAAGTGAGACTCGAAATCCCATTACCATAAATTCTGACATACATATTAATCATTCATACTTTCTATATAATAAATATATATTTATTATAAATCGATTAAATAATCATATTCATATATAACCTAGCATATATTATTTTATTATAACCTTATATTACCATTTTATTAATTTTCCTATGTTAATGTTATGTTTCGAGTAATAACTACATTTTTTTATACATGTTTTGACTTATTTTTTGTTTAATATTATTTAGGTAATGGTTTCATCATATCAATAATTTAATCCATAATATAATTAAAATATATATTCATTATATATTTTGATATTAATCCATAAAATTTAGTAACAGTAAAAGGAATATATCAATCATAGATACAATATTATGTACATAAGCATGAATGTTGTTTCCATTTTCTAATCAAATTTGAAGAATGAAAATAAATGATATAGATATAAATTTTCATTAAAGATTAATATTTATTTCATATATATAAAATAAATTTCTTAAACTCACACTTCGTATATTCCATTTGAAACATGAAGAAATCACGTCTCTTAACGAGGTGAAAGTCCATCGTACTCATGAATGATGTAATCATATTACCACATAGTGGAATGTATGATGGTAATTGTTATATTATAATTCTAGATTCATAATAAACTCATAAAAATCCTAAAAAACATATATACACAATAATTACCTTGCCATTATTAACCTTGAAAGGTGGTAATGAAAAAATGAATGACATTAGCTCGGGAGGCTTTAGTCTATCATACACATGAACAATAACTTTTAGACTGGTTTTGCGGAGGTGTGTAATGTTTTGTGTTTAACCCTTTAAATAAAAAATCCATAGTATAATTATTATACTGTGGTTATTATATAATCATTTTATAATAATAATTTTATGTTTTGAGGATTAAATAATACAAATATTCATGTTGATGAATGTTACCTGTTCTTTGGGTATCCTACATGGGCTTACACTAAAACAAGTCTTAGTTCACATTATAATAGTTTCTAACACTTTCGCCAGACATCACATCTTTTGAGGATGCACTAATTATTTCCCCACATTCCCTCTTTCCAATGGTGTGTGGAATCCATCGCTTATTCAGGGACATTTTCTCCTTGATCGAAATGGGATGAAGGGATGTCAGTTCCTCCTTCCATGGATTTCTCCTTAGAACTCACTGCTTAGTCTAGGTCTTCGTCAAAGACTTAAGGTGTTCTTTGTGAACTCTTTCCTTTTTCATGTTTTCATTGACACCAGTTAATTATGATTTTTATGATAGGTCATCCCAAGGGGTCCATTAAGTGTAGAAACCTTCATTATAGGGAGTATTTACGTTGGAAATCATTGGAATGTCTAGATGCTGGAACAATGATGCACTCGGGTTTCATCCCCTTATGATAGGGCTTCTTGATGGCACAGAATCTTGAGGAATCCCATGTTTAATTTAGGGAATTATATTCAATAAGCATGTATTTGATGATTTTTTCAGCTTCCCATGTTTAACACAAGGTATGTTGTGAGTTTAATGTCTAGAGAAGCCAAATCAGTCTAATTGGAAGACTAATAATAGTGGATCATATGGGTGAACCCAATGAGGGGACACTGATGCTAGGGCAAATGTGTGGTCAGTTAATTGATTAATATAAGGATCAACGATAAAGTGGGTGACACGATCTCACTGGGATGTGACGACATGGGTAACAATGAGGATGAATATTGATGGTTGGGAGTGGATGGATAAAGATATGGAACCAACGTTAGAACGAAAATTATATTGGGAATGATCCTCAAAGAGACCTCATGCATATCCCCATAATGGGGAATCAGAGTCCACAATGTTATTGTAAGATTTGGATTCGATGAACCAACTAGTTTTAATTTGATTACGTGGATATTTAATTTATTTAAATATTGAAAATCTTATTACATATCGTTCATCGTTCTGCATCACTATGATGTAAAAATTTTCTATAGTATGTTTTTTATTAATAAGGTCATGTAAGTTCACCTCAATGATTATTATATTGAAATGCTACAAAAATATTCTTATATATTGTTCTACGGTTGGCTGACATACTATAATGGGACGCATATCATAAAGACCGTCAGGTGAGAGTACTTGTAAGCAGATGAGACTACCCCTTGTTAAGTTCACATTTGAGAATCATCAAGACAAGAGACTATGAGAACAGACCCACCAGTAATAATTCCTCATGTTTTGGTGTAATTAGGTATTTATATATGGGAATATGTGTAATGATCCTTAGATGTTAATATTTTCATTAATAAGTGCCATGAGTTGCACACTTTGATTTACTGATGAAAGTTGTCACGCAGACAGTTGGAGGGAAGTAGGGTAAGTTGGGTGTACAAAAGTGGCATGTTATTAATGGATTAGTCAAGGAAATATTTTTCCCTTCCATTTATAGAGGTTGTTGTCTTGGTCTTCTGACTAAAATAGAACTGTCAAGTGAAATTCCATGGACATTGTGTAACAACGTGATTATTTCAGGTATTCAAAGAACCAAATATCACTCCCAAAGGTTGATGACACAATCATGAAACTCGTATGATGGGATATTGAGACATAATGAATATATTATAAATTGGACATTCATATGTGGATGTTGTTGTTTCCACTTTATGTTTATTCTCTTGGGTGCCCTAACCCATTACTAGACCGTACTCTTAGACTTTAGGGAAACCCGCCTAACGCCAACGAGACATAATCCAAGAGGTCACACACTAATTGTTTCTAATGTTTTAGGTTCAATTGAAATTGAATTTAATTAATAAATATTATTCTCAAGATAGCAGAATAATTTTATTCATGTTAAAAATATTGCATAAATTAAATAAATATTTATTTGAAATATTGTAGATAAAATTTATTTACATATTTTATTGAACATTTAATAAATATTTAATAACTATTTTGTAAGTAAAATATTTATATAAGAGAATAAATTATTTATTTATTTATTAAAGTGTTCAATAAATGGAAGTGGAGTTTGAATGGACCAAGGCTGGTCCGATAGTAAAATAAATATTTTCAAGATGGTAAATAATTATTTAACTAGTTGGAAAAAATAAAATCAATGCTGCAATTTTATTTGTAACGTGGAATATTATTTATGATTCTATTTTACGAATGATGGAACACCATAAATAATGACACACTATTATTATTAATAGCATGGGATTTCTCTAAGGTTACGAATGTATTTAATTTCTGTTACTCAATTAAATATTGTAACCAAATCCCCATGTTAATAAAAAGACACATACAACTATTGTTCCATGTACCAAACTGTACAGCTAGAGAATTAAGCATTGTTTATGTAAACAATTTTTCTCTTGAATCATCCTCCCATAAATCTCATGAATGATAGTATTTATTCATGTCTGAAGAACAAGCGATCACGAATGACTGACATAAGACACTCTCTACTCCATGCTAGCACCCAAACAATGTGTGGTGTCGATTGAATTTCATCGGAGCACATGTGGATCACCTCTAGAGGGATTCTAGTATGGATCCATGCAAGTACGATGAAAAATCTATAATGGTCATTTCAGATGATCAACATCATCAAAAAAGAATATACTAAAGATCTAGGTATTATTTTCTTTATTAAATTAATTAAATTAATTATAAACATGACGTTCACGATCCTCTCTAATGTTTTTGTACCTCATTTTTCTTTATCTAAATCATTGATTCTATTTCGTGGAGACTATAGTTAATCGTCTTATTGATCCTGGAATAATCATTGATCATTGTAAAAATTAATATTGGGCATTGGCTCAATTATTCTTCTACTATGCCCAGAACCATCATGTGGTATCAGAGCAGTTACATCATGGTTTATAATTATTTAAATATTTCATTTATGATTTATGAATTTAATAATTTAGTAATTTAAATTCATGTTAATCATTATGCACATCGGTATCTTGATACTTATTCCTCCTCGTTCATTTCTCATTCAACATATAGAGAAGATAGTTTCTTTTAATTTTGATTAAAATAAATCCTAGGATCTCATCTGGAGGTGCCAAAGGTTCCTAGAGGTAAAACACTATAACACATGTCATGTATTCGGCAGTACACTTCGTGAAGTCAAGGTTCAATTCATCATGTATAGTCTACTAGACCATTTTGTGTCAATAGAGTTGTACTGAAGAGGGGTTTAGGGTGTGAGATAAGATACTTAATAGAATCCCACCCTTGGGTTCCATAACATGTCTATGTATAATAATTATCGCATGCTTATTTTAAATAAAATATGACATGATTATCAGTAAAGTTGTTTTATAGAAAACATGGTAAGCATTTTCCCTTTATCACATTTTTGAAACAAAAAGCAGACATTTCAATGTTAAAGAATAGTTTCCATATCATCATTTTCCAGAATAAACATGCATATAAAAGTTAAAACAAAAAATCCATGAAATACACAACAGAATAACATTTATCGACACCAAATATCACTATAGTTCAAACTAGAAGACTACTCATACCACAATGAATAAATTGAAAATTTTAGTTCCTAGAACACATGGCTTGGAAGAAAAGGATTACCCACTAATTAAACCCCCTAAAAATGTCAATATCATTCCTCTAGAATATGTTTCCTAGTAAATAGAGGAAACCCCCATGAGTAAGCCCCCGTAAAATGAAAATATTTTTCCCCTAAAATAACAGGTTGAAGAAACAAATGAAATCACCTGGAGAAAACCTCCCCATACTCATAAAAATATGGATTATATCCTCAAGCTAAACCTTCCGCCTAAGCACCCAAGGTATCCCATGCACTCATTTTCACAATTCATTTAAATCCATTAAAAACCATTTCAAAAATCCTTTTTAATTATTTTAATATACATATTTTATTTCCTTTTATCATCAACTTGGGAAAAATCATTAATCTCTAAAAACCATTTTTAACAAATATCAAACAATTATACCAATTCTATTTAATAATATATATATATATATAAAGAAATAACAATATGGTTCATGTTCATATAATAAAGGCCGAACCACCAATAATGAATCACTGGTCACACACACTCACAATATGATCAACCAACAATGAAAATAGAATAACATCTATAAAAGCCCTAGATTCCAATCCACATCTCAAGATTGATCCAGTTTAGAAAATAAGGGGCTGGAGGAAAACATAAAACCCACATACCTTAAAAATGGACACATGATGCACCAAAACAAATAATTAGATGACCTTGACAACGAGACCACACATTTAATTTGAAAGAAGACACGAAGAAAAACAAATTTAGAGCAATTCTTATGGAATCAAAACTCAAGGGAACTACCAAAATCAATAGTAAAGACGAAGTAGAAAGATCATTCACCAATACATGCATTCATAAACCTCAATGAATATCGAACAGTGAAAGGATCAATCTACAAGGAATGATGTATACATAAATTGCTAGAGTGGGACCAACTATCAAGAGAAAGGGACAAATAGAGGCCAAATTGGCACCCAATACCTGAACAACTCACCTAGAATTCATAATGTGGGGATTTACATGAAGATTATTTCTTCCAACTATAAGTAAATCCATCATTTCGGAATACACAAAAAATTAGTCTCCTCAGATTATAATCTCGTCATAAATTAACTCACAATGTGTGAAATATTTTCACATCATATAACCCTTCATAACAAGTATCATTTTCATTACATTCAACTAGTAACCATTACATAGTCTTTAACCTAGTTACATGGTTTTAAATTCTCCTACAGCCTGTAAAAAATCTAGAAACCAACATCCAAAAACACCATGCCAAATGGGAACTCATATAGAGGAAAAATTTCACCCGATAAATTTAAATGGATATTATGAACTCCCTGCTATACAGAATTTAGGTACCCAAGATGTTATGTGGAAGATGTAATCCCTATAGAAAGATGAGGCCACTGCTCCCTCATAAAAAACCTCACACTCCCATTTTTCAGGAGAATCTAATCAGTGTTCCCATAAAATTCTGACCAATGGAATCGACTTCCAAAGCAATACATTCAATTGAGAGTCAACTATTAAAGCTAATTTCTCTAAAATAGAAACATCTAGCTTGAAATTAATTTCTTCCCCAATCGGAATGAGATCATGATTTGGATGATACTTCTAGAGCTGGGATATGTGGAAAATATCATGAAGGCCTCTCAACTGAACTATAAATGCTAATGGATATGAAAATTTTCCTACTGCACAATGACCTAATATGTTCTAACATATATATGAACTATATTTCCTTATTTTTCAAGCTGACAGTGACCCATCCAAAGGGAATCATTGAAAAAATCGTAGTCACAAATTGAAAACTCTGAAGGCCAGTGTCCCTGAAACATAAATGATTTTTTTCAACCCTGGTCTATAACCAGGCATCGATGTACATCATGAATCCTTTCAGATGTCTCTTGAACCAAACTTGGTCCAACTAAAGATGCATCTCTCCCCTCATCCCCAAAAATACCTTATATGCATTGGAAACCATACATTACCTCAATGCGACCCGTTTTGATTGATGAACGATAACTATTAATATAAAAATATAATCCTATTCTAGATGGCTATCACATGATCCACTAAAATCTAACTCACAAGGACGAAGCATATCTTCTAGGATCTGAATTACTTTCTCTATCTGACTATCTATGTGTGGAAGGTATGTTTTTCTCAACTTTATGAGAGTTCTAATTTCATCATGGATATTCTTGTAAATACTTGAGAAAATCATAGGATACCTATTTAAAATCATGGTTGAGGGAATCCTATGTAAACTCACAATCTCTTACACATATACCTTGCAAATATCTCTAACCATAGTTGTATCTTTAATTGGAATAAAATGATTATACATCTTCAATCAATCAACAACTGCCTAGATTGAATTTGTCCCTTGGGGAGTCCTTGGAAATCAAACATCAAAACCTATGGATACCTCATCTCATTTCCATACTGGCATTGGAAAAGTATAAAATAAACCAAAGGGTTTCAAGTTCTCTACCTATATAGATTTGAAAATGTTATAGCATGAAACCTAATATACAATTCCATGCTTCATACCCAACCACCAGAATCTTCATCTGACGTCATAATATATCTTCGTAGTGAATGGATGAACGTCCAATGAAGAGCTTTTAAAACCAGACAAGACTAATCTCTTCACTAATTCTGGGATAACAACCTACATTCCATAGTGGATAATACCATCAAAATAGGGAGACCAAACAGAATTGTTCTCCCAACCATAAATACTTTTTCAAATTTTACTTACCTCGTCATCATTATGTTGAATCTGAAAAATGGTATCAAGAAGAGATGATGATAAATGAACACTGGTCAAAACCATACCTAAAATGTACTAATAGTCATCCGACAAAAACTTAGGAAAATCCCCTTAAATTTCCTCTCCTTGTTTTATTCTAGGATATCCCATAATGATACATTCCTACCTAGAGAATCTACAATAACATTCTCCTCCCATTTGGTGAATGCAATATCAAAGTCAAATATCAAAAGGTATTATACCCATAATCACTATCTAAGATAAATTTCCTTCATAGAAAAGACATAACTCAAACACTTATGATAATAGAATACCACAAAAATCTTTATAAAAGATAGTTCCTCCAACATTTAGGCACATGAATAACTATAGGAAGCTCTAAATCACGAGTGGGGGTAATTCTTCTTATGTGGTCAAAGATAAAGAGAGGCATAAGCTACCACATGGTTATCCTACCTAAGAACACATCCCAAAACAGCACCATAAGCATAAAAATTCACCATATATCCCTTAACAGGCTCATTAATCATTAGAATAGTAGTATATGACATAATTTGTTTCAATTCATTGAACGAAGACTAGCACTTTACATCCCATGTGAATTTATCCAATTTCTGGGGAAGTGTAGTCATAGGTGATACCAGCTGAGAAAGATCCACAATTAACCATAGGTAGTATACAACAAGACCATGGAATCCTCATATATAAAATACATTAATTGTTTCATTCCCTGAAAATATAGCCTTAACATTCTCAGCCTAAACTAATTAGCTATCTTTAGAAAACATATGACCATATAACTTCACATCCTGAATCTGGAAACGACACTTCAAAAATATTCCATGCAAATAGTGACATCTCAAAAATTAGATAACCAAACTCAGATGGTCCTCATCGTAAAACATGAATTTCAAATAAACCAGAATATCATCCATGAACAGTACCACAAAAGTGTTAGGATATTGACTGAATATTTTATTATTGATATCCATAACACTATAAAAGCATTAGTTAGACCAAGATGTATCAAAACAAATACAAAATGGATATACATACTATTGAAAAATTTCTATAGTATAACCCACTCTTGAACATTGACATGATGATAACTAGACTAAAGATCAATATTTGAAAACCACATTACACTCCTTTAACTAAATAAATAGGCCATCTAAATTAAGAAAAAGATACTTCTTTATAACTATTACCTGGTTCAACATCTAATACACCACGCATAACCGAAGTGAACCATATGCCTTATTTTAAAATATAAAAATGGATTCCTAAGAAGAAAAAATAGGGGGAATGAATCCTTTTTGAAAATGTTATGGTAACTAAACATTGAGCATTTTTAGTTCCACCGGTTCCATTTCAATAGAATGTATCGATATTGGTTGCTTACCTGGAACCAGGTCAATAATAAACTCAACCTCTCCCTCTAGAGAAGGACTAAATAATTAAACTTGTAAAATATTATAAAAGTCCCAAAAATCAATGGGAAGATCAATAATGGAAGAAATACAATGAGGTTCGATCACAATTTTAGAAACCATTCTCCAAAACTCTAGGTGGGATGGTTCTGCATGACTAGACCTCACGTCCCACTCTCCATAAAACACATTACAACTCCCATAGGTAGAAACAAATAAAGCATTCAAATAATAACAATCAATCACAACTCAATGCGCTTCTATCCAATCCAAACCAATTATGACTTCAAATAGATCCATATCAGGAATAAGAAAATCCCAGACCATATTTATATCAGTTATTGTTAACAAACAAAGAGGAAACTGACACCCCTGATCATTGACCTTAAAATGGAATGATTCTAACTCCATTAAAAAGGGAATAAGATATGTTGTATGTATAATAATATAAAAACATGTTGATATAAATGAGTGGGAGGAACTAGTATCAAACAATTAAATTTCTATGAAAGATACAATAACGATTCTCCCAGTCACTATTGCTGGAAATGCATCAAAATCCTCTAGACACTCATCTACTATGCGAAATTATTTCAATACTAAGACATGTTTATGGATCTCTTCATTAATTGAATCATCTTAATTCCCTAATTTAGCTTTTGTATCCAATGAACAATGACCATAATTAAGCATAGTCATAGCCTAACAAAATTGCTATAAGTGTCATATGAATTCATTGCTATTGAACGTATTTGCAGGAATATGATAAGAAATTATTGTGTGTATGAACATTCCACACTTATAAAAATTCAAAGGAATAAAACTAGTTATAGTAGACAGTGCAGAGGAGGCTCGTTTCTGATTCCCGCCACCACCACTCATATAATGAGTTTTTCACTTATTTCTCTTCACATGCACGCCATGAAGTTACAACCAGATGGAAGATAAGGCATGGAAGATCCATCATTTATTTATATATTCATCCCTATCATCATTTTTTCATCTTCCATTTTCACAGAGGTATAATAATTTAACCTACACAATTTTGATATAATATCTAGTTGTATACCCTATAGGTACTAATGATCCTTCAACAAGTTATTCTTCCCTATATATGGAGAAAAATAAGAAAGGTCAATAAACTGGTTAGTGTACACCGACCCTAAAAAGTATCACTTCTAAACTGATAGTGGATATAAAAACTTTAATAACATTATTTAATCTACGAAAAATTACTAGAAGAATAATGACTTGAAAACCTTCCATTTCATGTCCACGTGTTTGCCTTCTTAGACTAGGGAATCCAACAATGGTTACCAGAACCTTCTACCACGAACACTTTACACATCACTATAATATTATCATGTGTCTCTATAAATTCCACTATTCGATCGATATTATCCATCCAGTCCTCCACCATTTGCGGATCACTTATTCCATTAATGTATGGTGGATTCTCTCCCGAAGAATTCTTGAGAGTGATTTCTCTATCCTCTATATACTATTTGTTCTTCAAGAACTATATTCTAATCTTGTTGTACATTCTGATCAATAACATGAACTACCCATACTATATCCTCAATAAGATTTGAATCCAGTGGACGATTCCCATGTGGCAAATCAACTGTACCATAAATAACCTGTGGAATATGCCTTAGAAGAATACTACTACACACTGAAATAGAAGGAACGATCATACAATAGAACAAATATATGTTCAAACTATAAAACCCAAAATAAAAAATTGACATTTAAAACAAAAAACAAAACTAAAGACACAAAAACTGACTTTCCATGGAAACTTGAGCCTCTTCACAGTATGAGTGGGCTAGGAACATACCGCAACAAACCACTCATGTCTCGAAAATCCTAAATCTAGTCTGAAAGATATCCTAAGAGAAGTATCCTTAGAGATATACCTTCCTTTGATAACATTTTTTAATGAAGTGATATTGGTTACCCTCAAACATAGCACATGACCTAATCTATCAAAATTTAGAAAGTTGTTATCGATTCCCACATGCTGACAACAAGCACACGAGAATCAAAAAACAAACATTAGGAAATGATTTCTCCCTACAAGAAAAAGCACATTCAATATATATACATAATTTGATATGGAACATCGAAAAACTAATAAAATATTGACATACCTGTAGGAAAACTGTGGAAAAAAATAACTATAAATGTACTCAAAACTCCAAGGGACAAGTCTAATGGGAAAAAACCAAAACCAAAAAGTTAGTCCTTTTAATAGAGTGGGCGAAAGCCCACCATATCGTAGCTATCTATCCAACTCATCTAACATGAAACATTATCATCTCACTATGTATCCATTTTTTTCCCTACATTAGATGACATACATAGGTATTCACACCATCAATATGGTGTGTAGGGTGTGAGCTAATAGGCTAAATTGGATCCCACCCAGGTGTTTTATGAAAATTAATTAAATAACACTTCATGTATTCTCATTTTATATAATCATGGCATGTTAATTAGTAATGAATTTTATAGAAACCATGGTAAACATTTCCCCTATATCAATGTTCAATGAAATATAGGTATATTAATTTCAAAATATATTTTCCATATCATACTGCACTAGTATAACCAAGAATATCAAGGCAAAAACCCAAAGCCAAGAAATACAAAACATATGCATAATTATAAACACCAATGATCAATATAAGTTATACTAGAAGACTAATCATACATCAATCACTAATGTACACAATCTGGTTCATAGTTCATAGGCCTAGGAATAAGAGGAATAACATATAATTAAAACCCCGTTAATGGTTAATATTATTCCCCAAAAACAATGGTATAAGGAAACATAGAAAATTCTCAAGATTAAACCCCATTAAAATGTCAATATTAGTCCCCTATAACATCAAGCCTTGGAAACATTGTAAATACCCTTGATAAACCCTCATAATAATCACAAAAATATGGATTATGTCTTTAAGAGAAACCATTCACCTAACTACCCATGGTCTCCCATGTGGTCATTATAACAATTGGTTTTAATGATATGCAACCCATTTCAAAACCATTCCACAAATCCATTTCAATGCATTTAAAACCCACATACATCAATTGGCTCGACCAATAATGGAAACTCAACAACATCTACTTAGGTCCTAGAATCAAATTCACATTAAAATATTGACTGAATTTAAATAACATGTGGTTGATAGAATGGGGGAAAACCACATACCTCATAAAAGAACACTCACCACAACACAACCAACAATGGAATTACCATCAAGAAAAATTTTCATGACGAATCTAGAAGAAGACATGAATGAACACAATTTCATACCAATGAATCTGAAAACAAAACACAAGGGAACTACCACAATTATGGGTAACGTATCAGTAGAAAGATCACTCACATCGAGAGACACACTGCAATCATAATTAAGATCAAATATTGTACAAATTTTTCCAAAATGAACCATATCTCCAAAAATGACTAGAGAGGAACCCTTGATCTAGTGAATGGGAGAACTGGTGGTTAAATAGACACCCAAATCCCAAACAAATCCCAAAAAAAGCAATGCTTAGATAATTACACCACATGTAATTCCTTTACATGTTGTGAAATCCTTGATGTCCAAATACAACAAAAAATCATTCACCTCAGATTAAAATATAGTCTTAAAATAACTACCAACATGTAACAACTCATCATATCGTGTAAGCCTTCACAACATGAATACTTTTCAAAACATTCTCCTAGAAACCTTTACGCATCATATTACATTGATACATTGTTTAAAATTCTCATGGAGCCTATATAAAAGCCAGAAACTAGAATCTAAAACCCCATACTAATAGGGAACTCGAGTGGAGGTAAAAATATACATGATCAACATAATAATATGTTACAACATCCCATTCGACTTCTCTTATGAAAATCATCTGTCATATTGAATGTTAATTGAGTTCATTCTGGTTCGCTCAATTTTTTTAAACTAAAAAGCATTGTGTGAGAGGTACTAATCATAATAGGATTCCAAATAACTATTAAAATCACTTGTATGAAATCTAAATTAGTACACCATATTTAAATTATATCACATTAGTTTTATTATAGGTTATTCATTATGATATTATACATAAATATTTATTTAGGTATTGAATATATTTTGTTAATTTCAAAATCATATCCCTTTGAAGTGTCAAACAAGATATGCATCAAAAAAATTGTTGTACACTAGTTCCTAATCGATTCAATCTAAATATGGTGATTTTAAGGGTTGTACCCCAATTTATATTTGTTCAATAGACACATACACTGGTGGAATCATGAAATTCTATTTATGGTAGTAAACCACTTGCTTATCCTTCATCAAAATTCCATGATATTTTATGAAACATTTACACTTATTTAGACATATACGTAGAGTCATTCCTAAACATAGTATTCGAAATATCACAATAAGTCTCACTAATATTTTCATATCATAGTTTTGAAATGTTAACTAAACCCTTCAATTAATACAAACTATATAAACCCAAACATTTCATACATGGATATTACATCTTTTTAAAAAATATTAAATACATTAAAAAGTACATACCCAAGGGTGATATTTTTTCTCCTTTGGAAACTCATAAACAAATTCTTAAATTAGTGAATTATCATAAATGTCTTTCATAATGATATTGCCAATTATTAATATTCAAAAATATACACTACGTAATCATTTCATCATAACATTTAGAAAGTAAACATAAGAATGGTTGAGCTCAAAATCTCCGTATTGGTGAAAAAGGGAGATATGCAACCATAAACTATGTATAATGGTATGAGAACATGTGAATTATATTTTAAAATCATTTCAATCATATCAAAGATCATGATCTTAAATAATGGAATAACTAACTATAGTTTATAGGACATGAATTATAATGAAATCACATGATCCATGGGAGTATAAAATTGGTATAAGGCATGTAATTTGTAGTACATGTGTAAGAATAGAATATCATTTCAATATTAGTCAAGGCTCATTTACAAGACAATAATAGAGGATTATTTCTTTTACTAATCAAATTTAATTCAACATTCCATCCCAATAATAGTATATTGGGTTCACTACATCTTCTATTCATGTCTTACAATACTTAGTTTACTCCCCATTTAATTCATGCCAATCTGATGAGATATATGAATCTTTAGACAATTAATTTAAGGGAGATATAGTTCCCACGTATATCACAATAAAAACAATATTTATTGATGCCATAAGATCATATAGTTTTTTTATATCATAAACCAGGAATTTAAATAGATATCATAACATTTTCTTCATACTGTATCCTCATAATCTTTTCATCAAAGCATAACCTATAGAATGAAGAATGTTTCCTTATATTTTTATCATGGTATAACCCATACAGGAGAATTTGTTTTCATAAACATCATACCATTAAATCAAAAACCATTAAAATAAATAAAATTGATGGAAGTATGGGATCATATCCCTAATAAATCAAGTGTAACCCCAAATAATTTCAATTTATATAGAAAATAATTTTGAAATAAATAATTGGAAATTTCGTAAATAATTTTATTTTCCATGAAAATAAATTATTAAAACAAAAAAACATATTAAATAAAAATATTAAATATATTTTTAAAAAATTTAAATAATATTTTAATAGTTAGTTAAAATAATTCATAATTAAAATAATTTTTTCTTCATTGAAAAACACTTTTTTAAAATAGAAAACAATATGAAAAACATAGTCTTTGAAAATTTTAAAAAATAATTAATAATGGATGATTTTTTAAATAATTGAAATCATTTTTTTCAAACATAAAAAATATTCAATATCTTTTCTTTGGAATATTATCATGAAATATTATTTGAAAATAATTCAAATCATTTTCAAAAAACATATTTTTTGAAAGAAATCATATTTCTAGTCGAAGAGAGAAATAAACAAATATTTTCATAAAAACATTTTAATAATAGTTTTTAGAACCAATTAGTGAAAAAATGTTACCTTTATTATAGGCTAGAAAAAAATATAGTTGAAGAAAATTATTGAGAATTATTGAGAGGTATTCAATGATATTTCAACATGGGATGCATAATCATAAACTATCATGATAAAAAATGAGATTCAAACATGCAACCTTAACCTAATTGGTAGCATTGAATCATAAGACTCTACAAATAATAACATTAAGGGAAACAAAATATATAATGACGATTAATATTTTTATGATATTATATTAAATGGGGTTATATATAAACTTCATGAATGAATATTGGTGCATAATATGATGTATGTCTCAAAGGAGGCAAATTGGGACAAAAGTCCCTTACCGAATTGGATGCTTTTGGGTTTTAAAAACACCAAAATAGATATACTCAAATGTATTTTTAAATACCTTAAATTTTTTTCGAATAATCAAAATATATATTCTTAGGATGTATATACACCATGTAAATTAATTAGATGGTGAATGAGGAATATGAAACATGGATTTAAAAAGTGATATGAAACTCCCGTACAACTTGAGTAACATTTGAATCCTAAGTTCCATGAAACATAACATCAATTCAAACATTTAATATATTTATTTAAATTAAATACATTATATATTTCATATCATATTTCGTTATATACACCACACAAATGAAATGAGGGTTGAATATGGAATAAGTATCAATGAAATAAAAGTAAGACTCGAAATACTCGTACCATAAATTTTGAATCACATATTATTCATTCATACTTCTTGTATAATGAATATAATTTTATTATAAATATATTAAATAACCTTATTCATATATATAATACCATATATCATTTTATTATGAAATTCTATTACCATTTTATTAATTGTTCTATGTTAATGCTATGTTTTGGGTAATAAATACTTTTTATTTCATATATGTTTTGACTTGTTGTTTTTTTAATATTATTTATGTAATGGTTTCATCATATAAACAATTTAATATATCATATAAACAGAATATATATTCATTATATATTTTTATATTAATACATAACATTTAGTGATTGTAAAGGAAATACATCAATCATAGATACAGTAGTATGTACCTAAGCATGAATCTTGTTTCCATTTTCCTATAAAATTTAATGAATAAAAATAAATGATATAGATATAAATTTCTATTAATGTGTATTTTTTATTTCATATATTTCAAATATATTTATTAAACACACACTTCATACATTTCATGTAATGAATGATGAAATCACATCTCTTTATGAGGTTGAAGTCCATTGTACACATGAACGTTGTTATAATATTTCCACATAGTGGAAAGGATGATGGTAATTGTTATATATTTATTCTAGAATCACAATAAACTCAATAAAATCATTGACATAATGTATACACAATAAATACCTTTCTATTATTATCCTTGAATGGTGGTAATGAAAAAATGAAAGACATCAACTCATGAGGCATTATTCTATCAAACACACGAACAATGAATTTATAAATGATTTTATGGAGGTGTGTGATGTTTTTTTTGCACCCTTTAAAAAAAATATTTTGTATATTTATTATACTGTGATTATTCTATAATCATTTAATAATAATACTAATTTAATGTGAAGAGGAAGAAGGAAAATAAAAATTCATGTTGATGAATATTACCTCTTCTTCGGGTATCCTACTTGGATTTACACTAAAACAAGCCTTAGTTATCATTATATATTCTTCTGATGCTTTTTGCAGGGAGTGAATGTATTCAATTTGAGGACGCACTAATTGTTTCCCCACATTCCCTCTTTCCAATGGGGGTTGGAATCCATCGCTTATTCAGGGATATTTTCTCCGTGATCCAAACAGGATGATGGGATGCCAGTTCCTCTTTATGAGTATTTCTCCATAGAACTCATTGCCTAGTACAGGTCTCACTCAGATACTTAAGATGTTGTTTGTGGAGATCTTCTTTATTCCATGACTTCATTGACACTAGATAATTATGTTGATTCTGTCAGGACATCGCATGGGGTGCATTCAGGGAAAAAACATTCAGTCGGGGGAGTATTGACATTGGAAATCATTGGAATGTCTAGACACTAAAACAATGAATCAGTAGACTTTCATAACCTTATGATGTGGCTTATTGAGGGCACAAAAGCCTGAGGAATCCCATGTCGAATGCATGGAATTATATTCCATAACCATGCCTTTGATGGTTTTCTCAGCTTCCCATGTTTATCAAAAGATATGTCGTGACTTTAACATCTACTAGAGACAGATCGAACTAATTGGAAGACTAATAATAGTGGATCATATTTGTGTAAGCCCAAGAGGGGACACTGATTCTGAGGCTAATGCATAGTTAGTTACTAGATTACAACAAGGAGCGGTGAGAATGTGAGTAACATGATCTCCCTAGGATATGTCGGCCTGGGTATGAATCATGATGGATATTGATGGTTGAGAGTGGATCGATAATGTGATGGAACCAATTTTATAATGACAATGATGTTGGGCTTGATTCTCGAAGAGACCACCTACGTATCCCAGTGGTAGGGAATCAAAGTACACATAGTTCGTGTAAGAGTTGGTTTCATAGAACCAAATGGTTGTTCTTTGATTACATGTGTATTTAATGTATTTAAATATTAAAAATATAATTACATATTGTTCATTGTTCTCCATTAATATGATTTAATAATTTCATAGAGTATTTTTTGCATTCCAGAGGTCATAGAAGTTCCCTACAATGATGACAACATTGAAATCCAATATAAATATTCTGTAATATATTTGTACCGTTGGATGAAATATTATAATGAGACACATAACTGGCAGACAGTTAGTTGCATGTACTCGTAAGAAGATGCGACTACCCATTGTGAAGGTCACATTTGAGAATCTCCAAGATAAGAAATTATGATAACATACCCACTAGTAGGAATTATACATGTTTTGGTGTCATTAGATATTTCTATCTGTGAGCATGTGTAATGATCCTTAAACATTAATATTGTCATTAATATGTTCCATGAGTCACCCCCATTGATTTATTGATGAAAACTATCATGATGACTGTTGGACAGAATTAGGGTATGTTGGTTGAACAACGAATGACATGTTATTAATGGATAAGGCAAGGAACTTTTTTCCCTTCCATTTATGGAAGTTGATATCTTGGCCCTTTGATTGAAATAGAACCATCGTGTAAAATTCTATGTTCATGGTGTAATGATGTGTTTATTTCAAGTATTCAAATAATAAAAAATCGAGCACAAAGGTTGATGAAACTATCATGAAGCCCATATGATAAGATATTGAGACCCATGGATTATATTACACATTGATCATTCGTATTTTGATGTTTTTGTTGTGACATTATGTTCATTATCTTGGGTTCACAAACCATTTCTAGAGAATACTCTTGGACTTTAGGGAATCCCTCCTAATGCCAACATAAAAGAATCCAAGAGGGTCCCACAATATGTTTTTCTAATGGCCTTGGTTAAATTTTATTTTAATTTAATAAATAAATATTATTCTCAAGATAGTGGAATAATTTTATTCATGATAAAAATATTGCATTATGTAAATAATTTTTTATTCACCGGATTGTGTATAAAAGTTATTTATTTATTTTATTGAACAATTAATTCATATTTATTAAATAGTTTGTACATAAAATATTTATTTAAGAGAATAAATTATTTATTTATGTATTTGAAATATCAATAAATGGATATGGAGTTTGAATGGACCAAGGCTGGTCCGATAGTAATATAATTATTTTCAAGATGATAAATAATTATTTTACTAGTTGGGAAAATTTAAAATAATGCTAATATTATTTGGTGATGCGGAATTTTATTTTTGAATAGATTTTTTGAAATTTGGGACACCATAAATAATGATTCTATATTATTATAAATAGAATGCAATTTCTCTAAGGTTACAAATGTATTAAATTACTGGTACATAAATAAATATGGTAACTGAACACCATTGTCAATAAATATACTCATACATCTATTGTTCCATATACTGAACTGAACGGTTGGTGAATTAAAAATTGTTGAGGAAAAAAATTTCTCTCTTGAATCCTCTCCCCCCCCCCATCTCAAGAATTAGAGGCTTTCTTCAAGTCTGAAGAAAACGCGATCAAGAACGACTATCACAAGACACTCGCATCACCATGATATCATCTGATGAACGAGTGGTGTCGATTGAATGCCATCGGAGCACATGTGGATCACCACTAGAGGGATTCTTGTTTAGATCCTTGCAAGTGCAATGAGATAATCCAGAAATGGCATTCGAGACAATCAACATCATCGACGAAAAAAATACCGAATATCCAGGTGTAATTTTATTTATAAAATTAATTAAATTAATTGTAAACATGATGTTCAAGATCCTTTCTAATGGTTGATATCTTCTCCGCTCTTTATCTAAATCATTGATTCTATTCCATCGAGACTAGAGTAAATCATCTTATTAATCTCAGAATAATCATTGATCATGGTAAAAATTAATGTTGGGCATCGGCCCAACTGTGATTTGGCTGGTCCCGGAACCATAATGTGATATCAAAGCAGTTACATCATAGTTTATAATTATTTAAATATTTTATTGATGATTTATGCATTTAATAATATATTTGTTTCAATTCATGTTAATCATTATGCACATATGAATCTTGAGATATGTTCCTCTTCTTTCGTTTCTCATTCACAATATATAAAGGAGCATGCATTTTATTTTTTTTAATAAATTAGTGGATATCATCATGAGGTGCCCAAGGTTCCTAGCCATAAAACACTAGAACACATGTCATGTAGTTGGTAGTACACGTCGTGTAGTCAAGGATCAATGCACCGGGTCTGGTCTGCTAAACCAAGCTGTGTTAATAGAGTTTGGCTAAGTCTTAAATATTCGGTGTGTTGACCCGGAACATGTGGCACACAGTTTCCACATTACAAGATTTCTGGCCCTCTTTACATTGTGTGTAGTCCCTTTAGGTTAGGGTTGGACCATGTATCCTATACAGAGCTTCCCCGTACAGAGACCATGTAAAGAGGAACTATAGAGCGTGTGGACCACAAGACATGACGTGTACTTTGAAGAGTTCTGAAGTACACACACATGTAGTTTCCCCAGGCGTGTACTACGGATGGATAGTGAAAAAAAGTTAAATGGAAATTAGTTGGAACTACATGTCGTATAGTCATCCAAATTGAGATTATTTATTAAAATTTGTTATTATATTATACCAACCCTTGACACATGTACCATCTCGTGGGTTTAAGATAAAAGGGTTGATTATTTCAAGATGATAACTAATTGATTCGAGTGGGATTTATCTTAAAAACAATGATTAAACAATTGAATGCTTGTTTTATTTATTCATAAATATTTTTTCATGTATTGATGATCATGAGTTAGACCATGACCTTTGTATGTGGGTGATTTATTTAATTTATTTATTTAAATTAAATTCATTCAGCTGCGATCATTCTCCTCGTTAATATGTAGGGAATGTTTTCCCAAGGTTTATTTTATGTAAAAACCATTTTACCCTTCACCTTCATGTGAGTTAAAAAAGGAATATATAATGTATTTAACTCTGAATCTAGTGGATGCAGTTCAAGTTGGAGGTGATAGATAATCAATCCCAGTAGATATAGAGTTGGACAGTTGGAATGCTGTAAACAAAAACCAAAAAGTTTCAAGGTGTTTCCCCCCTAGGATAGGTATAGTTTATAAACTACTAGATAAAATAACCATTAAAAAATATCTTGATCATTCCGTTTTCTTTATTTTATTTCTATCATATTCATGGCTTATCAATATGAATGTGTTGTCAGGATCACATAATTAATGAATTAAACAAGCATGGAATATGGAACTAAAATAAACTAGGCTTATGCATAAATATAATCAAGATATGTTTAGTCACATAAGTATGTTCCACATAATATTAACAATAATGTAATAATGGTAATAAGATAATCATGAATAAGTGTTAAAAATTCCTCAAATAAAATATTAATTCACACCATGCCTTTAGTTACATGATTAAGGAAAAAACTCACAATAACTATCAGAGACCCTCCCTTTTTGGGACACATACTTTTATAGAAGAAACCCTTATAAATGGATTTGAATTGACTAAACAACATTATATCTAGAGGAGTATCCCTTGATAGAGTTTTTGAGATATTGGAGAAAATATTGGGGAAATCCAATGGGATTTCAGGATTGGGGAGTCCACTCAACAGATCAAGGACCTGCAAGCCTGCAAATGGAAGAGACCAGCCTAGATGAATACCTTCAAATATCATGAACAACCCTTGTTGGGGTTATGTGAAAGTGAATATGGATCCTTTCCACTAGAATCTCATGGAAAATGGACTTTCAGAGATCAATGCTGAGGGCCATTGGGGTTTGATAAAATTGTGGGAGACTTAATTTTCTATTAAAAAAATGTAATCAAGAAATTACTAATGATGTGCTCTTTTAATTATAGAATATAAATGACAATCTCATCAACCACACTATCCCTACGCTCAATTCTAGATAAAGACAACATCCTCACTAGTAGTAACTTCCAGGAATGGTTTTTATGCCTTCGGGTTATCCTATGCCAAGAACAGATGTTTTACGTGTTGGAGTCAGCATTACCTGATCTACCTTCTAAAGAGGCGCATGATGAGAATTTCTTGGTCTATGAGAAACATATGAACAATGTGGTCGATGATCAATGTTTTATGATGTCATAAATGTCTAGTGATCTCATGATGTATCAAAAAAACATGGATTATTATAACATGCTCAATCACCTCCATGGTATTTACTTGGAGAGAGTAAGATAGGAAAGGTTTTTGATCACCCAAGCACTCCTTCACAGTAATCTTACAAATGATTCCCCAGTCGGGCTCCACATAGTCACACTCAATGGCTACATTGTGTTCTTATAGGTTATAGTGTTTAGACTCCCTGAATAATTGGGCACTGATCTCATTATTGCATCACTCCCTCAGAGCTTCTCTTGCTTAGTTGTTAATTTTAACATGAAAAACATTGAGAAGTATCCATCTGATCTTCTTAGGCTCATTCTCCATATAGGGAAATATATAAATTTTGGAATGAATTTTTTCTTTATAGTAAACAAGAGGAAAGGGAAGGCGAAGATATTTATGCCCAATGCTTCATCATGGACTTCCTAGAAAAGGAACATCAAATGTGAGGCAAGGTAAAAAGAGGCCGTTTGTTTTGCATTTGACAAAAATGGCCCCTTGAAAAAGAATTGCACCCAGCCTAAAAAGAAAGGGGAAGAGTTAAGTCATGTTTTATCAAATTCAATCTATCTGTTTCAAAAAATTGGGTATTAGATACACCTTTTGGTTCTCACATATGCATCCAAATATGGTAACCAAGTAGAATCATGAATATTAACCGAGGGGAGGTAAATCTATGAGCAGCCAACAAATCATGACTTTTTGTTATTACTGTTGAGGACTACCACCTCACGTTGAAAACTGGGATGATCCTTGTTTTAAATGGCTATTATTATGTGTCATGTGTTATTAAAAACATTATTTCTATATCTATATTAGATACAGATGTATTTTTTTCATGTTTAGAAAATAATGTTTCTTCTTTTACAAAGATAAAATTTGTTTTGTTAGGGAAGATTTATATAAAGGTCATAATGTGATAGAATACACAAACCAAGTAATGGAAATCGATAACAATGATACATCACATGAATCATACCTCAAAAAACATTGGCATCACAGGCTAGGTCATGTAAACGAGAAAAACATGAAAATGTTAAATCAAGATGGATATTTAGATTCTTTCGAACTAAAACCACTTGGAGTATATCATTAATGATTAAAAGGGAAAATGGCCAAATCCCCATTTAGTTTGAAAGGTGAAATGGCTACAGAATTTCTTGAATTGGTTCATACAGATGTGTGTGGACCAATTATAGTTGATGCAAGGGGTGGGTAATCATACATCATAACATTTAATGATGATTTTAGTAGATATGGATATATCTACCTAATGTGGTATTTGTCAAATTATTTTGATATGTTTAATGAATACAATAATGAATTTAAGAACCATATTGGTAAGAATATTAAGAAACTCTTCTCAGACTGAGGTAGTGAATATCTTAATCAAGAATTCATTGATTACTTACGAGAGTTTTGGATCACATCCCAACTGACTCCTCCTTACACGCCCCAGTGGAATTGTGTGACAAAAATGAGGAACCACAACCTGTTGGACATGGGTAGATCAATGATGAGTCATGCGAGTCATCAATTATCCTTTGGAGGATATGTGTTACAAACAATTGTGCACATACTAAACCAAGTACAAACTAAATCGATAAATGGTATTTCATACATGATCTGGAGTGGAAACAAAAGCAGTGTAATTGAATTTACATGTGTGGGAAAGATATGCATTTGTTAAAAAATAGTTAGGTAAAAAACTTGCACCCAGAGGCACAAAGTATAACATTATAGGATACACCAAGGACACAAGGGTATATTACTTATACAAACCCTCATAAAAAGGTTATAGTGGAAATACATGCCATATTCTTTGAGAGGGAGCACATCTTCAAAAGAGATTGTGGGAGTGATATAGACTTCAATGATGTTGATGATAATGGTACATAAGAGTGGTTATAGGGGAATATTAAATAAATCACCTTGGAAGAAAGAATTTTTTTAGAGACACAAGAACTACAAAGGAGTACAAGAGATGTTAACGAACTAGAACGGTACCAGTTTTCTAGTTACTGAGGATGGAGACTTGTTATTAGTTGATAGTAATGATCCTCTAACCTAAAATAAAGAAGTAAGTGTCATAGATGTTCCCACATTGATAAAATCAATGAATTCTAAAATGGATTCGTTGTACCATAACCAAGAATGGTTTTTTGTAGATCCCCTTGTTGATTTTATGCCTACTAGTTCAAAATCGGTATTTAGAAAGAAATTGGACATGAAAGGACAAGTTGGTACCAATAAAGCATGACTAGTTGTAAATGAGTTCAAACAACATCAGGGAATTGACTATGAATAAACCTTTTTAGTGGGTTCAATACTGAAATCAATATAAAATAGTTTAGTGGGAGTGTAATCAATTTCCAAATAGTATATGTTGATGACATATTATTTACTGGAAATAAGATACATGTATTACAGTCTATTATGGTATGGTTGAATCAATGCTTCTCAATGATGGTATTGTTTGAGGTAGCATATATTCTTGGGATCATGATCTGTCATGATAGATCCAATAGATTGTTGGTCATAAATAAAAGTACATACATTGATAAGATACTAAAGAGAATCAATATGGAACAATCCAAGAGGGTATTTTTTCTAGAGTGAAATGGCATTTATATTTCCATGAAAATGTGTCCTCAAACCCATGAGGAAATAAAGATAATGGAAAGAAATCCATATGCATCAGCGATTAGGGAAGTGATGTATGACATGATATGTACTAGGGTGGATTTAGCCTATGCATTGAGTGTGGTAGGAAAATATCATGTTGTCCTAGGTGACCATCAAAGGATGGAAGTAAAGACTATACTAAAGTATTTGAGGCGTAATAAGGTTATGTTATTGGTTTATTGAAGATATGAGAAACTATTCATCAGATGATATGAAGATTCTAGTTTTCAG
Source organism: Viscum album (assembly GCA_963277665.1). Taxonomy (NCBI): domain Eukaryota; kingdom Viridiplantae; phylum Streptophyta; class Magnoliopsida; order Santalales; family Viscaceae; genus Viscum; species Viscum album. The sequence goes on along the minus strand of OY728142.1, from coordinate 1,296,347,902 downwards.
ACTGACCAAGATGGCATAAAGTCACAAATGGGATACATCTTCACTTTTTAATGGAAATGCAGTGAGATAGAATATCTCATAGTAGAGGGTGTTCTCAAATTCTTTAGTAGAGCAATATTGTATTGTAGATTTTGAGGCTCCTAAAGAAGTAGTTTGGATGTGAAGATTCATCCAAGTGCTGTATGTGATACCTAGAATTAATGATCCCATCACACTATAATGTGATAATACTATAGCAGTGGCTCTCGAAAATGATCCAATGTTACATCAGTGGATGAATAACATACTTCAGAAGTATTATCTCTTTATGAATTTTTCTCAGAGAGTTGAAGTTTTAGTGAGAAGTATTTCCATGGAAGACAATGTTGTGGACCCCTAGACTGAAGCATTGACTCAAAAGATATATGATCACCATGTGAGTTCTAGCGGGCTGAAAGTCTTTGGCCATTGGCTCTAGTCCATGAGGTAGTTTGTAAGAGTTGGTATCCTAGAACCAAATGGTTGTTCATAGATTACACAGATATTTAAGGTATTAAAAAATTAAACATCTTATTACATATTTTCATTGTCATGCATGACTATGAAGTAATAATTCCCTAGTGTGTTTTTTTCATTGATATGGTTATCATAGTTACTCTCTATGATGAGAACCATGAAATTCTATGACAATATTATTAAATATAGTTCTAGGGTTGGATGAAATACTATGATGGTATACATAGAGTGAAGACATCTAGGTGCGAGTACTTGTAAACAGATGAGATTGTCTCTCATGAAGTTCACACTTTGTAGTCTTTAAGACAGGAAAATATTAGAACAGACCCCCCTACAATTTAACAATGTGGTGGTTTCATCAGATATTTCTATTTGTGAGTGTGTGTAAGGATCCTTATACTTTATGATAATCATTAATATGTGTCACAACTCGCAGACTTTGATATACTTATGAGTACCAGCACGTAAACAGTTGGAGGGAAGTAGGGTACGTTGGGTTCATCACATGTTGCATATTATTAATGGACAAGTAGAGGAAGGATTTGTCCCTCCCATTTATGGAAGTTAATTTCTCAGTTCTTTTATTGAAATAGAACCATCATGTGAAATTCCATGACCATAGGGTAATGATGAGTTTATTTCAGGTAGTCAAAGAATGACATATCAAGCACAAAGGTTGATGAAACTATAATGAAACCTTCATGATGAGATGTTTAGATGCATGGATTACATTACACAGTGAGTGTTTTTATGTGGATGTCGTTGTTTCAACTTTTAGTTCTTTCATTTGGGTGCCTTCACCGATTTCTAGACAGTATTCATGGACTTTAGTGAAGCTTACTTAATGCCAAAAAATGAATCCGAGATGGTCACAAACTATGTGTTTTTGAAGGTCTCAGTTAAATTATATTATAAATTAATTTATAAATATTATTATTAAGATATCAAAATTATTTTATTCAATATAAAATAATGGCATAAATTAAATAAATATTCATTAACTTGATTGTGGTAAATTATATTTATTAATTTTATTGTACATTTAATACATATTTATTTACTAGTTTTTAAATATAAAATTTATTTAAGAGGGTAAGTTTTTTATTTATTTATTTGGGTGTCTTGTAAATGTAATTGGAGTTCAAACAGACCAAGGCCAGTCTTATTGTTAAATAATTATTTTCAAGATGATAAATAACTATTTAACTTGTTGACACAAATTAAAACAACACTATATTTATTTTGTGACATGGAATTTTATTTATAATTATTTTTTGTGCAAGTTAGTGAACCATAAATAAAGATATCGTATTATTATTAAGAGAATGGGTTTTCTATAAAGATACGAATGTATTTAATTGTTGCTATGAAATTAAATATTATAACTGAAGCCTCATGTCAATAAATAGACACATACGTCTATTTTTCCATGTACTAAACTGAATGGTTGGAAAATTGAGAATTGGTGAGCTAAACAATTTCTCTGTTGAATCCTCTTCCAACCCCTCTCATGAATGAGAGACGTTCTTCAAGGATGAAGAACATGCGATCAAGAACGACTGACATAAGATACTCTCTTCGTCGCGCAAGCACCCAGAGAACGTGTGGTGTCAATCAGAGGCTATCAGAGAATGTGTGGATCACCACTATAGTGATTATATTTTGGATCCTTGCATGTGAAACAAGATAATCTCGAAGGGTCATTCCCTATGATCAACATAATTCATGACGAAAATACCAAAAACCTTGTAATCTTTAAATTATGAAATTAATTAAATTATTTATAATCATGATGTGTAAGATCATATCTAAAGGATTTGTGAATATTCATTCTATATCTAAATATTTTATTCTATTTTGTACACTTGGGTTCATCATTGTATTGATCCCATAATAATCATTGAACATGGCCAAAATTAATGTTGGGCACCAGCCCATCCATGATTCTGCTATGCCCGGAACCATAAGTTCGGAGGGGTGATAGGATACATGAGGAGGTGACCCATGAGAATGGATGAATGGATTAGATCCAATGGAATAAGAACCTCCAGGTTGGGGAATTACCTTCTTGAAACAAAGAGGCTCGATGGGGATACCACTATGGGACATGAGTGAGGGGCTTGAACCTCAGGGAGGCTTCCTACATATCCTCATGGGAGGGAATCAAAGTCCACATAGTTTAGGATAATGGTATAAAATTAGGGTGTATGCATTGGTTGATGACCCTATTATACACTGGGGAGTACGTGTGGTTAGCGGTCTTGGTTGTCCTAGTGCTCAAGGGGTGGGATAGAGATGTGGGTCCCACGGATGGGACACCGAAGGTTACTAGTTGTTGGGGTTGAACCTTAGAGAGGCTTCCTACATAACATATAAGGCCCCAACCTTAAAAATTACATAACATTGAATTAAATGAATAATTCCCATTGAGGATCTTTTCAGGTTTAGAGTTTTAGAGAAATAGATCTTAACTATTACATCTCATAAGATTACACAGTAGACACTTCTATAATGTTTCCTTTTTTTCAAAACATGAACTCTAAAAAAAGTCATTTCTAGTTCCATGTTTAAGAAAGAAGAACTTTTAAATGATCCCATCCTTGACCCTATTCTACATTATGTCCTGTGAAAAACATTTCAAAAAAATCCTGGGGTGAGCATAAAAAGCTCAGTAAGGGATACACAAAAAAGGAAAACTGTTAGTTTTTCAAAACAACAAGTAAACCATGAATACTTTATCAAATTAATACATTTCACCTTTATTGATTAGTAAATACTCCTCACTAAAAAAAATATCATTACATTCCCTTTTTTAACCAATAGATTACAATAAAACCCATATAAAGAACACATAACATATAAAGGTAACATGGGACATAAACATACTTAAATGGAATAACCATACGGTCGTCTTCCACACATATTACTTAATGGAAAAGCCATACGGCCCACTACCACACATATCACTTAATGGAATAGCCATACGGCTGACTTCCATACCCAATGCATTAGAGGTTATAATTTAACAAATCGTCCTGGTATTCACGACACCACCCTTCATATGGTTTATCACGTAACCACACGTCAAAAGCCCTAGTACCATTATAAAATCATGAGACATAAAACAAAAATAATGGAAAGAAAACATTTACACATTTCAAACACAATATATCACTTAAATATATTGACATGACAAATCCAGTATAAAAAAAATTCAATACCAAAATACATTAAAGAGTATATGGTATTTATTTCATTTTAAAAAATGTCATAGGTTGTTGAGGAAGCCAAAGACCAAATAATACTCGGGGTGGCGGAAAAAGTCATTGTCACCGCATACGTTAAAAGAAACATTCCTTTTTTTCATTTTGTAAAACGCTTTGTAGAAAAAGATTCCTTTGGTATAAAATTAAAAGTCAAAGGGTTTTATAAACCGTATAAAATAAAGCCTTGAATTAGAACAAAATATGCCTCGATGAAAGGAGATTGAGACGAAGTCCCTTACCTCATGTCCGACGTGACTCGATTTCTCATTAATCTCCTGAATAATAAACTAATGTTAATTTATACTTTCATTAAGAAACTTTTTTAAGCTTTCTATTCCTTTTATATAACTTATTGCCATGTTATAAACGTTATGTAAACATTTAAGTTAAAAATGTTTGTTTTGTCGATATCTGGTTCATAAGTCAAAAATGGACTTATTAAAAATACATGATGTTTATGTGGTCAAAGGTTCATTATATCTAGAATGAAATTCCTGATTTTTATATCATATATATCATATATATCCAGAATATACATTTATTTATAATAGTACATTACATTTAGAGGTAACAAATGGAATGCACCGTTCATGGAGACGGTAAGCCGTACGTATGCATGAACGCTACTTTCATTTCTATTTAATATTTAATGTAGTGAAATCATAATGATATAAGGTTATATTATAATTCCAGTATAACATCATATATAATAACATTAACTCCATCCTTTATACGTCCCACATATGGCATTAACGATTCAAATCACTTTGAGGGGGCGGTAGTCTGCACTTCCTAAAATGAAATTATCGTGTTTACCCACAATGGAAACCAAAAAGGTATGCCAAAAAAGAAAAATAAAAAAACATAATGAAAACATAAATATAATATATATCATATATAAATAGAGTGACATCATAATGGCCACCATGAAATGTGTTAAAAGAATATTGAACAATCATCGTTTCGTGAGGCAGAAAATCGGAAACCATAGAAACAATATGTTCTTTAACCATTATATGAAGGTTTGTGTAGGTTTAGCTCTAATAAATCTCATAAAAACATCCTATAATATTGAATATAATGTCTTTATTACAAAATAAATGAATAAAAAGAGTTTAGGGGGTTGGAGAAGAAAAATAAAACATAAGAACACAAGAGAAGACAATACCTTTAAATCCGGTAACTCTTTTTGATTTGAGATCAAAGGCTTCCTTGGAAAGACTTCTGCCCAAAGTGAGTATTCTTGGGGTAATAAAGGGATTTTTATAGACAATATGGGCAGGGTTTGGAAGAGCCAATGGCTTGAGAGGTGTGGGTAATGTGGTAGAGGTTGGTGCCTTTTATAAGATGAGAGGAGAGGCACTATTGGAATGTTATAAAATGTTACATTATTATAAAATACTTTTCGGATTTTAAAAGTCCCAAAATTATATATTTTCGAGTATTATGTGATAATAGTTCTAAATCCACCCATAAAATAGGTTTTTGACAAGTTTAGGTCATAGATTTTACATTATCTTTTCATTTTATTTAAATCGTTAAATAATGAGGTAATCACTGCATCATCATGGTCTCATAAATAATTTAATGTATTTAATTTCTAAAAATTATAAAAAAACTATCATGAGGTATGAAATCTTTTTATATTTCTAATGAATATGTATAGTAAAAAATATGACCTGTATAACCCCATTTAAAAATTGTTTTAGTAAAATAACACATGTTTGTGACATTTTAATTCTAACATTAAATAAAAAGTTATTAATGTCATTTTCCTACCAAAGTGGCTCCATGGGGTCCCCAATTTGACCCATGTATTGTTTTGGTCGGCCATGACACATACAATAAGGGTAGGACGTTTTTCAAGGTCATTTCAAATTATTAAAACATTATTTTTACCTTTAATTACCCTAATTACCTCTAATCGCGATTAAAAACTTAAAAGTTACTATACACCAAAAACAATTTATTCCACCTGAACCACATTTTACATCATAATGAAAACCATGTATGTTATATTTTTTAAATTCAAAACACAGAGGTGGTAAAATTTCATTTAAACGAAAATTCAGTTTTTTAAGTACCACTTAGTGGTTTCACTATTCATCAAAAAATTGATGTTTTTCAGAAAAATACCAAAACTTCACCCTAAGCTATATTTGATATTCCAAATTCAAAAAATATGTCTATTTTAATAAATTCAACAAATATAAGTTATATTAATTAATTTAATAATTAATTCCCACTATCCGAACAAATAGCATGTTTTTATGAAACAATATATATCAAAAGATTGACACTAGTTTATGTCCAATATCAAATTGAAATTAATTTCAATGACCACTATTGGATTAAATGGTAAAAATATTTTCTAATTGAACTTTAAAAAAATTAAAATATAATCAGATAATATAAAAAAATTAGATTAAAAAGTGGTTTTGAATTAAAATACAACATTTTTCACTATTCATTAAAATTGAACTTTATCGGAAAAATACCAAAAATTTACACAAAGTAAATTTTGATGTCCCAATTCTAAAGAAGATTTTTATTTGGTCCAATAGAATGTATAAGAGTGACCAAAACTATATTTAATGACGGTTCTCCATCAAAAGGCGATAAGTAGACCCTTAGTGAATATTAGAGTATATATGCCTAAAATTGAATTCTTTTTGTATTTTAAGCCTTAATATTTTATTGGATAAATGTAAAACCATTTAACAAACATATATAGTAATATTTTATTTGTTTCTATTCCTTCCCTCCAATACAATGGCTACATGTTTACTACCATTTAAAATAATATTATTTTATTACTAGTGTGCAACATAAGATTTCAAAGAAACTCTTTGTTGCGTATCGGGTACGCTATCGAAAACAACAACACCTTTAAAGTAAAATTAATATTTAATTCGTAAATATTAATAAATATGAAAATGTATTTTTCTTTATTTACCTGGGATGTTACATCCTTCCTCCCTTTTGGGAATTACATCCTTGCAATTTTATTCACTTATCAAAATAAGTGGGGTATTTATCTCTCATAGCATTTTTAGATTCCCATGTTGCCTCCTAAAAATTATGGTTTATCCACAAAAACATTACCTAGTGAATTACCTTATTTCACAACACTTTCTCTCTATGGTCATGAATATGGACTGGTTGTTCTTCATAAGAGAGATTCTTTTCCATCCGAACTACTTCTGGGCTCAAAACATTAGATGGATCTGACATATACGTTCTCAGCATCGAAACATGAAAAACATTGTGTACCTGAGATAAACACGGAGGTAAAGCCACTTGGTAAGAAATAGATCCAACTTTTTCCAGAATTTCATATGGTCCAATGAACCTTGGACTTAGCTTTCCTTTCATACCGAATCGCATCACACTTTTCCATGGTGAAATATTGAGAAAAACATGATCACTTACCTCAAAAGATTGATCCTTCCTCCAGTTATATGCATAACTCTTCTGCCATCTCTGAGCTGTTCTCATGTGTTTCTGTATCAACTGAAATTTTTCTACAATCTATTCTACAAATTTTGGTCCCATTAGCTTCCTTCCACCCATTTCATCCCAAAAATCTGGATTTTGACACTACTTCCCATATAATGCCTCAAACGGTGCCATATGTATACTGAAATGAAAACTGTTATTATATGAAAATTCAACCAAAGAAATATGTTGGTCCCAACTTCCCTGATAATAGATCAAACAACCATGTAGCATATCCTCCCAAGTCTGAATTGTTCATTCTGACTTCCCATCTGACTGAGGATGAAAAGTTGTACTAAAATTAAATTCTGTACACAACGACTTCTGAAGGCCCTTCCAAAAGATAGAAGTAAACCTGGGATCACGATAAGATACAATGGATAGGGAAACTCCATGAAACCTGACTATCGCTTTATGATACAATTGAAAATGTTGATCTACAGAGAATGTATCTCGAATAGGAAGGAAATGAGCAGATTTAGTCAAGCGATCAACAATAACCCAGATTGCAATATTACCTCGAGATGTCTTTTGTAATCCCATAACAAAGTCCATGGATATATTTTCTCATTTCCACTCTGGAACTGGTAATGGTCGAAGAGTACCTTTCAGTAATAGCCGCTCTGCTTTAACCTACTGACAAGTTAAACACTTCATAGTAAAATCATCAAAATCTCTTTTCATTCCTTCCCACCAGTAATACGCTCGCAGATCTCTGTACATCTTAGTACTATAGTGATGAACTGAAAATGGGGATCTATGAGCCTCGCATAACAACTCATTATTCAACTGTGAATCACCAGGCACACATAATCTCTTCCCAAACCTCAAAACACAGTCATTATTAATGTTAAATTTTGGCAACTTATCGTTCTGATCCAGCTCTACCTTTTTCTACAACCAACTGTCTTTCTTCGGCGCTTCCTTAATTCTGTCTAATAGAGATGATCTCACTGATACCTAAATCAAAACAGAAGAACATCCTGCATGAACAACTACTATGCCAAATATCATCAAATTGAAAACAAAATGATCTCATTCCAAACGTATCATGGTTAATGAAGCATTACTTTTTCGACTCAAAGCATCAACCACATTATTTGCTTTTCCCGGATGGTAATGAATTGTACAATCATAATCCTTGATTAATTCTAGCCATCTCCTCTATCTCATGTTCAATTATTTCTAAGTAAATATGTACTTTAAACTTATGTGATCAATATATATTTCACAATTTACTCCATACAAATTATGCCTCCAAATTTTTAGATCAAAAACAACAGTAGCTAATTCCATTTCATGTGTAGGGTAATTTACCTCATGAGTTTTCAACTAATGTGAAGCATATCCAATTACCTAATCATTATACATAAGGACACAACCAAGTCCCTTCAATGAAGTATCACTGTATATAACAAACTCACCATTCCTCGAAGGAAGTTCCAAAACTTGAGCATTCATGAATCTTTTTATCAACTCCTAAAAACAATCATCACATTCTTTTGTCCAGATAAACTTAACACCCTTCCGTGTTAGCTTAGTCATTGGACTAGATAATCGTGAAAATTTTTCAACAAACCGTTGGTAGTAACCTTCCAAACCAAGAAAACTACGGATCTCGGTTACATTTGTGGGTCGTGGCCATTCTTCAACAACTTTTGTTTTAACAGGATCTACAGTTATGCCATTTTTTGAAACAATGTGACCAAGGAAAGAAATTTGTTGTAACCAAAACTCACACTTTCTGAATTTTCCATACAGTTTCTTTTCATTTAAGGTTTTCATGATAACCCTTAAATGACCTTCATGCTCCTATTTACTTTTAGAAAAGACCAAAATATCATCAATGAAAACAACCACAAATTTATCCAGGAACTCATGGAAAATACTATTCATAAGGTTCATGAATATACCATGTGCATTGGTTAACCCAAAAGGCATAACTACAAATTCATAATGGCCATATCTAGTACGACACATAGTCTTTGGAACGTCTGCTTCTTTTACTTTCAACTGATGGTACCCCGACCTCCAGTCAGTCTTCGAAAAATACTGAGCTCCCTGGAGCTGATCAAACAAATCATCGATATGAGGAAAATAATACTTGTTCTTAATAGTGATATTATTCAAGGCTCTCTGTTCAATGCAAAGTCACATTGAACCATATTTATTTTTAACAAACAAGACAAGAGCACCCCAAAGTGATGTGCTAGGTCGAATGAAACCTTTATCTAATAACTCCTGCAATTGCTTCATTAAATCTAAAAGTCCAACTTGAGCCATTCGATAAGGGTGTTTTGAAATTGGATTAGAATTAGGAACTAGGTCGACAGTAAATTCAACTTCCCAATTATAAATAATACCAGGAAACACATTTAGAAAAACATCAAGATACTCATTTACCACTAGCACATCATTAATCTAAACTATTCCTTTATTTTCAAATATATGTGCATGATAACATTCATTTCCATCTTTTACTTGTTTCTCAACTTCTTGATATGTTTTCAAAAGAAAGGGGTCATTCTTGTACACAAAAATAAAATCCTTCTGAAAAGAAACCATTTTAGCTCTGCAGTCAATATTATAATGATAAACTGAAATCCAATCCATGCCCAAAATAACATCAAACTCTACTAGAGGCAAAACAATAAGGTTTGCAGGTAGATTATTTCAGCACACAAGGATAAGAAGGTTCTTATAATTTCTTTTTGTCTCAATGTTACCTCTGGTTTTTTTACCATAAGTTCAGGATTCATATCTTGAGATGGAATTCCCAATATAATAGAAAACATCTCAGAAATGAAAGAATTTGTAGATCATGAATCAAACAACACATTGGCATAATCCGAATAAACAAACAGTGTACCTGATACTACTTCATTTGATGGCCCAACATCTACTGAAGTAGATTCAAAGGATTTCACCACCCCTTTCTACTTGTAGTCTGGCTACTTTCCCCTAGTTGAGTTCTTCGTTAGACACTCATTTTCATAATGACCCATTTCATTACACTTAAAACATCTTACTACTAGCTTTCCATTGCCTTATTGATCATCTTCCTTACAGTTATGAGCAATATGACCCGACTTACCACACTGAAAGCACTTTCCAGACTTGGATAAACATTCTCCAGGATGCATTTTACCACTCTTCTCATAGGATGGATATTTGTTTTTCTAACCTCCTTGATTCTTTGATGAAGTCTTCCCCTTTTCCTACCAATTGGACCTCTTATTCTGTTGTTTTTCAAAGAACACCTGATCATCGGCAAACTCTATTTCCACCTTCTCCGCACATCGAACATGTTTTTCATAACATTTGAACTCACGAGAAGCTAAAGCCCTTCAATAATTTGTCTTTAACCCTGAGTAAAAGCAGTTGATTTTACTATCAAGATCTCGTATGAAGTTTGGAGCATACCTTACCAATAGAGTGAACATTTCTTCAGAAGCAGCCACCAAGTCATCCTCCTGCCTCAATTCTTGGAATTGTTTTTCCTTCCTAAGATGAACCACCTTAGGAAAATATTTCCCAAGAAACAAAACTTTGAATTCGTCCCAGTGAAGATCATCAATCTCATCGCTATACCTGATATTTTTCATCATTGACCACCATTGATCTGCTTCACCTTCAAAATGATAAATAGCAAGACTATCCATTTGATGTTCTGAACACCCCAGGACATCAAAAATCATCTCCAGTGCTTTAATCCACCCTTCAGCTAGAATAGGGTCAGCTGATCCTCTAAATTATGGGGGATGTTGCCTTATGAAATGTTCCACCACTGATGTGTTCCTCTGCGGTTTATCTGGATGATCTTGTGCATGGATACCACCACTATTTATAGCCTGATTCAACTGTGCCATCATGGCAACAAACTATTCAGTTCCAATTCTGACCATCTCAGGTTTCTGATTTGGAAGGTTGTCTTCCTCCTGATGTCGTCCCAACATAGCATCCTTGTTTCCTCTATGGAAAACCATTCTATACACAGAAATATCTTAGGCAAAGAAACATGGTAATCTTTAAATTATATATGATTTCAATCATACCATAAAAAATTTTGTAATTTAACAATTTTATAACTCCTAAAGTTGTCTAAACCGACCTCTGATACCAACTATAAGGCCCCATCCTTAAATATTACCTAACATTGAATTAAATGAATAATTCCCATTGAGGATATTTTCGGGTTTAGAGTTTTAGGGAATTATATCTTAACTATTACATCTCAAAATATTACACAGTAGAAACTTCTATAGATTTTCCTTTTTTTTCAAAACATGAAATCTAAAAAAAATCATTTCTAGTTCCATGTTTAAGAAATAATGACTTTTCCTTCATCTCATCCTTGACCCTATTTCACATTTTGTCCTGTGAAAAACATTTCAAAAAAAACTTGGGGTGAGCATAAGAAGCTCACTAAGGGATACACAAAGAAGGAAAACTGTTAGTTTTTCAAAACAATAAGTAAACCATGAATACTTTATCAAAGTAATACTTTTCACCTTTATGGAGTAATAAATAATTAACACTGAATAATATATCATTGATTACCATTTTTTAACCAAAATATTACCCTAAAACCCATATAAATAACACATAACATATAAAGGTAACTTGGGACATAAACATACTTAAATGGAATAACCATACGGTCATCTTCCGCACATATCACTTAATGAAATAGCCATACGACTGACTTCCACACATATCACTTAATGGAATAGCCATACAGCCGACTTCCATACCCAATGAATTGGAGGTTATAACGTAACCACCCATCCTGGTATTCACGGCACCACCGGTCATATAGTTTATCATGTAACCACTTGTCAAAAGTCCAAGTACGATTATAAAATCATAAGACATAAAACAAAAATAATGGAAATAAGACATTTCCACATTTCAAACACAATATATCACATAAATATATAGACATAAAAAATCCATTATAAAAACCATTTTAAATACCAAAATACATATAAGAGTGTATGGTATTTATTTCATTTTTAAAAACTTCACAGCTTGTTGAGGAATCCAAAGACCGAATAATACTCGCGGCAGCGGAAAAGGTCGGTGTCACCGCGTACGTTAAAAGAAACATTCTTTTTTTTTTGTAAAACTCTTCGTAGAAAAATATTCCTTTTGTATAAAATTAAATTTCAAAGGGGTTTATACATCATATAAAAGAAATCCTTGTATTAGAACAAAATATGCCTCAATGAAAGGATATTGAGACGAAGTCCCTTACCTCGTGTCCAACATGACTCGATTGCTCTTTAATCTCTATAATAATAAACTAAATTTAATTTATACATTATTTAAGAACCTTTTTCAAGCTTAATATCCCTTTTATATAACTTATTACCATGTTATAAATGTTGTGTAAACATTTAAGTTAATAATGTTCGTTTTGTCGATATCTGGTTCATATGTAAAAAATAGACTTCTTACAATTACATGTTGTTTATGTGGTCAAAGGTTAATTATATCCAGAATTATATTCATGATTTGGATATCATATATATCATATATATCCAGAATATAAATGTATTTATAATAGTACATAACATTTAGAGGTAAGAAATGAAATGCACCGTTCTTGGAGAGGGTAAGTCGTACGTACACATGAACGCTACTTTCATTTCTATTTCATATTTAATGGAGTGAAATCATAATGATATAAGGGAATATTATAGTTCTAGTATAACATTAAATATAATAACATTATCTCCATCCTTTATACTTCCCACATATAGCATTAACGAATCAAATCATTTGAGGGGGCGATAGTCCGCACTTCCTAAAATGAAATTATCGTGTTTACCCACAATGGAAACCATAAAGGTATGCCACAAATGAAAAATACAGAAGAATAAGGAAAACCTAAAAATAATATATATCATATATAAATATAGTTACACCTTAATGTCCACCATGAATGGTGTTAAAAGAATATTGAACAATCATCGTTTCGTGAGGTAGAAAATCGCCAACCACAGAAACAGTATGTTCCTTAACCATTAGAAGAAGGTGTTTGTATGTGTAGCACTAATCCAATTCATTAAAAATCCAAGTATATTGAAGATATTGGTTTTTTTACAAAATAAAGGAATAAAAAGTGTTTAGGGGGTTGGAGAAGAAAAATAAAACATAAGAACACAAGAGATGACACTACCTTTAAATCAGGTAACTCTTTTTGATTTGATCTCAATGGCTTCCATGGAAAGACTTCTGCCCAAAGTGAGGTTTCTAGGGGTACTATAGAGATTTTTAGAGACAATATGGGAAGGGGGTGGCCGAGAGAAAGGCTTGAGAGGTGTGGGTAAGGTAGTAGAGGTGGGGGCCTTTTATAAGAGGACTGGAGGGGCACTCTTGGAAAGTTATAAAAGATTACATTATTATAATTTTTTTTCGGATTATAAATGTCCCAAAATTGTATATTTCTAGGATAAGGTAATAATAGTTCTAAATTAACCCATCCAATAGTTTTTTTACAGTTTTAGGTCTTAGATATTACAATATCTTTTCATTTTATTTAAATCGTTAAATAAAGAGTTAATCGCTGCATCATCATGGTGTCATAAATAATTTAATTTATATAATGTCTAAAAATTATAAAATAAATATCATGATGTAGGAAATATTTTTATCTTTCTAATGAATATTTATAGTCCAATATATGACTTGTATAACCCCATTTAAAAATTGTTTTAGTAAAACAACACATGTTTGTGACATTTTAATTTTAACTATAAATAAAAAGTTATTAATGTCATTTTCCTACCAAATTGGCTCCATGGGGTCCCCAAGTTGACCAATGGATTGTGTTGGTAGTCCATGACACATCCAATAAGTGTAGGACATGTGTCAAGATCATTTCATATTATTAAAACATTTTTTACCTTAAATTACACTAATTACCTCTAATCGCGATTAAAAACATAAAAGGTACTATTCACCAACAAAATTATTTTAATCCCATTGAAACACATTTTACTTCATAATGACAACAATGTATATCAGATTTTTTAAATTCAAAACACAGAGGTGGTAAATTTTCATTTAAACGAAAATTCAGTTTTTTATGTACCACTTTGTGGTTTCACTGTTCATCAAAAATTGAAGTTTTTCAGAAAAATACCAAAACATCACCCTAAGATATATTTGATATTCCAAATTCAAAAATTATGTCTATTTTAAAAAATTAAAAACATATAAGTTAAATTAATTAATTTAATAATTAATTCCCACTGTGAGAACAAATATCGTGTTTTTATTAAACAATATATATCAAAAGATTGACAGTAGTTTATGTTCAATTTCAATGTAAATTTAATTCCAATGACCACTATTGGATTAAATGGTAAAAATATTTTCTAATTGAACTTTAAAACAAAATCAAAATATAATATAATCATATAAACAAAATAGATTAAAAAGAGGTTTTGAATTAAAATACAACATTTTTCACTATTCATTAAAAATGAACTTTATCTAAAAAATACCGAAAATTTACACAAAGTAAATTTTGATGTCCCAATTCTAAAGAAGAATTTTATTTTGTCCAATAGAATTTATAAGATTGACCAAAACTATATTTAATGACAGTTCTCCATCAAAAGGCAAAAAGTGGACCATTAGTAAATATTAGAGTATATATGCCTAAAATTGAATTCTTTTTATATTTTATGCCTTAATATTTTATTGGATAAATGTAAAACCATTTAACAAACATATATAATCATATTTTAGTTGTTTCTATTCCTTCTTTCAAATACAACGGCTACGTGTTAACTACTATTTAAAATAATATTTTTTTATTACTAGTGTGCAACGTAAGATTTCAAAGAAACTCTTTGTTGTGTTTCAGGTACGCTATCGAACATACCAACCCCTTTAAAGTAAAATTAATATTTAATTAATAAATATTAATAAATATGAAAATGTTTTTTTCTTTATTTACCTGGGATGTTACATACCATATCTAAGAGATAGGGTTCAAACCCACGTAGTTCATCTTGCAATGGATTACCGTCGTGTGGAGCTGATAACGACTTACTGTTGGTTGAGGATCCAATTGCTTACCGGTGGTCAGGGTTACAATGGCATACAGTCGATTAGGGTACAATGGATTTCCTCTAGTTAGGATACAACGACTTACTACTGGTTGGGATACAATGGCTTACAGTTCGATGGGGTTGAACCTCAAGAAGGCTTCCTACATACCCTACCTAAGAGACAAGGACAAGACCCACGTAGTTCAAAAGTATATATTTTAAAATCATGCGAGAAGAAGGATAACTGAAAATAAGGGGTTGGAAGAAGTAGCTGTTGGGATTGAAACTGAAGGAGGATTCCTACATACCCTACCAAGAAAGGGGCATGGGTTATAGTACAGGTAGTTCGAATGAATTTTGTTTAACATCATGCATGATGAAGGGAGAACTAACGTGAACTGGTCAAGACTGATGGGTGTTGGGCTTGAACCTTATGGATCCTTCTTACATACCTTGCTTTTAAAGGGTCAACGATCAATGTACACATAGTTCGTGGGGTATTCTGGGGGATTACACTCTAGGGTGACCCTAGAATGACGCCATGGTCAACGGTTACTCTAATCCCACATGAGTCATGCTTGGTGTGAGATTCAAGATACAACAAAAACCTAATGATCACGTTGTGAAAGGAGTGTCCTCGGAACTTGGAAATGGGATTACACATGGTTAGTGGCCCAAAGAGTAAATAGGGGAATATGTGTGGTTAGAGGCCTAGTGAGATTGATATTGGTACATACTCCAGGGGTGGAGGCCCGATGGCCACAAATCTTATAGGGAGAGTGATGGGATAACTAAGTTACTTGTTCCCATCTATTTTTTGGAACATAAGAAGAGATGAATAGTAGGGATGATACCTCCCAGAATAATGTGTACGAGATTACACCAAGATGGATTCCCTTCCCCATATACATGCACCACTCTAGTAGAGAGGATCTAATTCCATGTGAAGAGGATCCCACTCAAGGGGAGACAACAGGGTGTACTGAATGCATGAGATAGGGAACCCCGCATATGATTAGAGGGGTGAGGCTACAATCTAACTTCACATGATGAGGATCATGGTGCTTGGAAATTTAACATCTGGATGCTTGGATGAGGCGGGTTCACTCTGAACCCCCTATGACTTAAATAACTGATACCCACCCACCATTGGGTAAGGGAAGGAATCAGTAATTCTGTGATGTGGGGGTGTTGTGGAGTTATCCATTGGGGGGGGGCCCTTTTTATTGAGGTAATGTAAATAATAAATATCTGTTAGTGTGCCTATGAGAAGAAGCATAAGTCTAAGCAACGCAACATGAAGCATCTCCCATGGGACCATGAAGATAGTTCGTACAAACATGGATGGTCATACATGATAAGGGTGTATGGAATGGGTGTTTTCATATACTAAATGCACATAGATGGAGTAAGAGAAAGATACATTGATGACATGATCAAGGGTGCACACAAGGGGTGAGGATTGTGCGCAAAAGAAGGGGTTTGTGCTCAATTTGTGTGAAAATTAGAATAGTTTCACACAAAAGGCTGGGTTTCACAGATAAAGTAGGTGTACACACAATTAGAGGTGGTGTTTGTGCAATTGGAGTCGCTTTGTGCACATGTGTCCATGGTATTAGCGAAATTAAAGGGCGTTGGGCGCAATTGTCCAATCAATAAATGAAATAGGTGAGGGTTAAGACCTTGGGGTTTCGCACGAAGGTGGACCCTTGGGATACCTTTCATTGAAATTTAATCAAAATGGAATGTAATATTTTGTGTGTGGAAGTGGTGTATTTCACGTAGTGGAGACGGTTCGAATTCTTCATCCGTAGAAGTGAGAGTGGGTTCCCTTCTATTTATAGAAGATTGGGGGGTAGCAGGCACATGTGGAAATGGACCCGTGTAGAACATTCCACACCGACACAAAATATTCATCTAGATAATGTTTATTTAGTGTGTGGAGAATCAGTTTTCCACAAACCTGTCTAATTTTTAGCATTGCCTTTCGGCCCGTCCCGAAATCGGTTTTTGAGTTGAAATATGCCTTCGTTTTTTTTTCAAATTTTCTTTTCTGAGGCCATTGGATGATTCTGGAATCTACAACTCCCCCCCCCCCCGAAATAGGATATGTAATGGGGCACGAAGGTCACATTCTAAAGGAAATTCCAAGATTCATAGCCTCATTCAGTTGGTAGGTGGAATATGGAAAACATGGAATTTAATCATTTTCGCATGCACAGAAAACCCCATTCGCGCCTATAAAAACCCTCAGGGATCCCATGGTCCATAAAGTACTTCTCACGTGATATGATTTGATGCACTCATGCTAATAAATATTTATTGCCATTGTATGGAATTTGATCTATGTTGTGTAGAACTCCTAGTCATTGGTCACAATTTTTTGCACAACATATTTTTTTTGTGCCACTCCATTGGGTTTTCATGCAACCTTCAGATTTTCCGTGCAACACACTTGTATTATTGTGTGGCCTCCATGTTTTTTCAAAAAATTACAATAAAAATGAATGTTGGTTAGGGTGATTATCGGAGGGAAGCTATGTATGCTGCTCAGAGGGCTGAGATAGTTGGGAACCCTGTAGTCTATGGTGCCAGGAGGGTTGTGTCCGATAACCAACCTCTCTTAAATATCCTAACCAAAACACAGAAGGATTATGTGATTTCTGAAAAACTATTGATATGGGATTTCTATATTTTAGGGGAGGTACTGGTGCTAATATTTAATTTTTATACACCATGGACCTGAGTGACGTGCGAGGATGGTCTTTCATGACACCACATTTCAAAAAATGGACATCCTACCAGAGAAACTAGGAATATGGCCATCTATGTCTTGAATCCAAGGACCATGACCATCTCGGGAGGCCACATGATTGCCGAGGATTTTCTAGCCTATTATGAAAGTACAATCTGACCGAGAATTACCAACAAGACTAAGGTATGGTTACAGGATTGGGAACTGAGATCTAGAGTAAATTTCACAAGTGACTGGGGTGGGCAGGTTGGGTACACCAATCATGGGATCCATTTACATCAGAATTGCAGCACATTCAGCAAAATGAGGATTCATGAATGTCGCAGTTCCATTTCTACAACCATCAAGAACATGGGATGGAGTTATTTAGCTAGTGGTCCCCTGATACTAAGACCATTCCATTTACATCAAGGGAAGGTTAGCATCATCCTTTGGGATATTTGTTGCATCAGGGGTATCCCTCTATTCGGGAACCAATATGATGAGTTTCTTCCGATATAGAATATATGGGGGGAAAGGTTGCAAACTCCAAATATGATATGGAATATATTATAACCTTCCAAGGAGAGGATTAGTGTTAAATAATTTCTGAATGAAATCACCTTTTAAAAGTGGTTCAACCTATTTAGGTAGAAAGGCCCAGATGTAAAGGTTCTTAGGTGGGGAAAGCAGTGTCTGACTGCAGCACAAAGAAGTAAGAGCGGGTCATATTTGAGGATCTTGGAGACAGGGTAATATCAATTCTAGGACTTTGGGTGGATGAATATTGAGACCCCAGCATTTGGTAAGACGAATTTCATGCAACATTATTGAGTTGGTGGATGATACCAGTGGTGGATAATAAGATGGGAGTCCACCCAGGCACATTAGTGATGGCTGAACCAATGGTATCCAATCAGAGGATAAACAAGGAGGTCCATGTGTTGGCCCAACTGTAATCCATTCGGGGAATATTTCAAGAGGAGGCTCACTAAGGAGGATATGTGTCCCTTTACAAATCCTTCATGGTTGGATCGTGGCTCACTGTGGCTGGTACACTATTGAAAATTCCATTCATGCGCCATGTAATGGTCTATAACCGTCGTTCTTAAATATTTCTAAGACCATGCCACTAACACTCAATGAATAGGAGATAAGGATCAGGATCGTTAATCACCACCATTTTACCTTTAGATGATTACCTGCACCATCTGGCCAAATGATAGATGACATAAAAGGAAAAATATAGTTAAGAGAATACATGGAAATCATTAGAGGTGGGGTTCTTGTTTCCCTAGTTTGTGGGAAGATCCTTTTTGAGCCTTATGTGCCATCATGGTTTTCCAGGCAGTTTGGATACATCCAATGCATGCTGAAAAACGTGTATACATAAGTTTAGGGAGAGAATAATACTTGTGTTATTAGTCAAATGTGGCTGATGTTTACAACTTATGGCTCTTGTGAGGTAATTATCTTCCCCCCATTGGGGTTGATGATGGAATCTCAGCAAAGTATGTCTAATATTCGATAGTGGAATATCCTAAGAGGCTACTATGGAAGACAGTAAGGTAGCTAAATGTGGCCAATGTGGATCATGGGTGGAAAGATAGCAGAGAAGGCATCGTTGTGGAGGAGAGGATAGGAACAAGTTGTGTAGCAAGGTTAGTATAGGCCAGAACATATGTTGTGGGAAAATCACATGGTGCGGCCATGCCATCATCATTCGATAGGAGAGGGTCTCATGAACAATCTCTCCGAGCGACCAATGAGCTTATTGGGAAGCAGATAATGTATCTAATTCAACCTTCTATGGAAGAAATATTCCCCATGCTATTGTAATCCTTGTAGACTCTACCATAGTTAATGAGCACCAAAGCCCTTTGGAAAACAATGGTATGAGATATGATCAAGCAGCTAGAAATTGGACTCATTCAGATTGATTACAGGATCAAAGTTCATCTACAACATGAATATATGACAACCATGTACATATATGCATTCCACCAAGGTCGACGTGTGGAAAAACCACTCTTGGTAAAATTGATTCTCACCCAGGATCATGATCCAGATCAAATTCTATCAAGAGATTATGACAGTGATGAGGATATAGAGAAACATATATTTGAAGAAGATGAAGAAGAAGATGAAAAAGAAATAGGGGAAGCTAAAGAGAAGCTTTGAGGTGAAGGGTTTCAGGGGACTACCTACAATGAGAGTCCTTAAAAGAGTGGAAATATTGATGGATCTGACATGAAAATAGTTTAGAAACTAGAGGTATGCATCAATTATTATCCAAACATTTCATATTTTAATCATTTATAATCATCAATCGAACTTTTACTCTGTTTAGGCCCCTATTTTGGCTAGTGGTCGGGAAGCTCCATCCTAGGGGGTGGAGGTGCACCAATAGAATATGATGGAGAGAAAACACCCATTATTGAGTTGACGTGTGATGAAGTATCATCGATATGGATAGATCCTATAACAATAGAAACACAATAGGTCGACGCACTGATCTCTTGTAAGTTTCATTACTCAGATACTCGTATCCATCAACAGAGTGCTCAGTTGATCATGGAATTCATTATTTGTGCAGTAATCATGATATTGGAGGATCAACAATCCACTAAATCCAGAAACTATGTAGAGGATCCTATGTTGTTATAACCAACCCACATAGAACCTGCTTCTCAAACTGAGTGGGCCCCAACACATGGTGAGAAAAAGGTGGACACTAGCGATATCACATCCATGGCCGTGTCTGAGGAATAAAGGGGAGAAATTTCTGAAACAAAGATGAGAGAAGTATTTATCCCACTTATTGAGCAACCTAGACCATTAGAAGGAATGCATGAGGGAGACCATGGTGCTAATCATCTTGATGATTTCCCAGAATTCCAGCCTGAAGACCCCGAGAAGATAGATGATTCTGACCCTGAACCAGCTGAGGAGAGCCATAAGATGTGGCACAAGGGGTATACGTGTATGAGGCACTTTCTAAAACATTGAACAGCTCACTGGTTTCCCCAAATGGGATCCCCTCTAACCTAGTTGTGCCTTCTCTGTGCAGAAGGGGTGGATTCTCATCATATCCACATGATGATCTAGGATTACATAGTTGATAAGATACAAAAGAGTAGTCAATTCCATGTCGTCATCTAATGATGGAACAAAAATTTGAACATACAGAAGTTATTTGAGGCTGAGAGTGAATTTTGACTCCTTTATGAGTAAGCCATTGAGTGATCTATATTTATAGAAAATCAATCCGAGCTCATCGAGCGGTTGTAGGCCCAGCTGGACATATCATAGGAGAAAGAAACATAGGAAAACTATGAAATAGATGGGTTCCATGCTAATAGGGATTGAATTTAGATCAGAGATAATGAACTATATTCTGTAAATGCTGATGAGGAGAGGGAGCTCAAGGAGCAGGAAGTAGTTTTGGAGGCTTCAAGACATAAGTTGGTAGTGCAAGAGCAATCCATTAGAGGGGTCCATCTACCAGATCCCTATTTTAGTCGAACTCATATCCCAATACTTCTTTTTTACATTTATTCTGAACTGTGTACATGGAAAGGTCATTTTTTTCTCATTATTTCAATGTATTCTGACAAAAATCATGATGTGATTAACAGTCAATTCCTAATCTCACGTGGGTCATGCATGATGTGAGAAACAAGGGATGTATGAATCACTTCATCGTTCGAATGTGGGAGATCCAACCAATCTATAGGAATTTGGGGTATATGTTACTGATTCGGGTATCAGGGAGAAAGAGGGAGGCTAGATAGTAGAATGATGTTCTTAGATTGTCGAATTACCATTTACCAGCGTGCTCTAATCTACAAGTGTCCTAGGTGTTAGAATCAAACTGAACATAGGAGAGTATAAACTGTGAATCATGATACCCAATATTAAGAAGACTATAGGGGTGGAATGACAATAGAGGATAGCTATTGAGCATTGTTTCTGACGTATTCTCTAGGGCATTCACATTCGTCTATTTGAGGACGACGAAGACGCATTGGCTTTTGCCCCGCATTCCTACTTTACAAAGGGGGGAGACATCCATTCTATATTCAGGTATTCTTTATCCTTGATTGAAATGGGATGATGGGATGTCGGTTCTTAGTTCTGTTGATTCCTCCTCAGTACTCGTCACCTAGTCAGGGTCTCTCTTATTGACTAAGACGTTGTTCGTGAAACTCTTCCAGATAACATGTCTTCTAGGACACTTTTTAATTACACTGCTTCTATCCAGACATTACCAGGGGTTCGGTTAGGGCAACAACCTTCTATCAGAAGAGTAGTCATGTTGGACATCACTGGAATGTCTGGATGCTGGAACAATAGTGCATCTAGGTTTTTTCCTTTTATTATAGGTCTTCTCTAGGGTGTGGATTCCCGAGTAATCTGATGTCGAATGTGGGGAATTATATTCCATGGGAATTTAGCTGAGGTTTTCCTTAGTTTCACATATTTAACACAGGGTATACCACGAGTTTGACAATTAGCGGAGACAGATTGGACTGATCGGGACACTGACTATAGTGGATCAGATGGGTTCAACTCCTGGAGGTAACATTGACACTAAGAGATGAACATGCATGATCTCACTAGGATGTGGTGGCCCGGGTAAAAATCTGGATATATGATTGAGGATTGAATTGAGTGGGGAGATAATGGGATGGAACTGATGTCCAGATGAAAATTATGTTAGGATTGAGCCGTGAAGAGACTTCCTACGTATCCTTGTGGTAGGGAATCAAAGTCCACGTAGTTCTGTGGGATGATGGGTCACCTGAGAAGGTGACCCATGGGAATGGATGATTGGATGGGACCCAAAAGAATTGGATCCACTAGGTTGGGGAATGTCCTACTCGAAACACTAGGGATAAAGGGAGAGATTCGAATGAGACATGAGCGATGGGCTTGAACCTCTGAGAGACTTGCTACGTATCCCCATGGCGGGGAATCAAATTTCACATAGTTCATCTGAAGATGGATTACATTTGATTGGGGTAGAAAATGTATTACCATTGGATGGGGACACAACTGATTACCGCTGGATGGTTTTACAGTGGCATACCACTTGATGGGGTAACAACGGCTTATCGTTGGATGGGGTTGAACCTCATTGAGGCATCCTACATACCCTGCATTGGAGACAAGGATGAAATACCACATAGTTCAGTGTGGTGGATGTAGTTTAACATCATACATGATGAAAAATGGGGTATGCGGTTTAATTTCATGCGGGACGAAGGTGGTTCGACGTAAAGGTGGTCGGAAATAATGGTTGTTGGGTTTGAACCCTAGTGGGGATTCCTACGTACCTTGCCATTGCAGGGATCAAAGACCACGTAGTTCTTGATGGTGTGTTTGGTAAACTGACATGAAGATGGTCGGGACTGATAGGTGTTGGGCTTGAACCATAGGGAGGATTACTATGTACCTTTCCATGAAAAGGGTCATTGTCCATGTAGTTTAGGAAGGGGTGGGAACAAACATGAAGGTGGTAAAAACTAATGGATGGTGGGCTTGACCCTTAGAGAGGATTCCTATATACCTTGCCCTGGAAAGGATCAAAGACCACATAGTTTAGGAAAGATTGGAAACCATTGTGAAGGGGGTCGAAACCAATGGATGGCGGGCTTGAACCTTAGGGAGGCTTCATACGTACTTTGACATGGAAAAGATCAAAGACAATATAGTTCAAGATGGTGTCGGGATAACACTATAGGCTTCCCAGAGAATATTTCATGGTGGATTCTTACTCTAATCTCACGTGAGTCATGCTTGTTGTGAAAAACATGAGAGAAAATAACTGATGATCACGTTATGAAAGGTGCGTTTGTGGGGAGTGAATTGGGACTTACACCAGGTCAGTAGCCCAAAGTGGAAACATGGGATTACGCGTGGTTAGCAGCCTAGGGAGATGGAGAATGGGACTTACTCCAGGGTGGAGGCCCCATGGCGACAAATCCCAATAGGAAAGGGATTTGGCACTGAATAATGGGGGGCTTTGATGCCCATCCCCCTCCCCCCACACTGGCCCTTGTAACCGAGGAATAGAGTTGGAGCAGTGATGCTACCTCCTGCACGAAAAGTTTGGGGCTTACACAAAGGTGCTTTCCCTCTCTAATGACAAATGAATCTCTAATAAAGAGGATGTCATTCTATGTGAGGAATGATTTCACTTCTGTGGAGACCAGTGGGCATGCAGAATGTACAAGGTGGGGGATCACTGTGTACCAAACATGGGGTGAGTTCACAGTTTAACATCATGTGCTGAGGAAAATGGTGCTTGGCGGTTTAACATTGAATAGATTGGACAAGGTGGGATCACTCTTCACCCTTTAGGACATAGATAACTGATACATCCCACCACATGGGGACGGAAAGTCATTGCAATGGTGTAGAGAGGGGGTGTTATAGGGTGATCTATTGAGGGGAACATGTTAGTGTGGCTATGCAAAGAAGAAATAGCAGTTAGCATGCCTATTCAAAGAAGCATGAGGCGAAGAAACGCAAGGGGAAGCACCACCCAAGGGACCTTCAAAATTTATTTGTTCAAACCTAAAGGGCTGCACGGGAAAAGGAGTTACAGAACAAAGGGGTTCATTGGTAGAAGACTTGTGAAGCTCTGGTGCTCCATGAAGCGAAGGGGCCTTGAAAAGGGGTGTGATTTGTGAAGTGATGTGGCCAAGCATCAGAATATGGCATAGGTGCAAATGGATGGTGATTAGTGTAGTGGAATGGAATTCGTTGAGTAGTTCCTCATGAAGCAAGGGTTCCTCACAAAGAAAGGGTGCCCCACAAAGCATAATAATGCAAAGAAATGTGCCTCATGAAGCACAGTGACCTAGCCTTAGCAGGTGGGTCACATGTGCAAGAAGGGTAATTCACAAAGCACAACTACTCCGTGAATTCCCGAATCACTTTGGGGATCTCCTTCCTTCACAGAGGCACATGGGCCCCGCGACGAGAATACCTCTTTGAATAGGGGTAGAATTCATGCAAAAGAGAAGGCACTTCGCGATGAAAAAGTACCTAGAAATGCTCATGGTTCGCAGAGAAGAAATTTCTTTGTGGTGTGGGAGCTCAGAAGGTGAATGGTCGGAGGATAACCCATTTGGGCTTGAGGGGTGCCAAGTATTTATAGGCATGAGGCACTGACAAGAAGAGCATGCTCGATGTGAAGAAAAAGCTTGATTCGTAGAGGGTTTGATAATGTCCAAGGGGTTCACAGAGCATCATGCTTCCTCGATCTGCGGTGGGTATGTGAATGTCAATGTGTATTGCAGAGTATCCATCCTCGTGGCTCTGTGGTGGGTTCCCGGAGGCATTGCTTGGCGCCAACCGCAGTGTTGCGGGGCTCTGAGAATGAGTTTTATGATGCAGTACCTAAGGGTTTCCTGTTTGTTCCTCTTCATACTAAATTTTGGTGCCAACAAATTCCCCATTAGACTTGGAGCTGAGGAGATATCGAGGGTCAATGTATCAGGGAATCTCCACAATCCCTCTGCCAATCATGAAGCCGACTCGAGAAGGAGGCTCATGAAGCGGAGAGGCGACGGGCCGGCTGAGAGCGCTGCGAAGTACACCGTGGTTAGACATGCCTCAAAGCACTAGGGGTCCTCTCCTATAAATAAGGGAGATGAACTCTATTTATTCCTTTCACTTCTCCACATTTTTGGCATTTAACACTCTCTATTCGTGATCCCCTACCTACTCCGTTATTGCACTCCATGAATCAGGCCTTATACATTACGGTGCACAATGAGTCTTTAACTCTGCGACGGTGCGCTCTATGGATTGCATCTGATGGTCAGTTCAAGGATTCGCAATTATGTTGTTGATATCGATATCCACTAACGGTCTCTGCTAACGTGCTCTATGAAAGGGCTTCAAAAACCAGAACAAAAAATTTACAAATATTAAAAACAAAATTGCTCACCATGATGCTTCTAGGGGGTCCTTACGGACACTCCCCTAAGGGTGGAGATGGTGAATAGCTTGGGTCTAGGGGTCTTGGTATGGACCCACTATGAACATGATTTGGTGTTGGTGATGTTTTCAAAAATATGAAGGAATTATCCTCTGTGTAAGAGGATTACTTTGTATGGATTTGGGCAGATGGATGATGTCTTCATCCCTGAAGCAAGTAGGGATGAGTTAGCTTACTGGTTCAGGAGAAAGTCGTTCTATCACCAGTGGTTCAGGGCGACTGACAGCCATGCCCGAGTGGAATTCATGCCTGCTACTGCTGATTTTCTGTAAAATAGTCTGAACAATTCTGAAAAAATGGAATTTTTTCCAGATTCATCGACCACTATATACCAGACCATATTGAAGGCATCCCTAAGGAACCTAGGGAAAGTACGGTCCAATGAATGGGATCTACGCAAGGGAAGAAATGTTATAGATGACTGGGCCTGGGCCTACTTGTAAGGTGCCTCATGTGAAGAGTTCAAGGTAGAGCTGAGGAGAGTGGGATAGTATGAGGCGGGAATGGCCTCTAAATTCCATTTCTATATATTAAAGTATCTGAGGCTGGATTTTTTGGGCAGGTGGTCATTTAGGTTCAATAACATCCACATACACCACATGGAGGTTGGAATCAGTTTATGAGATGTGCATTTGATCTTGGGGTTCCCAATACTGGCGGCGATGTTTGATGAATTCCTCTCCATTATGAGTGAGTGGGAGGATCAAAAAAAATGACACCATTGGAGATGACATTGATGGAGATGGTGTCTGGAGAAGACAAGGAAGTAGTGAGAGGCCTCCACTTCAGACGGTGGTTCAATAAGTTCCTAAAGTTACCAAAAGACATGAATTTTCCAGTGATGCCTTGGTCTTGCCCGAAGGGGGCTTAATGGGGAAAGGAGAACTCATACTGGAGTCCCATGGAATACAGCTATGGGAAAATTTGGGGATTCAATGTCAGCACTGAACAGCAACTGGAAGTTAGGTTGGCGGCATTCATCGTGGCTCTCATCTAGGGTTGGATCATGTTAGTGAGGGATAAAAACATGGTCGTGCAACCAGGCACATTTATCATAGCGTCCATGTTGGTGACATGTGGGTGAGTCATCCTCGGAATCCTGATGCTTTCCAAGATGTACAATATTTTTGTGGCATATCAGTGAGGGGACGAGGCCACAGAGGATATACAGGCCATTCCAACTCATATATGGGTGGATGGCGGAGCATGTCAGGGGTCTATGAATATCTGAACCCTATTTCCCTTTGGAATAGAACTTATTCCCATCCATCTTGAATGACGCAGGGTGATCTCCGGCCTTGATTTCCATGAAAGTGGTACTAAACCATGTCTGTAAGGTAGAGGTGTTCAACATTAATCCATTCGCACTGCCAACAGATGCTTCCACTGATGATGGCCAAGGAACATAAGATAACTGGTCATATCTTCTACCTTTTCGAGGTGGAGTCCTGGTGTAATGAGTGGACCGTGGGCCTCTCTGCGAGCCGTACACCCTACACCGATTAACCATGAAATTTCAGTGTATGCAATGAATGACGCCACAGGTCTATTTAGGGGTGCGCCAGGTGGAAAATATATGTATGAGGAGGAAGATGTGGCTCATGTTTACACGGGAAGATGCGAAGATGCAGAACGAGCTGTCTCCAACCACTACCATCTTCCGGTTGGGGAAGGAGTATTCCAAATGCTGAGAGGCGGCCTACCTGGGGGAGATGGAGAAGAAGTCAACTATTCGAGTTCGAAAGGGTGTGGATACCCAACCTCAAACCCGGGGTCAGAAGGTGACAAGGACATCCCATGGTGGCAGGGCTACCATGGTGGCGAGGCCCACAACGGTTTAGGGGTAGACAATGGCAGTGGATCTAGCAATGGCAGTGGACCTAGTGGTACTAGAAGAATAGAGGTATCCAGAGGGGAGGACATCAAGTAGATTCTACAGAATATCCACTAAGGCCTTGAGGAAGCTGCTGTGACACAAAGACATGCTGGAGAATGCTGTCTTCCTGGAGGCCTGGGACATCTGAGAAGTCAACAAGTAATTTCTCAGCCCGTATGAGATGTTGCAACACCTAAACCATCTCGGGATGGATTTTACCACGATGGGACTTATCAGGTCCAACATTGTGATTCCCCAAGCAGAGGTGGAGCAATACCTGGCCGAGTTGGAGGACTTCGTGCACTCCTATGGTGTTCTACGTCTAATGAAAGATTGGGTGAAGGTTTTTTTGGATAGAACGGCTCCCTCAACAGTTTTCGGCTACTGATTTGAGGGAATGGTTCCCTATGCCAGAATAATCGGACGAATCCTCATGTCGGTGGAGGTCGGAAGAGGGTGAAGTTGGAAATCAAGGCTCAAATTATAATGAATTTGTAGAGGCCCTTGAGTTAAAATCCTTAGCCCCTTCTCTGAGATCAAATTCCATGCTACATTGGACCACTCCCCAATGATTAAACTGTACAAGAGAGCCTCATTCACAGAACTCGTTCTCATCCCTCAGTGGATGTAGATTCGGGGCCTTTGGGATCCACAACTATGGCTATAGTGATTACCAAGACCATTGGTTCCATGATACTAGAGGTGGCTCCCTCGGAGTTTTCAAACCATATGAAAATATATGGAGGGCCACGTCTCGGGGTCCCCATAGCAACGACCAAGGAACGTGAACAATAATATGATCTCGGTAAGTCACCTTTACAAAAATCATGACTGCCGCCCATTTTCTAGGATAACTGGCATTCGTGCCTTTTTGGTATGTACAATTATTCAAATGGTGTGGGCTACCTTGCTGAGTTTGGTTGGTATTCCTAGCAGAGCTTTTCCCAGGGGAATTTCAGTGGTCGTCGACGCGGATATCCAGATCAAACATGCTACGACACTCCATATCACTGGTGAGACCATTGGATGTGTTTTTCCCTGGTATTATGGATGTGGGATCTGACGATAAAGATTTTTCAGATAACACCTGTCCTTCCATACCTGATAAGACACCAGATGCTGACCCTGCTGATGAGTTCTTAGGGGAGCACCCTGCATACGAGCCTACCAACCCCACATACTATGACAAAACAACCTTTGATGAAGAGGATAGCAAGATTTTTCATCACCATTCATGGATGTTGATCAAGCGCTTTATCGATAACACCCATCATGCACAATGGATAGACCAGATAGAGAGACTTTTTTTGACTATGTGAACTATGTGCTAGGGGAGTAGATTCCAAGTGTCCTCACTTGTTCCTCCAAGATATCATGGAAGAAAAGATTCTAGAGTATGACTATGGACTTATCATGGGTTGCCAGTGGAGAAAAGTGGTGAACATAAAGAGGCTCCAGGGGTCTGAAAATGAGATTCAGCGGTTGGACATCCAAGCAGATTAAAATTCTACTTCCCTCAATGGGTAGGCAGAGATTACATCACAAATGAGGGCCCAGCTGGGGGAGGCCTAAGAGCACATAAAAAATCCTCCAAGGATATGACCATTATCCGAACCAATGAGGAGTAGGACCGGATCATAGCTGAAGAACTGTTCACCCTCGGTGTCAATGAGGATTGAGAACCGAACATGCAGTAGTGAGCCCAGAACGCCACATTCCAGAGGGTGGAAATTCTGAAAATTCTTTTGATGGGGTCAATCCATCAATGAGAGGGATCGATCATTGGGTGATGTAATACATTCAAACCTTCAAAAATATGTTCCCACTTTGATCATTTAATGTCGGGAACATGAATGGATTCTGTTTTTTGTATCGGTTTATTGCATTCCTGTCATATTCGTGGAGCATCCAGCGATCAATCCATATGATCATGTGGGTCGGGCCCGATGTGAGAAACATGGGATGACCACCTTATTATTCCATCCAAATAGAAGAGTGAAAACCATGCTTCGGGCATCCAGGGGTTTGAATAACCAATCCGGATTTCTGAGAAGAAAAGGGGGAGGCCCGATTGGAGGATGAGGACCTTAGAAAAATCGATGTACCATCCTCCCAATGTTCTCTAGTGCATGATCCGAGTAATGCCAGGGGAGTTTGAAATAATATAAACATTGGGTAATGGAATGTGTGTATCACGATAGCTAATGTTCGAAACACTATAGGGATGGCGTGATAATGAAGAATAATTGTTTTTTTGTTCAATACCCAGTATCCTTATTGTATTAGCATAAAATGGGGATTAAAAATGAGGGTCGACCGCTGACCATGTTTGAAACGCAGGGCATGACACAAAATGTCATCAATTTGTCTTCTAGAATTCTAGATCAGGAAAGAAGGCGAGCCATAGGTGGAGCATCCATACTATTGGGGTTTTTTTAAATGTGAAAGAGGAAAAGGGTCCGAATAAAGGGCACACAAAGCATGGAATGTGCCGTGATGGGTTGTTCGAATGGATTCTAACACTCTTGAAATTATTTTATAGTGGTGAAGGAACATTAGTTGGGCACATCGGTCTGATCAGGGATCAAATGTACTTCTGAATAGGACCCCTCCGGTAATTACCTTGAACGACATGGTGTTTTACATCATATAGTGAGGATGGTGCACATAGTTTAATGGTCATACATCCTAGACCAAGATCGAGTCTGAAGGGACATAATGGTTAATGATCCTAGGGTTAGGCCCAATGAATAGTTTTTGGTCATCCCTACATATCCCATGAAAATGGGAATCATGAAATATGTAGTTCTCATGCACGGTGTGGTCAGAGACCAACCCTGATAGGGGAAATCCTCTCTGGAGAGGAAACTGATGCATCCCATGAAAAACATAGGCCATCCTGATCTTGTTCAGGGTAAAACCGTAGTTTTATGTCATGCAGTGATGACATGGATAACTAGTAATGAAATGTGTGGTGTGGTACATACCCCGAAGTGAATGTGGTCCATAAGATTCCACGCCACACCACATGCTATCGAGATAATCCCTAGGTCGAGGGAATGAATGTGAATACTAGTCTGGGCCCAAGTCAGTTGTCAGGGTGTTCCTACATATCCCATAAAGAATGGAATCAAGCCATTCATAGTTTTAAGAGTGTAGTTTAACATCATACGAGGTGTAGAAAGGTATTTGTGGCATGGATGCTCTATTACTCATCGTACCAGAACTACTAATCCCACATGATTCATTATCGATGTGGGAAACAAGAAGTAGTTATGGGACTTCCCTAGAATAGAAAGTCACATAACAGGGACGATGGTTCACTAGGTGAATGACATCCCAATGATTATTACCTGCCTATATAGAGCACATATATGTGTGATGGGGTAAAGTCGAGTGTGTTGGAATTCCACATGGACATATGCAAGAAGAAATTTTTGAATCATGATACTCATGATCTGGACAACAATGATAGTTGTGTGACGATAGGGGATAATTGTTGACCATGTTCGAAACATAATACTTGTTTTGTGTTATCCAAGAATGGGGAAATAAAAATGAAGGTCAACCGCTGACCATGTTCAAAACATGGGACATGGTGCAAATGTCGTATGAGGCCCTCAAGGAAGTTGGCCCAAGATGGTAGGTAAGCTTGTGTGTCATGAGACCAGGCAGTAAAGGGGGTCTCTTCAGACATGTAAGACGATGAGGATCCAAATAAAGGGCTCACGATGCTTGGACATGGAATGAGGGAATGTCCCTATGAAAATTCATCGCTTCGGGTACTACTGAAACTTATTTGAGTACGACAAAATGACATATCAGATAGAGGGAGTCGAGTCCCCCTCTAAAGAAAAGGGTCCTGAGGTTTCACTCGTCACAAATTAATATTCATAGGATGGGCCATTATGGGGAGATTGATTTAATAGACTTGGCCTAGGGAGAAATATTACTCAAACCCAACACATAGTTCCCATAGAGAGATCTTAGTTTAGGGTCATAGAACTGAGACCTGGTTGGGAAAGGACATGGGGGGCACACGGTGTGGTTATTAGATAAATCTGACGTGAATGAGAACCCTTGAGGTACTCACCACACCTCATGTTCCCAAAAGGGTTCAGGCATAGGGGCTGAAAGAGAGAGGACATGATTTCATATTCTTGGGGCTGGACCTGAGGACAATATGTCTGGAAGATGTCGTGCAATTTAACATCTTGTGGTAAGGATGCAGAGTGATGTTAGTTTATGTTCATAGAACTCAGACCAGAGATGGAAGGGAAATCCAGAGACCCATAGTGAGGTAATTATGAAACCTATTATGAATGTGTACTTGGAGTCCATATCAACATGTGTTCCTTGGCGTGATTTAAGGTCGAGAGACCAAAAATGAATGTTTGGATGGGCCCGAGGAAAAGTGCATGGGAATTCCTATGTATCCCATGAGAATTAGAATCCAGACACACATAGTTCTAGGGATGGCACAGTAAGATACCAGTGCGAATGATAATAAGGTTTTGAGGGTCTAGACCTTTCACCAAAAGAAGTGGAATTTGATAGATCATGTTTGTCCTTTAGGATGAATGAGTGTTGTTTTATTAAGAGGTGATGGATCTTGGATAGAAAGTCCCGGTATCGCCCCGTGAATTAAGCCTTATGAAATTATTGACAAATGGTATGGTGTGTGAATAATACCAAACATGATGTCCCCTCGAGGGAGGATATCACGATGAAATTCCGTTTTTCATCTTACGACCAGGATGATAATGTCACAGTTTAGGGTCATGTGATAGGACCAACTGTGCATTTTAACGTCGTGAAGTATAGACACAATAATTTATTGTCTTTTGGGACTAGGCATCATTTTTTACGTTCATATGTCTCAGACATATTCACGAATGACGATGTTCAAAATGGAATATGAATGGTGTGATAAATCATACCCGATGTGAATAAGGACATAATCCCACATCACACTACATGAAACTCCAAGAAATAAACCTAGGGCCAAGGGGGCCTGAAAAAGTTTGGGAATATGGGGTAGGAGAGACTAGCTCTTAGTTAAGGTGGACCCAATGAAGTGATGTCTGGGCGTTCTTACATATCCCATGATGATGGGAATCAATCCATACGTAGTTCTAGAAGGGGTAGATTAACATCATGTAGGACAAAGGAAAAGTGGTAGGATTGAATAGATCCTTCAAGGGAAGTACGTGATGAGGAAATTGGAAACCTAACGTTAATGAAGTCATA
Organism: Viscum album; assembly: GCA_963277665.1. NCBI lineage: Eukaryota > Viridiplantae > Streptophyta > Magnoliopsida > Santalales > Viscaceae > Viscum > Viscum album. The sequence goes on along the minus strand of OY728142.1, from coordinate 1,296,314,703 downwards.
ATCCCATACGTGACACATCACGTGGTCCTTTAACATATTGGGCCTAAAAGGTAGGGAAGAATACATAAATTAGTGTAACTGAAGATAGACCCATTGATGATATGTCTAGTCATTCCTACGTATCCCATGGGAATTGGAATAAAGATGTATGTAGTTCTAAAAGAGATCTTAGTTTATGGTTTTTGAGCTCGAACAGTGGAAAAGCATAATCCTTCCAAGTTAGCATGAACCTCAATTCGATCCCTAAGCCCACGTGAGTCACAATCGGTGTGGAAAAAATGGACGGAAGAGGTTTTTTCAATACCGAGAATACTTTCCAAGGGGAAGTCGGTGTGGATCCTCGAATGACGCCATACCGTGGATTTGACCTCCTAAAGTGAAAATGTGCCTTGTGGGATAGTACATGGAGGGTTGAAATTCCACTTGGACACAATGGGGTGGGAAATGATGTGAATAATTTAACTGATATTTAGGGATTGAAGGGGTTGGCGTGACAATTGAGGATAACAATTGACCATGCTCAAAACATAGTATTCATATTGTGTGACCTAAAATGGGAACAAAAAATGAGAATTGACCACTAACCATATTCACAACACTGGACTCATATCGATTTATTGTCCGAAAACATTGAGGAAGTTGTCCCATAATGGTAGGAAGGCCCTTTGGCCTAGCAGTAAGGCCATTTGGGGTCCCTTCAGATTTTAATGATAATGGAAACCCAAATTAATCGGAACACGAGGCCTAAAAATTGGTGAAATCATGTCGAGGTGGAACCTGGCACTCCAGGCTCAAGACCAGAGTACTACTAGGCACATTGGTGAATCATCGAAGAGGGTCGAGGGACCTGACTTTGGGGCGGCCGACTCAAATTGATGAGAGAAGGCCGCTTAAGAGAGAGAGGTATAAGACATGGTTGTTATAACACTGACATGAATGAGGACATAAGGAGTCTACACTACACTGTATACCCATGTCCTAGAAGAATGTAGACTATGGAGCCAAAATTATAGGGAGGTTTCTAAGAGACGAGGATGGACCCAGTGACTTGGCATTCAGGTGGTCCTACGTATTCCATAAGGATGGGAATCAAGACACACATAGTTATAAAAGGGGATGATGTAAATAAGGGTAAGATACCCCAAGGAGGGATGTGTACGACACGACGAGTAACCCGACGTGAATGAGGATATAATCCCACACCACACCATACAATCATAAGTGAAAACTCTAGCTATGGGCTCGAGAAGGATGAGGGACCTGAGGTTTGCCCACATGTAGAATTTCATAGACAGCTTGCATTTTAACATCTTGTAGTAAGGATGATGGTGATCTTAGTTTAAAGTTATTGAGCTCGGACACTAGATGGATAGTTTAAATTCATATGCATGGGAAAAATAAGCCATGAGGGTGAACCATCATGCCTGTGGAAGACCACAAAGTGACAATGAAGAATGAGGACAACAATTGACCAGGTTTGCAACACATTAACTGCCTTTGTATGATCAAAGTTCAGGGTGAAGAATTGAGTGTCTACCGTTGACCATATTCTCCACATGGTACTTGTATCAGTTGGATGCCTGAAATCCTTGAGGAATGTCATCCCATAATGGTAGGAGAGCCCTTGTGTCAAGCATCCATGCCATCTGGGTGTCCATTTGGATATTGTAGGTGATGGGAAACTCAACTAATGGGGCTTGCGAAGCATGGCAGGGCCGGTGCTCACATGACCGACGATAAATGAAGGGAGGAATGTATCAAGGGGATTTGTGTTGCACAACACAATAGCTCGAGGTGAATATTGACATGATTTCATACCACACCATACAATCCTAAATGATAACTCAGGAAAGGGGCTAAAGGGGTTGAAGGAATTGAGGCTGAGCGCCCCGGCCAATTGTAGCTATATGACCTCTCATGCGGGCATTGCCTCATCACAGCTCCTAAGCCCATGAGAACAATCCTCGGTGTGGGAAAACAAGAGTATAACTAGGCTCTCCTCCTCACATAAGGGTCCGACAACTTGAATTACACTCCTGATCGAGGCAGACTGAGGTTTGGAGAGATGGAGAGATAGATTGAACCACTACCCTGCATGTTTAGAACATAAGGGGGTGGTGACAACAAAAAAGGATAGTTTTTATTAGGTTTGAAACATAGCATCCACATTGTCTAACATGAAACAACCATGATGAATTCGACGTGAATGAGGACCTAAGCCCACACCCCACCATGTGTTTCATCCCAATGGGAGGTTCTGATGTTTGGGGTTGGGCCTATGGACAAAATGTCCGAGCATTCCTACATATCCCATAAGGATGTAAATCAAGCCACACATTGTTCTTAAGATTCAATTTAACATCTGGGAGGATGACACACAGTTAAATGTCATGCGGGACATTTCATAGTTTAACGTCACAGAGGAATAGACAGTTTAAGGTCATGCAGGACCCAAATGTATTTTAGGGTCTTGTGGGACCATCACACAGATTGGGGTTGTGCAGGAGCATAGATTTTATGTTCAGGAAGGACCATAGGGTCTCAAGAAAAGTATTTCATGATGAACATGTCATTAGTGCGTGGATTTATACGCTCACCATCCATGGTAACCGGTGAGTAAAATCCACTGGATTAAACCTTTTGAATGATGTATGGTCCATCCTATTTGTGTTCTAACATGGGTGGTATCATGCCATTTTTCCTTTGTTCCCTTAGGTCCAATACCATGTTTCCATGCAACAATGAGTAGAGGCGAACATTTTTGTTGAAAGCTCTATATATATTGTTTTGATTCCTTTCCAGGTTGTGTAAGGTACATAGCCTGTTCTCATCAAGCACTTCTTACACAGCCAGAAAAATATCTGCTACTTTATCTGAGGATTTATGATCATAGATTATTGTGCTTAATGAGGGTAATTGAATCGCGATGGGAATGATGACCTCCATTCTGTACACCAGGGAATATGGGGTTACCTGGGTGGAATTACGAGTCATCATCCGATAAGCCTAGGGGGCATTTTGGAGATTATCTGACCAACTCTTTTTATTCCAACCAATCATTTCATGTAGAATGTTAGAGAGAGATTTGTTGACCTCCTCAATCATTCCATTTTCATGCTTATGATAGCGGGAGGTATGGTTAGAACTGATGTTGTACTTAGCATATAATTTCTTTAGGAAAGATTCTCAGAAGTTTGTACCGTTATTGGTGAGGACATCATGAGGGAATACAAATAGGTATATGATAAGATCCCAAAGTCAACAATGGAGTGAGCCTTGTCCTCTTTGATTGGAACTGCCTCTGCCCACTTGGAGAAAAAATCTTTGGTCGTCAAGATGAATCTACCCAGGCGAGCTGTCACCGATGGATAGAGTCCAACAACATCATGTCCCCATACATCAAATGGTCAAGTGAACATGGTGGAGTGGAGAGTCTCTAGCTGCCGATGCATGAATTTCCCATGAATTTGGAATGAATTGGACATTTTGGGGAACTCGATGCAGTCAAGGATCATGGAGGGACAAAAATACCATAGACTCCAGATCTGGTTAGATAGCTTTAGCCTAGTCCAGTCAGCCCCACAAGAACCGACATGAACTTACTACATGACTTGGGAAGCCTCAAATCATTAATTGAAACATAAGAGGTCCCCATCAAACCCATTCTTGTAGAGGATCTACTCATGACTAGGGCCATCTTAGAGGATGAACTGTAAACCACAATGTTATATTCGCTCTTGCTTGGCCTGATCTGCTAAGAGATTACCATTTTAGAGGTACTCAACAAAGGGGGCTCTCCAGTCAGGAGTCACATAAATCACCACATTCAGGGGACTTGGGGGTCCTGACATGTATGAGCTAGTGGTAATGGGGCTTAGCTACATGCTTTCATTGTCACATTGAGTGACAGGAGCAATGACTCTTCGGTGTGCTGCGTGGATAATTAGATTATCCTACATAGGCTCTTTATGTGATGCAGCTAGGCTGGACAAAGAATTATCAAGGTTGTTCTAAGATCGAGGGAGATGAGAAACATATAGAAGGGATGGGAAATGGGTAATTATCTAGAGAGTTCGTTCCAAAAATGGCACAAGCTCTGGTTTTCTAACGACATAGTCATCATTGATCTTCATGATGACCAGTTCAGTGTCCCCTTTCACATGAAAATGGGGAACATCTATCTCGAGGTCCAGCTCAAGGCCAGTAATGAGATCCAAATACTATGCCTCATTGTTAGTGCATCCTTATGACAATAGGAATGATTACGACAAAATCGAATGTGTTGTGGGTAATTAAGACTATACACATTCTTAGTCTATTGGGCTTGGGGTCATTGAACATTCTGCCGGTAGGGATCCGGGAAGCACCATTGAAGTGCATTTTCCAACACAGGATGGAGTGGTCTACTAAGTCGATTGCTTCATTGGGTAAATCGAGGTCCAGGGACTGGTCCATAAGAGATGGATGGGTGGAAAGTAAGTCTTCCATTTCTTTCATTTTGATATCCTTCTAAAGGATGAACCTGATATCAAACAACATGAGGAACACCTCCCACTGAGAAAGTCATCCTATCTACATGGGGTGGCTTATGATGCACTTCAGGGGACCTACCCGGGACACCAGATGTACATCATGATGTTGGAGGTACTGTTTCAAATTTTGTACTGTGAATACCAGAGCAAGGCAACTCTTCTCTATAGGGGATTATCTGGTCTCCACATCGAGGACCATGCAGCTGAGCTAGTAGAGATTGTTCTTTGTCCCATCATTGTTTTTTGGGCATGAAGGGTTCCAAGATATCATTACAGTGTGGTCAAATAAAAGACTAGTGGCCTTACAGAGATGGGTGGAATTAAGACCAAAGGCGGGAGAAGATACTACTTTATTTCCTCAAAAGTAGTCTTTCACTCTTCGTCCCACTCATAGATGGTGTTTATCTTCATGATCTATGAAAAGGGCATACACATTAAATTTAAATTCATGTTGAATTGGTGTATGTAGGCTACCTAGCCTTGGAAGCCTCGAAGATCCTGAAGGATGCTCAGGGAGACATTTGAATGATGGCCTTAATCTTCTCTAAGTCATCCTCGATGCCCCTGTATCTGGCAACGAATCCGAGAAAAATTCTATAGGTGACCCCAATGGTACACCTCAATGGGTTCATCTTCAATTAGCATGAATGGAGGAAGCCAAACACTTTCTCAAGGTCTTTGAGTTGGTCCTAACACATGTGATATTTGACCACCATGTCATCTACATAACATTCCACGAATGTTATGAGTTTCAGGTTAAATATGCGATGCATTTCCAACTAATAAGTGGAACCGGTATTATTTAAACCAACTGGCATGAGTTGGTAAATAAAAGTATCTTCTGGTTCCCTAAAGGCTATATACCTCTCATCCGTGTGGTTTATTCGGATATGGTTATACCATAAGTACCCATCCATGAATGAGAGGGCTTGGAACCCAACTTTAGGGTTGACCAATAATTTCTTAATAGGAAGGGGAAAATCATCGTTTAGACAGTGGTGGTTCAGATCCTGGAAGTCGATGCAGACCTTGATCTGTCCATTATTATTCTTTACTAGCACAATATTGGCCATCCACTTGGGGTACTGTAGATCCTTAATGAAATTGGCTCTAATGAGATTGTCATCATCGGCATCTACTATGGCATTATGGGAAGGGTGTATCTTTTTTGGGGAGCTACTTGAACCCGCGATGATTTTTCGGGAGACCGAGGCGGTGGACGACCACCTGAAGATCTAGTCCTAACATCTCTTCATAACTCTATGTGAATACATTACGGTTTTGTTTAAAGTATCATATGTAATTTTGTTTCTCCTTGAGGGTTTTGGCGGCACTGATCAATGTGGGTTTTGGGTCTGCCTCACTTATGAGGTTCACCTGTACCCACTCGTCAATCGTGGAAGAGACGCCCTCTTAAAAGGAGGGAGGGGCATCCTTTAAATCCTCTTATTAACAAACGGAGGAGGGATCCCCAGCGGGGGGAGTAGCTTCTGAGTCAACATATCAAAACAGGAGGCCGGTACCAGCTTGAGCGGCAGTGGACACTACATCGGGGGACTCCAGTGCTGCCGCTACCATATCGATGAAGGTTGTTGATCCAATCCCATATTGTCTTCAACCGAAGTGGCCATGGGTGATGACATCGATGAAATAGTAGCATGTCAGATTGATCTAGTTAATTCTAACATGAAAAAACAAGCAAGTATGATTTATTATCGTTTCCATGGGGTGGACATCTCGATACCTTATGGGAGTAGGAGGCTCCGGGATCACCTTTTCCTGGTTTCTGTAGGGGAATGAGGTAATCTTCCTGTGTCTCTTAGACATGAGAATTCTATCCCCCCTTGTTAAAAAAACAATAAATAATTTTCCCATGTTAGGAGTTGTAGCCTCCAATCGATGGACTAGAAGATGTATGCACCATACAGATCTACCCACAAGTCGGCCACAACCATAGCATGCTCGACCTCATTAGTATGAATCCTCTTGTCCTTACTATTGCAGTAGTCAACATCGAGATAGCATAATTCACAGGAGGTTAAGGGACATGTGTCACTTTGAAGAACACCCACTCGGCCATTAAAATATTACTTAAGTCACTGGTGATAATTTGAAAGAACTGCCACATGTAGGTGGAGCGATGACCTACCCATCAATGGATTATAGGTAGTGTTTGGGGAAACAACCATAAAATCAGTGCTGGAAAATAGTCCCCAAAAAAGGTCTTAAAATAGATCATTCCAACCATTTTCTGATCTATCTTGTCATAACATTGGATCCTTAAGTCAGAGAGACTCATATTATCCTCACACAATCATAGTTTTCGCTGTGTCCGAGTCGGGATTAGGTTGATCGAGAGACTGTGTAAACAAGACAATGATGAACATCCACGCCATTGAACCGGATGGTGATGTACAGTGGGTGAATGTTCCCCTGTATAGGAGAGCCTTCATCTTGTCTAGATATTGAGATGATGGCCTATCATTCAGAATTCTCAACTACCTCATCTTGACTGGCTTCTATAGCTGCTACCTCTGTCTCAAACTAGAGGTGGCTTCTTAAACCTGTAGAGAGGGCCTCACGCTTATCTGATGATAGGAGAAGGGCCTCAAGGATGGAGAGCATTTTTGGACTACTAGAAAGATGTTTGAGAACATCAAACATCTGTGCCAGGTGTAAACTTCAGCTTAAAGGAGGTCGCTCTATGAAAGGAGGTATGGTGGACCTTAACAATTAGGTCGATGACTAACTGGTTCTAATAATATCTTGTTGCTGACTAGTCAAAGACTGTGTAGTGACTAATGTATGGGGGCCAGACGACAGAGACCTTCCTATAGAAATGCATGGATGGTCATGGCACGATCGGGGCGACTCTGTTTGATCCAACAGCACGAACAACGGTGAAGGCGAGCCTGATGTCACCAGATTAAAATGACGCATATACTGAGATCTACACTGGGCCTTCTGCCTAGTTTCAGTCATGTGCACATCCTTGCTGGATGTAATTATCGAGGCACTCTAATAGCCCATATTTCTGTGGCTCCACGTTGATGATAGTTGGGGATGTTCGGAGGATCGGCCTGATCCTTCTCATTTCCAATAATCATGTAGGTATTTACCAGCTCTATGATATTAACCGATGTGTACCCATGACTATCACTCGATGTTTTTTCCACAACTAAACAAATTCTGGGAGGTATCTCCTTCTCTGGGGGCATGAAGTTTGCGAGTCTATAGGATGATGATGGAAGTGGCTGTGGAATTTTCTTTCCCTAATGTCAGTTGTGATGGAATTTTTGAGAAGGGGATTGCTGATACGATGATGCAGAAGTAGTTCTTGCAGATTTTGAAGGATTTGGCCAATTTAAGAATGCACAGATAACACCATTGATGCGGTTGACTCTTTTACGAACCATCCAGTCATCATACATATGTGACCTATGGTTAGAAACCTAATGCCACTCGCATTCACTGTCATTGCTGCTGTTTGGCCTCATGAAAATGCATGCCACCTGTACCGCAGCTGGTCCTAACCAGACTATGTTATTTTCCACATGGTCTTGAAACCAGTCTTTGAACACATACCACTATTTATTCTTGTTCCCCAAGATCTGGTGGTAGGGGTAGTAATTAAGACGATAAGCGAGTTTCTCCTCTTCTAGACTCATGCACTTAGGCAAACATACAATCCCCTTATGTAGAAAACTTTATAAAAAACCAGGGACTTCTACCTTGCTAAAAAAGTAGGTTCGGTTTCTCCTATCCGGGAAGGGGGCCCTCGGATCTTGACCTTGAAGAGGGGATGGAGGTGCCTGCCAAGGAGACTGAGCTTGGTTATCTCGCCTAAGCGGTGGTGGTGCACTGGGCAGGGGCACCTGCCGATTCTGGGGTGGAGGCTCCTGGTCAGGAGGCAGCACTTGAGGTATAGGGCCTCTTCGAGGCTATAGAGGTGGCTCTACTAGTAACAGTTTTAGTTTCATGAGGGCCTCTATGTAAACCATTATAGCAGGATTGGCCCTACAAGCCCTTCTCATAAGTATTGTAGGAGGCAATGGATATGCCTGAATTGCCACCTGTAGGGCATCCTTTAGGCGTTGGGTATTATCAAAGATGTCCCTGAATCCTCCAGTGTAGTTATATTTGATCATATAGGGGATCAGTTCTGTCTTGAGATTCCCTACAGACATTGTCAGTAATTTCTCTTGATTCAGCAGCATGTCAAGGCTACATTTGATTCCATTCCACAGTGAGACAACATCGACAATGCACTCATCAGGCCTCTTATTGCATTTAGAGAGATCCATGATACTCGTCTCCTGAGTGGTGTAACGAAATTGGTGGAGGAATTGCTTATGAAGGTCCTCCCAGCGAGTCACTAACCCGATGGGGAGCTGGATGTACCAGAAGAATGCCAGACCTTCCTATGTCTATATGAAACACCAGAGCATGGTGTCTTCCTGCTGTGTTGGAGTTCCCAACATGGGGCCACAGCATGAGATAATGTGGTCCAACTGATTTGGCGGGTCCCATGTCCCATTGACGGGGGAAAAGGTGGGATTCTTGAAACCCAAGGGTGATGGCATATCATCCAACCATGCCGAGTATGGCTTGCCATCAAGAGATATTTCCACTTGTGTAATCTCTAAGGCTTAGAGGCATGTGATGGGTGACACCATTGTATCATTCAGGTGGGGATTTCTATCTTTATGGGGAGCCCTGACCCCCAGGGATTGGCAGGTTCTTCAACACGATAAATAGGCCCAACATCTCATGGAGTGGCTGGTGGTACGACCTGTGGTGTAGCTGGGGTAATCTGGGATGGGTCCTAAGGATTGTCGAGCCATTCATGAGGATTTAGCGACATATACTGTGCCCTCTTTCTGTACATCCCAGCCTCAACCCTATCTGCTTGGAAAGGATGGTCAGGGTCACCTGGGGGTAGTTCTCCATGGGGATATTTTTCCTGCACCTACTACCCTGGCTGGGGATCATCGTAGTATGGTCGTCGCTCCACTGCGCATTCAGTGAGGTGGTCGTCGACCACCTTCTTCTTTATGGAAAGTGGCTAATACAAAACATCTTTTTCAAGGTTTTCATCCACCTTATTTATTAATCCAGATGGGTCAGAGGGTTTGACGGCTCTGAGGAGTTCCTTGCCCTTGTGTGGACTCCGGCTAAGGACTAGTGCCTCGGTGGGCACTTGAAGACCCACTATGTTTCAATGCTTGTGAATGACCCTTCCAAATAGATATAAGTGTTTTGGCACTCCCTCAGTGGGTAAGATCCCATCAAAGTGCTCTAGCTCATTTGTTCCTCTAACAGGTCATCCACGTTAACCGTGACCCTGACAAGAGGCATATCCTCTATGTCGACTGGAAAATTGGGCTGGTGTAGTATGGGACTAAAATGGAGGGCCGCGTACTTCCCCCAACCATGAATTTGAACATGGGGATAATTCTCCTTGATTATAATGTAGATCACTTTAATGATCTGGATGAATCGTTTTTTGAGGGTCTTATGGAGGCCTTGTGACTCAGGGTGCTGGGACACAGGAAGTGTGGCTAAATCGACCAAATGACACTGTTGAGCGATATCATCGATGTGTTCCTGAATATTGGGGTAGGTCACTCGTCGATGATGAAGGTGGAAATGAGTCATCCAGAGTGTCCAATTAAATAATCAAACATCATCTGGAGTGAGCGCTTATAGTGCCCTAAATGTTGGCGCTGCAACTGAAAAAAAACATCTTGGGGAAATGGTCTGCTGTGACGATATCCCACAACCTCTTTGGTCAAGATTCAAGGTCTGGCCCTTCAATTCCCCACACATCTACCAGAGGTGGCTAGGGAACCAGTAGTGGTACTGATACAGACCGCTGAGATGGATGTCTGTACGGTGGAGAATATGATGAGCGAGTTGATAAGCCGCCACATCTTTGGCAATTCTCCAAATAGAGTAGTGGCATGGCCACCACATCGTGGTAATATGGGATGACGGCAGTGGTTTCTGGCATAGGGACTAAAACTATTGGTGATGGGTTACACTACTTATTATCCACCATTGCTCCACAAAATAGCTGTTAGTGATATCTAATCAAGGTATAGATTCATTCTGGTGATGATGTTAGTGATTTCACAGCTATAACCTATGGGGTAGCTATATTTTCATTCTCCTGGATATATCTATTGAGGGTTGTGAGAATTTAATGGACCTTATATTCTAGAAGTATGAGGCTGATAAGCCATGTTCATTCCCCGACCCTTGACATGGAGGATCTAGGTGAGGACTCCATCGCTGAGTTGTATTTTGCCTCAGAATCTTGGAAGCAAACCCGTTTGATCTCAGTCTCAAACATCTCGGCGTTTTTTTGTGTGGTGGAAATTCTCCAACCTCCTACCCCAGGATGGATCTTCAGTACAGGATAAAGTTTTGGCATGGGGAGGTGTTTCATTCATACTACTGATAGGGCAGGGTGGAATAAATCATGAGTGAGATAAGGTGTGAGGAGCACCTTGACAGATATCAAAGGGAACAAGGAGAGGACCTCCATGTACGCTAGCTGATGTGTGAAGGAGACCTCCGTGGGAAATGATGGAGCAGGTAGGACCAATGTTAGAGATGATTGGATGAAGGGTAAGACCTCCATTCGATCCACCCCTAGTAGTGTTAGCATGAGGCGGGTCCTCATTCTAGTAAATCCGAACATGGGTAAGACCTCCATGCTGGGAACTGGTGAAATGAAGTTGACCATCACTCCTCTGATTGCTGAGGTGAGGCAGACCTTTTCCGGCTGCTTTAAAGACATGGGGAAGCCCCCCATCCTAGATATTGCTTAGATGTATAGAATCTCAATATTTGAGGTCCGTGGTACGAGGGATGACCCCATACCCAATGTAATGATCACATGAGAGGCTTCCGCACTGAGTGTCACTGCCATGGGGAGGACCCTCGATCAAATTGAAGGTAGCACATGGGGGACGTCCAGGATATGCATGGAAGCAGGGAGGACCCACATTCTCCATGGTGGTGGTATGGGGAGGAACTCCGTATTGGGTATCATATTCGTGGGTTGGTTGGTGGTAGGTGCTCCCTGCACCGACTACTGAGAGAGTCGACCCAGCCTACCCATGGTGCAGTTGGGGCCTCGATTAGGGACGAGTATGTAGCTCCCCAGCTGAGTGTGCACATGGCCCTGATGATATGCATCAGTTTTGGCCTGGGCCAGAGCAGTTGCCGAAATTGATGCCCCTTTGTGGGCATCCTCTTCGGCCTATGACAAGTTTAGGTGTCACGTCAGCCGGACCGGGGCCCATAGTGCAAGTACATATATTACCTACTCTTCATCCCATGGGATTGGATAGTGGCGCTTGCGCGGCCTAGTGGCTGCCCTCCATGGTTTCCCTTAAATAGGATCTCGTCCGGGGTAGCCCAAACATCCCATAATTTGTCGGCCTAGGGGAGCGAGCCATTGAGACGTTTTAGAGAGAGGCTCCCAAAATGGTTATACCACAGGGTGGGGAGCAGTGGCTCCCTACGCAGCCCATGGGGGGGGGGGGGGGGGCGACGAGGCGCAAACAAATCTAAATTCTGGCGGGCCAAATCCCATTCGGGATAATCCCTATCCTCCTCGTATCGTCATACATGGTTTCTTAACACACTTCATTGTACGAATTTAGTAGGGGAGATGGGGCATGGGCGCCTAGTAGTTGTGGGTGTGGAATCTGTCACAGAAGCAGTTGAGCCAAAATGGATTGCCTTGTTGGAATTTCCCCAACCCCTGCCTCAGTGGGCAGGTGGTGATCTGGTTCTTGGTGCAGTAGCTTGGTTCCTTGATGTAGGGGGATTAAAGCATTAGTGATGGAATAAAGAAATTGAAGTCCATTTCCACAACACCATTCTATCTCCCCTAGCTAGTAATAAGGATCCAAGCTAACAACATCATAGACTGGGATGTCCAAGGTTTTGACTTCCCCAACTTCTGGTGAGTTTCACGCTAGGCCTGCTATTTGCTTGGCAGGACCTGGTGCCGGATAACTGGATCTGGTGACATTGTAATCCACTAATGTATCGAACGCTACTAATATCCACATTGAGGAGATGTATTTCACATCGGGTTCACCATTTTGGTTTCTGAAGATTTCGTCGAGGTGGATGCATCTGTATATTTGAGGGCAAAGAGGATGCGCAGGATTTTTCCCCGCATTCCCGCTTTCCAAAGGTGGGTGGCATTTGTTTCTTATTTAGGAATGTTTTCTCCTTAATAGAAACAGGATGATGGAATGTTGGTTCTTTCCTTCTGTGGATTCCTACCTAGAACTCATCACCTAGTCTGGGTCTCCCTTATAGACTAAGAAGATGTTCATGAAACTCTTACCAGTGCCATCTCTTCATGGATTTTAGTTAATTACACCGTCTTTGTCAGGACATTCCAAGAGGGTTTCGTCAGGGAAAAAACCTTCTGTCGGGGGAATAGTCACGTTGGACATCACTGGCCTATCTGGAAACTGGAACACTAGCATGTCTGTGATTCTTCAATTTATTATAGGGCTTCCTGAGGGCGTGGAAGCCCGAGGAATACCACCTCAAATGTGGGGAATTATATGGAATGGGAATGTATCTGAGGATTAACTTCCCAATATTAACAAAAGGTATGCTATGTGTTTATTTTCTAGTGGAGATGGATCATACTGATCAGAACATAGACTAGAGTGGATCATATGGGTCAACCCCTGGAGGGAACACGGAAAAGAGGATATGAACTAGTATGATCTCATCGGGATGTGGTGGATTAGGTAATAATCAGGATGGATGATGGAGAGTTGAATTAAGTGGAGATAAAATGGGATGGAACTGACGTGAGTACGATGATGATATTGGGATTGAGCCTTGAAGATACTTCCAACATATCCATATGGTAGGAAATCAAAGTCTTCATAGTTTAGTGGGACGATGGGACACCTAAGGAGGCGACCAGTGAGAATGGACGTATGGATGGGACCTGAATGAAGTGGAACCTTTGGTTTGGGGAATGCCCTATATGAAACACATGGGCTCAATGGAGAGTTCAGGATGATACATAACTGATGATCTTGATCTTCAGGGAGACTTCCTATACATCCCCATGGCATGGAATCAATGTTGACGTAGTTTACCTATAGAAGGCTTACCATTTATTGGGGTTTAAAAAAGCATACCACTGGATGAGGTCACAATGGATTACTGTTGGATGGGGTTAAACCTCATAGGGGATTCCAACATACCCTATCATGGAGACATGGATCAAATCCCAAATTGTTTGGGATGGTAGATGTATATTACATTGCACAATATGAAAGGGGGCATTCATTTTTTTGTCATGCAGGACGATGGTGGTTTGACGTAAAGGGGGTTGCAACTAATGGTAGTTTGGATTGAACCTCAAAGAGGCTTCCTACTTACCTTGCCATAGAAAAGATCAAAGACCACTTAGTTTAGGATGGGGTGTTTACTGAACCGATGTGAAGATGGTTGGGACGGATAGGTGTTGGGCATGATCCTCCGGGAGGCTTCCTACGTACCTTTCCTTGTCAAGGATCAAAGTCCACATAGTTCAAGGAGTTGGAACCGACATGACGGTGTTCATAACCAATGAATGGTGGGCTTAATCCTTAGGGAGGCTTCCTAGGTACTTTTCCATGGAAAGGATCAAAGACCCCGTAGATCATGAATGAGTGGGAACCGATGTGAAGGTGGTCGTAACCAATGGATGGTGGGCATTAATCATAGGTAGGATTTCTACATACCATTCCTTTACTAGGATCAAAGACCACATAGTTCAGGATGGTGTGGGGATCACACTCTCGGCTACCAAGAGAGGATATAATGGTTGATGCTTCCTCTAAGCCCATGTGAGTAATGCTCGGTGTGAGAAACAAGAGGCAACAAAGACCTCATTATCATGTTGTGAAAGGTGCATCTATGGGGAGTGATGTGGGGATTACATGTAGTTAGAGGCCGAAAAAGGAAACATGGGCATATGCATGGTTAGCAGCCCAGGGTGATGGAGATTGGGACTAACACCAGGGTGGAGGCCCGGTGGTGACAAATCTCAGTTGGATAGGGATTTGGCACCGAATAAAGGAGGGATCCGACACCCATACCCCCTCTCTAGCCCTTGGCACTGAGGAAGAGAGGACGAGTAGGGATTATACATTTTTCCTAAAAAGCAAGGGGTTTACTCCAAGGTGGTTGGCACGTCTTTGTGGACAAACGACGCTCTAAAAAAGAGGATCTATTTCTATGTGAGGAATGATTTCACTCCCGTGGAGACCATTGGGCATGAATAATGTCCATGTTGGGGGAACACCATGTACGCCACATGGGGAGAGGTCACAGTATAACGTCATGCGCTGAGGATGATAGAGCTTGGATGTTTAATGTCTTATAGATCAGATGATGTGGGTTCACACCATGCCCCTTAGGACATATAAAACAGATACATTCTTCCCCTTGGGGAAGGGAAGACATCAACAATGCAGTGTTGAGGGGGTGTTTTGGAGTGATGAATTGTGGGGCCCCCTTTAGCGTGGCATTGTGAAAAAGAAATAGTTGTTAGCATTCCTACGGGAATAATCCTGAGGCGAAGAAACGCATTGGGAAGAACCACCAAAGAGACCTTAAAATTGCTTCATTCAAACATGAAAGAACACATGGGAAAACGAGTTGTAGTGGAAAGGGGTTTATAGATAGAATCCTTGTGAAGCTCTAGTTCTCCGTGAAGTGGAGGGGCCTCATGAAGGATATTTTCTACCAATTGATGTGGCCTAGCCTAGGAATAGGGAATATGAGCATATAGATGGTGCTTTGTGATGTGTAAAGTCATTTTCAGAGTAATTCCTCATGAATAAAGTGTGCCTCATGAAGCAAGGGTTCCCCACCAAGGGTAATATTGCAATGAAATGTGCCTCGTGATGCACAGTGACCCTGCCTTTGCATGCAGGTCAGATGTGCATGAAGGGTACTTTACGAAGCACAAGTGATCTATGAAGACCCAAGTCCCTTTGGAGGTCTCCTTTCTTTTTCGAGGCCCGTGGACTCCTTGGAGGGCATCCCTCTTTGAAGAGGGGAAAAATTCATGCAAAGTGGATGGAACTTCATGATGAAAATGTACAATGAAATGCTCATGGTTTGTAAAGAAGAAATTGCTTCACAATGTGGGAGCTTAGAAGGAGAAATGTTAGAGAATATACCCTTTGGGATTGAGGGGATCTTGGTATTTATAGGCAAGAGGATTTTCGAAACAGAGCCCACTTAGCATGAAGAAAGAGCTTGCACTGTGGCGGGTTCGTGAACTTCAAAGGGGATCATGGAGCATCCCACCACCTCACTCCGTGGAGGGCTCGCGAACGTCAAAGGGGTTCACGGGGAATCCTGCATCCTGGATCAGTGGTGGGATTGTGGAGGCGAAGCCTAGCACCGGCCGCGGTGATGCAGGGCTCCAAAAATGATCTTCGCATGGTAGTACCTAAGGATTTTCTATTTGTTCTTCTTCTTCCAAAATTTTGGTGCCAAAAACCATGTTTGAAACACAATATCATTATTTTATTAGCCAGGAATGGGGATAAAAATGAGGGCCGTGTAGAGACTTGAAGCTAGACGTACATGTACATTACATTACTTTTGATAAATGCATAATACATAACAAAAACAAACACATGTGGACCGTAATAGTTTAGTGTCTTTGGAAACTCGGAATAAAATCTTCTATTCGTGGTGAAAGATCTTCGACATCTCCCATTAAAGATCATCCCCTTTTTTCTTACCATAAACCTTTCTTTATATCCTGGGTAAATGAAAACATAAAAGGGGTGAGCTCAAATTCCTAGTAAGGGTTAACATAGAGAACATAAAACAATCTATAAACATTTGAATTCAAAAACCTGAACATAAAATATAAACATCAAAATCTTGAGAAAAGGCATGAATCTTGGAAGTACGTAAGGCATATATCATAAGGGAAAATCAATCGTGATAAAATAGCATGGGAATAAATCATGTAATTGTGGAAATGATTAAGCACATGTTATGATTTCCATAGTAGCCAAGGCATTGCTGCCAATATCATCTTAGTGGACAAAGTCCTATTCTGAATCGAGTTCACTCCTCATTCCAGTCCTGTAACACTGAACCGAATTAACTTATCGTTCCAGCCATGTCTATCTCATGAGATATAAATCTTTACCCAATGAATTGGAGGGAGATATAGGTCCCACCCATCTCATAATGAAATCCTTCTTACTTGTGCCACAAAATAAACATACATCATTCATAAAAAACAATAACTAAAATGGGTTTTATAAACATCATCCCATAATCACATAATCCATATAAAAGAAAATAGATATCATTTCAGAATTAGAAAAGTGTAACCTTTTAAATCATAGAGACATTATACTTGAAACATACACATATGAAATAATGTCAACTTAGATGAAAAATATTTTTTATAAAACACTTGAAATGAATTCTTGAGAAAAATATCTTTTTTTCTTCAAAATCATTTTCTTTTCACAAATTTTCATGAAATTATAAAAAAAAGATTTTGTTGAAAATAGTCCTGAAATCTTTTGGAGGATTCTTCATGAAAATAAGCCTTTATAAAACCGTAAAAATCTTTTCATGCCGTATACGTTAAAAAAAACATTCTTCTCATACGTTTGTCTGAAAAGTCAAAAATTACCTTGTAGGGTAAATAAAAGAATGATTCCTTCCATACCATGGGGTAAAATTCAAAATGGATAAAAAGGAATTTAAACATACATGAATACACTTTTATAAAACATGTAAACTAATGATAGCAATAACCCAAGTAAACACTTACGAATAAGCAATCTCGGATAAAAACGAGATTTACAAAATTATCCCTTACCTTAGGTTCGATATGCTTCGTATGGTTCTAAACCTCCTGTATAATGATTTAAATAATTCCATTGACTTATTACATAATCATATTCATTGCTATGATATCATATATGTTTCACTTATGACTTTATATTACCCGTTCTTTTGTAAATTCCATGTTAAAGTAGTGTTTTGGGTAAAATCATCTCATTTGTCGTTCGTGTTTTAACTTGTAATTATTCATATGATTACTTAGATCATGATTACTTAAATCCAAAATGTAAAAAATGATTTATATATAATATATATTCAGAATATACATATATATAATGGATCGATAAATGGAAAGAAATACACCGTTCATGGAGACGGTAGGCCGTACGTACGCATGAACGCTGTTTTCGTTTCTTTATTGAATTGAGTGGAATTATGTATATGAAATTAATATATATCTATATAAATAGAGTTGTATTATTATGTCATATATTTCATGATTACTTATTATATATAATTTATAATCATTCACGAATGGTTAACGTGGAGAATGAATCTCATCGCGTCGTGGAGACGGTAGTCCGTACGTACGCACGAGTGATGATATCGTTCTCATGATCGTGGAATTTAATTTTAGTGTATGTATACTATTTCAGAATCAAAATCACTTTACAATAATCATATATAGTTATTATGTACACCATTATACCCATCCAATTAAGTTGGTGGTGGAAAATAGTTTACACCACGGCATGGAGACGGTATTCCGTATGTACGCAGGCGCGGTGATTTCATTTTACATAGGATGGATAGATGGTGAAATAAGGTTTTTTCATACATATAATAACATATATGTATATGGGTGATACTGATGTTATTACTTCATAATTAAAAAACTAAATAATAATAAGTGGAAGAAGAAATAAAGTTGAACGAATCGGTAACTGACATTACCTCTTCTTTGAAGCGCTTCTTTGAGACCTCCTTTTAGGGGATTAAAATTGGTCATTGAAGAAGACCAAGACCTCTAGTATGTCTCTAGGGAAGTGGAGAGGATAATATGGTAGGTTTAGGCCGAGCTTGAAGGCTCAAAGTGGTGTGAGGAAGAGAAGGAGGAGGTGCCCTTTTATAAGGAAGGAGAGTGGTACCTTTGGAATAA
This sequence comes from Viscum album, assembly GCA_963277665.1. NCBI lineage: Eukaryota > Viridiplantae > Streptophyta > Magnoliopsida > Santalales > Viscaceae > Viscum > Viscum album. The sequence goes on along the minus strand of OY728142.1, from coordinate 1,296,296,139 downwards.
CTAAAAATATTATTTTATTATAAAGTCAAATTCGGTTTTTAATAGCTCAAAATTGATATATTTCTAAGATAAGGAGGGGATGGGTCCAAATACTCTCATAAAATATAATTTAGACAAGTTTAGGTCATTATATTAACCTTATCTTTCAGTTTTAACTCTTAGTTAATTAGATTGACATTTACCATGTCACATTGTATTTTTATATTATATAGTTAATAAACATACCATATACATACAAGCGACCCCAAGTGATCAATTAATGATACACCTATCATTATATAAGTATCTTGGCTGAACCTTATATTTTTAGGAATATAATAACAATTAATAATATAATATTTGATTTAAAAACTATTTTATGTCAATTTTGACACTATTTTGTAATTGATTTTTTGTGAAAATCATAACGGAATGATTAGTTCGAAAAAAATTAATTAAATAAATAATAACATGTCATATTAATATATAAAATTATTGGAATTCATAAAAAGCCTTAAATTACATTTATTTGGGTATTTATAACATCAATTATGTCAATATTTCATTAATAGGATAATTACTGCATCATCATTGTATCATAAATAAATTAACTAATTTTAAGTCTCAAAATTACAAATAAAATACCAATATGTTGGAAATATATTTAGATTTCTAATTAATATTTATACTCTAATTTATCTTATGTATAACACTATATTGAAAATTATTTAGTTATTAAACATTGATTTTAACGATTTTAACGCTTCTTTAAATAAATTGATAATAAATGTCCGAATCTAATCCAAGTGGGCCTAAATGGTCATATTTTATTCCTAAGGTTGTTTTTGGTCGAATTAAACTTATCCAATAGAATTAGTACATGTGTTAGGGTAATAATAATAACACTTTTACCCTTAATTACCCTATTTACTTTTATCCATGGTAAAAAAAGTAAAAAGTTACTATTCACCAAAAATTATTTTCATCTCATTGTATAACATTTGAGTCCTTGATATTAACCGTGTCTCTGGGATTTTCGAATTTCCACATATAAAAGCGGTAAAATTATGTTTTATGAAAAATTCAGTTTTTTTAACTACCACTTAGTGGATTCACTATTCATCAAAAAATGAAGGTTTCCAGAAAAATACCAAAAATTTGGCCTAAGATATATTTGATATTATGAATTCAAAAAATTATGTCTATTTTATCAAATTCAAAACATATCAGTTACATTAACTAATTTAAAAATTAGTTCCCGCCGTCAAAACAAATAGCGTGTTTTTAAGAGATAATAACTATCAAAAGATTGACACTTGTTTATATCCGGTTTAAATGTGAAATTACATCCAATGACCAAAATTGTATTAAATTGTAAAAATATATTCTAAATATACTTTAAAACCACTAAAATTAATAATTTATCACTATTAATTATTTCGATTAAAAAGTTGTTTTTAATTAAAATTTAGTAATTTTCACTATTCATCAGAATATGAAAGTTATCCGAAAAGTACCAAAATTTCACCCTAAGCTAATTTCGATATTCTAAATCCAAAAATGAAGTTAGTTTAGAAAGATAAAATTTATAAAATTTCAAAAATTGGGTATTAATATTCATAACGGCTAATTCATAATAATATTATAATAATATCTCATTTAGTGAAACTCGGTATTGCGTACTACACACGCTATCGTGGAAGGTCGCATTTGCGTGTAATGCAAGCCAAGTCAGGGATGTGTGCAGTGCATGCTCCTTTTGGTGGAGCATACAACACAATACATCAATAAAATTAAAAATAATATTTTTCATAAAATCTCAGTGTGTTACATTCTACCCCCCTTAAAATGAATTTCACCCTCGACATTCGTCGGTGTTATAAATGGTTTGCTACGCGAAAGTTTCTTTAATAGAAACCTACATCATAAAAAGGAATACCAAAACTTGGTTTTAAAAACTAATGTATGAAACATAACAGTTACCCAAATTAACTAATCACTGGGTTTCTACATAGGAGAACATAAGTGAAAATATGGATATGGAAGAGAAATCTAACTGTCATGTTCTGATGGAGAGTGGTAGAGAACATGGATATTAATAATACAACAATCACAAAGCCATAAATTTGTGATGATCTACGGTACCATCTGATTCATCGGATATAAGGGCACTAGGACAACATTTTTGGTTTTCAAGATCATTTCCCTAAAGTTAGAGAATTTGAATTAGAATAAATACTAACTTTATTTTGGTACAATCACACTGTTGTTAATGCCTTGAACAATTTCCTCTTCATCTCTTAAAGAAATGATGTTGAATTTGTTATTCGTGAAGTTTTAGAAGATCATGTGATAGAATGACGGGTCATTCCATCTGTCTCAAACAAAAGGTTAGCAAATGTTATTAAATATACATAAGTCGATCTATAGTGAGATTAATCATATATGGTTCCTAAAATGGACTTATACTTCATATAGCATGCTTCTTAATATAATAAAACTAGTTTATACTAAACAAGGACTTCCTGTAGGCCAGTGGTAGGCGATAAAGGCCAGTCGCACTTCGGTTGTGGGTTCGATTCCCACATCCTTGTCCGACACGATGGGCTTTCACCCATCCTACATGTTGTCCTTTTTCTAAAACTACATTACTATAAAATCCCATCAATAATATCGAAAAATTTTCTATCCTTAAACAATAATAACATATGTCCAACATAATCCATTCCAATCTTTAGGCTTATCTAAAAGACTTCGGTCCAAGATCATATTATAAATAAAACAATTACTTGAAATGTCATCAACCAAGCATGTGAATACCATCATTTATCCTCCATATATCTTGTTGGTCACATTCCAATCATTTGAATACCTTAATCATGTATTCTCTTGAAAAATGAATACCCATTAAACCTTAGTGAAAACATGAATGCTGTCAAAAGTTAAATCTTTCCACATACCAAAATCCCAAAATTTATATATACTCAAACCATGATATCACTTTGTCCTTATATCAGTCACGATCTCATGAATACTGTCAAGCATTTAATTTTATCTTTATTCCTTCATTATGTGCATATCATCTACATTCCAAAAATATCTGAATAATCATTCATGGATACTGGTACCATTAATCATACACTTTCAAAACTCAAGGAAAGACAACAGTGTAACAATCCTTAGATGTCTCTTTATTCCATAGTACCATGAGATTACTTATATAGCATTACACTTGATAAACATGTAATCATTCCACTACCTTCTTAAACCAATGATCGAGCTTCAACAATTATTTCAACTCACATATCATTTGTAGTCTCTTCATTATCATCAACATAAATACTACCCATACGACCATACTGATTATCTTCATGAGACTTTCCCTTAGGTAATTGGTTTGCATAATTCCCGTACATTCCACATTTAAAACATTTAACCATTGTTGATGTCGTAGCAATACCATTATCCTCATCCCTGGTGTTAACTGAACCTTTTTCTTTTCACTTACTGGCTTTGTGTCCTTCTTTTCCACACCCAAAGCATCTTCCAGTTCCTTTGAAACATTCTCCTTGATGCCACTTCCCACATGATTTACATAGGGGAAATTGTTGATTCAGCATAATAATGATGTTTGGACTTCCAAATCCCATTTCATTTGGTTGCTCATGAAGAATACCATTCCCTTGTCGATCATATCCTCCATTATCGTGAATCATCTAGTTTCCACCCATTTTCTAAAACCCAAAAAGAATAGTGTGAGAGGCAAAAATCACACTTGGGAAAACAATATAATAAAGGGTGAGTACCTTCAATATCTAACATCTTGGGTTACCGTAATTCTAGTACTATAACCTATACATATACATAACCTTAGGGACATCCCTAGTCATACATTAGAAATATCTCTAGAGATCTCACTAAAGTTCTCGCATCCTAGTTTCCAAAGGTTGATTAAACCTTTCATCTGATACAAAGTGTAGTGTCCCGAAGCTGGACGTAAATGGACATTACATTACTTTTGTGGAATGCTTAATACATAACAAAAACAGACTCATGTGGACCGTAATAGTTTAGTGTCTTTGGAAACTTGGAATAAAATCTTCTATTCGTGGTGAAAGATCTTCAACATCTCCCAAAAAAGATCTTCCCCTTTTTTTCTTACCTAAAACCTTTCTTTATATCCTGGGTAAAAGAAAACATAAAAGGGGTGAGATCAAATTCCCAGTAAGGGTTAACATAGAGAACATAAAACAATCTATAAACATTTGAATGCAAAAACTTGAACATAAAATCTATTCATCAAAATCTTGAGCAAAGACATGAATCTTGGAAGTATGTAAGTCATATATCATGAGGGAACATCAATCATGATAAAATAGCATAGGATTAAATCATGTAATCATGGAAACCATTAAGCACATGTTATGATTTCCATCGTAGCCAAGGAATTGCTGCCAAGATCATCTTAGTGGAAAAAGTCCCATTCTGAATCGAGTTCACTCCTCGTTCTATTCCTGAAACACTGAACCAGATTAACATACCATTTCAGCCATGTCTATATCATGAGATTTAAATCTTTACCCAATGAATTGGAGGGATATATAGGTCCCACCCATCTCATAATGAAATCATTCTTATATGGGCCACAAAATAAACATAAATCATTCATAAAAAAACAATAAATAAAATGGGGTTCATAAACATCATCCCATCATCAAATAATCCATATAAAAGAAAATAGATATCGATTCAGAATAAGAAAAGTGTAACCTTTTAAATCATAGAGACATTATACTTGAAACATACACATATTAAATAATGTCAACATAGATGAAAAATGGTTTTGATAAAACACTTGAAATGAATTATTGAGGAAAATATCCTTTTTTCATCAAAATCATTTTATTTTCACAAAATGTCAAGCAATTTTAATAGAAAAGGATATTTTTGAAAATAGTCATGAAATAATTTGGAGTAAGGTTCATGAAAATAAGTATTTATAAATCCGTAAAAATCTTTTCATTCCGTATACGTTAAAAAAACATTCTTCTCGTACGTTTGTCAGAAAAGTTAAAAAGTAATTTGTAGGGTAAATAAAAGAAGGATTCCTTCCATACCATGGGGTAAAATTCAAAATGGGTAAAAAGGAATTTAAAAATACATGAATAAACTTTTATAATACATGGAAATGAATGATAGAAATAACCCCAGTAAATACTTACGAATAATCAATCTCGGATAAAAATGAGATTTGGAAAATTATCCCTTACCTTAGGTCCGATATGCTTCATATGGTTTCGAACCTCCTGTATAATGATTTAAATAATGTCATTGACTTATTAATTAATCATATTCATTGTTATGATATCATATATGTTTCACTTATGACTTTATATTACCCGTTCTTTTGTAAATTCAATCTTAAAGTAGCGTTTTGGGTAAAATCGTCTCATTTGTCGTTCGTGTTTTAACTTGTAATTATTCATATGATTACATAGATCATGATTACTTAATTCCAGAATGTAAAACATGATTTATATATAATATATATTCATAATATACATATATATAATGGATCGAGAAATGGAAAGAAATACACCGTTCATGGAGATGGTAGGCCGTATGTACGCATGAACGCTATTTTCGTTTCTTTATTGAATTGAGTGAAATTAAGTAGATGACATAAATATATATATACATAAATAAAGTAGTATTATTATGTCATAAATTTCATTATTACTTATTATATATACTTTATAATCATTCATGAATGGTTAACGTGGAGAATGAATCTAATCGTGTCGTGGAGACGGTAGTCTGTACGTACGCATGAGCGATGATATCGTTCTCATGATCGTGGAATTGTATTGGAGTGTATGTATACAATTTCAGAATAAATATAACTTTAAAATAATCATATATAGTTATTATGTACACCATTATACCCATCCAAGTAAGGTGGTGGTGGAAAATAGTTTACACCACGGCGTGGAGACGGTATTCCGTACGTACGCACGCACGATGATTTCGTTTTCCATAGGATGGATAGATGGTGAAATAGGGTTATTTCAGACATATAATAACATATCAGTATATTATTGATACTGATGTTATTACTTTATAGTGAAACAACTAAAGTAGAAGAAGTGGAAGAAGAAATATAGTTGAATGAATCGGTAACAGACACTATCTCTTCTTTGAAGCGCTTCTTTGAGACCACCTTTTAGGGCACTAAAATTGTTCTTTGAAGAATACCAGGACCTTTAGGATGTCTCTAGGGAAGTGGATATGATAAAGTGGTAGGGTTTGGCCGATAATGAAGTCTCAATGTGGTGTGAGGAAGAGAGGGAGGAGGTGCCCTTTTATAAGGGAGGGGAGGGGTACCTTTGGAATAACTAAAAATATTATTTTATTATAAAGTCAAATTCGGTTTTTAATATCTCCAAATTGATATATTTCGAATCTAAGGTGGGTATGTGTCTAAATCCTCTCATCAAATATAATTTAGACAAGTATAGGTCATTATATTAACCTAATTTTTTAGTTTTAACTCGTAGTTAATTAGATTGACATTTACCATGTCACATTGTATTTTTATATTATATAGTTAATAAACGTACAATATACATACAAGATACCCCCAAGAAATCCATTAATGATACACCTATCATGATATAAGTAACTTGGCCGAACCTTAGATTTTTAAGAATATAACAACAATTAATAATATAATATTTGTTTTAAAAACTATTTTATGTCATTTTTGACACTATTTGGTAATTGATTTTTTGTGAAAATCATAACAGAATTATTAGCTCGAAAAAAATTAATTAAATAAATAATAAAATATCATATTAACATAGAAAATTATTGGAATTCATAAAAAGTCTAAAATTACATTTATTTGGGTATTTATAACATCAATTATGTCAATATTTCATTAATAGGATAATTACTGCATCATCATTGTATCATAAATAAATTAAATTATTTTAAGTATAAAAATTATAAATAAAACACCATTATGTTGGAAATATTTTTAGCTTTATAAATAATATATATAGTCTAATTTATCTTATGTATAAACCTATATTAAAAATTATTTAGTTATTAAACATTGATTTTAACTATTTTAACCCTTCTTTAAATAAATTGACAATCAATGTCCTAATCTAATCCATGTGGGCCTAAATGGTCATATTTTATTCCTAAGGTTGTTTTTGGTCGAATTACACTTATCCAATAGAATTAGGACATGTGTTAGGGTAATAATAATAACAATTTTACCCTTAATTACCCTATTTTCTTTTATCCATGGTAAATAAAGTTAAAATGCACTATTCACCAAAAATAATTCTAATCTCATTGAACCACATTTTATTCCTCGATATTAACTGTGTCTCTAGGAATTTTCAAATTCCACTCACAGAAGCGGTAAAATTAAGTTTTATGAAAAATTCATTTTTTAACTACCACTTAGTGGTTTCACTATTCATCAAAAAATGTATGTTTCCAGAAAAATACCAAAAATTAGGCCTAAGATATATTTGATATTATGAATTCAAAAAATGATTTCTATTTTATAAAATTCAAAACATACCAGTTACATTAACTAGTTTAAAAATTAATTCCCGTCGTCAAAACAAATAGCGTGTTTTTAAGAGATAAAAACTATCAAAATATTGACACTTGTTTATATCTGTTTTAAATGAGAAATTAAATCCAATGACCAAAATTGTATTAAATTGTAAAAATATACTCTAAATATACTTTAAAACCACTCAAATTAATAATTTATCACTATTAATTATTTTTATTAAAAAAGATTTTTTAATTAATATGTAGTAATTTTCACTATTCTTCAGAATATGAAAGTTTTCCAAAAAGTACCAAAATTTCACCCTAATCTAATTTTGATATTCCGAATCCAAAAATGAATTCCATTTTAAAAGATAAAATTTATAAAATTTCAAAAAGTGGGTATTACTATTCATAACGGCTAGTTCATAATAATATTATAATAATATATCATTTAGTGAAACTCGGTATTGCTTACTACACACGCTATCGTGGAAGGTCGAAATTGCGTGTACTGCAAGCCAAGTCAGGGATGTGTGTAGTGAAAGCTCCTTTTGGTGTAGCATACAACACAAGACATCAATAAAATTGAAAAGAATATTTTTCATAAAATCTCAGGGTGTTACTGGCCGACCGCTGACAATGTTCGAAACACGGGGCCTGAATCAAAATTCCATCCATTATCCTTACATATAGTTAACTCAGGACCATAGGCAAGCCATAGGCTAATCATCAATACTATTAATGGGTTCTTTCAAGCATGAGATAGGATGAGGATCTAAATATAGGGCATTCAAAACAATGAGGGTGGAGTGATGGGTTTTCCGAATAGAGTCCAACACTCTTGAAATTTCCCCACCTTGGTGGAAACACATTAGGTGGGAACATTGGTGTGATCAGGGATCACACTTACATTTGAAAAGGACCTCTCTAATACGGACCTGAAATGATCTATAGTTTTACTTCATACTAATGTGGATGATAAACACATAGTTTAACCATTTTATGGTGAGAGAGGTTCACATAGTTCAAAGGACATGGGGTTGTGCCCAAAGAGAATTTCCAAGACATCACTACGTATCCAATGAGGTTGGGAATCAATCAAAATGTAGTTCTTGAGATCATTGTTGTCTGAGACCAACGCTGGTAGGGGGAATCATCTTTGGTGAGGAAGCTGACGCATCACATAGTTAATATGGGGCCTCATTAACTAGTTCAGGGTAGAATTTATATTTATTGTCATCAATTGAGGAAATGTGGACTCCTATAGTTTAACTTCATACAATATAATGGGGAGTGATAGAGTATATCACAAAAAGTTGGTACATGAATTGGTAGTTATAAACCTGATTTGAATGAGAGCATAAGTAATCTGCAGCACACCATGTTTCCCTGAAAGAAGTATTTTAGATCAAGGGACCAAAAGTTAAAGTTAGGTTGTGCTCGATGCAATGTGGTTAGGCATTCCAACATATACATTCAGAATAAAAATTAATCTACACATAGTTCTGGGATCACAGTTTAACCTCGTGTAGGACGAATATCTTGCATGGAAGAGCTACACTAGTACACACCCCCCCAAACTAGTAAGCCCTTGTGAGTCATACTCTATGTGGGAAACAATGTTTAGAGATGGGATTTTCCTAGTGCAAGGAGGAACACGTTATGTGTGATGGGACACTAGGTGAGTGATGATCCACTACTACGAACCCACCTAAATAACACATATACATGCTCGGGGGGGGGTGTAGAACTGTGTGTGTTCAAATTGCAGTTAAACATATTGTAGTGGAATGACATGAATCATGATCCACAAGATCTTGATCACAATGATAGTGGTGTGATGATAGAGGATAACAGCTGACCATGTTCAAAACACAGTATCTGTTTTATGTTAACTTAGAATGTGGAAAAACACATTATTGTTGACCGCTAACCATGTTCGAAACACGAGACCTCTCAAAGATGTTTTCTAAGGTCTTTAGGGGCATTGGCCCAAGATGGTAGATGAGCCAATGTGGCATGAGACCGAGATATAGTTGGGGTCCCTTCAGACATGGAAGAGGTTGGGGATCGAAATAAAGATCTCAAGAAGCCTTGACATTAAACAAGAGAATTTCCATGTGGAAATTCCCGACTTTGGGCTTTTTTTCATGAAACATTTCAATACAACAAAAAGACATATCAGAAAGCGGCGGTCGAATCCCTTTCCAAGGAAAATTGTGTGGGTGTTTCATGTTTCTAGTTTAATGTCATAGAGTGGACCATTAAGAGAGGACTAGATTTAATGAAATCTATGTAGGGTGGTGAAGTAGTTGAACCCCATGCATAGTTCTGATAGAGAGATCTTAGATTAGGGTGATAGAACTCAGAACTGGTTGGGAAGTGACCAAGAAGAAACTTGGTGAGGTTGTCACAAAACCTAATGCGAATGAGAACCCATGAGGTGCTCACCACACCACAAGATTCCAATGGTGTTCGGGCCAAGGGGATGAAAAAGGGACAGGATTAAATAATCCTCGGGCTGGACCTAAAGATGGAATTTCTTGGAATTACTACATATCCCATATATATGGTAATCAAGAAACACATAGCTCTAAATGTGGCATGATACGGTACCAATCCCAAGGACAATAATATTTTGTGGGTCTGTCCTGCACACTAGGAGAAGTGTCATTTGATAGATATTGTTTGTTCTTTATAATGGATATTGGTTTTTATTGTGAAGTAATATACCTATGATGGTGAATCTAGGTGTCTCTATAGGATTAAATACTTAAGTAGGCAATGAAAAATGGTATGGTGGATATCCACTACCAAACATGATGTCCCCTCGAGTGATGAAATAATAATGTGGTGCCATTTTTCATCTTGCGGATCAGAAGATAATTTTATAGTTTATGGTTATATTATATTACCAACCCCTGCATTTTAACATCATGCAGTAATGACACAACAATTTAATGTCATGTGGGAGTTGGCATCATAGTTTAATGTCATGTGGCTTGGATACATTCAGAAGAAATGATGTTTATCGGGGGGATGCACATGTTTTGATAAATAATACCTGACATGGATAAAGATGAGGTCAACACCACAATATACATGATTCTGGGGAAGAATTTATGGGCCGATGGGCCATAAAAGATCAGAGAATTTTGGGATGAACCCATGGATGAAGTGTCTAGTTGTTCCTACAAATCCCATGAGGATGGGAATCAAGCCATACATAGTTCTACAGGGTATAGTTTAACATTATTCCGGACATAAGGTAAGAGAGACTAGCTCCTAGAAGGGGAGTACATGTTTCGGCTATTGAAAACCATGATGTGAATGAGGGTGTAATCTACCTCCACCCCACAAAATCCTATGAAACATAAGACTAAAATGACGAACATAATAGACAATTGGTGGTACCTATGCTGGACCTGAAGGTGAGATGCCTGAGCATTCCTATGTATCCCACGAAGATGAGAATCAAACCATAGGTAGTTCTATGAGATTTTGTTCCTACACACTGCAAAAAAAATGTATAATGATCATAGTTTATTGTCATAGATCTCTGACAATATTGAAGTGTGACTCATCCAAACATTCCCAAACAACGACCAAATCCCTAGGACCATGTGAGCTACACTTGATGTTGGATACAAAGGAGGAGAAGGTCATTGAAACACATATAATACATCAAGATGGGAAAACAATACAGAGCCTCGAATGATGCTTCATCATGGCTTTGTCGTCCTAACATGTAAACACGCACTGAGGGATAGCAACAAGAGCGTCAAAGTTGAACTTAGACATGATGGAGTGGGAAATGATGTGAATCATGCCACCAGTATTTTGTTCTTTCTGGGGGTGGTGTGACTATAGAGGATACTTGTTAACCGTGTTCAAAATAAAACATCCATATCATGTAACCTGAAGTGGGACCAACAAATGAGCACTGACTGATGACCATATTCACATTACAAGACTTATAATAATTTTTCATTCAAAAACATTGAGGACATTGGTCTGAAATGGTAGGGGAGACCTAGGGCCTAACACCCATTCTATTTGGGGGTCCTTTTGAAAGTGAAAGATGATTATTTCCCAAATAAAAGGGAACATGAAGCATAACATTGATGATAACATGTATATGTAGAATCCAACAAACTATATCTAGAACCAGAGTGCTGTTGGGAACATTGTTGAATTGCCAAAGAAGGTCGAGGGACCCTATTCAAGGGAAACTATCTCGGAAAGAGGAGTGTATGACCGAGAGAGGAAGAGAAATCTAGAGGGATTGGTACATGACATGGCTGTTACAAGACCGCTATGAATGATGATGTATACCCATACCACAACACACACCTCCTCCCTATGAACTCGGGTTAGGGGGACAGGAAGATGAAATGTTTTTTATGAATCAGGGTTGGACCCAATGAATAAATGTATGGGTGGTCCTACATATCCCATGCAGATGGGAATCAGTCAACACATAGTTCTAGAAGATGTTTTGGACCTTTACATCATGGGGTAGGGACACATATTGGATTGAGGTATCTCGACAAGGGATATGTATGGCCTTAATATTCACCCGATGTGAATGATAAAATAAGACCACATATTCCACACCATTCATAATTTGTAGATAGAGCTCGGGCCAAGAGGTTGAGATAACGAATAAATGAACCTGGGCTGGACCTGAAGACAAAATGTCCTAGTTTTCCTATGTAACCTAAAATGATGGGAATCAAACCATACATATTTATAGAGATTCCATGTAATTTAACGTCATTTGATAAGACAAAAAAGGTGGAGATCTCCAGGGGTACATGGTGCAGACATGATGAACTCGGCATGGATGAATGAAGAAGCCTGCATTACACCATTTGTTTCAACCCAAGGGGAAAACATGAAGTTTGGGGCTAGGCCTGTAGATGAAATGGATGGGAATTCCTATGTATCCCATGAAGATGCGAATCAAGAAATAAGTTTCTCGGAATGGTCTATGTAGTTTAACGTCATGCGGTGAGGACGTGGGAGGATATAAGAACAAGGTGGGGAATATGGTGCAATAATCATAATCTTAACAAGAGTGGGGGCAAATGAAGCCTACATAACACCATGTGGGATCCTCTGAGTGAAATACACCCATACAGATTGTCAAAAAGGAGTGTTTGGGGGTTGTAATATTGGACAAGGCTTTAGAGCGTTCATACATATCCCATGAGGATAGGAATCAAGACATATGTAGTCTATGAAGGAGCCATGTAGTTTAGCATTGTGCGCTGAGGACATCACAGTTTATGGCATCAGGGACCGTATAAAGTTTAAAATCATGTAGGGAGACACAATTTAATATAGCATGGGAAAAAAATCAGTTTAATGTCCCGCATGACATAATAGTTAAAGGTCATGTAGGACCATTAGTTACTCTAGAGAGTATTGTTTGAGGAATTTTTCATTGGTGGGAGGAGTAACACACTCCCCATCCATGGTAACCAGGGAGTACATGCCATTGGGGTAATCCTTTTGAATTATGTAATGTCATTCCCATTTGGGAATCAAAAAGGTTGGTTTCCTACCAGATAACATTGTTGTTCTTAGGGCCAATACCTTATAACCTTGCATGAAATAGCGGAGGTGAACTTTCTTGTTGAAAGATCTAGCTATCTTGTTCTGATGTCTTTCTAGATTGTGCAGGGAACATAGTCTATTCGCATTGAGCCCTTAAAATTCAGCCAGGCGGATTTCAACTACCTTATCTAGTGTATGCTGATCATAGAATGTTGTGCATAATGAGGGTAATTGAATCTCGATGGGTATGATGGCCTCTGTTCTGTACACCAGAGAGTATGGGGTCTCCTAGGTGGAATTAAGAGTCATAGTCTGATAATCCTAGAGGGCATTGGGGAGTTTCTGTAGCCATATTTTTTTATTATAGATAACCATCATCTATAAAATGTTTGAGAGAGTGTTATTGAACACATATATCTTCCTATTTTATTTTGCATGATAGAGGGTGGTATGGTTAGAACGGATGTTGTACATGGCGTATAATTTCATCAACTCAACTACCCAGAAGTTGGTGATGTTATCGGTGAGGAAGACGTGAAAGAATCCAAATTGGTAGATGATGTTGGAGCTCACAAATTCAAAAATAGAATATGACTTGACCCCCTTGAACACAACTGCTTCTGCAATCTAAGAAAATAAATCTGTAGCAGTCAGGATGATCCTGCTCTTCCAAGCTATTGCTAGTGGATATGGTCCTACAACGTCGAGTCCCCAGAAAGAAAATCTCCAAGAGTACTCAATGGTGTGGAGAGGCTTTGGCGGCCGATGCACAAAATTATCTTTGATTTGGAATGCATGGAACCTCTTGGAATACTTGATGCATTCAGGGATAATATAGGAGGAAAAATACCCCAACCTCCGGATCTAGTGAGATAGATTCTACCTGGTTTGATGATCCTCATAGGAACAAGTGTGAACCTATTTCATGACCAAAGAAATCTCACCTCCTTGAATGCAATGGAGGAGAACTCCATCAAAACTGTTCTGGTAGAGGATCTGCTCAAGATTAGAAAAACTCTCGATTGTACAATGTAATGTGTGCGGCTGGATTTTCTCGCTCTGGGATCAATCTGCCGTGAGATTACTATGTTTGAAGTACTCAATAAAGGGTGTCCTCCAGTCATGTGTAACAAATTTACAACATCAGGGGGACCGAGGGGTCCAGACGTGGATGCACTGATGGTAATGTGACTTACATGTAGGCTATCATCATCATCTGAAGTGATGGGGGTGATAACTCTCTAGTGTTCCATGAGAATAATCAAATCATCATGATCAGGCTCTACAGGTCATTAATCTAGGATGGACAAGGTGCTGGATAGACCATTATAGGATCGAGGGACATGGGTAACCTCTAGACGAGATGTGAACCTGTACATCAAGTGGATGGTACGTTCCAACAGTGGTACAAGATCAAGATTACTGATGACATAGTCACTATTGATCTACTTGATGACTAGTTCGGTGTCCCCCTTCAGATGCATGTGGGGAACATCATTAACGAGGGGTAGCTCGAGGCCAGTAATGATAGGCTAATACATTGCATCATAGTTGGTACAACCTTCTTAAAACATGAATGAATATGGTAGAATGACTAGTGATGGCGTGATAAAGATGATACCCAGGCCTACCCTATTTAGTCTAGGGGCATTAGGTCTTCTACTAGTAGGCCTTCGAGAATCACCATCAAAGTGTATTTTTCAATATATATCGGATTGGTTTACTAAGAGAATTTCCTCATTTGGAAAATCAAGGACCAGGAACTGGTCTTCAAGAGCTGGATGGGAAGAAAAGAAATATACCAATGCTTTTCCTTTAATAGTCTCATAGGAGACAAACATGTAAGAACCCAGATCATCATTCCAGGTATGGATATTGATTTCATGTATTTTTTAGAAAAATGTGAGAATTTGGGAATTTCATAAGTACACACAGTGTACTTAGGAAAACATGTTTTGTACTCAGTTGCTGATGGTAGCCATAAACTATTTGTGTAATGACTGAGTACATGGCCATGTGAGCTGACTAGAAGACTGCCTGTAGTTGGGCATAGTAAATGACTATACACACCATGTATTATCAAGTAACACACTGTGTAGTTTTATTTTTAATTGTTATATCAAATCAGGGTCGTGTATAATAGAGAAAACTGTCTTCTTCTGCACCTGTCTCATCCATTAGAGACGTAAATCTCTATTTCTTCTCTGTTCACCCATTTATCTATTCGTGATCCAAATCAAACACTATCAATTGTTTTGGAATCCCATTGGTGATTTCTTCTTTCTTCTACATACCTCCTCTTGATTCCTCCTATTTTGTGAGATATCTATGGTTGAACATTTTAGAAGTTTTTTGTAGATCTATAATATTTTTGGTTGATTAAAATATTATGGTTCAACTATATAGATCATACAATGTCGAGGTAGGTGGTGTGGGAATTTCTGTAGATTGTCTTCAAATTATATGTGAAAACAGTGCCCAATAACCTTGTTTAGGGCATCGGGTGTTTATGGAATTTAACCCTGTTAATGCATGAAATGAATTTTTTTACATTTTTAAGGGGGTTTCATTGTATATAGGGTTATATAACATTCTATGGATGTGTTTTTCCATGTTTGATCTGATATTTGCCATTGGGTCTAGAATTGTATGTTTGGATGCTCTGTTTTCCATGCTTAGTGTTGTTAGGATGTAGTGATATTATCTGAGATGCTTGTGTTATGGTTTGTATCTGTTTATCCATGTATTATTTCTAATTTACATTGGCTAATAAATATCATTTTTGCACGATTACTTTCTATAGGGCTGTGGGAACCTAATGTAGTGAGACCATAGGGGTAATTGACGTTAGGGCTTCCCCAGAGTGTCTTTTGTGCTTTTTATGGTACAAGACCATAGGTGGATTGATGTTTAGTTCTCCCTTAGAGTGCCTATATTTATTATTATGAGACCACATAGTGAATTGATGTTGAGTGCTTCATTATAGAATCTGTAGTGTATCTTTAAATGACTATAGGGGGAATTTATGGCGAGTTCTTCCTTAGAGAGTCTTTGTTTTAACGAAACCGAAGGGGTTATACTGTATGGGCTTACACAGAGGGTCATATATCTTATATGTATAAGTATATCCAAAGGGGTTAGGTTGTGTGAACATCCTATGTGGTTTATATTTTTTATTAATAATTGATAATGTAAATAAATTTAGTTGAAAACTATAGGATTTTTTACTTTTAGGTACTTCCTTGTTCATTACGTTTTTTTCATATTACCTGCTATATATATATTCACTGATAGTAAGGCACATATATTTGGGTTTTTTTCTACTGGGACACATCTCACACCCTGTTTGGGTCATGATTTTCGGCCCAAATAGATTATATTGTTTCAAGTATAGATAAAATAAAATCTCCCTTCTACTTCTAGTACTTGACTACTATAGATTTGGGGAGCATGAGAGCAGGGTGAGTCTTGAGATGATGTTGGAGTTTACTTGTTTTATTTTTTTCTATAGTGTAGTACTATATTCCATCATTGTGACTTGTTGGGCTTCTTTCCTAAATACATGTGACCTGCATCCTTATTGACATATATGTATATGCTACAGTTGATTAGTAACGTTCAGTCTCCCACAATTTACTTTTTTATTGCATTAATATTTCCGCTACTATGATAAATTTTATTCTACTATGTTACTCAACCAATGAGGGTGTAGTTTCCCCACTATCACACAGATGTCCCTCACAACTATTCAGTAGCCTCTGGCATTCGATGAAATGTACTTGAGTTCATATGACCAGTTGGGTATGGGTCACCTATGGCCGGCACCCATAACCAGGATATTACAAAGTGGTATCAAAGGAATTATGTTCTTCTTGACTTTCAACTTGGAGCCTATAGATAGGGATATGAAGGAATATGTTGTTAGTTATAATTTTTTCACAAGAGTATCTAACTCGTGTATAAGGAAAGGCTAATTTACCTAAATTATTGAAATTATTTTGTTTTTTCACTTTTACATTTTATTTTATTTCACCGTTGGGTGATTCATATGTTTTCTGTTTTTATCGTTGATATTTTTGATGATATATTTCTGTTGCACCTCATTGAGGTGACGACATTCTATCTGATGCAGTATATAGGCACCTATTGGAGATCGCATGTCATGCATTCTTGTTATTCCATTTAGGGTGCATTACCAATTACATGTTGTTGTTGTGGTTGTTGGGTTAGACATGAATGTTGTTGGGATAGATTTGTTGATTGAATACCAGATATTTGATTGATTACTTCTAATATGTAATGATTCTATTGGATAAATCCCAATCCATGGTCCTAGAGTTGTTATGGGACCTCATGGATCAGAATTTGGCATATCATATGACTGATTGCACTGTTATTCCTTTTAATATACATGAATAATATGCCAAGCAATGATTCTTGGGGAGTATTAGCCCCCATTGATTGGAATATGGAACTTTAATGTTTGTTGCAGTGTTTTTATGGGTTCCGAAGTAGTTTCTAGGGCTTACTATCTGGAAAACCAAGAATACATAGTGTGTAGTGAGGAATACACACCATGTATCATTCTATTCAGGAAGGAACAACTATTCTTAAATACACACCATGTACTTTGATTACACTCCATGTAGCCTTTAATCGTGTGACGTTCTGTGTGGGATGAGATATGGGGTTGATAAATCATTGATGGAGAACATCGTGTACCGTACTTACAAGTCGTGTTGTAGTGACCATGTGTTCGACTGTGTGACTAGCGACATGGTTCGGTGAAATCCTTCGAGTAAACATCGTGCCCAGTATAAAATATCCTTTTAGAGTCAACTGAGTATCCGACCATGTTACTAACAACAAAAGAAGTTGAAACATAAGTGGTACACACCTTATATGGTATAAACACACCGTGTAGTCTTGTACTATGAGAACCATGTGGTTTTACCATGTAGAGGAACACTGGTAGGGGAAAGTAATTCAAGTACATGTCAGGTCTGAAGGAGAACATGTCGTGTTTAAGGGTGTTACCTGACCATGGTTGGAAAAAGTAAACACACATGTGAATGATTAAGGGGACACTTCGTTTAGTGGGTCATACACACAATGTATCAATGTTTTGAAAATATTTAATGCTTCTTTGTCATTCTTCCTTCTTTATCATCGATGTTTTTTTCTTAATAATATTGATTTAAGGTGTGCGCTTGACTTTTCAGAGGAATTGAACCAAGACTTATTCTCTTTGTAGGATAGATACATGGTAATTATTACACACTAGACGTGGTAGATCAGGGACTACCAACAGACACTCCAATTATTCTGGTCCTGGCACTAGCTGTTATTCTAGATATAAGATCTGATTAAAAGTTCAGAGAAGGTTTCATGAGGTTTATGAAGACATTCCAAGGTGTATCACATCCTGCCCCGTCTATGGAATAATTGATGTGGGTTTTTGAGTATAAACATCGTCCCACATTCTCATGGAATGTAGGACCTCAAGCAGTAGAGTGAGGGTTTGAATCCATGCTATCTATCTTCGAACATCTTGAGATGCCTCCAGAATGGATGGTGAATCTTGATACATATATGATTTGCGATTCCAACAAGAGATGGTGGGATGTGATATCATTTTTGGAATGTCATTATGTTATGACTTGGGATTAGTTCATGTTTAAATTCCATGACTTCTTCTACCCAGATAATGAGTTGAAGAGTTTGGAGTAAGGTACTCTCTCATTCATGGTGTATTCTTATCACTTCACATAACTGCGATGCTTGACACCCATTCTTAGGGGAGATGAGTTATTCCTTGCAATGAATTTTGGGGATGGTTTCAGGAATGACATTTGATCTCAGGTGAACATATTCAGGTTAGCGACCATATCTTCCATAGTCAACAAAGTGTTGATCACATATTTCACCTTGAGCAATTATGGAGTGGTTTTTTAGGGAGGTTCAATATCCAGAGTTGGTGTTTATATATATGATAGTAGAAAGCGCCACAGGGGGTCTACAATTGGAGATCCTAATAAGAGTGATACATATTTAGGTATCCATCTGGTAGGATACAAGTGTAGGAAGGGTAGGCATATGAGACCACATTTCCCGAGAGACCCATTTGAGTGCTGATCCTGTTGTAAAATGGGTCACCTTCCGCACTTATATCAGATTTAGTCACTAAGAGCTGGTGAAGGAGGTTCTTCAATGACTCATCATTTAGAGGCAGGACCACCAGCTTCTCATATGTCTGGGAACTATAGTTCATCCCACTATTCTGGCCGAGGAGGTTGTCGTTTCCATGGTATCCAGTTGTATGAATATTATTGAAAATAGTGTGAAATAGCTCAGGGTAGCCCTGAAGGGTAGCAGGGCCACAGTACGGGTATGTATTTTTTTGTGGAGCATACCCATCAACAACAGGATCCATGAACCTCTATAGTTAGAGGTATAATTTTAGTTGCCTCAATTTTAGCTTCTATACTTTTTTATATAGGGGATTCCCATAGATTCATATCTCTTGCTGTTGTGGATAGCCTTGGGCTCTGTATCTTTTCTTCTGCTGATATATTGACTCTAGACACTCCTTTGGGGACTAGAACAACTATTGTACTTCAGTGAATGGTGCTCCATCTTGTGATTGGTGGGTGTATCTTTTTATAATAACTTCTATGTCCTATAGATGATAGGATATGGCTCTGTTCTTACAATAGACTGGTTGGTTCCCTACCAGGCTGTTGTCGACTGCTATCACCATCAGGTGAGTTTCACATCACCTAAGGGTGGTTTTTTTCTATATAAGGGAAAACAAGATGTCTAGGAAAGTAGAGTGTGACATGAGGATCATAGGTTTGGAGGATTTACAGCCCAGATTTCTAGTCTATATCGGGACAACCATAGGACGTCACAGATGGACTTTCATCCATTGCTGGAACGTTTTAGAGACGTCTTTCCAGAAGTTTTTTATTTGTTTACACCAGAGTGAGGTAGATTTCTCTATTCATCTTGTTCTTGGAGTAGTACTGGGGTACATTCTTCCTTATATGATGTCAATACATGAGTCACAATTTTACATGAATTATTTTGAGGAGTTGGATGAAATGGGTTTCATCAAACCCTATAATTCTCTTTAGGGTTCGCATGTCATATTTAGAAAAAAGGCAAATGGTACCCTCAGATTTTATGTGGATTATTATAATTAGAACCAGTTGATGGCCATGTACTAATATCCCTTGCCGAGGATTTATTGTCTCTTTGACCTTCTTCGTAGAGATAGGGTCTTTGTGAAGATTGATTTGAGATCCGGTTATCATCAGTTTCATGTTAGACCATATGATATACCTCTTACAGCCTTTTGAAGTATGTATGGTCTATACGAGTATGTGGTTATGCCGTTTGGTCTCATGAACACACCTGTAGTTTTCATGGCACTAATGAAACGAGTATTCCATCCATACTTGGACTCCATCATCCTTGTTTTCGTGGACGATATCTTGGTTTACTCTCTCAATTGACACAACCATGATACCCATGGTGAGATTGTTTTGAGTACATTGAGAGAGCATCAGTTATATGCAAAGCTCTCAAAATGACAATTTTGGATGGACCCGATTCACATTTTGCATCATGTTATCTCATAGTCAAGAGTATCTCTAGAAACAGAGAAAGTGAGAGTAGTTTTATACTTATATTGGTAGATGAAATCTATTGAGGTACGAAGTTTAATTGGGAGGGTAGGTTACTATAAACATTTAATATTATGCTTTTCCTGCTTAACAGCGCCATTGACGGGACATCCTAAGAAGTGTGTGAAGTACATGTTGACAGTTTCCTGCGATTCAGAATTTCATGTGTTGAAAGGGAGGATTACTTCATCACTGATTATAGTTTTCCTAGATCTGTGAATCTATTATATAGTTTACTATGATGCCTTAGGTATTGGTCTATGAGAAGTGCTTAGTCTTGCAGTAGGAGTAGTTTCTTACGTGTCTTGGTAGTTATGACCACATGGGAGTAATCACTCGACACACAATATTAAGTTGGCTATAGTTATTCATGAATTACACTATTGGATACAACATCTTATTGGAGATCATTTTGTGGTTTTAACAAACCAAAAAATTCTCATGTATATCTTCACTCAGCGCGACCAGAATTTGAAACAACGAAGGGGGGTTGAGTATCACCAGTCCTTTGATTTTGAGCTTTCCTATACACCTAGGAATGGAAACATTGTAGTTGATGTGTTGAGAAATAGGAAACATATACAAGCAGTTCATGAGGCTAGAAGTTAATGAAAACTTATCTCACATTTCTCAGAGATGAATTCAGATGTGTACGATAGATACAGGCAGACAGTCCTTTTTTCTGTAGCTGTTACCTTCTCTATACTTGATCGAGTGTGAATGTGGCAACTACTAGATTCTGAAGTCCTAGTTCTATGGGATAGTGTGTCAGGAGAAACCCCTATTCTTGGATGGACCATATGAGAGGATGAGATATTGTGCTTCTAGGGACTTGTATTGGTCTCAATGGATATACACGAGGAGATTTTGTGGGATTTTCATTATTCAGTTTGGGAAGTTCATCCTGGTGTCACTAATATGTATCGAGATCTACACCAGCAGTATCTATGGCCAGGTATAAAGAGAGATGTCACTGGTTTTTTATAAGGTGTTCCACCTTTCAGCATGTGAAGGTGGAGAATCAGCAATGAGAAGGTCTTTTTTATTAGTTACCCATTCCCAAGAGGAAGTGTAATGATGTTGTGATAGACATCATGAATGGTTTGCTAAGATCACATCGAGGGAACTATTAATTTTGGGTTTTAATTGACATAATCCTAAAGCTTTCACACTTATTACTGATCAAGGAGACCTTCAGTGTTGATGAGATGGGATGGTTGTACATCCAAGAGACTATACGTGGGAATGGTGTTTTGTACAACATCATTTCAAATAGAGATGCATGTTTTACTTCACTGGTTTAGAATGGACTATAGAGGGATTTGGGTACACATTTACTTATTTGTACAACATACCATCCCCAGCTAGATGACCAATCCGAGAATACTATTCAGGTGCTAGAGGAAACTCTTCGAGCATGCTTCATAGATTTTGGAGGATCTTGTGAGAAGCACAATCCATTGGTGGAGTTTTTCTACTATAATAGTTTTCATGCATTTATTAAGAATGACCTTATTGGAATTTGTATAGTAGGCCATGTCGATCACCCCTATGTGGGATGGAAGTAGGATAAGCATCTATGATGGGACCTCATCTTGTCCAGGAGACCGGATAGAAAATGGAGTTGATTCAGAAGAGGATGGTTGTTGCATTGTCATGATAGAAGTGTTATGCTGATCAACATAGACAACCTATGGAGTTAGTGGTCGGAGATCAGTTTTTCCTATGTTTTACACTGTTGTTGGGACATAGGATGATTAGGAGACCGGAAACACATTAACTGATTTTTTTTAAGATGTTTTAGGTTTTGCACAGGGTCGGGATGGTTGCCTATCGGTTGTAGATAACACAAAGGTATTAGGATAAGCCTGAAATCTTCTATTTTTCCATGCTACGACATTACATCCCAAACCAATCTCATATTTTTCAAGCCAAGGAGGTTGGGTTGAAAGTGGACACAATGTTCAAGGAGCATCCTATCCAAATTGTTGAACATAGCGTGAAGGTTATCTATTACTAGTATGTTCCTCTGGCATGGGTTATATGGCAGCATAGGCAAGTACAAGACATGACTTGGGAGAGGTAGGTTGATGTTTGGTCACAGTGGCCAGAGCTATTTGAGGATTCTTCTTCACCTCGTTCATAGGGAAATTCGGTGACGAATTTCATTAAGGTGGGATGTTTGTAAGAAACTGGATCATCATTATAGGTATGGATATTGATTTTTAGGTGTTTTTTAGAAAAAGGAGAGAATTTTGGAATTTAATAAGTACAAGCCGTGTACATAAGAGTACACATTGTGTATTAGGTTTCCGCACGTAGTTGTGTACTGGCCATGTAATGGAAAAGTACATGGATGTGTGCGGTGACCTAGAGGCCACCTAAATAAGGGCCTGGTAAAGGCAAATACATGCTGTGTATCATTAGGGGACACACCATTTAGTTTTATTTTTAATTTGTATACCAAACGGGGGTCACATCTAAGAGACAGAACTATCTTCTTCTGAACCTGTCTCATCTAGGAGCGATGGATATCGTTGATTCCTCTCTGAGCCCCACATTGGTTGTCCATTAATCAAATAAAACAATGTCGATTGTGTTGACATCACCTTGGTGGGTTCATCCTTCTTATAGAGCCCCTCCTCTTGACTCATCCTCTTTCATGAGATATCCATAGTTGAATGTTTTAAATGTTTTTGTTGATCGGCTATGTTCTAGGTCGATTCAATGGTTGAGGTTAAACTGTATCGATCATACAATGTCGAGGTAGGGGGTTTGTTATTTTTTTATAGTTTGTCTTTCAATTATATGTGAAAAATATTCTTAATACCCTAGTTTAGGTTATTTCATGTTAAGGGAATTTAACCTTATTTATGCCTACTATGCCTTTTTCATCTTGAACATGGAATTTTCAATGAAAATATGGTTATTTACCATACTATGGATTTGATTGCCCATGTTTGATCAAATATTGGTGATTCAGTCGAGAATTTCTTGTTAGGATACTCTATTTTCTATGACTAGAAAAGTTATGATGGAGTGATATTATCTGACATTCTTGTGTTATGATTTGTAGCTATTTATCTATGTAGTATTTGTGAATTAATTTGGATGCTAAATATCCTTTTTACCAGATTTCATTAAATAGGTTTGTGGGAACCAGATGTAGTTAGACCATAAGGGGAATGGATGTTGAGGGATTCCCTAGAGTATCTGTTGTGATTTTCACGTTGTGAGACCATAGGGGGGATTGATGTTGAGTTCTCCATCAGAGTTTTTATAGTTACCATTATGATACCACATGGGAAATTGAAATTGAGTTATTTCCCAGAAAGTATGTAGTTTATTGTTAAAATACTATAAGGGGAATTGATGGTGAGTGCATCCTCCTAGAGTCTTTGTTTTAACATGACCAAAGGTGATAGACTATGTGATCTTACACATAGAGTTGTTATGTATTATTTTTAAAATTTAAACCAGATGTGTTAAGATGTGTGAAATTCTTTGAGGGTTTCTTGTTTTTTTTGGCTAAATAATTTCTAATGTAAATGAATGTATTTGAAACTATAGGACTGTTTATTTTTGAGTACTTCTTTTTTTGTTACTTCATTTTGCATATTGCCTACATTATATATTCACTGATAGTTAGGAACAGATCTTTGGATGGTTGACTATTGATATTCATGTCACACCATGTTTGGGTCATGATTTTGGGCCCAAATAGATTATATTGTTGCAGGTATAAATATGGGAAAGTGACCTTCTGCTTCAGGTACATGACTTATAAGGAGCTGGGGAGCATGGGACCATGTTGAGGCTTGTTATTCTATTGGAGTTTACATATTTTCTTTGTAACTTGGTTTAGTACCGTATTCCAATATTGTGACTTGTTTTGCGGCATTATGAAATACTTATGACATGCATCATTATTGACATATTAATATATATTGCAGGTGTTTATTTACTTTTAATATTTGTTAGTTTTATTTTTGTAATGAATTATAGTTTCTGCTACTATTATAAATTTCATTCATTTGTCTTACACAAGAATGAGGGTATTGTTTCCCGGAGATCAAACCTAGTGCCCCTGCTCCCAGTTGGTAGCCTCTGGTGTTCAGAGAAATGCGCTTGAGGCCATATGACTAACTGGGTACGAGGCACCTTTGGGAGGCACCCATAATCGGGATGTTACAAACCGGATGTCGAACATATGAAGTATTACTACCCATAGAGCTAGAAATCCTATCAATATGGGGTGTTATAGGATGTACATCAGCAGATCCACTTGAGAGAATATTTGTATCTTATAGTGCCGCAAGTAATGTCCCAATTTCTGTAATATGAATAATATTCCAAGGTAGATCTTATTGATGGACGATTATTTTTTCTTTATATCGAGGACCATGCAGCTAAGATAGTAGAGACTATTATCCATTCCCTAATTTTAATTCTATTCTAGATGTGATCCAAGAGATCATTCTTGGACAATCACATAAAAGACTAGGGGCTTTCCAGAAATTGGTGGCATCAGGACTGAAGGCTGTAACAGGTACCACTTGATTTCCTCAAAAATAGTTTGACATTCCTCACACACTAATAGGAAGTGACTTTATTCATGAAAAAAGAAAATATAATACACTTTCCAACCAAATTTTCACTGAATCGGTGTATGTTTGCCAAATGGCCTTGAAAAACTAACATCATCTGAATGATTCTTTGAGGAGACATCCGTCTTGTGGCCTTAATCTTCTCCAGATCGATCTCAACACCTCTATATCTAGAAATGAAGCAATGAAACTTTCAGGAGGTGACCAAAAAGGAACAATTTATTGGTATAATCTTTAGATAGTGAGAATGGTGGAATATGAACACATTCTCTTTGTCTTTGAGATGGTCCTTGCACTGGAGAGATTTTACCACTTGATCATCCATGTAGTATTCCCCCATTGTCTTGAGGATTCATTAAAATATATAATGAATGGCACGCTGAGAAGTGGTACCTAAATTCTTTATACTGAAGAGCATTATTTGGATATATAAATTAACTTTTGGTGCCCTGAAGTATGTATACTCTCCATCACCAGGGGCCATTCAAATCGTGTTATACCCAGAATACCCATCCATGAAAGAGAGAGACTAGAACCCATTGATGGGGTCAGTCAACATTTTTATCACATTAAAAGGAAAATCATCCTCTATATTTTGACAGTTGATATCCTAAAACTCGATGTATATCCTAATTTATCAGTTTTTTTCTTGGTGGGAATGATGTTGGCTAACCACATGGGGTACTAGACCTCCATGAGGAAATTGGATCTGATTATCATATCATATTTGTCCTCAAACATAGACCGATGAGAAGGATGCATCTATTATGGAGGCTATTTTAAAGGACAATGATTTGTAGGGAGACTGAGGTGGTGGATGATGACCTGCAGATCTAGTCTCAGAATCTCATTATAACACTAGGAAAACACATCACAATGCTGCATTTGGAAGTCCACATACTGTTTTTGCTCTTTGAAATGCATAACAACACTGATCAATGTGGGTTTCAGATCTATCTCATTACCATGGTTCACTATTACCAATGCATCAACCATGGTGGAGACACCCTCTTCTAATATAGGAGGCGAATCTTTCAAATCTTCATATTCACTAATGGTGGAGGGATCTTTAGACGGAGAAGATTCTTTTGAGTCAATAGATCCTGATGGGAAGCCGGTGCCAGCCTGAGTGGTTGTAGACACAGCATCTAGGGAATCCTGTATTGCCGAAACCATAACAAAGAATGTTGTAGACCCGATCCCATCTGATCTTCGGTCCAAGGGGTCACACTTGATGATATCAAATAAATAGTGGTGCATTGACTTGATCCGGTGTATACCATCCTGGAAAAACATAAATGTATGATTTATTTTCATTTCCATGGGGAGGACATCCAGATACATTGTCGGATTATGGGGATCTGAGATAACACGAGCCTGATTTGTGTAGGAATACGAGGTGATCTTCCATCATCCCCTAGACTTGGGAATTTTCTTCCACCACATTCCAAAAAACAACAAATCATTTCCCCAGATCTGGGGTCGTAGCCTCTAATCGGGGAATCAAAAAAATGTAGGCATCGTCCACATCTGTCCATGTGTCGGTCACAGCCATTGCATGTTCAACATTATTAGCCTAAATCTACTTGTCATTTCCCTATAATAGTCAGCATCCAGGTAGAGGGATTTACTATAGGTAAAGGGATATGTGTCATCTTGAAAAATTCCCACTTTACCATTATGAGAGTACTTAAGGGAGTGGCGATATGATGAACAACATCCGCATGATAGTGAATCCAGGGCATATCCATCAACACATTGTAAGTAGAGTCCAATGAGGAAACCATGATCTCCGTGCTATAAACAATACAACTGAATTGGGTCTTTAGACGGATCATTCCAACTACTGTCTATTCCATGCTGTCATAACCTTGAATTTTCATGTTATAGAGAATCAGATCATCTTTAGACAACCCAATTTTATCATTTTTCTGGGATGGGATTAGGTTGATCCCAGAGTCTGTCAATAATACAATGATAACCCTCCAAACCATTGAAATGGACAGTAATGTATAGTTGGAAGATGTTCCCTTGTATGAGAGGGACTATATATTCTCCTAATAAAGAGTTAATGGCATCACATTTAGTATGCTCCACCACCTCAGCATGGATGGATTCAACAGTTGCTACCTCTGTCTCAAGATGAAGGAGGACTAAAAAAGCTTCAGCGCGGTCTTGACGCATATCTTCTAGAAGGTGAAAATCCTTATTCATAGAGAGGATCAAAATAATGATGGAAATATTATTAAGGATATCACACTTTCTTGTCAAGCGGGAAATTCTTCTTACATGGGGTTTTTAATGCGACATGGGGTATGACGGGCCCTTACGGTTGAACCGGTGGCTGATTAGTTCCCAGAATGTCCTAATTCCCGCTAGTCACATCTCATAGAGGGATTATTAGATGTGGGATAGATGACTAAGTCCAGTCTATAGTAGAACGTGGCTGATCATAGTGTGGCCACATTGGCTATGTCTAGTCATGTAACATAAACATTGGCAAAGGTGGACCCGATGACACCAGATCAGAAGGCTATGCATGCTGACCTCTATGCAGGGCATTCTATATGGTTTTAGTGGAATGCATATCCTGGCTAGAATTAATGGTCGAGGAACTCTTATGTCTCATTTATCCATGGCCCATCGGTACTGGTGATAGCTGCCTGATGTTGGAAGGATCCGTCTGGCGCTCCACATTGTCAAAAATCATGTTGGGGGTTTCCATCTCAACGGTGTTATCTGAAGCATTCCCTTGATCATCACATGAAGAATCCTCCACCACTAGATGGATTTTTAGGGGAATATCTATATCCTGGGTCCTGATGTTGCCGAGTGTATGGGATGACGATGACATCAATGGGGGACCATTTTTTGCCTTCTGTCGATGATGTTAGCTCTTTTTAGAGGAGGGAGGCTGAGATGTTGATGCTGAAGTAGTGACTACGAGTGACAAGGCATATTTGGAAGGCTCAAGTCAATTCAGACATCCAAAGATAATACTGTGGGAACAGATGATTGCCTTACGATCCATCCAGTCATCATTCATTTGAGACTAGCGGTTGGGAACCTAATGCCAGTCACCCTCACTGTCACTACCACTATCTAGCTTCACTAATTAACATTCCACTAGTTCTAGAGCTGGTATTAATCTAACAATGATGTTATCATCATGGTCATGAATCGAGTCATTAAACACATACCACTATTTGAGGGAGTACCCCAGGATCTAATGATAGAGGCAGTAATTGGGGAAATCAGTGAGATTCACCTCTTCATGACTCCTGCATTCGGGAAACTGTAGAATTCCCTATTCCACGGCACTTCAGAGATAACCCATGACCTGAGCCTCATTGAATGAGTAAGTCTGATATATTTTGTATGGTAAGGGGGATCTAGGATCATTGATCAGATGGGGGTCTAGAAGAATTTTTCGAGGATGTGGAACCTATTTATCTCACCTATGTGGTTGTGGCGCATTATGTGGGGCACCTGCTAATTTTGAGTTGGGTGTTGTTGGGCCAGAGGATGTGCCTGTGGAGGTGGGAAAACTCTGAGGATATATAGGTGTCTCTATAGGTAATATAACTAGATACCTAGGACCCTCTATTGGTTCCTCCACGTTGGGGTTATCCTTAGCGGCTCTACTCGTAGTAATCTTAGGAGGGAACATAAATTCCTTATTTCCCTGCTGTAAGGATACTTTAAGACATTGGGCCTTATCATAGAAGTCTTGGAATCCCTTTGGGGAATTCTGAGTAATGAGAGAATGAACCAGTTCGGTTCTGAAATTCCACACACACATTTTCATCAGTTGTTCATGAGTCAATGGAATTTTCAGGGAGTAGATGAGGCCTTTAGCATGGGTGAAAAAATCAGCAACATGCTCGTCAGGCATCTGATTTCACATGAAGAGGTCTGCAATAATTTTCTTCTGAGTGGTAGTGTTGAGCTGTTAAAGAAACTACCTACGGAGATCCTCCCCACTGGAAACCGACCTAATGGGTAGCTTCTTGTACTAGACAAATGCATGACCTTCTAATGTGTATAAAAAATAGCAAAGTCTGGCGGCCTCTTACAGTACCGAAGTTCCAATCACGGGTCCAAACCATGGGAGAAGTGGGCCCTATGCTACAATGGGTCGCCCATCACATTAAAAGGTGAAATGGTCGGGTTTCCGAAACCAATGGGTGATAGAATATCATCCAGCCATGCTGGGTATGGCTTGAACTCTAGCAGGATTTCCACATGTCATGTTTCCAACACCTTGAGGCGAGTAATGAGCCACGCCATAAGATTGTCTGGGAGAGGATTATAGTATTGTCGAGGGTCCCTGACCACCATTGTGTTGGTAGGATCTTCATCATGATAATAAGTTCTATCAGCTCATGGAGCGGCTGGTGGGATGACCTGCAGAGCGACTGGGGGAACATGATCTAGGACCTGCTGATTATTGCGTCATTCAGGTAGAGTTGGTGAGACATATCACTTCATCATGACATAGTCTCCATCGTATATCTTGTCTATGTGGTAAGTATTTTCAGGGTAACTCGGGGGAAACTCACTAGTGGAATGTGGTATCTTCCCATGCTTCCCTCACAGAGGATCCGTGAAGTGTTGCTGCCTCTCTACATCATGTTTAATAAGGGGGTCATCAACCATCTTCTTATGCTCTGCAAGATGTTGACACTATGTGGATTTTTCAAAAACATCCTCCATCTACTACATTGATCCAGATGTTTTAGTGGGTTTGATAGCCACGAGATGCTCTTTTCCCTTATTGGGATTCAGACCAAGGGCTAGTAACACAGTGGGCATGGGAAGGCCAAATAGATTTCTCTACTTGTTAGTAACCCTTCCCAACAGATCCTATTGTTTTGGAACTCCTCTGGTGGGGAGGGGGTATGTCTTCCCCAAGGAGATATCTCTCCATATCTTCCTCTGATAGATTAGACATGTTAACCACAAATCTACCTGCAACAATATCCTCAATTTCACCTGGAATGTGGGGCATGCACCTGATAGAACTAAAACGGAGAGTAGCATACTAACCCCCACAATAGAATTGAACATGGGGAAGCCTACTTGATAATTATGTAGAGCACCTTATTGATCTGAATGCATCATTGCTAGAGGGTCTAGTGGCAACTGGGTGACATAGTGCACTGGGCCACAGAGAGCGCAGCAAAGTCGACCATATGGCATTGTTGGTCAATATCATCAAAGTGTGCATGAATCATGGGATAACCCTATCATTGATAACATTGATGTATGTGCATCCCCTAGAAGGTTTGGGAAAATCACACGACATCCTCTAGGGAATACGATTCTCATTCACCAAAGTTTGTGGTTGCGATTGGCCTGAACATCTCTAGAAAATTATCTACTGTAAGGATGTCCCAAAAGATATTTGGCTCAGACTCAAGATCTGGCCCTTGGTTTTCCAACTTATTTAATTGGGGTGGCTGGAAGACTAGAAAAAACACTGATGTAGACAGTTGATATGGTAAAACTGCCGGTGGAGGATATAAAAAATGAGCTTACATGCCACCGCATCTCGGTTTATCCTGAGATGAATTTCACGACAGAGCCGCCACATCTTGGTAATACTGGCTGGATAACACCTCTTCCGGCCTAGGGGATATAGTCACTAATAGTGGTCCATGCTATTATTCATCCTTTACTGGTCGCCAAAATAACACTCCATGATTTCTGGTTGAGGTAGAGAATGACCCTGTTGACGATAGGGAGGATTGTATTGCCATGCCCTAGAAAGGGGATAGATCATCCTCCTCTTAGATGTATATGTGGAGGGAGATATGAATCCGGTGGACCTCACATTCTAGAATTATGAGGCTGATACACCTCATTCCCATCCCAACCATCGACATAGAAGATAAAGAAGATGGATCCATTACCGAATCACATTCTGCCTCAGAATCCGATAAGTAGACAGGTTTAATCACAGTCTGAATCATCCCATTATTCTTCTTATGGTGTTGGAGACCCTCCCTTCTTTCCTAGTGTGGTTATTTGAGACATGTTAGGTTTTTTTATGGAGGAGGGGCTTCCGACGAACTAATGCGGGGGTGGAGAGGACATTCTTCTAGGTGAGCCGCGGTGCGAGGAGAACCTAGAAAATATGTCAAAGGGAACACAGGGAGGACCTCTGTGACCACTATCTGATACGTGGACGGAGGCTTCACTGGATGTTATGGAGTGGGTAGGACCTCAACTGTAGATGGTAAAATCATGGACTATGTATCCATGCTTATTTCTATTCACAACATTGGTACCAAGAAGGACCTCGTATTGGTCGAGCGGAACAAGGGTAGGACCTCCGTGTTGGGTGTCCATGAAGAGAGGTAAACCTCTGCTTCCATAATTTCTATAACATGGAAGACCTTTTTCAGTTGTTTTATGTACATGGGGAAGACCCCCATGCTGATGGTTGACAATAAGGGTAGTATCTTCACTTCGGTGGCCTGTGATAGGAGGAACGACTTCATACCTGAGGTCATGGGTGCGAAAGGGGCTTCCATACATGCATCTAATGTAGTGAGGTTTACCGTCACATATATTGATGGAGGCATGAGGAGGAAATCCATGTTAATATTGGGAGGAGGGAGGACCTATGCTCTCATTGGTGATAGTATAGAGAAGATATCTGTACAGGATGTCATTACCATGACTCATCTCATGACAGACGCCACCTGTGTCATCAACCAGTAGAGTCAACCCAGCCTACTCGTGGGGTGTTTGGGGCCTCGATCTGGGTCGGGTGTATGAGTGCCCCTACCTGGCATAAATAGTGGAGTGACGGTCGGAGTCATTGGTGGCAGGGGGCATGGGAGTCGTTGATGATGACACCCCCTTGGGGGCCATCATCTTCATCTTGCGCTCGATGATGATGTCGAGTCAAACGGACCGAGGCCGATGGTGCAAGTGTATATCTCATATAATCCTAAACCCATGGGTCCAGGGGGTGGCAATGATGCAGCCTTGTGGGAGCCCTATTTTTTGGCTGTTGGGACAAAATTAAAGCTAGATTTTCCCAGACATCTCTCACTACATTGGCATAGGGGGGGGGAGTCTTCTAATAACTCTATAAAGAGAATCTAGTAATGATGGTACATCGGAGTGGGGAGCAGTGGCTCCCTGTATGGCCCTTGGGGGAAGTGGAGATGAGGTGGAGTAGAAGCCTCTAGGTCTTTTCAGGCCATATCCCATATTGGGATAATCCCCTCCTCATTGTATCATCAAACAAGGTCATTAATTACCGTTTTCTAAATAAATTTATATAGGGAGATGTGGAGTGGGCGCCTAGTAGTCATCGATATAGATGCTTCCATGGGAGAGATGATCCTATGTTGAATTATTGCGTTGACGTTTCCCCTAAACCTACGCCAATATGTGGTTGGTGATTGGTTTCCTATCATGAAAGCATGAGTTTGAAAATTATAGATATTTAACCATTGGTGCTGAAAAAAGGAAAGTGACATCCAGTGTTATAATGCCATTCAATTTTTCGTAATAGGTATGAAGGATCCATGCTGACAACATCACAGACTGGGATGCCCAATGTAAAACTGCCCCAATTTTTATTGAGTTTCACACCAGGAACACTATTTTCATTGGGGAACCTGGAGCCAGATAACAGGATATAGTGAAACACTATTCCACTAATGTCTCGAGCGTTACAAATATCTACATTGAGAAGAAGAAGTTCACATCTGGTTCACTATTTCTATTTCCAATGAATTTTCCAAGGCACACATCCATTCATTTTTAGGACACCCTGATTGTTTCCATGTATTCCCCCTTTCCAAAGGCAAGTGGTATCTGTCGCTTATTCAGTGGCTTTTTCTGCATGATCAAAACATTATGATAGGATGTCGTCGATTCCTTCTCAGAACTCGTTACCTAGTCTCGGTCTACCTCATTGACATAAGACCTAGTTCCTGAAGATATTAAATGTTCCATGTCTTCAGGGACAATGTTTAATTATGTTGTTTCTATTGGGACATTCCAAGGGGTCTAGTCAGGACAATATCCTTCAGTCGGTGGAGTAGTCACGTTGTACATCGCTGGTGTGTCTGGACACTGGAACACTGATATGTCTGGGTTTCTTCTCCTTTTGACAGGGCTTCTTGAGGGAAAAATTCCTAA
Organism: Viscum album; assembly: GCA_963277665.1. Taxonomy (NCBI): domain Eukaryota; kingdom Viridiplantae; phylum Streptophyta; class Magnoliopsida; order Santalales; family Viscaceae; genus Viscum; species Viscum album. The sequence goes on along the minus strand of OY728142.1, from coordinate 1,296,262,556 downwards.
GGCATCCCACATTCAATGTGAGTATTTATTTCTCATAGGCATGTCTTTGATGTTTTCCACCACTTACCAAGTTTAACACAGGGTATGCCGTAAGTTTAACGTCTAATAGAGACAGATCAGACAGATCAGAACACTGATAAGAGTAGATATGTTGGGTGAAACCCTAGTAGGGGACGTTGAAGCTGGGGATAACACGTGGTTAGTTACCCAATTGTTTCTCAGAGCATTGATAAAGTGGGTGAAATGGTGTCCCTAGGATGTGGGGGCCTGCTTAAGAATTAGGATGAATATGGATGGTTGAATGTGGATGGAGAATGATATGGAACCGACCTTAGAATGATGGTGATGTTGGGATTGAGCCTAGAAGAGACCTCCTACATATCCCCATGGAGGGGAATTAATTTTTATGTATTTCAAAGGGTCTATGGGACACTTGAAGAGCCAGACTGAGAGAATGGACAACTTGATGGGATCTAGAGAAAGTGGAACATCTGGGTTTGGGTATGACCTACCCAAAACACATAGTATTTATGGAGAGACCACTATAAGGAATGAGTGATGAGCTTGAAACACAAGTATAATTTCCATGTAACCCCATGAAGGGAAATCAAACTACACATTGTTCAGGATGAGGGGTATCGAATTAGTGTGTATATATTGGACAATGACCGGACGATACATCAGGGCTTATGTATGGTAAACAGCCTCAGCGGGTCTAATGATCAAGGGGCGAGCTAGAGATATGGGTCGTAAAGAGGGAACACTTTTGTTTACTTGTGATTTTGGTTGAACCATAGGGAGGATTCATATGTACCCTATCTAAGATATAGGTATCCAACCCACATAGTTCATATTACAACGACTTATCGTCAATTAGGGATGACAATAACTTACAGTTGGTTGGTGTTCCCATGGCTTACCCGTGGTCAGGGTTCCAATGACATACCATTAATTGGGGAACAATTGCTTAATGCTAGTTGGGATACAATAGATTTATGTTGTTTGGAAAACAATGGCTTACCGCTGGTTAGGGTTGAACTTTAGGATGTCTTCTTACGTAACATGCCTTATAGATAGGGATCAAAACCACATATTTAAAAAGTATAAAATTTAATGTCATGCGGGACAAAGGTTAACCAACGTGAATGGTTCAGAACAAGTAGGTGTTGGGTTTGATGCTGAGGGAGCCTGCCAACATACCATACCTGGAAAGGGGAAAGGATTAATGTCCACATTGTTTGGAAGAATACAATTTATTGTCATGAGGGACGGAGGGGAACCAACGTGAAGTGGACGAGACCGATGCGTGTTGGGCTTGAACATCAATGAGGCTTCCTACGTACCATGCTTGGAAAGGGTCAAGGATCAAATTACACATATTTCAAGTAGGAGGCTTGGGGATTACACTATAGGGAGGCCCTAGAAGAATTCCATGGTCAATACATACTCTAAGACCATGTGAGTCATGCTCGATGTGAGAAACAAGAAACAACAAAGACTTGATGATCACATCGATAAAGGTGCATCCGTAGAAAGTGGAAGTGGGATTACACATGGTTAGCAACCCAAATATGAAACATGGAATTATGTGAGGTTAGAGGCCAAGGGAAATAAAGATTAAGAGTTACTCAGGTGTGGAGGCCCGATGGAGAAAAAACCCACATGGAGAAGGACAGGATAACCAAGGCCCCTATGTGAATCTATTTTTTTGGAATTGAGGAAGAGAGAAAGAGAAAAGTTTCTACCTTCTGAAAAAAAGTCTTGCGGCATACAAAAAGATGGTTTCCCTTACCTACAGATAGTCACCACTCTATTAGAGAATATCTCATACCATGTGAGAAAGATCTTACTACCATTAAGATGAGCAGGCGTTGAGAATGTCGGATATGGGACAACCAACATATGATTCGTGGGGTGAGGCTACAGTTTAACATCATGTGTTGAGGACGATGGTGCTTGGAAATTTAAAGTAATGTAGCTCGGACGAGGCGGGTTCACTCCGCACCCCATATGACATACATAACTGATATCCTTCTACCTTTAGATAAAGGAAGGAATCATCAATGCTGTGGTGTGGGGGGTTATGGAGTGATCCATTTGGGGGCACGTCAATGCGGCTATGCGATGAAGCAACAGCTGTTGGCGTGCCTATGTGATGAAGAATGTGGATAAGAAATACAATGTGAAGCACTACCTAAGGGGCGTTGAAGTCCCTTTTTACAAACCTGGAGGGTCGTATGACAGAAGGGTGTATAACATGGGTGTTTTACACATAATAAGCACCCAAAGATGATGTCCGGGAAAGCAACATTGATGACATGCTCAAGGGAGCAGACAAGGAGTGAGGATTGTGTGAAAAAGAAGGGTTTGCATGAAAATGGGAACTATTGTGTGAAAAATTATCGGTTGAGAATATAAAAGAGGTGGATTTTTAATTGGATGAGGAATTCGTGGAATTGGTGGAGATTTGTGTGCATGTGGCCGAGGATTGTGTACAATTAAAAGGATTTGCGTGAAACTGGCCAATCAAAAATGGAACTAGGCGAGGGACAACCCCTAGGTCTTCCACTTGAAGGTAGACCCCTCGAAGACCTGTCATAGAAAATCCTATACATTAAATTCATTTTTTGCATACGAAAGTGGTGTATTTCATGAAAGATAGACTACTCCCATTCTTCATCCTCAGAAGTGAGGGGGTTTCCTTCTATTTATAAGTGATCAGGGGTGGATGGCGCAAACTAAGTTCGGCCTATACAGAACTTTATGTGCCAAAGAACAAAATTCATCTTGACATTGATCATTTTTGTGCACGGAGAATTACTTTTTGTGCACCGCTTGGATTTTCCACACAACCTTTCGTTTCATCCTAGAATCGGTTGTTGAGTTTAAATATGCCTTCGGTTTTTTCAAATATGCCTTCCTGAGGCTGTTGAAGGATTTCAGCATCTACAATATATAATATAAGTTTTTTTGGATGAGGGGATTTAATTTTTTATGTCATTTTGGTATGTTTTGTTTATTCCATTTGGCATGAGATTTGTGAAGAAGTAGAGGGAGAGAGATTACTTTTATTGTTGAGGAGGAGTTCCATTCTTGGAAATACCCAAATGTATTCACTAATGGAAGTTCTCCCTTACCACATATGCCTCAAACATTGAAAAATAATAGAGGGTACATTTTTATTATTCTATAAACACCTTCATTTTCTAAAATAATTTATTTATTATCAAATTATTCCAAAATATTTTTGATTACTCAATTTTATCATTATAGTTTCTAACAAGGTAACTTTAACTTTTTATTTACATAAGTGATTTATACTTTAATATTATAATTGAAATATATTTTTTTATATAATTTATATGCACTATATCTATATATTAAATACATATAATTCAGTAAAAATAATACGTGTGTGTAAAATTATTTTTAATACAAATTCATGAAATGCGCAAAGCCAAGTATTAACCATAGTGATGTTAATAAAGTTTTTTACTATTTAGTGATCAATAATCATTATAAAAACACAATTGATCCATTAATGGAACATAGTTGATACTAATTAAAATTTTAAAATCGTTTATAAGAATATGTTATTTTTTAATTTTAAATCATTTAATAAATTATCATTTATTAAATTTATTTATAACTAAATAATTTTTGTGTTGGTGTTCTTGATTCCATTAAAGTAATTTTTTATCTCTAAAAAAATTTAATAATTTATAATGTAAAAAAAACTACATTTTAAAAATAGAATTTATATTCCTACATATTATGTTTTATAATTTCCCATTTTCATTATATATATTAATGGCATGGGATGTTTGTTTTTTGGATTTTCAACTAGATAACTTATTATATAGATCAATTTCTTGGAAATGTGTCCCAAAAACATATAATTGTATATATTAATTTGTTAAGTGATGAAATATGGCAAGAAAATGTGGTTTTTAGTTGTATTTTGGTCATTTTTAGTGCTTATCTATTAAGTTTAAACTCTGGTAATCTCTCTTTTTACTATAATCTCTATAATTAATTTTAACGATTTTCACTGGTCATTATGGAGAAAAAATAATTTCACCTAATTTAATATTATAAATAATATTAATTCCAAATATGGATTCCATTTTACAAAATAAAATTCAAAATTATTTCAGAATTTAGATTAAAATTAATTCGACAGACACAATGAGAAAGACGTCATTTAAAGAGAACACAATATAATGATTAATGTGTTTCTATATAGAATATCAATATGATATTGATTAAAATTATCTATGTTGGATTAATCTATTTATAAATGAACTAATTTTAATTTAAAACATATTTATATATAATTATTATATATAATAAAATATATCAAAAATAAAGTTGTCAATTAAAATTAAGTGTTTTTCAGTATTCATAAAAAATTGAAACATTTCAAAAGTATTCCAAAAATTCACCCTAGGATAATTTTTATATTCCAATGCTTAAAATTAATTATATTTTTTGAAATTAATAAAAAAAAATTAAAAAAATAGGTTTAAAAAAGTGCACCATAAAAATTTACCAAATAATTTTCTAGCAAAATATTGTTTTAAGAGTAAATATGGATTTATACTAATAAAACTTCTAGAAAAAATATAATTTTAATGTTAAAAATTTAATTATATATATAATATAAGTTTCATTTTAATCATCATCGAAATTTAATTTTTTAATTACTTGATATAAAATACACTTCTACATGTATAAATACTTACTTAGAGAAAATTTTTCTTTTATTTTCAAAAGTGTTTAATTTTAATTTATTTTTATCTGGATAGAAAATAATTCCCCACGCGGCATGCTTGAGTTGGTTCAAGGTAGTGGCGTCCGGTCATTGAGGTCCGGGTTCGAGTCCTCGCAAAGGCACCGCACACTATATGCCAGCGAATTACTCCCCCGTGTGGAACTGGCCTGAAAGCCCGGGTGTCGTTACACCTGGGACTGTGGCTGGGGAAGTACATAAAGGCGCCTGGTGGTGGGTGACGGCCCACCTATACCGTGTAACCCCCTTGGGCCTAAAAACCCAGTGTACTTTGCCCTTGGGGCACGGTTGAGTTGGTTCAAGGCGGTGGCGTCCTGTCGTTGAGGTCCGGGTTCGAGTCCTCACAAAGGCACCGCACACTATATGCCAGCGAATTACTCCCCCGTGTGGAACTAGCCTGAAAGCCTGGGTGTCGTTACACCTGGGACTGTGGCTGGGGAAGTACATATAGGTGCATGGTGGCGGGTGACGGCCCACCTATACCGTGTAACCCCCTTGGGCCTAAAAACCCAGTGTACTTAAATGCCCCCACGGGGTGGCCCAGTTGGTTGGGTCGTTCTCTTGGATCCTCGACGTCAGGGGTTCGATTCCCACTGGTTGCAAGCTTCGGCCGAGGTAATTCCGTGCCGTGCGATTTACCGCCTCGATATTGTAGGGTAGCGTGGGGAGGCCAGTTTTACTCACTCGGGCTGCAATTCGTATTCGAGACCCGGGGCTTGGTACCCCTCCGGAGGGAACACGCTATGCCGGGAAGAGAATGAATTTTAATATTGTGGGTGAGATTTCTGTACAGAAAAAATAATTTATTTTGTAAACATGTGTAAACCATATTTTCATAATTTAGTTAAAATTATTCGTAATATACAATCCAGGATCAATGTGACAGCTACTGTATTAAATAATAGTATTTTTATAATTTTTCAAATTTCATTTAAACATAATTGTTCGTATAATTAGATCTATGTTCAGGATTCAATGTAAGGAAAAAAATGTACATTTTAGCATGTAACTCAAGATAAACAGTTTATTTACGTAATTAAAAATATGAAGGAGAAAAGATTAATTTTGAAAAAATAAATTTCACAAATTCAAAAGTTGTTATAAAAATACCATTCTTAATGTTTAAGATAATATTTGGTTTTGGTGATGTGGATTGTAGAGGTAATAGAAAAAATTAATTAGTGTTCATCAAACAGTGAAAAAATTTAATGACACAATTTCTGTAATGATAATGAATTCAAAATCCGGTAATTTTATTGAAAAATTATCTTCTATAAAATTAATATAAATATTTTGTGAATTATTTCAATTATACAGATGATATAGAAATTATTGTTATATATATATGTATATATTTGTAAATTAGTATACCATATTAATTAAATGATTCATATAAGAATATTTTTTTTACATATAATGAAATATTATGTATTATAATTATTAATTATATTAAAAAAATAATTAAATTTATTCATGATTTCGTTAACTCATAATGTTCTATTTGAATACTATATTTCACAAATTTATAGTTTTATTTTTAAATTGTAATGCAAATACTAATTTAGTATAAAAAATATAATACTATATACTATTTTTTACATATATATTTGTAAAATAATTGTATCATTTCATTTTTGAATGCTTTTTAATAACATGTAATTTTTATGGGAATTTAGAAACAATATATGATAATAAACATGATTAAATATTATTTTTACAATAAAAATAATATTTTCTAATGAATTTTCAAATTATCTAATAATTCATTAATTTTTTAATGGGTTTTATATAATTTTTTACTCTAAAAAATTCTCTTAGAATAATTAGTAGTGTTCTTTGAATTTAATCGTTATTCAAAATTATTTATTATAATTATTTCAAAATATAAATTTATAATTCATATAATGGGTTATTATATCATAATATAAATTAAATTCAAATAATATAAAAATACATTCACTTATACATTTTAGTGTCTATAATGTAAAATATCCACTAAATAAATTATGTTTTAAAATGTTTGTTGATTTCCAGTTAATTTGAAGACTAATTAAATATAATTGGTATTTTGTATTAAAATATTAAATTTAAATAATTTATAATAAATAGTTATAATGGAATATAAAACCTAAATATAATTACCAAAAATAAAAGTTATACTTTTTGTATTAAATAAATTACTTTTCTACAAGATATATAAATTTATTTAAATGATAAATATATAATATCTATAATTATATTCATTAAATTTTTATTAAATTATTTAAACAACAAATACAAATTAAATTTGATTAGATTTTTAGTTTTTGATGATTTAAATGTTTTGGGGAATAAAAAAATTACAGTTCTTATGAGTACCATTTTTTATTTAATATTAAAATAATATTAATATGTACAAACATAATATTTTTTTTATGAGTTAAACCATATTAATTTATTTATATAATGTAATTCAATAGTAAAATTTATAATTCATAAATCAATATTTGATATTTTTTATCCTAAAATATATATTAATCAAATTGTTTTTATTCTTTCCATTGTACAAAATATTTCACATATTCATTTCTGTTTGGTTATGATAAAATTGGACATAAAACCAAACTAATTAATCATATTATGATTAATTTCTTTTTTAATAATATTATTATTTGTTTCATTCGTAAATAATAAAATTATCAATACCTTACTAATAAATACTATTCATTTTTATGCTATATATACAACCGTCCTTCACCCCTTTATCTTCAATTACAAAGAAGCTTCATTTGAGAAATATTTTCCAAAACCTTTTCACATAATTCTCTCTCTCTCGCTCTATATATATATATATATTTAATTATTCCCCTTTAATAATAAAAAATTCATTCCTTGAAAGAATTTGACTCAATAAAATTTAATAAACATTATGAGTAAGAAAAGTTTTCTCTATCCTTCATGAATATTTTAAAATTATTTTTTAAAATACATTTTCCCCACATTTTTTATATAGATCTTGGATAATATTTAACTCTCTTTCTAATCATTAATATTTATTAATGAAAATATAATCCCTATTCACTCTCATAATATACCTTTCCATATTTCATTAATATATTATTACAATGGTTTTAAATTATATTCTTTTTTACGAGATATTTCTATCCAAAAAATTAAGACGCCTCTGATATTCGAAAAATTATTTTATTCTCATGGAAAAAACATTATTTATTTATTCTATCTATAAAATATTAACATTTCAATCACTTATAACCCAGCTTTAATACTACTAGTAATTAATAATATATACATCAATATCGATATCATTTCATTTTCATTATATTTATGCCCATTGTAATATTATAAATAATCATTAATTTTACCCTAAAAATACTAGATTAACATTATTCTATTATATTTTAAATTTTTTGATTTATTTTTTTCTACCTTTCATTTATAATCTATGAAAAACACAATTCACCTTTGAAGGATTATGTCATACAATGAAATGTTTATTATTAATCACATATGCATATTGTTAATATTATTAATAACTAATTTATTGAATGAATATAATTTTACGATGAATTATATCATTTAAATGATTTTGGAATCATAATATATTTTTTAATTTTTTTTCTAAAAATTAATAAATTAAATACATTTTAACAAATTAAATAAATAATATGATTAAACCATTTTTCACTTTGAACAATTTTGTTAAAAATATGAACCAATTGAACAATTTTAAAAAAATATTTCCATTAACTATATAAAATGAAACTTCTAGGGATTATCAAACCATTCGAATTGGAAAAAATTATAAAATGGGTATATCAAAGAAGAATTGGAAAAATGAATTGAAAAAACAATAAGTGGAAAATCATGTAAAAATTCTATCAAATGGATAATAAAAGGAATTGATTGAATTAAAATTAATCCAAATAATCAAATAAATATTAAAATGTATATAAGTCCTTTAAATAGTTATTAATTTTTTAAATAATAATTTGTTTTCCTTATAGAGCATTTAAGGATTCTATGTAATGTTTTCAAATTAAAGGTCAATTATATTCATGTATTCGTCTTCGGTTTATTATAAAATTTTTAATTTATCTTATACATGGTATTGAATGTACACCATTATGCTTGGATAGAATTCAAATGAATTTTTCCTCTCAATCCACCTACATAGATATATTTACGATTGCCTATATTTTTTGTAAGGGGTTATTGGTCCATTTTTCCATTAATTAATATATAAATATTATAAGGTCCTAAAAATATCTATGTCTCTATCTCAAGAATTATATAAATGATTCTTTTAGGATCCCCTTTCACAAAAATCATTAATCGTTGCAGATATATTGTCTTTAATGCATTCCTGCATCTTATTTACTAATTTACCACCAATAAAGTATACAATGAAAAAATTTCATTAAAGAAATATCCATTGAAAAATACATAGACATCTACACTAATTATATCCAAATTTAAATAATTACAAATTTTAATTATTAATGTTTTATTTTTATAATTACCCCGACCCTAGTAGCCGTTAGCTTGTTCATTTTGTTATTTAATTAGCATAGATACTGAAAATCACATAAAAATTACCGAATAGAGTAGTAGTATTTATAAAATAGATACATATATGAAATAAAAATTTAATTTTATACATAGAATACAAAAATTATTATTATTTATAACACCATAATCCCATTTAGTGTAACCCTGCATATCAATATTATTAAAATCCATGAAAACTAAGGGAAATACAACGTAAGAAAGAGGAGAGATCAAATTATAAAAAAGGGCTAATTATATAATAATATTACTTTAATAAATAATAATAATTAACAATTAAAGGTAAATAACTAAGAGCATATTCTTTTTAATAAATAAACTAATAATTAGAAACATCCATATATTTTTTCATAGTGAAAATCCTTTTAATAATAATTTAATTATAAATATAGTAAATGCTTAATTATTGGAATTCATGTATATGGATCAAGATATACCATAACATAAGACCTTTACCAAGAAGTTTTATGTATATCTATAGAAACCCATGTTATTCTTGTTGTAAATAAGCTCAATGGGGTTTTCTCCAACTAATTTCATCGCACAAGACTACTGATTAATTAAGAGTATTTTCTATATTCAGTCCACACATGTTCTTACATGTTATGTAATTAAACATATTTCAAAATTATTTCTTTATTTCATTAAACAATAATCCTTATACACAAAACTTTATATTGCGTAAATGATACATATTTAAGAATATTTCTCAAGTTAAAAGAATAATATTCTATGTAATTCCTTTAAATAAAAATGTCATAGGACTTATGTAATTGTTATATCTCTGATACAAGAAAAATTGATATTAAATTATTATAATGGATGGTATCATTTCATCATATATCCTTTAGAGAATGAATAAATAGTTTTTTAAATTAACTAATATAAAAGTGATAAGAGGATCTTTAAGAACATTCTTGAAGAATATATGCATTTTATATTGAAAATAATTTTAAAAAACAATTATCCCCAAACATATTGAAAATAATTTTCTTTTAAAATAACATATTAATAATATATAATATTCAATAAATTTTTTTATACTTCTTGTCGGATAAAAATTCTAATCATTCCATAAACATTAAAGAGTATGGTTCTTTCAATATTTCAGTAAAAGGAAAACAAACATTATTTTTAAATAATACATAAAATTTCTTTGAAAAAATATTCTAAAAAGAAATCACTGATAAAATTGTCTATATTAAATATAAATTTTTGATTTTTTATGGGAAAGATGGAAGATAAATCATCTCTCGGTAGATACATACATAAAAACAATCCGGGTCAATGATGAAAATTGTGAAATAAACCCTAAAAATATGATAACATTGTAGTTAAAAAATCAAATGAAGAAATTATATGTTTTTGTATTAAATTCACATATAAAAAGTCAATAAAATTATAATAAAATTTAATTTCAAACAAAATCATATCATGAAATAGTCATTGAAATATTTTTTTAATCCAATGAATAGAAAATGAGTTATGAAACCCCATACAACTTTTCAATCGGTCGAATCGTATGCTACATAAAATTGATAATTAAAAAATAAATCATTTAATTTGAAGAAGACAATGAGATTAATTATATGATATATCCACAGGATGTATGAATACACCATTCACAATAAATAAGTGGTGAATATGGCATATATATGAAATTAGTTAAAGTGATATGAGAAACCACTACCTCTCTCATTCATTTATTTGCACATACATTAAACTTATTTATAAAGAACTTATAATTTTATTAACTCATTACCAATATAAATTCATATTTATAATACCTTATATTACGAGTATATAATATATTATATGCCATTTCTTGATAATATTTTATTATTTTCAAGGTTTTAGGTGTTTTGGTTTCATGGTTCCATGGTCATTTCATTTGATTATAATTATAGATTTCCTTTTGAAAAATGGAATAATAGTACATTATTAATTGAAATGTTTCTCATGAGATTATATAACTTTAAATAGATCTATTATTAATTTTTCATCCACACATATGGATGATTCATTTGAGGAAGTGTTAATGATAAATGCATAATTTTTTTGGTAATTTTTCTAAAAAACATGAACTTTTTTTTGTTTTATTTACTATTGTTATCATATTCATACATTAAAGAATAATATATAGGCTATAATATACCAATTAAAATATTATTTGACAATAAAATATATTTATTACTATCCCTAATGGAAATAATGAAGAAGGTGTAAAATCATTTATCGGAGAGACAATTAATTTCCATAACATGGACAATGCTTTCATTTCCTTAGATAAGTGGAGGTAATTAAAGAGTTGGATATAAAATATCCTATTATTAATATTAAATAACATAAATAATTTGTTTTTTTAAATTTTTATTCATTTATTTAAAAATGATACGAGTATCTTTTTGAAGAAAAAAAATAAAATTAGAGAGGTGTTTTGAGAAAATTACTTATTGAATATCACCTCCTTAGAGGACCAGTTAAGGACCTTAGAATTAGTTTTTTGTTAAGAATAGAAGAACAAGTACATGGGGGTAGTGAGGATAATTTTTTTGGAAGATATTAGAGGATTATGAATGATTTTTCATTGAAATGGTGTGGTTAAGGGTGGTATTTATTATAATCCCCCAGCCTTAAACATTACTTAATCTTGAGTTATTACAAGATTACACATTGAGAATCTTTTCAGGTTTATAGTTTTAGATAATTATATCATAAAACTTGCATTAAATTCCAAATTTAAACAAAGTGGTTACATAAAATATAGTATTCATTTTCCCATAAATGGAAACATATTTAAAAGAAAACATGGATTCTTTGTTGACACTTCCTTGACACTATCATCATATCATGTACCAATCCCTTGACCTGTGAAAACATTTCCAAAACTTGGGTTGAGCATAAAAGGCTCAATATGGGTTATAAAAAGTATGGAAAGGAAACATGAGTACATATATACATATGAATGAAATCGTACTTTAACCATAAAAAATAAACACTTTAACATACCTCATAGAATCATGAATAAATCATAGAAATCATATGACATAAAGGTAACATGAGGCATTCATAACATTCTTACGTAGGGTGTAACCCTCTTGGTTATGTTTGGAATACCCATTACAGTATATTCCCTAAATCTCTTCTGAGAAACCTTAACGTTTAACTCCTTTGCATTACCCAATGCATTGGAGAGCTATATCAGGCTCACCCACCCTTAGTTTATCAGGGAACCACCCTTCTTCATAATAATGCCCAAGAACTAGAACATAAATTTATCACATAAATCATGCATAAAGGAAACATAACATTTCCATTATTCAATCAAAAGATATCAATACCACACATTGATATAAAAAAATTATGAAAACCATTTTCAATACCAAAAACAAAAAGAAAAGTAAAACATTGTATTTATTTTTCTTTTAAAAAAAGGTATGGCTTGTAGAGAAAGCCGAAACTCAAATAATGGTCACAGTTGCGGAGAAGTCTTTGTCACCACATACATACGAAAAAAACATTCCATTTATTCATTTATTAAAATGATTTGTATAAAAAAGATACCTTTTGGATAAACGCAAAAGTCAAAGTGGTTTATACACTGTATAAAAGAAGGTGTTTGTATAAAACAAAATATGCCTCAATGAAAAGAGATTGAGACGAAGTACCATACCACATTGAAGATTTTAACATTTTAAAACATTAATATCCATATAAATAAATCCTTAATTTTTTTTTGAAAGAACGGATATTAATGAGAAATATTTATAAGAATAAATCATTAAAACATTTAAAACGATATTTTAGTTAAAGGATTTTTAACAAAATGAGAGACACTTGAATACAATAATTGAGGATTAAAATTTAATAATATCATGTGAATAAAGGGATTGATGATATAATATTCCAAAGGGCATTATATACACCATATAAGAGTGAATTTGTGCATAACAACAATGAAGTCTCAATAGAAATGTAAATTGAGATGAAATCCATTATAAAGATGGTATCCTTAAATTAAGGATAAATCAATCTCATAATTATCTGTGAAAAATATAAATACACCAAAAATAAGTGGATATTACGTGTAAAATAATCAAAGGTCATTCACATATATTCAAAGGATGACATATTGAATAACTACATGTTGAACCCAAAGAAATCAAAATTGGGTTAAGAAGTTCCCTTGACAGCCTAACGGTGTCACATCAAATTTTAGGAAAAGTGTTTATGAGAGAGATAAAGGGTATCTCATCACTTTGACATTAAATTTATGGAAATAAGGATATATAATAACATATACCCACATAATAAGATGAAAATTAAAAGGCATAACAAAAGAAGTCTTTTAAAAAGAGGTGGGTGAAAGGTTCCATTACTGATTTGGGTAACCTTCGAAACGTACACCCCATGAAAGAAGGAATATAGAAAATTGATGTAAATACTCATAAACGAAATTATGTTACACACAGAGTAGAATAATGGACAGTACATATACCAATCAAAAGGAAATATTGTAAAATGTAGCATGAATCTCACGAAAACAGAAATTGAGATAAAAAGCCCCTTACGAAATTTAGGCAGCCTAACGACGCCACTCAAAACATCCAAAAATGGATTTATGAGATAAAATAGGGCCTCTTATAATATGAACATAAAAATTACATAATGGGTAATATAAAATAACATCCACAAACATAAGAAAGATGAGTTTAGAAGAAATTACATAAAAGAGAGTACTTAAAAAGAAAGAGAGAGGTTGGATCCCTTACCTCGGGTCTGACTTGACTCGATCGTTCTTTAACCTCCTGAATAATAAACTTGAGTTAATTTCTACTTGCATAAGAACCTTTTCCAAGTTCATTATTCCTTTTATATCTCTTACTATGATGATATGAACACCATGTAATTTTTTTAAGTTAATAATGGTCGTTTTGTAGATCATTGTTACTTGAGTAAAAAATAAACTCTTTATAATTACAAGTTGTTCATGTGGTTAAATATATATTATATCCAGAATTATATTCATTATGTAGATATCATATATATCATATATATCCATTATATACATGCATTTATAATATTACATAACATTTAGAGGTAAGAAATGAAATGCACCGTTCATGGAGACGGTAAGCCGTACGTACGCATGAATGCTATTTCCATTTCTATTTTTTTTTAATGGAATTAAAACATGATGATAAATTATATTATTATAATTCCATTATGTAATAATATATAATATCATTAAATTTATCCTTTATACGTACCGTATATGGTGTTAACGAATCAAATCACTTTGAGGGGGCGATAGTACGCACTTCCTAAAATGAAGATATCACATTTACCCATAATGGAAACCATAAAGTTATGCCATAAATGAAAAATACATAAGCTTATGTAAAACATAAAAATATTTTATATCACATATAAATATAGTTTCATCTTAATGGCCACCTTTGATGGTGTTAGAAGAATATTGAACAATCATCGTTTCGTGAGGCAAAATTTCGCCATCCACGGAAACAGTATGCTCTTTAACCATTAGATGAAGGTGTGTGTAAGTGTAGATCGAATAATTATTATAAAAAAAATCCTAGTATATTGATGATACTAGTTTTGTTACAAAATAAAATAATAAAAAGAGTTTAGGGGGTTGGAGAAGCAAAATAAAACAAAATAACACAAGTGAAGACATTACCGTAAAATCGGGTTTTTTTCTTTGATTTGAGCTCAAAGGCTTCCTTCGGTTGAATTATGCCCAAAGTTAGGCTTCTAGGAGTAAGAGAGGGATGTGGAGAGACAAAAGGAGTAGGGTTTTGCCGAGCCAAAGGCTTGAGAGGTGTGAGTAAGGTGGTAGAGTTGGGGGCCTTTTATAAGAAGAGAAGAGGGGCACTCTTGGAAAGTTACAAAATGTTACTTTATATTCAAATGAGTTTCAGATTTTAAAGGTCCCACATTGAATTATTTCGAGGATAAGGTGTTAGAGGATTGAAATATACTCATCCAATAGGTATTTGACAAGTGTATGTTATAGTGTTAACATTATCTTTTCATTTTATTTAAATCCTTTATTAATGTGGTAATCGCTGCATCATCATGATTTCATAAATAATTTAATTTATTTAATGTCTAAAAATTGTAAAACAAATATAATTATGTAGAAAATATATTTATCTTTATAATGAATTTTTATAGTAAAAAATATGAATTGTATAACCCCATTTAAAAATTGTTTTACTAAAAAAACTCATGCTTGTGACATTTTTATTTTAATTTTAAATAAAAAGTTATTTATGACATTTTCCAACCAAGGTGTCTCCATGGGGTCCCCAAGTTGACCCATGGATTTTCTTGGTCGGACATGACACATCCAATGAGGGTAGGACATGTTTATAGGTCATTTAGTTTTATTAAAACATTATTTCTTCCTTAAATTAAACTAATTACCTCTAACCGCGATTGACAACATAAAAGATACTATTCACCAAAAAATTATTTTAATCCCATTAAACCACGTTTAACATCCTAATGACAAACATCTATGTCGGATTTTTGAAATTAAAACCACATAAGTGGTAAAGTTTCATTTACACGAAAAATCAGTTTTTAAACTACCACTGAGTGGTTTTACTATTCATAAAAAATTGATGTTTTTTAGAAAAATACCAAAAATTCACCCTAAGATATATTTGATATTCCGAATTCAATAATGATGTCTATTTTAAAAAATTCAAAATATATATGTTTCATTAATTAATTTAATAATTAATTCCCATTGTCAAAACAAATAGCGTGTTTTTATGAAACAATATCTATTAAAAGATTGACACTAGTTTAAGTCCAATTTCAAAGGGAAATTTATTATAATGAACACCATTAGATTAAATGGTAAAAATATATTCTAAATACACTTTAATATAAATTAAAAATACAATCTATCCATATAAATAAATCATATTAAAAGGAGTTTTTGAATTAAAATGCAACATTTTCAATAAAAATGTTATTTATCAGAAAAATAACAAAATTTTACACAAAGTAAATTTTGATGTCCAGAGTCTAAAGAAGGATTTTATTTTGTCAAACACAACATATAAAATTGTCAAATGTATATTTAAAAAGGTATATCTATCAAAAGGTGGTTAATCGACCTTTTAAAGAATATTAGAAGATTTATGCTTAAAATTGGATTAATTTGCATTTTAAGCCTCTAAGATTTATTTTCTAAAAGTAAAAATATTTGACAAACATATATAATCATTTTGTAGTTACTTTCGTTCATTCCCGCCATTATAACGGCTAAGCATTTACTATCTTTTAAAATAATATTTTTTTATTATTAGATTGTAACGTAAGATTTCTAAGAAAATCGTTGTTGCGTATTGGGTACTTCCTCGAGCATAGAATTCCCTTTAAAGTAATATAAATATTTTATTCAAAAATATGGATAAATATGAAAATGTTATATTCTTTATTTACATGGGGTGTTACATCCTTCCCCCCTTTCGGGAATTTCATCCTTGCAATTTTAAAGTTGGGCTTGGAAGCTTCATTGAAAATCCCACATCGGAACAAGAGTCAGTAAAAGTATCACTTTAAAAGATTGGGAGAGAAGTACAAATGTCACCCGAGTTAACCCATACTAGGATTCCAAGTATGAAAATATGGATATAGAGTAGAATAAAAAGGGTCATGTTCTAATAGAGAGTGATAGTAAACATGTCTAAGAGAAAGTTAACAACAAGATAATCAAAAACTTGTGATGGGTTAAACGGTATTTGATTCCCCAGTAGGAAAAATTAACAGAAATCATTTTTGTTTTAAGTTACTTTTCATTGAGGAATTTATTTATGAGCTTAACTAAAACATTTGGAAGCATACTTAATTGTCATGTTGACTTTCAACTTTACTAGATTTCTTACACGAACTCATATTTTCTCCAAAAGAAGAGTATTTAGGATGACTTGTTCACATTAAGAGAGCTATAATCAACTTCTAGAGAATCACCAAATCCAAAAAAGAGAATTATATACTTCCCATGTCTTTAGACCATAACCAAAACTAAAACCAAAAGGCTATTATGAGATCAGATAATACCCTAAAAGAATAATCCTTTATATAAAAAAAATTCAATTCTTAATCTCCTAAATTTTTCAAAAAAAAACCCAAAGTTCAACAAAGACCATTCAATAAAAATCTATCCATAAAATTCAACAATGTAAAACAAACTAAGATTGAAACCCAAAATGTATTAACCAGTAATTTCCTCAAATTCAAGGATCACATAAACTCAAATGGTTATTTATAACTACGTCCACAAAAGAAAGGATAATTATTCTTTGAATAAAATTTTCGTATATCAAACATCAGGGTTACTATAAAAAGTATTCTAATGTAACCCCATCATCAAAAGAGACATAATACATCTAAGAATTTCACCATCCTAAAATCTACCATAACTCTTTAATACCTTATATGATGACTTATTACTCATTCAACATTCTTCATGATCCATTAGCCATTCATTTTCAACTTATTCTGAAATAATTCTTTCCTACGAAAAAATCATGAATAATATCCTAAGATTCCAATAATAAGAAAACATATGTTAAGAAACAATCCATACCTTTCATTATTCATTGTTAGTTTCTTCATCCTCAATCATAATGGAATTAGGTATTGGTAAATGAATATTTTTACGATATTGGTGACCCCATTCCCGAAACATCTTCGTAGGACATGTGTTTGCATAATGACCATGCACACCACATTTAAAACATTCAATTGATCCTTTAGAAAGAACTTCTTTAACATTCCTAGAGTCAAGTAGATGCTTCCTTTTTCCATGGAAGGTTATTGCTTTATGACCTTAATTTACACATCTATAGCATCTTTCTATCCCTTTGAAACATTTTCCTATGTGTTTATTTCCACATATTTGGCACATAGGTTTTTGAACATACTTAACTTTATGATTATTACCTGAACCTCTGTGGGGATTTGGTTCTCGAATATTCGATGCCTTATAAAAATCTCTAAGGTTCAGGTGGTCAATCATGACTTTAGATAGTTGGTTGAGGATAACCACAGGAGTTCTCATTGCAGCTCCCATATCATTCAGTTGTTCATTCATAAAACCGTCACAGTTTTCATCAAATCCATTGTTACTTTGGTGCCTGCTAGATCCATCCATTTACTAAAACCAAAAGGTCAGTTTGAGTATATCAGTAAAATCATCAAATAAAAAAGAGAAAGATAAACACCAAGATATACTTATCCAAGTTATCTCAAACTCATTCTAACTTTAAAAAAAATGATGACTCCATCTAATATACAAACCATTTTGGTTATACACAACTTGTCACTTTTTCTTAAACAACACTCTAACATCTAAAGTTATCTAAACCGACCTCTGATACCAACTATAAGGCCCCAGCCTTAAACATTACTTAATCATGAGTTATTAAATGATTACAAATTGAGGATATTTTCAGGTTTAGAGTTTTATAGAATTAGATCATAAAACTTTCTTTACATTACACATTTAATCAAAGTGGTTACATAAAAGATAGTATTAATTTTCCCATCAACAGAAACATTTTTAAAATAAAACATGGATTCTTTCTTGACACTTACTTGACACTATCATCATATCATGTACCAATCCCTTGACCTGTGAAAATAGTTCAAAAAGTTAGGATGAGCATAAAAATCTCATTAAGGGTTATAAAAATTATGGAAAGGAAACATGAGTATATATATACATAAGAATGAAATCATACATTACCCATAAAACATAAGAACATTAACATACCTATTAAAATCCTGAATAAAACCTAGAAATCATAATACATAAAGGTAACTTGAGTCATTCATAACATTCTAACGTAGGAAGTAACCCTCTTGGTTACGTTTGGAATACCCATCACAGTATATTCGCTAAATGTCTTCAGGGAGACCTTAATGTTTAACTCCTTCACGTTACCCAATGCATTGGAGAGCTATATCGGTCTCACCCGCCCTTAGTTTATCATGTAACCACTTGTCTTCATAATAATGCCCAAGAAACATAACATAATTGTATCACATAAAACATGCATAAAAGAAAACATATCATTTCCACTTTCAATATCAAGATATCAATACAACTCATTGATATAAAAAAATTATGAAAACCATTTTCAATACCAAAGTAAAAGAAAAGTAAAACATGGTATTTATTTTTCTTCAATAAATGGTATGGCTTGTAGAGGAAGCCAAAACTCAAATAATGGTCATGGTGGTGGAGAAGTCGTTGTCACCGCATACATACTACAAAAACATTCCCTTTTGTCATTTATTAAAACACTTCGTATAAAAAAAGATTCCTTTTGGATAAACCTAAAAGTCAAAGGGGTTTATACACCGTATAAAAGAAGGTTGTGTATAAAACAAAATATTCCTCAATGAAAGGAGATTGAGATGAATTCCCCTACCACATTGAAGATTTTAACATTTTAAACCATTAATATCCATATAAATAAATCCTTAAAAACATTTTGAAAACATGGATATTAATGAGAAATATTTATAAGAATAAATCATTAAAACATTTAAAATGATATTTTAGTTAAAGGGTTTTTAACAAAATGAGAGATACTAGAATACAATAATTGAGGAATAACTTTTAATAATATCATCTGAATAAAGGGATTAATGATATAATATTCCAAAGGACATTATATACACCATATAAGAGTGAATTGGTGCATAACAACAATGAAGTCTCAATGGAAATGTAAATTGAGATGAAATCCATTATAAAGATGGTATCCTTAAATTAAGGATAAATAAATCTCATAATTATGTGTGAAAAATATAAATACACCCAATATAAGTGGATATTAAGTGTAAAATAATCAAAGGTCAATAAGACATATTCAAAGGATGACATATTCAATAACTATATGTTGAACCCAAAGAAATCGAAATTGGGTTAAGAAGTTTCCTTGACAGCCTAACGGCGTCACATCAAAATTTAAAAAAAGAGTTGATGAGAGAGATAAAGGGTATCTCATCACTTAGACATAAAACTTATGGCAATAATGATATATAAGAACATATCCCCATATAATAAGTTGAAAATTAAAAGACATAACAAAAGAAATCTTTTAAAACGAGGAGGGTGAATGGTTCCATCACCTATTTGGGTAACTTTTTAAATGTACACCCCATGAAAGAAGGACTATACAAAATTGATGTAAATACTCATAAACGAAATTATGTTACAAAAAGAGTAGAATAATGGATATTACATACACCACTCAAAAGGAAATATTGGAAAATGTAGCATGAATCTCATGAAAACACAAAGTGAGATAAAAAGCCCCTTAAAATATTTCGGCAGCCTAACGACGCCACTCAAAACATCCAAAAATGGATTTATGAGATCAAATAGGGTCTCTCATAATATGAACATAAAAATTACAAAATGAGGAATATAAAATAACATCCCAAAACATAAGAAAGATGAGCTTAAAAGAAATTACATAAAAGAGAGTACATAAAAAGAAAGAGAGAGGTTGGATCCCTTACCTCAGGTCCGACATGACTCGATCGTTCTTTAACCTCCTAAATAATAAACTTGAGTTAATTTATAATTTATTAAGAGCATTTTACATGTTCATTATATCTTTTATATCTCTAACTACCATTCTATGAACACTATGTAATTTCTTTATGTTAATAATGGTTGTTTTGTAGATCATTGCTACTTGAGTCAAAAATAAACTATTTATAATTACAAGTTGTTCATGTGGTAAAATATATATTATATCCAGAATTATATTCATTATTTAGATATAATATATATAATATATATCCATTATATACATGAATTTGTAATATTACATAACATTTAGAGGTAAGAAATGAAATGCACCGTTTATGGAGACGGTAAGCCGTACGTACGCATGAACGCTACTTCTATCTCTATTTTTTATTTAACGAAATTAAAACATAATTATACATAATAGTATTATAATTCCAGTATGGTATCATATATAATTTCATTAAATTTATCCATTATACGTAACACATATGGTGTTAATGAATCAAATCATTTTGAGGGGGCGGTAGTCTGCACTTCCTAAAATGAAGATATCGCATTTACCCATAATGGAAACCATAAAGGTATTACATAAATTAAGAATACAGAATATTAAGTAAAATATGAACATATTATATATCATATATTAATATAGTGTCATCTTAATGGCCACCTTTTAAGGTTTTAGAAGAATATTGAACAATCATCATTTCGTGAGGCAGAAATTCGCCAGCCACAGAAACAATATGCTCTTTAACCATTAGATCAAGGTGTGTCTATGTGTAGCTCGAATAATTCCTATAAAAAATCCTAGTATATTAAAGATACTGGTGTTGTTACAAAATAAAATAATAAAAACAGTTTAGGGGGTTGGAGAAGCAAAATAAAACAAAAGAACACAAGTGAAGACATTACCTTAAAATCAGGTATCTCTCTTTGATTCGTGCTCAACGGCTTCCTTGGGAATACTTCTGCCCAAAGTGAGGCTTCTAGGAGTATTAGAGGGATTTTTAGAGACAAAATGTGCAGGTTTTGGCCAAGCCAAAGGCTTGAGAGGTGTGGGTAAGGTGGTAGAGGTGGGGGCCTTTTATAATAGGAGAGGAGGGGCACTCTTGGAAAGTTACAAAATGTTACTTTATTTTCAAAAGTGTTTCGGATTTTAAAGGTCCCAAATTGATTTATTTCGATGATAAGGTGGTAAGGGTTCGAAATATACTCATCCAATAGGTCATGGAAAGTGTTGGTTATAGTTTTAACATTATCTTTTCATTTTATTTAAATCCTTTATTATTGAGGTAATCGCTGCATCATCATGATGTCATAAATAATTTAATTTATTTAATGTATAAAAATAATAATACAAATATCATGATGTAGGAAAGATTTTTAGCATTCTAATGAATATTTATAGTAAAAAATATGACTTGTATAACCCCATTTAATATTTTTTTTAGTAAAACAACTCATGTTTGTGACATTTTTATTTTAACTTTAAATAAAAATTTGTTTATGTCATTTTCCAAAATATGTGGCTCCATGGGGTCCCCAAGTTGACCCATGGATTTTCTTGGTCGTCCATGACACATACAATGAGGGTAGGACATGTTTCTAGGTCATTTCGTATTATTAAAACATTATTTTTACGTTATATTACACTAATTACCTCTAATCGCGATTAAAAACTTAAAAGTTACTATTCAACACAAAATTATTTTAATCCCATTGAACCACATTTTACATCCTAATGACAATAATATATGTCGTATTTCTGAAATTCAAATCACAGAAGTGGTAAAATTTCATTAAAACGAAAAAGCAGTTTTTAAACTACCACTTAGTGGTTTCACTATTCATCAAAAATTGAAGTTTTGCAGAAAAATACAAAAAATTCACCTTAAGCTATATTTGATATTATGAATTCAATAATGATGTATATTTTACAAAATTAAAAATATATATGTTACATTAATTAATTTAATAATTAATTCCCGCTGTCAAAACAAATAGCATGTTTTTAAGAATCAATATCTATTAAAAGATTGAGACTAGTTTAAGTCCAATTTCAAAGTGAAATTTTTTCCCATGACCACCATTAGATTAAATGGTAAAAAAATATTATAAATACTCTTTAATCTAAAATAAAAATATAATCTATCCATATAAATAAATCAGATAAAAAGAAGGTTTTGAATTAAAATGCAACATTTTCAATAAAAATGATCTTTATCGGAAAAATAACAAAATTTTACACAAAGTAAATTTTGATGTCCAGATTATAAATAAGGATTTTATTTTTCCAAACACAACATATAAAATTGTCAAAAGTATATTTAAAAAGGGTTCTCCATCAAAAGGCGGTTAATCTTCCTTTTAATGAATATTAGAAGATTTATGCTTAAAATTGGATTCATTTGCATTTTAAGCCTCTAACATTTATTAGATAAAAGTAAAAATATTTGAAAAACATATATAATAATTTTGTATTTAGTTTCGTTCATTCCCTCCATTATAACGGCTCGACGTTAACTGTCTTTTAAAATAAATTTATTTTATTATTAGAGTGTAACGTAAGATTTCTATGAAACTCATTGGTGCGTATTGGGTACGCCCTCGAGCATAGCATTCCCTATAAAGTAATATTAATATTTTATTCAAAAATATGGATAAATATGAAAATGTCATATTCTTTATTTACCTGGGGTGTTACATTTATACTTGAGGAGAGGTGGGATTAAGTGATTTAAATAATGATTATAATATATATATATATATATATATATATGAAACCATATTGAAAATGCATCAACATAACCCAATTAAACCATTAATTAATGGTGTTAAGACTGGTTATAATCTATTAATAACGCATCCAATCATAAAAATTTTCTATTTTTTAGTAATTTAAATATTTTACGTTTTATAGTTTAACCTTTTCACTATTTTACATGTGCTACGGTAACTAATTTTTTTACCATGGTAATGTTTTTTTTATCTAAAAATGAAATAGAACATACAAACTATATTTTACCTAATTAATAAAAATATAGAATCCATTGTAAAAAATAAAATTAAAATAATTTTTTAAATTTGAATTAAAATTTATCGCATCAACACAATAAAAAAGAGGGGTTTAATGTGAAATGTTCAAATATTTGAAATATTTTTTTATAAATTTTTATGTGAAATTAGTTACGGTGACAGAAAAGGTTCTTATTGATATATAATTTATATAATTATACTTTAAAAATATTTAAAATATATATTTTATCTATATAATTAAATCATATGAATAATCATTTTCAAAATGAAATTTATTATTTTTTAATATTTATGAAAAAATAAAAATTATAAGAAAAATAAAAAAAATTCACCCTTAGAAAATATTGATATTATTATTTCAAAAACGTTTTTTATTTTTTATTGTAAAATTTATAAAAGAGTTATAATTTAGATTTCAAAAAGGTTCACCATTAAATGGTGGAAGAATTTTCTTTTACAAAAAATATTGCTTGTTATGCTTAAAATTGGATTCAATTATTATCTTAATCCTATAGACCTTTTTGTTTGAAATAAAAAACAATTGACTGAATATATAATATATAAATATAACTAAAATTATTCACGATTATTGATTATTTTTATTTATTACGAAAAATCCCATTATGGCATAAAAAATGATTTTTCTACCAACAAATGTTTTATATTCAATTTGTTTTAATTTATATTATAATTAAATGGTATCCAATTATTTCATTTAATAAAGCTATGTGCACTATATTATAATCATTTATATAATCATATTAATTTTTTCTATTGCAATGTCTAGGAGATAACGATCACAACTAAATAATAATATTAAATCATTTTATTAATCTTGTTGTTTTTTTAACATTAGATATCGATGAGGTCGAATTTAAAATTAGACATAATATAAAATATTGGATTGCTGCATTATACACTCCTTAAATAAATTAATTCTTCCCAATTTTAAATTTCACTCGAAAAATCAAAGGATGATACTTGAAAATAATGTTGTGGGAAACTCAAATTGTAAATAGGTTTAATAAAAAATCCCCTTAATAAGAGTGAAACAGAAATGAAAAGGTCACCACAAAATTATGCCATCTAATATGATAACATTTGTTTGAAGTGAAAATAAGGTCATGTAAGAGAAAAAACAACCATGTTCTGATGGAGAGTGATATAGGACATGGTCATCAAAAATTCACTCATCATAAAATAAAAAATATTTGATAGGATAATGAGATCATTGATCCCATGTAAAAAATTTAAATTATTATCATTTCTATTATAAAATAATTTTCATCAATTGGAGAAATTTTTTCACAAAATGGTGTTAGAGAATAAAAAAATTTACTTACTTTAAATTTGGATATTGATCATTTAATCAATTTCAACCACAAACATACCTTTTCTGAAAATGATGAGTATGATTATTTTTTTTACATGATCCACTAGAATCAACAAAAACGAATCATAAAATCCATAAAATAAAAACAATCTATTTATCCGTTATTAAAGTGTTAATCAAACCCAAAAGGGATAGAATATGATGATATAATTCTGCTAAAGAACATACGTTAATGTGAATAATGCTACTATAATCTCTCAAATATCAACAGTAATGCCAAAATTTCAACATAAGGCATTCAATAAACTAGTATCCTTATATATTAACAAATATATTCTAGCCTAAAATTGAAAAAAAATAATCAAAATGATTTTATCACATAGTCATCCAAGATTATTTTAATATTTATATCAAAAAATGTGCATACCCTAAACAAATAATCTCTAAGATACTCCAACTATTTTTATAAATAACATGAATCAATATATATCAATAATAAAATCATATATTTCACAAAAAAATAAACCATTTTTCCTCGAATAAAATTTCATAATATTATAATTAACCTATTCATCTAGAGTTCTTGAAATTAAAATATAATTTATCTATAAAACCATTTAACTAAAAAGAAAATGTTATACTTTCTAGGACATCATATAGGTTAGTGGAAGGAAGTATACCCCAATCACCCATTAGCTTAGGGTTCAAACCCTGCAACCGTAACCGATGAGATGTGTTATTAATTAACTTATTGATTTTCATTTTTCTAAATCTATATTTATTTTATCTATACCTAATTTCCATAAATTGTGATGATTTTATGAAAAAAACCTTAATATATTCAACATCAATGAAATTATTTATCGTAAAAGGTTATCTAATGAATTTTATTTTTCATTCCCAAAATATAATATACCATAATTATATAAAAATCACAGATCATATTAACCATAGAGGTTATTCATAGATTTAAAATAATGTTCAAAACATGTAACTAAATGATTTCCTATATAACATTTTAACACATACAAAACCAATGGGATGTTTTCCCACAAATTTCACCAAAGCATTATTATTTTTGATTAACTCCCATAACATAAAATCCCAAAAGTGTGTTTATGAAATTAAATTTAATATTAACATTAACTTAAATAATTTTCATGGTTTATTTTACCCAAATGTTAATGAATACTAGTATTTTTACAAAAACAACACAATTCCTTAGATGTTTCATGATTCTTCTAACTATAATACCATTTTTGAAATATTATGTCAACCCATTGTCAAGTATTTTAAAATTTTAACCAATGTTTTTGTGTTCCACCATTGAATAAAACAAAAATAAAAAGTTTAACTATAAAACTACAAGAATAGAAGTGGGATATCAAATAATCATGAAATAGTAGTGGAAGGATGTCTAAATCGTGACACCTTATTCTCAAACACTGAGTCCATAGGTTTATCCAAGATTATCCAAAATCATTAAAAAAATTATAGGATACTATCCAATACATAGAAATATCATGAAAGTCATTCATAGGGTCATATTCCCAATTCTATGTTTTCCCAAATACGGTTACTAAGGATTCAAATAAATATTCTCTAATTCAAACTGTAACAAACCCAAGACCAATACACTAGAGCTGGAGCCTTACTTTATTTAATAGTTATAGAAATAAAAATAACATCCCAATGGAATTAATAGTTTATTATTCTTGAAAAACAATATATATATATTTCAAATTAAAATTACATTTTAAAAATAAAGTAGAAGAATTAATTTTTTTGAGAATTTTATTTTCCACCTTTGCGTAACTCTGTTAATGAATTAAAACAACCATCTTATAAACATGAAGAAATAAATATAATAATAGAGTGAGCTCAAATTTTTAATAATGGTTATGTACAATAAATTATAACTTTAATCAATTAAAATAATAAATAAATTAAGCTAAATAACTTATCAAACATGGTATATAGTAAACGAAATGGGAATGATATGGATCTAGATATTTTTTCATAGTGAAAATCCTTTAGATAATCAAAATAGAATTCCAAATACAACTAATACTTAATTATTAATAATCATTTATTTGGAACATGAACCACTATACCATAAAATCCTTTCACAAGATGGTTCCTATCTACGGGAAGAAACAAGCCTGATTCTGCTAGGAATCAAACATGAAGGGTTTGACGCCAACTATTTTCAACTCATGTGGCTACTAATTTATCAGTTGGTTTTTTTATACAATTTCCCCACATATTCTTACATGTACAATAATAAATCCTATATTTAAACGATGGATTTAATTCATGAATCAATAATACATGTCAATAAAAATTATGTATTGAGTAAAAGATAGAAATTTAACATTATTTCCCCAACTAACCAAATAAAGTTCCGAGTAATCTTCATAAGTAAAAAATTGAATATGAATTAGGTAAAATTTATA
The DNA here is from genome assembly GCA_963277665.1 of Viscum album. Lineage (NCBI taxonomy): Eukaryota > Viridiplantae > Streptophyta > Magnoliopsida > Santalales > Viscaceae > Viscum > Viscum album. The sequence goes on along the minus strand of OY728142.1, from coordinate 1,296,234,780 downwards.
TGCATTATTCAAGGAATATAGATAAAAAATGATCAAAAAAGACGATATAATTTCATCATATACCCTGTGGAGTATGAATAAAGGGTTGTTTTCAATTATAAATAGAAATAACATTAAAATATATTAAAAAACATTCTTTAGGAATATAACATTTATCAATGAATTTTTTTTTTAAATTTTCAAATAATTATAAAAATAATTTTATTTTGAAATTAAATTTTGGACTCATAATATAATATTTAAAACATTTTAGGGGTAATGATGGATGAAAATTTTATTCATGTCATACATTTTAATATAATGGTTCTATTAACTATTTTAGTAAAAATGAAATAGGGGTTGTTTTGAAAATGACACAATGATTCCTTTCAAATAATATTTTCAAAATAAATCATGGGTAAAAATGAATTTATTAAAAAAAATTATAACAGAAATTTTCCGAACAATTTCAATAGAACTACTCCCCTGGTGGGGAAATGGACAAAAATAATCTCAAACAGTGACGATATTACTGAAATAAACCCTTATAAATATCATATCATTGATGTAACCATTAATAAAATGAATTAATTATTTTTATTTATTCATATTCAAAAATATATTTAAAATACAATTTAATATATTATAATTTCATTACACACATAATCATAGAAGTATATAATCATGGAAATTGATGTATATCTCAAAGAATGGAAATTGAATTAGGAAACCCCATACCACATTTAAATCAGTCAAATAATATGCACCATAAAATTACTAATTATTATATTAAACATTTAATACCATGAATTTAATTATATTAATGATATTATATATGAAATGAATGTATATATACACCACACTGAAGAAATAAGTTGTCAATAAGTCATATATATCATATAAGTAAAAGTGGGATGAGAAATAGTTACCTCACACATTCCTTTATTTATTCATAATTTAACATCTCGTATAATAGTCTAAATAAGGTTTCTAACTAATTATATAAATATATTATTATTTATATTAACTAATAAGATTATTTCACAACATATTTTTACCCATTCACTAATAATAAATAATTATTTTCATGGTTTCGGGTGTGTTCATTTCATGGTACCATGGTTTGTTTACTAGTGTATTATTATGGGATTCATGTAAAATGGAAATAAATCCCTAGAATTAAAATAAAATTATATTAAGTAACTTCAATAAGTTTAAATATTTACATTTATAATTTTTATTTCATTAATGGAGATGATTCATTTGATAAACTCTTATTGATAAATGTTTAATTTTTTGGGAGGCTTTTTTGAACATCATGAACTAGTTTTGTTTTTTTTCTATATTGAGTATAAATTAATTCCAGAAAATGAATCATATTATCACATAACATTACATTATTATTTGACCATAAAAATAGTTTTATGACTTTCCATGAAGCCTATAATGGATAACAAAAAATACTTAATTTTGGAGATGGTAATTAACCATAACATGGAAAGAGGTTTCATGTCGTTGAATATGAGGAGGGGATAAAAAGGAAGGATATAATATATTCTATTAAAAAATAACATTAATTTATTTACATTATTCTGGAGTTATTATAACTTAATGGATGAAATACATTAGGATAAAGTATATGATGGTAAGAAAACAAGAGATGTGTTTTGAGAAAAATTACCTCTTTAATATCACATCCCCGGATAACTCCATGAGGGGAATAGATATGGTTTTTTGGGGAGATAATTATAAATTTGATGTGTAAATATTGAGGAGGAAATGTTTTGAATATATTCTAGGAAATTGAATTAATTTGGGTTGAAATGTTTTGGTGATAGTTTTTATTAATACTTGAAAATAGATGAGTTTATGTGGTAAAGTAAGGTTTATTTTATATATAATGCAAACAACATTTAGTTTGAATTAATTTTAAATAAATATATTTTTAATTTATTATGATTAATATTTTTAGGGTCAAGAAACAACTCACTAAATCATTAAATATTTTAATATTTTTTTCATGTTAGGTTTTTAACATTTAACTTAAACCATTATCATGATTTTACCTAGATTTAGGTAAATAATTTTTTTACTATGATAATTTTTTTAAACATAAAAAAAATTGACCATTGAAAATAATTTTGAACATATCATTAATAATATGGAAATTTTTTTACCAAATTAAATTCCAATAATTTCCAATATTAGATTTAAAATTATTCCCCCAAACACAATGAAAAAACATGGTTCAAAAGTGTAAAAATCAAATAGATGAATTTTTTATATTGAATATCAATGTGAAATTGGCTACAACAAGATTAAACAGATTGATTTGTGATTAATAAATCTAATTACACTTTAAACCCAATTCAGAATATAATTTAAATATATTAATAAATTAGACAAAAAAGTAGTTTATAATTAAATGTCAATATTTTTGACTATTCATCAAAAAATGAAACATATCATAAAATAACAAACATTCATCCTAAGATAATTTTTATATTAAGGGATAAAAAATGAACTATATTTTTCAAAATAAAATTTATACATTTTTTAATATTTAGTTTTAAAACAGGTACGCCACTAAAAGGCATCAAATTTGTATTTTACAAAAATATTTATTTAATGATTAAAATTAAATTTAATTCTTATATTAAGCCAGTATAAATTATTTTATGACTTTAAAAATATTTATTAAATGTATAAAATAAAAAAATTATTAATATCTTTCATTAATAGTAATTAACTATATTTATTAACATATAATGTCATTGTGGAAAAAATTGTTTTTTACTAAAAACACATCCATCATATTCTATCAGTTTTTTTAATTTATAATTAATTACTAACTAATGAATTAATTTGATAAAATGGTGTAAAATATATTTTTATAATTTAGTTAATCCTATTAATTCCCTCTGTTCTAATAGCTTGTCAATAACTATCAAAGTTAAATAATAATATTTAATCTTCTATTTAAGATAAATGTTTTTTGTTATGTAAGATGTCAAAAAAATTGAATTGAATAAAGATATATAATATATAAAATAATGGTTTTATAGTTTTGAAATCCAATTTATCACTATTTGACAATTTTTATATACAATTGATTAATTTTTTATTTTTTTATGAAATGTTTCTAAATATTTTAAAAACACATATCCGTATCTATAATTAATTTCGTATTATTATTTCATCATTTTAATATTTCAAAAATAATTATGTATATTTACTTTTTAAATTATTATTATGCATTAAAAATTGTATTCTATTAAATTTTTTAACCTATAAAAACTTCTGTTTTTTTATTTATTTCAATGTTCTCTTTAAACATAGATGAAATTTATTTAAAATTGGCTTATTTCATTATCCACCTCAACTGTATTTTTATCAGTGTCAATAATATTTTATACATTACTATATCGAAATATGTAATTTTTTATTTTCTAAAATGGTTTGTTTTTTTATAAATATTATGATATGAAAATATAATCCAATACTAGAAACAGAATTATTTCATGTATATGTGGTATGGTTAAAATGATATATCTATATGTGGAAGGAAGTGTCAAATGACTTTTCATGAAATTTTTTTAAAATAAATATTATAATCATTATTCTATTTTACTTCCACCATGGAAACTATGTACATATTTTTTCATATTGAAGGGTTTTTAACAAGATTCACATTCAACTGAATTAGTAAAAAACTGACATGAATGTATACCCTTTATTTCAAATAGTGTGAATAACCTATAATTTTTAATATTAATTGAGGAAAATTTAGATGGAAAAAAATTATATTCCGTTTTTATTTCGATAATCTATTCAAGAAATGAATTTTATAGTATTATTATTATTTTGGTATCATTTTATAAATATATGTAAATATATAAATAAAATTATTTGTGAGCCCCAAAATATATATCTCTCTATAGCATTAGGTGAGGCTTTAAATCACTTGAGTCTATAATGTTATATAATAAAATGATCTAATTTTCATAGATCATAATGTAATATATGTATATATTTTTATAAAAAGTTATTCATGGGTCAAATGAAGTTATATTCTTACAAAATATTATTTATAGGCATGCTTCAGTTAGTTCTGAACTATATATTATATTTTTATTTTAAACGATCCTTTAAATATGATTATGGTTTTCTATGTTAATTGATGTTCCACATACCATGTACATGAATAATGTGCTACCATTAGGGATGGTTTTAATTGTTCCAAATTGGAGATGTAGTCACCCATGGGGTAATATAATTCTTATCAAAATATTTAAGGATATATATTTTATATTTTAGTCTATAAAATATGATTTTTCCGTCGTTCCCCATGATTACTTATTATGACTACACAACAATTTGTAATTAAATATGTTATTTTAACAATAATAATTTTATCTCATTATGTTAAATTTTATTGATAATATCATTGATTTTTACTGGTGTTTAACTTCTTACTATCTTTTAGATTACACATTTACATTGCTTCCCCATTTCCCAAACTGATCATAGCTGATAAAACCATTTTTTAGTTTATTAGTGGAAATCGACTAATGATTTCATTATATAATTTTTTTGATGATGTAATATGTACATAAATTCCATTAAATTAATAAAATTGACTAAATTAGTATTTTTTTAATTTATGTAATTTATAAAAAATTGAAACAATTTAGCATTATACAAAAATAATGTGTCAACTAAGTTTTATGAATAAATCATGTGGTTGTTCAAAAATTAACCAATTGTCATTTCCGTTTTCCTATTAAAAATTTATTGAATCAAGATAATTTTTTTTATAATATACTTTGATGATGAATCTATAAATTTGATTTATTTTTTTATAATTTTTATTTAAAAATATGATTGATTTAAATATACATTTTTTACATATATTAACGATTAATGAGACATTCAAACATTTAAAAACATTCTTTTATCTAAAACACACATAATACATCATATATTTTGTCAAAATTAATAATACTGAAATAATCAGTGATATTACATTATTTTAAGATGGGGATATATTTTCCTTAAATTTCAATTTAATTTTTTTATTAGGATCATTTTTTATCGGGTAATAATCATCATATATATTATATAACATGAAAAAAGTTTTATATGTTTGAATGAGGTAGTTTTGATTTTAATTATTTTTCAAATGACTTTTTATGTCTTAGTAATGATAAAATGATAATATGAATTGTCAAATATGAATAGGGTTGTTGATGGAATAGTATATTTATTATAATTATGGAATGATTCGTGTAAAAATCAACACACATATATCATAAATAAAATTTCTAATTGTGTTTTATTTTCATGAATGAGTTTATGCATAAAAATGATCAACATGGAAAATAAAAAATCGGTTAATATTTAATAAAAAATTATGGCATAATTTATATGATCCATGTTTTTTCAATTAATTTCAATATTTAAATATATTAGTTTTATATAATATTTCAAATATCATAGTGTAATAATGGATATATATCAAGATTTATGGATCCCATGATCCATAATAGTTATAAAATATCATAAATAAGACATTAATGTTCAAGTTTGATGTTAGGATAAAGGTAACCCTAAAAACTGAATATTTTATGTTTCTTAACAACACTATAACTGATATAAAATAATGATAAATTATTTATAGTGGATCATTCATCATTACAGACTTACTAAATATTTGTAAAATACGTACTTATACATATTACAAATATATATCTCATTTAATAATCTCTTGGTCATTGAACTACTTCATTCAAATGTAAATATGTTGTTAACATAATTTTTTGTAGTTTATAAGCTATATTATAAAATCAATGAAATTTTATATATTCAAAAAGTAGATTTTAATCATGGTATTTAAATGGTTTTTCATGTGTAAAATATTGTATTTCACATGGGTTTTCAACCACTATAAAAAATATATAAATTTCACTTTATCATTTATTGAAATAAATGGTTTATTATATATTTACTACAAAACATCATGCACATAAACTCTTGCATTTCATCATACATAGATCACAATATCAATTCAATGAAAAAAATTATATCAAATCATTAATCATTGTAATTCAAAATATAAAACAACTATCAGTGGGGATAATAATAAGATTCCATTGATATTCTAAATGTATTTCCCATTAAGAAACGTAAGATTTATTTGAACTATTTTTTTATTATAGCATATTAAATCATAATTGTGAAATAAATTAATTAGTCATACTCTATTTTTATTCATATTTATTTATTATATCTATATTAATTTAAAGAATATATATATTAATGAATTTTAAATATATAATTACATGTAAACCTTTTTATAAAAAACAAATCCTAAAACTCTTTCTATAGAAATATAACTTTCCAAATTTAAATAATAAGAAACACACATTTACCCATTTAATGTATGATTATAATAAAACAAAATATTATGATATTTCTAGCTAGAAAAAAATTTATTTGTAATGTTACTCAACATATAGGTTATTCGTGGTCGCTATATGAATAATTAATTTGAAAATTTTAAATGTAACAATTATAGTAAAATCAACTAATATATAAGGTAATTACACTCATCTTAATTTGATTCATCTATTTCATTTTCTTAAAATAAATATGTAATTATTTAGAAATATATATTTGAATTTAAAAATTAATAATCCTTTATAATTAATTTGTTAAAGGGTTTAATCAATCATTCAGGAATGGGTTAAAAATAATTGAATAAAAATGATAAAATTAATATTTAAAATATATAAATTGTACAAACTATAAGAGAACGAAACCTAAAATCCAATAAGAAATTTTAGTTATTTAAATAATGAAATATTCAACTTAGTCATTCATTATATGAAAATTCTAATTTTTATATCCATGTATACATAGGTCATATTAACCATTAGATAAATATAATGACTAAATGTGATACAAATTTTCAATCGTTTAATAGGGAATTATTATGTAACATAATTTAAATATATAAAAATGAAATATGTGAAGAATGAAATTTCTTACCCATAAATTTTATAAATAAATTAATTAAAAATACAACAATTTCACCAATATAAATAAATTTCTATTAAATAGAAAATAAATTATATGTTATTATATTCACATAATTTTTATATCTTATACTTTCATTCATCATCATGGAACTAAAAAAAATAATATAAAATTTATGGTACATGGTATAATATATTGAATCTCAAAACAAAAACATTATTCAAATATACTCTTATAGTGGCCCCAAAATAAATCCTAAAAACTAAATCATAAGATAGAAATAAAAAACCTATGTACTCTATAGTATATAAAATTTTTTATATTTTAGATAATTTGTATCTCCCCATTTTTGGAAATAATGGAAAGGAAAACATTAGCCATTATACATTTAACCCTGAAATAGATTTATACACATATAGAGATATAATTATTCATAACATCCTTAAAAGTAAAATATATATTCTGAGTTGAAAAAACTAATTTCAAATATCATAGTTCTTTAATGAGTAACTCATAAAATAAGTTCAAATGGTATAAATCATATTTATCATTTTATCATTATATTATTCTTCAGAAATGTTGATATATTATTGGTTTTAATAGAATTATGTCACAATACACACAAAATACCTAATATTTTTTTCTATAGAAACTTATTCTTAATATTATAACAAAATATAATAATTTTAATAACAACTTACTTCCAAATTTTGACCATAGTTTCATCTTTATATTAAAAAGACTCCATAACGATATTTTTAATATGAATCTTACTATCATATTTACCCATCAGGTTATTCAAAAAATCGTTTTTGGAATCCTATAATTCTTTATATTTACATTCATTTACATTATTTATCGCTTCCTTTAGTTACTCTTATGCTAAAACAACATTTATTTTCTCTAATAGATCTAATTTATTTTATTTACATTAGAGGAACCATTTGTACATTCGTTGAATAGTTATATGACCTACACAAAATTTTAGAATCTTTTCAGTGTTTGATTTGAATATATTATATTGTTATATATTCCATTGGTCACTGAAAAAATAAAATATTGTAAATTATAAAGGGTTTATTCTGCATTACTTGACTACTTTTAAAATTCTAGTAATCCCCCACATGGATTTTATTATTTTTAATTTCAAAAATACATTTATTTTTATTTCCGTATAAAATATCATATTTAACATGGGATTGTGTCAACCTGAATAATAATTTACTGTAATTTTTATAAATAATGAGCTACAATCGAATTTATTGAATAATTATCACACAAACACCCAATATTTTTCCCTGAAATGGGAAAAAATATCATAAAAAATAAAATATGAAAAAACATTTGATAAGAATATTGTATTTTAATCAATCAAATATGAGTATAATTAATGTATATTTATTGTAATGATTCTAAAAACATAAAAAATTTCAACTCATCATTAATCACATTATTTAATCTAAATGGTAAATATAAAATGTATCTCTCAAATCACTAGCTACTAATTATTATTTTGTGGTATGTATACTGTTAACCACCCCCACATCATTCTCCTCTTAGGGTTTCTATGGTCTGATGGCTGGAAATACCACCATCATCCCACCAAATCTATAGAGAGTAATGATTAAATATTTTATAATGGATCAGCCTTACTATTTATCTATGATTTAATTCCTCTTTCACTCCATCCACTCCCTGGTAGAAACTTTTTCTTGAAGGAACCCACATTTGATTGGTGTTTTATCAAACTTCAATTTTCCCTTCAAGACATCACCGAGGATTCAACTGTGAGAAAGAATTATTTAGTGGATCATCATTCATAAAATATGAAATCAATGTATGAATACTTCTCATTTAACACTAATTAATGTGATTTATAGAGTCACATGATTGTGATGCTCTAAGACCCTTATCACTACCCTATATATTTTGAAACATAATTAGATTTTATTTCATTTTGGGCATCCACTCTATGGTCCTTTAACAACCATTGGTTCTCTCTCATCTATTGGTCCTATGAATTTAATTTTAAGAGACACCCTATAACTACCATGATTTTATTAGTTCTCCATTTCATCAATTTCCATTTCCATCCCATTTCAACATAACAATGAATGATATTATTTATTATTATTATTTTCTTATTTTGATAATATATCTCAAACAATTATATATCCCATATTTCAAATAATATGTATTTAAATATATTATTCTAAATCTAAAATTATTATGATTTGGAATTAAATTGAAAATTAATTTGATAAAAAGATAGATATATTTATCTAATCATGGGTTGACTTATGCTACAATTGTTGCTGACTTGGATTCCTTTAATAGTGTATAAAATAATTTAATGTGGGTCAAATATATGATTCTTCATCATTGGATGGTGGAGAGGATCACACATGATTAGGTCATATATGGTATATTATTTCTCGTTTAGGGATTCAAATCATTGATGTAGAAGAATCTAGTAAGGTGGGAAATTTTCAACATTAGCAATTATAACATTATGTTTTATGGTGATGGATTCCCAACCTAAGGGGACACCCAGGAGACATTCACCACAATAGACCTGATTCTATATAGTTTTTATGGCTATATATCTAGGTATAATAGATTCCAATTTTTTTTATTAATATAGATAAATGGGATAGGCACTTGGATAATACTTATAGAATGGGTTTACTAGGAAAACATCATGTCCATTGGAGAATATGATGGATTTTTTGACCAAACTAAAGATCATATAACATGATAGAAGGATTCCATGGATTAAATAATGAATTAACCTCCCTCTATAACCATTTTTTGTTCTAATATGTTCACCTATAACACATGTTATTCTATATAAATATTTGTAATTTAGAAAAATAATAACAATGTTTGTGGAAAACATTTAATCATAAAACATGATAAAATAATATGTACTCTAAATTTAAAAATTGTTATAATAGTTTTTTTGGATTAGTGAAATATTAATTGAAATAAATATAATTTGAATGAAATGAGAAAATTGTAATAATTTATCATAAATTGTGGATATTTTTAATTATAATGGAATTAAAAATATGGGATTATCGAACTAAGTGAAGGAATAAAAAGTAGACTATAAATACTATTATTAACATGTGAAACAAATATTTAAAACATTATTAAGAAAGGTTTTTTCATTACACAATCATAAGAGTAGTCCACAAGATTCAATAAGGTGTCTTATACCTAGTATTTGTAGGTGGGTCCATTTGATGCAACTAAAGGAATGAATCTGAAACATAATAATAATGAAAATGATTTTTTTGATATACTTAAATATTGAGATATAATATAAATTGTGGGGAAACCAATGATTTACAAGTGCAATGGTTCATTTATGAGTGAAAAATATCATATAAAATAAAATGATCCATCCCTGGAGTGACCCAAATGGATATTGTGTAACGAATATAATAGTAAATAAATAACATCAAAAAAGAAGAAAAAGTAAGATAAACTGATATCTATGTCATAGAACCCATGATAATAAATAAGGTTATATAATCATATGAAGAATAGTTATCCACAAAGAAAGACCATATCAAAATATAAATGGGTAGTATTCGACAAACAAAAATGAAATGCTTGAATCTCATAAAATAATGGATATAGGATGAGTATCTTCCCACTCAGTGAATATTGTATTGGGATGGAGAATGTATGAAGGAGAGATAAAAATCCACATGAATGTGAATGAAAATTGAAAAACTAATATGAACTTATATTTGTTAATGTTTCCAATGAGATGAACGTTATAATGGAAGAGTCCATCCATACTTAAGAAAGAATTATTTATTTCGTTGAATCTATAGTGGAAGGTATCCTTTAGAATTGTTAAACTGAACATGAAGGGGAATTTTAATAGGGTGATTGGATATAACTATCTTTAAGTATATTGGAATAACCATATTATTTATTATAGGAAACATTCCTGTAATTTTAATTTTTCCCCATATAAGGTTCACCCATAACCAAGAAAATTTTTTTGAAGTAAAAATATTTAATTTAGAGTATGTTTCAGGATAAACAAATGATGGTTTCAAATACATTGATTGAATCTTCAAATGAAATTTCAAAGATAATAAACTAAATAAAAAATAAAAATACATAAATAAAAAACAATACATTAGATTGAATTAAGAATATATATACCAATAATTATAATATTAAAAATATTCAAATATTTTTAATGATAAATATCGTCATTATGAAAATTGAATCTAAAAACTCATTTTGAATTGAATTTTTTTCATAACTTACTAAAATCATATTTTCTTATTATAAATCCATAAATTTAAATTAATATATTAATATGAAAAAATATTTGATACATATTATATTAAAACTATTTCTATGTTTTATAAATAATTTGACTAGTATGTATGTTAATGAAATTTATATTCTGAAATCAGGGAATAATGATAATGTAAAATAATTGAAGAATACATTTAAAATAATAAATGAATTAAAAAATGATCAAGAAAATTAAAAGAAACATAATATTAAATATCATTATATTTTCAAAATCAACATGATATGTTTATAACTCCATAGTGGAATCAAATCCATGGAAATTTAATCCTTTGAATTTAGAGAGAGAAAAAATAATTAAATTTTAACTGCTAACCACTATCTCTTAGATTTCACAATCTATAGTTAAATTCCCTACCTCATTATGGTTATATGGATTCCTTCCTTTATTCAATCATGATATTTATAAAATAACTAAAAAATATCTATATGACTTCTACCAATTAATGTATTCTATTCAATAAATTTTTTCTTAATTATACATTAAATGTCATTTAAAAGTAATGTGGGATGAATGTTATTCCATATAATGATATATAAATTATTCCACATTAATTGGGTGTATAAAATAATAAATTTTAAAAATTTATAGAACTATGAAAAACTTGAATGAAATACAGTGGATTCATCTAAGGGATTGTAGTTTCCTATTTTGGGGTTTATATATTTGAGGTATTTTACTTAAATCTACATAATTATTATTTAATAACACAAAAAAATCTCTAGTGGACCTTTAAAATAATTCATGGATAAAAATTATCTGTGATTAAAATATTCTATTAACCCAATAATCAAACAAATACTTATTATGATTCATTAACACCATTTTAATTTTTTTAAACATCAAAACTAAAACATTTTGAGGGAATACATGGTGATATTTAAATACTTTTTCCTCAAAAATAGAAAATATTCCCAAAACAAGATGTTTAGTATCATTTTATATATGGTTTTGAAATTTATATCTTTTTATATATCAGTCAACTATGTAATGTTAACCATTATGGGGTTTCATTAATTCCTCCACAGTCAATCAAATTCAATAAAATTAAACATATGTTTTAATTATAGATTAAATTTTCATTTTACTTGTATTGAAATAAATATAAATAAATACATTGATTTTTTATAAAAAAATATATAATACCAAAAAATTATGAGGTTAATTAGTGTAGATCTACATCATACATTAATTCATCTCATCCTATTACAATCAATCCAAATAAAATTTATTTTCATCAATATTAATCAATTTTCATCATTTAAAAACAATGAAAAAAATTATTCAATAAAAAAATAATTCTATATAAAAATATGTAACAATTTATGATAAAAATATAAACTAAATATTTATTAATGATAAAATTTGATTTGTTAATATAAAATAAAAAAAATAATATTATTGTTATTAATAAATATTATGTATGAACATACAATGTTTATTAAATAATTTTTAATCATATAACCAATTATTATGGAAACACACCATCATTTTAATAATATTTTCTCATATTAGTATGGAATTTTATCCTTCAAATTTATGCTTTGAATAATTATGGGAAAAAATAATATATGTTAAATTTTTGTGACTCAATCAAAAAATATTCACATTCATATTTGAGGAAGATATCACTATATATTTTTTAGTCTGTTGACTGAAAAAATATAATGTAATTTATAAAATTATTAATTTTTTTCTACAATACCATTGAATTTATATTTAAGTATTCATGATTAAATTATCTTCTCAATAACTGTTAAAACATTCATGACGTTCAAAATGTTTATAATTATCTCTATTATATTAACTTATTATATATATTTTAGTCAATTAAAAACACATAATTTTAAAGGATGAAAATTTTTCTTCATATGTTTTATTTCTACAATTTTTTGATCTAATGATTAAAAAATTATATTATAAAAATTGATATATTTTAATGTGCTATTTATTAAAGTACAAAAATAATTTTTTCATTATTAGGACTTATATCATATAATATTGAAGGTGGGAATTTTATTTTATGTTGGAAATCTGGATCACTTTTTTAAAGAGATAAAAAATTGAATGTAGCATTTCTTAAAATGGATTATTATGAATTGTTGAAATTTAGAATGAATGATTAATTAAAGAACCTGGGTTTTTCACATTGTGCTATAATTTTAAGCTTCCAAAACTACATGTGTGTGATGAAGAAAATATTTTTTGTAATGATGATAATAAATATTTTTTTATTAATAAAATTTTGAATATTATATATTACTCAGTTACTAGTGGATTTATCAATCATGTTTTATCTTTTTAGTAAACATTTGAATTTGGATATGGCTATATGTCACTCAATAGTGCACTGAACAATATTAATGAATATAAAATATCATATGTATTGTTATTAAGATATTATTAGGTGTTAAATTTGATATTAATATCACTTTTATATGTAAAAGTCACTATGTGTTGGTTGGTGTTTAATATTCAATTTAATAAATAGGTTGAACAATTTGAGATATATATTGGAGTTCCTATGGATCAATTTTGTTGAAGTTTTCTACTATTTGATATATTTCATAATATAAATTATTATCTTAGAAAATTAAATTGATGTATAATATTAAGATACATCATAGAGAAAATTATTAAAATTTATTGATTGTAGTATGGAGATTTGATATTAAAATGACAACTATTTTTTTTGGTTATATAAATATTGACCACATGTTTATGGTGATGTTAAGATCTGGATGTGTTGGGGTAAATATAGATGAAAATAGGTTTTAAAAGATAAAAATATATATAATAATTTCAAAAGATATAATTATTATAGAGGCAACATAGATGTATTGATATACTGTTTTGAAGTTAAAAAGAATTATTAATGACATTATTATATATTTTTTAAAATTAAAATTAAATCCAAGATGTTTCATTATTATTTTGATATGTATAGATGAAGTGAATTTGAAATAAAAAAATGGTTTCATTTGTGCATTTAGAGGAATGTAGTATTGAGTAGGCCTAAATAGCCAAAAAATGAGCTGGTGATGTAAACAATTGTGTATCATTATTTTTAACATTTCATATATGAATAAATTGAATGGATAAATGAATAAATATTTATATAAAAATAATAATACATGTTTTTTTAGTTAATAAATTTTGAGAGATATTATAGTAGGTGATTTTTGAATATAAAACTGATAATTTATTTTTGATCATTCAAATATACAGATAGAAAGATTGAATGATAATTTTTTCTGAATCATTATGAATATGAACACAAAAATATCATAAAATTGTTATTTAGATACAATTTATAATATTTATTATCTTCTATAAATTTGGAGTCTGAAAAAAATGAAACTACTATATGCATTAAAGTTCATATTGACATACAATATGTACATAATAAATCATTTGAAGTCAATCTAGATATATAAGTGTAGTAAAAATAATGTATGCATGAATATTGATCATGTCCTAGAAGATACGTGTAATGACCCTAATATTTACATACATGGACATTATATTAATTTGGAATAATATTTTATACATTAAAAAAATATATTCCCAAATAAAGTAATCATTTATTGTCTTTAGAAACTAGGAAAAATAAACAACTAGTTCATAAAACATCTACATCATCTCATGTATTTTCCTTCATAATTAGAACACCCTTTTACCCATATTACTTAATACACATCTTCATTTATAGAGGAAAAGAAACATAATAATGGATGAAATTAAATGCTCTGTAAGTGTAATCATGTAATATATCCACAAAATATAATCATAACAATGTAAAAACATGAAGATAAATTTTCAAAATCACAGTGTATATAGAAAATATGAAAATATCGAGTCATGAAAAAAATCATGGTAATTTATAAGGCATAAATCATAATTGAAAAAATTCCATGAGAAAATATCATGGGCATAAAACATGGAATTTTGAAAAACACATAAGCATATTCAATCATTTTTATAATATCCATGCCTCATTTTCTATACTATTATAGTAGGAAAATCCCATTACCAAACTTGGATTACCTGTCGTTCATGCTCTATATTATTGAACCTGATTTATTTTTCATTATATCCATGTACTACTAAACTAGATTTACATATTATTCCAATAATTTCTATCTCATGAGATATAAATCATTAAACAATTCATTAAATGGAGATATAAGTCCAAACCATCACATAATGAAAACAATGCAATTATGTGAACAAAAAAATAATTCATCATAACCCAATGAATAAAATGAGTTTCTTAAACATAATTCCATCATAAAATAATACACATAATTTTTTTTAATTAATATAATTAAAATATAAAAAATAATAAATAATAAGAATAATATGGATATTATACTAGAAAAATATCCTTAATCTTTTTTGGAAAATAATTTTGATAAAACACTTGAAATTAATATTTGGGAAAAATTTATTTTCTTCATCAAAAACATTTATTTAAAACACATAATAATTTAAAAGAGAATAAATTATTTGAAAATAACTATTAAGACATGTAAGATAGTCTTCATGGATATAAGGTATTATTAATGCATAAAAATCCATTCATGTTGAATAAGATAAAAACAATCTTCTCATAATTTTTCCAGAAAAGTCAAAAAGTACCTCATATGGAAAATAAAAGAGTGATTCTTTCCAAACCATGTAGTAAAACGAAAGAATTGGTATAAATGACTTTAAAAATCCATAGTTTAATATTAAATACTCTCTCAAAATATTTTTCAAAAACAAGGGCATGGATGATAATTATGCCCCAGAAAACAATTACATATAATCGAACTCAGATATTAAAGAGAGTGTGAAATTATCCTTTACCAAAGGTACACTATCATTGTTATGTATCATGGACTCTTCTAAAATGATTTATATGATTTCATTGAATTTATCTAAAATCAGTTTCATCATATATTATCATATTATCATCTGTTTGTTAGTTACATTATTACTCATCCATCAGTTTTAACTTCTTTATTTTTAATGCACTTTTTATCAGATAGGTTCTTATATATAGGTTATAGTTATTTCATTTAAAGAATTCAATTAGTATAATAAATATCATATTTATTCATTAAATTGATTTATTTAATCATTTTTTAATTAGGATCATGTAGAATAAATCACATCGCATCGTGGAGAGAGTAGGTCGTAAGTATGAACGAGCGACGATATCATTCTTATAATTATGCAATGATATGGAAGTAGATGGAGTATATATTATTCTAGAAAAAATATAACGTTATAATATATATATATATATATATGTTTGTATATCATATCCACTATCATATCCATCAATTATTGATGGTCATGCCAAACATATTACACCACGACGAGGAGGCAGTAAGCCTTACTTACACCCCTGTGGTGATTCCCTTTTTCATAGGATGCATTGAAGGCGGAATACAATTATTACATAACCATAATAACATATGATCATATAATTTATACTATATTTATTACATTATATTGGATATAACTCATGAAGAGGATGTAGAAGATGAAATAATTTGACAGAATCATTAGAGGAGATTACCCCTTCTTCGATGAGCTCCCTCTATATCTCATCATAAAGGAACTACAGTTGGTATTTTGAGAATATGAGAACATATAGAGTGTGAAAAATGATTTCTATAATAGAAATGGTCAAGGAATGGATAAACATAAAGGATCAATTTGATGTGAAGAGGTGAGGAGGAAATTTTCTTTTATAATTGATGTTTGGAGAACATAATGAATATCAAATTGTATTATATTATAATATACTAAAACAACATCCAAAAAACAAAAAAAAATCAAAATTTATATGAATATATTATATAATGTTGTAATATCATCAAAAAATATTCTTTATAAAAGTTTTTCTCTCAATTTAAATCTTATAATTTTAATTTATCAATTAGTTATTATGTTCTCTTTTATGTAGGGTAACAAATATTTCAATATTAAAATTTTGTAATATTAAACTATTTGAAGTCAATTAAATCATAAATAAATAATTTTGATAATTTTAGAACATATAATATTTATTATATAATTTTAAAAATGTTTTAGTATTTTTAAAGAATTAATAAAACATTATTTTGTCAAAACAAAAATAGTTTCAATTTTGAAAATAGTTAATACATATGTTTAAATAATACAATGATAAGAAGTTATCCTCGAACCAAATATTTTTTATAGGACTATAGGGTCAATTAAATCAATAAATTCATTGGATATATTAATTATCCAAAATTATAATTATTTAAATTTTTTTAATAAAATTATTTTAATATTTCCATTAATAAAAAAAATTCAACCTTATTTTTGTGTAATTATTTAATGCTCTTATTTGATGAACAAAAATTTAAAATAAAACACTATGATGAAGATAAAAAATACTATCTTTTATAATAATATATTTAGTTCAATATATCTTCTTTAAAACCCATCATTAAAAATTATATACTTATTAAAACATGAATGTGACACATTTAATATTAGTTTAAATAAAATGAAATAAGTGTAATAGTTTATTTTATAAGGATCAAAATGGTCTATAAATTGACCCTTGTATGATTATGGTTCTGATATACATGACCAGTATTAGTTTGTAATGTGTTTTTGTCATTTAATTGTTATTATCATTTAGAAAATTATTTTGTTTATTTTTCATCATTAAAATAATTTCGGGATCATTAATATATAAAATGTTATCGTAATTATTTATCTCCTGAAAATTACAATTAAATTAACATGATAAAGATAGAAATTTTATATTTACATATAGTATTCATAATAGAAATTATCTTCCCTATATACTCATACTAAAAATGATTAATTATAAAAATTTTAGATTTATATATTTATCTTTTCATTAAATAAATAATATTAAAAATCCTAACCACATCCAAGTGTCAATTAAAAGGTAAAATTTAGACCCATGGATAGATTGGGTCAAAAATAAACCAAACAATTACATTAGAACAAGTGTTATTGTAATTTTATAATAATATATTTACCCTTAATTACATGATTTTCCTTTTTACCAAATTAATAATAATTACTAAAGTTATTATTCCTAATGACTAACACTAAAATAATTATATTTAAATAATTTTGAATAATGATTCTATATATGGAAGCCATTTTGAAATATTCAAGAGACATATTTTTTAGTTAATAATTTAAAATTAATCCCATTTTTTGAATGAAGAAGGGGTTTTTAATGATAAAATATTTCAAAATATTGAACGGTCTTTACATAAAAAATAAATGTAAAATTAATTCCAATGAAATAAATTACATTTAAAGACAATAATATGTTATTTTAATAATTTAAAACCATTCAGTAATATATTTCAACCATATAGATTATTTTGATGAAAAATGTTGTTTTAAATTTAAAATTTAATGTATTTATTCTATTCATCAAGACTTCAATGTTCTAAAAATAATTTTAACAATTCATACAATGTAAAATTTTTGTATCACAAATTATAATACCATGTTTCACTTTTTAAATATAATATATAAAATTGGCAATTAATTTATTTAAAATGGGCGTACTATTAAAGGGAAGAAAACAATATTGTCTGAAAATTAGATCCTTTATCCAAACAATTGAATTTGTTCTTATATCATGTCTAGAAAATATAAAATTTGAATTTAAATATTTATATTTAATATATTAAACATATATTTTATCAATAAAATCTATCAAGAGTGATTTTATTGTTTTATAAATTCACTTATTTTCAATTAAATAGTTTTTCTGAAAAGTTATTACTATTCATACATGCCATTATAATGACTATGTTATAAGGTAACCTAATAAAATTTAATAATTCACTTATACTCAGAATTTCATGAGATGAATTCTATCAAAAGACCATGATATTTTGTGTAATACAATCCAAACATAGAATTTTGTATACTGGAAGCTAAAACAAAGTCGCGTATTGCTTAAGCAGAATTGGGTGCAGCGTACAACCTAAGACATCAATGATTTTTGTAAATATATCTCATAAAAATAACATAGAGTTATATTCTACTCCCTTTAAAATTAATTTCTCCCTTTAAATTCTTCGGGGTTATAAAAGGATTAATACATGAAATTTTAATTCATATAAACCTAGATTGTAAAAACAAATACATAAAATTCTTTTTAAAATGAAAGTTAGAAACAAAATGGTTACCCAAAGTAATTCATCCCTATATTTACAATAAGGATAACATATGTGGAAGTGAAAACCTGGATATATTAGTGAAATTTAACTATCAAACTCTAATGGAGATTGATTTAGATCATGGTTTGGAAAATGTTAACAACACAATTCCATAAATTTGTGATGATCTAAGGGACCATCTGATTTATCAGATAATAATGTACTATGTTAAAATTTTCGATTTCCAAGAACAGTTCCCTAATGTTTATGAATATGATAATAAATAATTATATTATTTTTTTTACTATCTTACTATTTTTCATTCCATGAACAATATACAGTTTATATCTTATTCAAAGATATGATGTTATAATTTTCATTCATGAAGTGTCAACATATAAAGTGATCCATAAATAAGATGATATGTCATTCAATCTGAATTTATAAAAAAATGGTTAGCACCTGTAATAAAAAAGCATTATTCCACCAATGGTATGATTATTCATTATTCTAGAATACTATAACTAACATTTAAATTAAACATTCAATAAACTGATAACATTTAAATTTGTAAGAATTCAAAAAATAAAATACTATAAAAAAGGTTCATTAACTCGGCTTACCATTTGTCCCCCACATATCATAAGGTACCTCTTATTCACCAAATTCAAAAAAATGTGAACAACTTCATCATGTATTCTCTTAATTTATGGTAACAATAAGAATTATCATATATATGTATTTAAAACATGCATATATCCCTATTCTTATGTCCAAAAAGTAGTAACCATCATCAATGATAGGATGAACCATATGTAAATAAATCCTTAACCAGTTCCAAGGTAACTAATATCATCCAATTTACTTATTCTTATCTAATATGTCATTATAAAAATATCATTATCCTAATGTCATTAACTCAATATCATGATTATATTAATGGTTATCATTCCATTAATCATGTGTTTTAGAAAACCATCACCTCATTACAACAATCACTTTTCTTGGTTACTATTACAACTAAAAATATAATTTCAAATATATTGGGAAAACCACAATGGACCACTACAATGATATTACAATATTACATAATACAATAAAATAGATTCTACAATATTATTCTGGGATCCCATTACATAAACACACAATAATTTAACCACGTTTTTTTCATACTCATCATAACTAATAATGGTCATATGTGATTTTACATTTTCTTTATACATAAGAGTTTTTTTATGTCGATCATCATCTATAACCCTTGGATTAGGGAATCAGTTAGCATAATGACCCATTTCCTTGAACAAGTAACATTGAAGTGTGGGAAGAGAATTATATGTAGCTTATTCTCTATTTGAATCAGTAGAAACCTTTTTCCCATTACATTGTCACTCAACTACCCTTATGACCTTATTTAACAATCTTATAACACATTCATGTCACTTTATGACAATATCCTTCTTTCTATTTTCCACACATTGATTATAAGGAATACCTCATCTTCTTTTGACCATTGTTTTTAGATTTTCCCTTAAACCCCATCTTTATTTTCTTGTAAAGACCTAGATATTGATATCTAACTCCAAATTTAAAATCTACATTGATTGAAAAAGTAACAATTAATTTATATCTACTAATGTTTCATATACCTAACTATCTTTTAAGAATTGGTTTTATTCCACTGAAGAATCTTCTAATATTACATTCAGGTCTTGTAAAATTTTCATATTATGTACCAACATTTTCTTAGTTATTTTTAATTTCCTCTAGGATCTCCATTTCCATCTTTATTTCACGAATACAATGAATTTACTTTTAAAAAAATTCATTATTTAACTCATTTCATTACATAATTTTAATTTAATATTGCAACCTTGAATTCTAGATTAGAGTAACCACCACTAGTCTACTTCACATTCTAATCTATAAATATCCAAAATGACTTTTCCATATCCCGAATAACGAAGAATATAAAATTTGTTCTCGATGGTGCTGATCTATTTTTTAGCAACAAGTGGATTAGAAGACCCACTGACAGAAGGTGGATGTTTCCTCTAAAAATACACAACCTAATGTTTTCCTTTCTCTTCTTATTAGGCTGTCCATAATGATTCATTTCTTGTGTGAGTATAAAGATACTATTTTTCATTATATCTCCCATAAAATTTGGTCGTATATTCGTAAAATCATTGAATTTACCATGGAATTGATCATTATCACGGTTTCTTTGGGTTTCGGCAATTGTTAAAAATCATGAATGATTAGTGTGAGAAGAAAAACATTATACTAAAAAACAGCATATTAATGGGGAAGTACATTCAATTTATAACATATTAGGTTTAATCCTATTTTAACAAGGATAATTACCAAAATTAATGGATTATAACATATATTTAGACATATCCTTAGGGGAATCCCTAGACATACCTTAAAAAATCCATATGGTTCCCAATTAATATTTTTCATCATAGATTACAATTTATTACCAAACCTTCACTGTGATACCAACTATAAATACCCTATGATTGAAATACATAGACATTAGATTAATTTTGTGTAATACTTTATACAACACACAACTATATGACCAAATACCATATTAGATTAGTGTCTTTGGAAACTATGACATATAAAAAATTAGTTCATAACACATATACATAACCTCATAAGTTTTTCATCAAAAGAAGAACCCATTTTGACATAGTTGGGGATCTGATTAGTAGTAAGAACCCTGTAATCCTACATAAACAATTATGGTTCAAAACCCATTGGGCGCATGTACAGTAGATGAATTGCAGCACTACTATGGGAGCAGAGGCATTGTAGCAACAATAGGCATGTATCAGTGGCAGAGACATTAGTGGTGGATGACACTATAGTAGCGATGCGTACTATGAGAGTACAATAGCATGTGGGTACTATAGTAGTATTATTCACATAATAGGCCTTATTACAATAATTTGGGCTTACAGGCCATGTAATGGGCTACATTCCCACTCATACTTAGGGCTATGTGATGGGTCTCCCTATACCCAGTCAAAAGAAGTCTTTGTTTTACATTTATAATAAAATAAGGCTTCAGCCCCAACCTTTAAAAACAAACCCATTTTGAAACATCATACATAATACCCTTATTCATATCTTGAAGAAGATAAACATAAAAAGGGATGATATCAAATGCATTTTATGGATAAATATAGAGAATATAGAACAATACATAAACATAAGAATTAAAAAAAAGATAATAAATTTTGGAAATCATACCTTGTATAAAAAATATCAAAATATTGTGTCATGAAATAAATAATTGTAGTTCATAAAACATAAATCATAAATGAACAAGAGAAATGATAAAATATAATTGGCATAGAACATGAATTGTTGTAAACACATAAGCATAGATAATTATTTCTATATTATCCAAGTCTCGTTACAAATAATATTATAGTTGACACATTATATTGCTGAATCTCGTTTACATTCAATCAGGTAACAATATTTCTAAACCAATATTTCATTCCATTCCTTTGATTTAATACTAAACTAAATTTACATTCTATTATAGTCATGTCAATATCATGAGATTTAAATCATTTCCCTATGAATTGGAGGGTGATATTGGTCCCACCAATTACATAATTAAAACCATACACATGCGTGCAACAAAATATAAATCATTCATCAAAATAATGTAATAAAATAGGTTTCTTAAACCTCATTTCATCATAAAATAATCATTGTTAATAAAATTCATAAATACAATTCCATCAAAGATATAATAAATAATAATAATAATAATATGTATATTATACATGAAGAAATATCTTTAATCATAGATGGAAAATAATTTTGATACAACCCTATTAAGTAATTATGGAAAAAATATCATTTCTTCATAAAAACCCATTTATTTTTTTTCAACAACATATAAATTTTAAAGAAAACAATTTATATAAAAACAACCCTGATAACCTGTAAGAGATGCATCATGGAAATAAGAAATTATAGAGGAATAAAAATCCATTTATGTCGTATATGTTAAAAAACGATCTTCCAATATTTTTCAAAAAAAATTGAAAATTACCTCATATAAAAAAAGAAATAAATAATATTTCCACACCATATAGTAAATGTAACGCCCTGACCCCAATTACCCAGAGTCGGTGCATTATTACATAACATTGTCCTGATCCCAAAAGGTTAGTTCTTGAAATACTGATTAGTTTTGTAGTATTGGAAACACTAGATATATTCATAAGTATTTCAATACATCATAAAGTAAAAAAAACTACAAAAACATTTTGTCTTCATATCCCCTCATAATATCCCAGCAGGTCATTCATAAATTACTTCTTCACATACTGGGAACAATAAAACATGAAAGGGGTGAGCTCAGATGCTCCGTAAGGATAATAATATAGCGGAAACATTTATAAATAAGCATAAACATTTAAGTCAATGTATAACTAAAACAAAAGCCATTTAAACATGAACTTCAGCATAATATGGAAAAGATAAAATGAAATAATTCCATTTATTTATTCACATGGATATTTTAGTAGTCGAATAATCACATGCAATATCAATAACCACTTTCAGAATGATGGAATACATAATGCCAGACTATCATAACCAAATAGTCAAGGCTTTGTTCCAAGACTACAAATAAGATTTTTTCAAGGCCTTGTTCCAAGATAGTAGTTTGTCTCAAGAGACCTACCGATGCATCGAGGAGCTATAGAGGGCTCCACCTGTCAATTACTAAGTCCAAAGCATTCCTCAAATGAACAGGTTCAAACAAAACATAAACATTCGTATTAAAATTATAATACTAAATGTCAATACTTTCTACATAAACAATGAATGGTATAAAAATAACACATCCACAGTCCAACATATCAAAAAAACATCAACACAATATGGATGTTTTGTATCATAATAAATCAACTTCAAATATTTTTAAAATCCATCAAAGGATGTTGACATAGATGAAATCAAAACTATTTGAAAGAAATATCTCTTTTTTTAAAATTATTTAGAAGTCACATTATTGTAAAATAAAACATTTTCATTGAAAATATTCTTATAAGATTTTAAGGGAAGGTTAGATGATTTTATAATGGAGTAAAATAGCCGCACACATTGTATAAGTTAAAAAGACATTCTTACCTTAATTTTGCTGGAAAGGTTAAAAAGGACCTTGTTTGGAAAACAACTGAAAGATTCCATTATAAACATATTATAAAAAATCAAACAAGGGTATAAAATAATTTAACCCATATTATGTAAAATAGTAAGAATGGTTTGAAATACATTTTTAAGAAACATGGATGTGGATGATAAAGAGGTCCCATTAGATAATTATGTATAAACAACCTTAGATAATGAAGATATTGTGAAATAAACCCCTACCAATTTGGTAACATACGAAACATACAACCCATGAGAGAGGTATCATACAATGAATATGTAAATACACATAAATTAAAGTGTATTACACAAAGAATACAATTATGGGTAGTATATACACCACGCAAAATGTAATAGTGGCAATATGGCACGAATCTCACAGAAATAAGGAGTTAGATGAAAAACGGTTACCTTGTACTTTTCGTTGGATGAGTATAGTTTAACCTCCTGTATAATGGTGAAATAATCGTTATTAAATTATACAATAATCATAAACATTAATATTATATCATATATGTTATTTTAACATTTCTTTGTTAATAATATCTTAGTGTTATGCTCGCTTCAGGTGTTAATTTACTCATTTTATTTTATATGTTTTGTTACATAAGACGTGTTTGTTATAGATAGGTTGTATCTAATTAATATCCAGAATGATGTCAAGTACTCTAGCATTATTTTTAATCATGAAATGAGAATTAGACTTGAATGGATATTATGGGGAATGAATCTCATCGCGTTCGTGGAGACAGTAGTCTGTACGTACGCATGAGCGACAATATCATTCTCTTGATATTAAAATATTATATGATTGGATGTTATATCATATATACAGAATAATTATCATGTTATATTTATTATTTACATGAATTAAACATCATTATTATATGTATCCTAATAATAATGTATTGAATAACAATTACACCACGACGTGGAGATGATAAGCCGTATGTACGCATGTATGGTGACATGTCATTCAAATGATGGATAGAATACTGAATATAGTTTTACCATATTTATAATAACATCACAGTATATAGAAGATACTGGAGTTATTATTTTAGAATGTAAATAACAAAGAATGATGATGTTGATGAAGAAAGGAACTTGAAAGATGTTGTTGAAAACATTTCCTCTTCTTCGGTTTCTTCCATTTGATTTGATCAAAATGGCTCCTTATATTGGCTTTCTGATAAAAGTAAGGCCTCTAGGTTGAATTGAGGGAAGTTGAGAGGTTATTTGGGAAGAGTATGGCCGAACCAAAAGTCTTTTAAGGTATTAAGAATTGGTTAGAAGTGGTGTCAATTTATAAGGGGGAGAAAGGGCTCTTTAGAAAAAACATAAAGTATTAATTTATAATAAATACATATTCAGTTTCTAATGGATCAAAAGAGGATTATTCAAGGTATAAGGTGGGTATGGGTAGAAAGACATTAATCCAATAGATTTTATATAGGTATGGGTCACTATATTAATCTTATCACTTATATTTAACTATTACTTAAATAGTTTGACATTTACCATGTCACTTTATATTTTTATATTATATGGTTAATAAACATACTATATTCTTAAAAGATATCCCAATGTGGTCCATTAATGATACAAATATCATCATATAAGTCCTTTGGCTGAACCATAGATTTTTAGGAATATAATATTTGTTTAAAAAACTCTTTTATATCTATTTTGACATTATTTAATAATTGATTTTTGTTAAAGTCAAAAAACATTTATTAATTAGAACCATATTCATTTAAAAAATTAAAAAATTTATAAATAAACATTCAAATTCGTGGATGGAATAAAAAATTTCAAATTATATTTATTTTAATATTTATAATACCAATTATTTGATTATTTCATTAATAAAGAAAATATGATATCATTATTGTGTTATAAATAAATTTAATTATTCAATGTTTAAAAATTATAAATAAAATACCATTATGTAGGAAATATTTTTATATTTTTAATTAAAATTTATAGTCTAAAATAAAAAATATATAGCCCTATGAAAAAATTGTTTTTCTAAAAGATATATGCTTATGTCATTTTTGTATTTACTTTAACTTAATTAATATAAAGTGTCATTATCAGTTACAAGTGGATACATGGGGTCCCAAAATGGACCTAATGATGCCCATGGTCCGAAAGGTATCAAAAAATAGGGTTAAGACACGTTTTGGGTAATTTATTATTATTATAATATTATTTCTTTACCCTTATTTACCGGATTTACCCTTTAACCACAGTAAATAAAATATTTACCAAAGTAATTATTCAAAATGAATAAAAATAAAAGTTACATATTTACACAATTTGGTCCTATTGATTCTAAATATTGAATCCATTTTTCTTAATTCAAAACACTGAAGTGGAAAAAATTAATTTAAAATTAATTCCGTTGTCGAAACAAAAAGCTTGTTTTTAACAAATAATAACTATCAAAAGATTGATACTTTATTATGTCCAGTTTAAATATGTGATTATGTACAATGAACAACATTGTATTAAATGGTAAAAATATATTCTAAATATACTTTAATATTCATAATTTATCACTATTAATTATTTCGATTAAAAAAGTTTTTTTAATTAATATTTAGTAATTTTCACTATTCATCAAAATATGATTGTTTTCATAAATATACCAAAATTTTACCCTAGTCTAATTTTGATATTCTAATTACAAATATGAAGTCCATTTTTAAAGATAAAATTTATAAAATTTCAAAAAGTGAGTATTATTATAAATAACGGCTAGTTTGATTGGTTGTGGTGTGTGTTAGAACTCGAAGTTGCATACAACACACGCTACTGTACTGTTCAAAGAGAAGTGTACCATGGAAGCTTGGGTTGTTACCTTATCTCCTCCTTCAATAAATTGTTTCCTCTAAATTTGAAATTGTACTTCGAAAATAAAAGGTTTAAAATAGAAAATATCTTTGTGGAAAACCCTCATCAGAAATAAAGTTAATAAAATTTAACCTTAATAAGAGGGAAAGGGAAATGAAAAAGTCACCACCAGATTATGATCTTGATTGGGAGAACATTGGTGGAAATTAGAGACACATAATTAGAAGAAAAAAGTAAATATTTTTAGGGAGTGATTGAGGTCATCAATCAAAAACAAGGGTAAAATTGAGGGCCTCAAAGCATTCTATCTAAGGTGATTTAAAATATCATCAGTTCAACAAAACATAATGTATTAGGATAAAACATTTTTTGTTTTAATATCCCTTTCCTAATGTTTAATAATTAATTTATTCATAGAATAAGAGAGCGGTATATATATATATATGTGTACTTGACAAGTAGAGTTTCAATCCTCAACTAATTTCTACTACAAACTCACCTTTCACTCAAAAAGATAATAGAACCAAAAAATATTATATTTACCCTAATCGTACAAGGTTACAAATATTAACACATACCATTTAGATTATGAAAATTATTTTTTAATAACCAGGGACTTCCTGTAGGCTAGTGGTAGGTAATAAAAGCATGTCACACTATTGTTTTGGGTTTGATTCGGCAGCTTTGTCTGATGTGACATGTTATCTCCCGACCATCAGGTTGTCCTTTCCTTAAAAAAATAATATTATAATATTCCAAAAATAATATTCAGAAATATTTTAAGCATAAACAATACTATAAAAAGTTCAACTTAATCCATTCCAACCGTTATAGTGATCCAAAATACCTCTGTCTAGACATTGGCTAAAAGGTCTGTAAATTTCAAAAATCAATTGTAACATCTGATTCCCCAAACAAATTAAAGATTCTCTTATTGTCACATAATCAAAATATTATTACCTTTATCATATTATAACCTAAATGAAAACAACAAGTAATGAAATAAAATACCTATATATATCACATTATTATTATAACCATAATATAGTTCTTGAGTCCAAAACAGAAATAAAATAATTACTCAACATCATATGTAGTATCTCCATAATCTTGGACTTGCTCCCTTTTCCTTTTCTGAGGTAAGGTTTCTTGGTTCTTATGGCATTAATTTTCTTAATTCCCCATTTCTATACAATTGTAGCATTCAACATTGACAAACTCTTTCTTTCACTTGCAATCAGAGTCTGGTGACCTTGTCTCCACATTTGTAACAAACTCCCATTCCTTTTAGGCAAGTACCAGGGTGTTTCATACCACAATTATCACATAATGAAAAATCCTTCTTTCCTTTTTTTCCTTTTTTTTCTCTTGTTTTCCCATTCTATTCCTCTCATTCTTTTCTTTAAAGTCATAAGACATAGAGAATTCATTTTCTGTCTTGATGGCACACGAGACAATGTCTTCATAGGATGAGTAGGATTGTGAGGCCAATACTCGATGGAGAAATGGTTTTAACCCATAAAATAAATGATAAATGTTACTTCTTGGGTTACATATATAATATACAACATACCTCACTAACCTTGTAAAGTTAGCCTCATACATTACGACATTCTCATCCTCCTTTTTCCTCGGACACAAAAATTTCCTTTTCATATCTCCTCGATGGCCACGAGGAAAGTATTTTTCTAAGAAAATTTCTTTAAACTCCCTCCATTCAATATTTTATAATTCATCATCTTCCTTCTTGTTTTGAATTAATGACCACCATTGATCAAAATCTCCAGTGAGGCGGTAAACTTCTATGATAGCTTTTTCCCTTTCACTAATCCCCAAAGCCTGAAATATTTTCTCTAGGGAACTTATCCATTTCTCAGCTACTAATGGATTTATACTCCCGTTGAATGTTTGTGGTTGTTTTCTCATGAATATATCTACCATTGATCCTTTACTCTATAGATCAGGGTGCTCCATATGGGTAAGGTTATTATTCATAACCAGAGTGAGTTGTCCCAATATAGTGATAAGATGATCAGCACCAGTTGTATCACCAACACAATAATAATTATCTTGAGCAGGAGGGAAACCCCTACATGGAGTTCGTGCATTCATACAGCTTCCATTCCTTCCACTAGGATCCATTTCTAATAAATGTAATACACTAGATTAATTTATGAATCACAATACATAAATCCAAACTTGTAAAAAAACATTACATGAATTGAGCAGTTTATGGATATAATCCATAATCATAAAAATGTTTTCATTGAGGAAGTATATACTCATAAACCCTTCATAATGGTTTTTAAATAAAATGATAGTTATCATAAGAATATCCCCCCGGGAGTGTCGTAAACTAGAGTGCAGTAAGGCCCCTTTTCATGCACCGGTTCTCGTTCGAGTCTAGCTCAAAGCGGTGTTTTTGGGTTTTACGCCTAGGTACATCTATCCCAGATCCGCCTCTACCTGCTCGTATCCAGACAGGGATTTATTTCTTAGAAAACTCACAAAATCTCTACACTACCAAAATTCTAGGATGTTCTTATATACTAATACTCAAATTCCATCATAGGTCTATGTGCTCTAATCAGAGTTTATCTAAATCTACCGTTCAAGGATTGTACTAATCTTCCTCTGATACCAACTGTAACGCCCCAACCCCAGTTACCCAGAGTCGGTGCATTATTACATAACATTGGCATGATCACAAAAGACTATGTCTCGAAATACCGGTTAGTTTAGTATTCTTGGAAACACTAGATATATTCAAAATTCTTACATTACATCATAAAGTAAAAAAAATACAACAACATCTTGTCTTCATATCCCTTCATACTATCCCTAGAGGCCATTCCTAAATTATTTCTTCACATCCTAGGAAAAATAAATCATTGAAAGGGGTGAGCTCAGATGCTCAGTAAGGATAACAATATAGCGGAAACATTCATATATAATCATAAACATTTAAAGAAATGTATAACTAAAAGAAAAGCCTTTTAAACATGAACTTAAACATAATATGGAAAAGATAAAATAAAATAATTCCATTTACTTGTTCACATTGATATTCTACTAGTCGAATAATCACATGAAATATCAATGACCACTTTCATAATGATGGAATGCGTAATGCCAGACTATCATAACCATATAGTCAAGGCCTTATGACAAGACTACAAATAAGATTTTTCCAAGGCCTTGTGCCAAGACACTAGTTTGTCTAATGAGGGATACCAATTCATCAAATAGCTATAGCAGGCTCCACTCGTCACTTGCTAAGACCAATGCATTCCCCATTTGAACAGGTTTAAACATAACCTAAACATTCATATTAAAACTAGCATACGAAATTTCAATACATTCTCTGTAAACCATTAATGGTATAAAAATAACACATCCACAGTCAAACATATCACAGAAACGTCAACACAATATGGATGTTTTGTATCATAATAAATCAACTTCAAATAAGACTAAAATCCATCAAATGATGTTGACATAGATGAAATCAAAACTATTTGAGAGAAATATCTCTTTTTTTGAAATTATTTAAAATTCACATAATTTTAAAATAAAACATTTTCTATGAAAATATTCATATAAGTTTGTAAGGGAAGCTTCAATGATTTTATAATGGTGGAAAATATATGCACATGCCATATAAGTTAAAAATACATTCTTACCTTAATTTTTTCGGAAAGGTTAAAAAGGACCTTGTTTGGAAAACGACTGAAAGATTCCTTTATAAAAATCTTATAAAAAGTCAAACAAGGGTATAAATGACATTAGCCCATATTCTGTAAAATAGTAAGAATGTTTTGAAATACATTTTAAAGAATCATGGTTGTGGGTGATAAAAAGGTCCCAGTAGATAATTATGTATAAACAATCTCGGATAATGAAGAGATGGTGAAATAAACTCTTACCAATTTGGTAACTTACGAAACATACACCCCATGAAAGAGTTATCATACAATGAATATGTAGATACACATAGATTAAAGTGTATTATACAATTAATACAATTATGGGTAGTACATACACCACATAAAAGGTAATAGTGGCAATATGGAACGAATCTCAAGGGAATAAGGAGTGAGATGAAACCCCATTACCTTCTACATTTCCATGGTTTAGGGTAGTATAAAATCCTATATAATGGTGCAATAAATGTTATTAAATTATATAAGAATCATATACAATAATATGACATCATATATGAACTTTTTACATTGATTTGTTAATAATATCTTAGTATTATCATCATTTCGAGTGTTAACTTACTCGTTTTATTTTATATGTTTTGTTACATAAGACATGTTTGTTAAGGATAGGTTGTATCTTATTCATATCCATAATTATATCATGTACTTAAAAATTATAATTAATCATCAAATGAGAAATATACTTGAATGTTTTCGATGGGGAGTGAATCTCATCGCATTCGTGGGGACGTTAGTCTGCACGTACGCACGAGCGAAAATATCATTCTTTGGATATTAAAATATTATATAATTGGATGATATATCGTATATACAGAATCATTATCATGTTATATTTATTATTTACATGAATTATACATCATTATTATACCCATCCAAATAATCATGTATTGAATAACAATTAAACCACGACGTGGAGATGGTAGGTCATATGTACACACGTATGGTGACATGTCATTCAAATGATGGATAGAATACTAAATATGGTTTTACCATATTTATAATAACATCACAGTATATAGAATATACAGGAGTTATTATTTTAGAATGTAAATAATAAAGAAATAAGATGTTGAAGAAGAAAGGAACTTGAAAGAGGGTGGTGAATACATTACCTCTTCTTCGGGTTATTCATTTTGATTTGATCAAAAGGGCTCCTTAAGTTGGATGTATGATCAAACTAACGACCCTATGTTTAAGTGAGGGAAGTTTAGAGGATAGTTTGGTAGAGTTTGGCTGATCCAAAAGGCTTTGAAGGTAATATGAATTGGTTAGAAGTGGTGTCCTTTTATAAGGGGGAGGAGGGGCTCTTTAGAAAAAACTGAAAGTATTAATTTATAATTAATTCATATTCATTTTCTAATGGATAAAAAGTGTATTATTCAAATAATAATGTGGGTATGGGTAGAAATAATTTTATACAATAGATTTTAGATAGGTTTGGGTCACTCTATTAACCTTATCATTTATATTTACATCTTAGTTAAATAGTTTGACATTTACTATGTCACTTTTTCTTTTTATATTATATGGTTAATAAACATACTATATTCTTACAAGAGATCCAAAAGTGGTCAATTAATGATAAAAATATCATCATATAAGTCCGTTGGATGATCCTTATATTTTTAGGAACAGAATATGAATTAATAATATAATATTTGTTTTAAAAACACTTTTATGTCACTTTTGACAGTATTTAGTAATTGATTTTTATTAAAGTCGTAATAACATTTTTAATTCGAAAAAAATTAATTTAAAAAATAATAACATGTAATATGAAACAATAAAATTCTTGGATGGCATCAAAACATTGAAATTATATTTATTTTAAAATTTTAATACCAATTATTTGATTCTTTAATTAATAACGAAAATGATGCATCATTATTGTGTTATAATAAATTTAATTGTTAAATTTTTGAAAATTATAAATAAAATACCATTATGTAGGAAATATTTTTATATTTTTATTGAATATTTATTGTCTAAAATATAACATATATAACCCTATATAAAAAAAATTTCACTATAAGATATATGCTTTTGTCATTTTTGTATTAACTTTAGCTTAATTAATATAATGTTTCATTATCAGTTACAAGTGGATCCATGGGGTCCCAAAATTAATCCAATGATTCCCATGGTAGTACATGTATCAACCAATAGGTTTAGGACATTTTTAGGGTAATTTATTATTATTATAATATTATTTTTTACCCTTATTTATCAGATTGACTTTTAACTACGGTAAATAAAATATTTACCGATGTAATTATTCAACATGTATAAAAATAAAAATTAACTATTTACACAATTTGGACCTCCTGATTCTAAATATGGAATCCATTTTTCTAAATTCAATACACATAATTGGTAGAAATTATTTTAAAATTAATTCTTGTTGTCGGAACAAAAAGTGTGTTTTTAACAGATAATAACAATCAATGGATTGATACTTTCTTATGTCCTGTTTAAATAAGATATTATGTAAAATGGAAAAAATAATATTAAATGGTAAAAATATATTCTAAATATACTTTAAAACACTCAAATTCATAATTTATCACTATTAATTATTTCGATTAAAAAAGTTGTTTTTAATTAAAATTTAGTACATTTCACTATACATCAAAATATGATAGTTTTCATAATAATACCAAAATTTAACCCTAGGCTAATTTCGTTATTCCAAATCCAAATATGAATTCCATTTTTAATGATATAATTTATTAAATTTTAAAAAGTCGGTATTTCTATTCATAACGGCTAGTTTGATTGGTTGTGGTGTGTGTTAGAACTCAAAGTTGTGTACAACACAAAAAATTGTATTATTAAAAGAGAAGCGTACCGTGGAAGCCTGGGGTGTTACAGTAAAAGTAAAAAAAAATTAAAATTTAAATTAATCATCCATATGATAATAGTAAATAGTTTATGAAAACATTTTTAGAAAACATGGACTTGGTTGATAAATATACCCTGGTAAATAATTTCATATAATCAATCTCAGATAATAATGAGATTGCGAAATTATCCCTTACAATATGTTAACTGTCCTTTTATGTATAAAATTATCCTGTATGTTAATTTAAATCATGCCATTGAATTGTTACAGAATCACAGTCCTCATATATGATGATATTATCATCTATTTGTTAGTAACATTATTACACATCAATTAGGTATTAACTATTTTATTTTCTTACTGATGCTTTATTGGATAAGTTCCTATTTATATGTTATAGTAATAACATTTAAAAAAATATATTAGTATAATTTATATCATATTTATTTAGATAACTCATTTAAATAATAATTCTTTAATGAATATCGTGTATAATGGATCGCATCACATCATGGAGATAGAAGGTCGTGCGTATGTACTAGTGACAATATCATTCCAATGTTAGTGGAATTCTTTGAAGTTGGTGGTATATATTTTGTTCCATAAAACATATTCTGTTATAATAATCATATATAGTTATTATTTCCATCATTATATCCATCCATATAAGATGGTGGTGAAAACAATTACACAATAGCATAGAGACTGTAATCTTTACGTACCCACGCATGGTGCTTTAGTTTTTCATAGGATGGATAGAAGGTAAAATATGGTAGTTCAATAACCATAATATATTCTCATAATATAATTTATAATATTTTTATTACTTTATAATGAAAATAAATTATTATTAGGATGTAGAAGAATACATAATTTTAATGAATCGGTATAGGAAATTTCCCTTTCATTGGACAGATCCCTATAGATATCCTCTTAATGGAACTAAAGTTTTGTTTTCAGGTATACCATGACCTTTATAATGTTACTGAGGAATTTTGTTAGCAATATTATTAGGGGATGGCTGAGAATGAATGCTTAATGTGAAGTGAACAGGTGAGGGAGGAGGTGAACATTTGTAATTAAGGTGTGGGTCAAATTTGGAATCCACAAAAGAAATAATTTATAACAAAATAATACCACATAGAAAAACATAAAAAATGCCTTAATTTGATATATAAGATCTGATAAGGATGTAACATCATCAACCAATTAATATTAGACAAGTTAGTCAATCCATTAAAACCATTCCATTTTAATTTATTAATTAGTTATTGTATTTTATTTTATCTAGGGTATGAAATATTTCAACAATAAAAGTGTGAAATATTTACTATCTTTTTGAAGAATATTTGTAGTTGAATATGGCTTCTGGAAAATCCATCATTAATCATGTGATACTTATTAAAAAATTTATGTTATATGTTTAACATCACATTAAATAAAATAATATAATTTTCATAATCTATTCTATAAGGATCCACATATTTAATAAATCGACACATGAATGATTATGCTCATTATACACACTACCAATAGTATTTGTTCAATTGTTTCTGTCTTTTAATGGTTATTATCATTTTAATAAAAATTATTTATTTATCTTTCATCAATTAAATACTTTTTATATCGTCAATATTTAAACCCTTAATGTAATTATTTATTTCCTAAAAATTAAAAAATACCATGAAAAAGAGAAAAATTATATTTAAATTGATTATTCCAAATAGAATATTTTTTCTGTATAAACTTATATGAAAAATGATTTTTTTATTATAATTTGAGTAAGGAAAACGTAACTTTCTATAAATAAAATATATTAAATGTCTTATTCTTATCCAAGTGGCTTTTAAAGGGTGTTCTCAAGTCCCAAGGATGCTTTAAGTCAAGTATAGCTCATCCCAACACATTAGAAAAAGTGTTATATTAATTTAATAACATTATATTTACCCTTAATTACATGATTTAAAATTTTACCCTTTTAATAATAACTACCAAATTTACTATTCATAAATCATAATAATAAAATAATTCTATTTATATAATATAGACATAATGATTAAAAATATAGAACTAATTAATAAAAATTAAAAAAACATACATTCCTGTAATTAATTTAAAATAAATCTGTCATCAGAATGAAAAATGGGTTTTAATAGATTAAAATGTCTAAATGATTGAAATGTTGTTACCTTAAAATTATATGTTAAATTAATTCTAATGAAACACAATATATTTACTGATAAAAATATATACAATTTATGCATTAAAACCATTCAATAATATAATTTTATGATAAACATTATTTTGATGAAACAATTTGTTTTCGATTAAAAATTTCGTGTAATTTTACAATTCAAAAAACTTGAGTGTTATCATAAAAATATAAAAATTTCTTCCAAAACAAATTGTTTATATCCTAATTACAAGAAAAATATTTATTTTGTTATATATAATTTATAGATGTATAAAAAAGCTATATTTAAAATCGTTGTTCCATAAAAAGGATGCATAACTAGATTTTTTAATTACAACTTATATCCGAAAAAATTAATTAGTTGTGATATCATGTCTAGAAAACATATAATATGAATTTTAAACATTGTAATTAATATATTAATCATCTATATCATTAATATACTTTATAAAGGGCGATGATATTATATTATAATGTCACATATTTTCATTAAAAAAGCTTCCCAGAAGAATGGTAATACTATTATTACCTACCATTATAATGACTAGGTTTTAAGGTAAGATTATAATATTTATTTTTTAAATTATACAAAAAAGTACAAGAATTTAATTCTATGAAAATAACATGACATTGTGTGTATCATAATTCGATTATATTATTGTGTATAGAGAAATCAAATCCAATGTTGTGTATTCCGAAAGCTTATCGTGGTGTAGCGTATACTACAAGTCATCAAAGAAATTTAAAAATATATATATAATAAAAATAATGGGGTGATAAAATACCTATATACAAATTATACCCCTATATAATTCATTAAGATGGATTAGGATATTTAGAGTGTAAGAAATATGAAAAAGTAACAATGATACGTATTAATACTTTATGGTGACTCCCAACATCTACTTAATATATAGGTGTTAACAAGATCATATGTAATAATAATCTACAGAAATAGAACCGGTTCATAAAGGATAAATATTAATAAATATTCAATTTTTAGATGTTTAAAATTTTATAATTTTAAGATATTAAAAATGTGATTAAACCTAATGATATTTGGAATTGAGTAGGGATTCATGATTAGATTAGTAGAGTTATGTGAGGAGTAGTAAGAATAAAATTTATATATTGTAATAAGAATTTAAAAGAAAAATATCTATAAATAATTTATGGTTATTTAATCTTTAGTATTTCATAATAGTATTGTCAACTAGTTTAAATGAGAAGATGATTATATTTTCATTAAATTTTAGGAAAATAAGTATAATATTATGATACCATAGAGTGAATACAAACACGGTTCTATTTAAAAAATAAATTAAAATATTAAAAAGGTCAGGGTGATCAATGCCATTAAAATTATTTATTCATAATGTGAATATAATATTTATGTTATTTTGAGATGTTAGTGAGAATTAAAATATGTTATAGTTTAGAAGAAAAAAAATATTCTGAAAGAATAATGTATTTATAAATGAATGTGATAATCCAATGAAATTCAATGATAATATATAGATGATCATAATTTAAAATAAAATAACACAAAATAATTTCAGAAGGCACTTTTATGGAATATCAATTTTTTTTTGTTGTAGAAGAGATGTATGATGAGTATGAATGAATAAATATGTGAATAGTTGAGTAAGGCCGACACTACTACTTTATGTTCATAAAATACGAAATGAGGATATCGATTATTGTGAGAGAAATACTCGTGATCCTAAGAGTACATATGATCCAAATAAAAAATAAATAATCTATTCTGGAGAAGATAAAAATTGAATGGAATGGATATGATGTAAGAATAATAACAGATGGCTTCTAAGGACATTGATTTCAGAATAATATCATATATTGTGATCTAGTTACTTCCATGAAAAGAAGGAATACCATTATCAATTGGTTTTTTGTATGGTCACATTGAAAACATGTGGGAGACTGTTAAAACTAACCCATTATAAGAAAATAATCTATTGATAGTCAATATTTACAACCAATTAATATATATTTCTTTTTCAAATAATGTGATTGTATACCATGGATTATATTTATAGATGGGTCAAAATATTTACTTTTGGAATTGAGATAATGATGATAACTTACCCAAAATAAAAATCACATTTCAAAAATAATTATAAGTCAGTTTATTAGACTCGACCAAAACAATAATATAATCGATTTATACATTTTGATCAAACATTACAAAAAAATCATGTTTCTCTTAACATTATCGATTCTTTTAATGATGTGAATTCTATTTGGTAATTCATATAAGGAAAAATATTCATAAATAATATAGATTATTTAACCTAACAATGTATAATAAAAATGTGAAAAACAATTTTGAAAAAAAAGCCAAACTAATTCAAAAAGTCATGAGAATGAAGAAAACCCCATTAGATGAATTTCCTGTTGTATCAGATGTAATTCATGTGTCCTATGAGTATATCTATTTTATTTTCAAATTGTTTTTATATAATACATATTTTATTTTCATTTATTTAAGTCTCAACATTACCATTTAGGGATATCACTTTTAGAATGCCTCTCAACACCGATTTATTGTTTTCAAAATAATTGTGACCATTACGTATATGAAAGAGGTGAAGAATTTTAAAACAACATAAATGGTGAAAGAGGGTATTTAATGAATATAATTTATTCCATGTGGTAGTTTATAAGTTAAATATTATGATAACACTCCACTAGAATAATTGTGTAGCCTAGATAAATGTGATATTCCTAAGTGAGAGGGTGGGGAAATAAGTGAAAAGTATTCTTTTTAAAAATTGATTCTTTAAATATCAACCTCTATGGATAGTTAAATTCTTATTAAAATTTTCATGTTCCCCTTGTTATAAATTTAGAAAATTATAAAAGGGAATTGTTAGACACAAAATGATTTTTAAATGTTTCATACACATACCTACTCCTTATAGTGTTTGTTATTCCTCGATCCTAGATTATATGTTATATCATAAGGTGATTACAAATAGTATGTTTTTATTCCCCAAAATTATAATCTAGTTATACCCCATTCGGTAATCCTATTTTAATAATTGGTTATACCTCCAAATAAAAATTATTCTTCAATAAATATTTATAATCTAGAATCACAATCTTCCAAAAACTAGTTATACCACATAGTTACATTATTTCTCTTCTTATGATATGATATACTACATAAAGATCTTTAGAGGATATTACTAAATGATATTACGTGACCAAACACACTCTTGTGTAATTAAATATCCCTTATATATAAAGATTACATTCAGAAATAAATTCTTCTCATAGTATATAATCATCATCCTTCCTATTTCCAAATTATTATCTATCAATTCATTATTCTAATTGATGAAGGCCCAACTTCACTAAATATGTATAAGGGATTCACACAATATCTTACTGATTCATTTAAAAATAAACTATACTATATAACATGATATATTATTTTCTGTACTTTTTACCATTAAAATGTTTCAGAAATCTCATCTGATTATAAATTAATAAATTTATGAATGTGCCTAGAGAGATGAACTACACAATTCACATTCACCATTTAATATTACAGGAATATATTTGCATAGGGTATTATGTTATTTTTATAAACTATCTTCCTCTTCACACACATAAGAACTAGAGTATGATTAATCAATGATTTCATGGAAATTTTCTTCTTTGATCCAACTACTTTTTCATCATTAAACTGTCCTTCACATATGGAAATTTTCCAAATGAAATCATAGAAGGTTTCATATAAATTCTCATTAAATGACCATTTATTTTTGATATTTTGAATTTAAGAACCCATAATATCTGTTATTCTTCATTTATGTATTAGGATTCATGAAATACCATATTTTTAAAACAATGTTACGGGGAGGCATTGTTTGTCTGATAATCATGAACTCTTATCGGTTAACAGAACCACATATAGCCATGGTACATAGTGATTTATTAACGATGAATCAAATTAAATGAACAAAATTTCCACCTATATATATTCAATTAATTTTTTTTATTAAATCCACGAAAAGTAATCAAGGTTTAGCATGTTTATATCAACAAAGTCTTTTCCAATATCTCAAAAATCATATGTAGAAGAACATGGAATCTTTGGAAGGAACTATTTTATGTGGTATTATAATTTAAATGTGATGATAGATATGTTCCACTATAACAATAATCAATTCAAAAATATTAAATGGCCATCTAAAACATTATTTTTATTTGGAAAATTTTATTCTTAGTGATATCAAATGCATGTATGACATTGATTTTAGGCATTGTTTCAGGTCGATCAAGCTTTTCCCAATCCCATAATTTGATAAATAATATAATGTTAGTTGTGTGTTTGAATAATTAATTCAACGGGTTTGAGATCAAATGATGAAACTCAATGGTTAGCGTTTCAAAATTATAGCACTTATCTGATAAACAGTAAAAACGATCTAATCGGAAAACTAGTGAATTTTACATATATTTTTAATTGTGTATGAAGAGTTCCATATACACATTTCCCATATCACACTTCCATATTGTACAATAAATACTTATACATCTCTTAGTTTTTTAGTGGAATGGAATATTGTTCAATGTTTTCTAATGAAACCAAACTACACACAAACTCCACATGTTGTGGTGGCACACCATATGATGATAATTACATCATCATGCACACAATAGTGAGAGATCTACAAGTTAAATACATACACCAAGCCTATAAATGAGAGAAATATCTAACCAATTCTACAATTTTCTTGCTCAGTCACCATTCCTCCAAAGTGGTTAGCCTATTTTAAACTTTTTAGTTTACATGGGTCCATTATGGGGTTATGGTTTCCCATATTATTTTCTAATAATTTTAAAAATATCTAATTGATACTTTACATAAATTATAAACCATAATATAAATAGATAAAATAATTATATTTAGAAATTAAAATATATATATTTTTACTACTATATGAGTCACTAAATTAATTTATTTTGACATAGTCGTCGACTAATCTTCTTTATTGCAAATAATGAGTCCCATTAAAAATAGATATATTTCTTTATCATACGACTGGTTCAGTAATCATTGAAATAAAATACATAAATAAAATATAATTACATCCATTTACATTCTATGAATCCATAGAAATTATCCAAGCATCACCGCATCATCTTCAAATACCAAATTACTTATTCAACAAAAATTTAAAACAAATAAAACACCCAAGATCAACAAGCTTCCTTGTTGTATTTCATTGTTAATATATATTATTAAGATAAAAATCAATATGTGTGATCATATATTTGGTCACCTTTATTTAAAATGAAATTTAATGGATAAATAGTTGTACTCATTTCCTTTTTTTTGTAAAAATATGTTCTCTTCCCTTAAATGATAAATTCAAGAAAACTTAAAATAGTATATTGATATCTAATGGTTTTTTTAGGAAAGTGCCTTTAGTTAATAAAATAAAAGACTACATTGGAAAATATAGTTGAAAAAAATCAATTGACATAACTTGGGTTTTCTATGTAGTATATAAAATTCATTTAATTTTAAATCAGGTTAATATATTCAATTTTTACTTTTAGATGTTTCATTTAATCATATATATATGAAAAATTATGAATCATGATAAAATTAAACAAAATCATTATAATTTTATAGTAATGTTGATATCGATCTATGTTATGATTTTAATATCGATTCCCTATCGATAATAATTATCTAATTCTTTCTACGTATGAACAAGTTAATGATTTCCATACATCATCATCCATATTTATATGGTTGTTGTGTAATTCCGCATTCAATGTGAAATGAATATTTAATTTATTTAATATATCAATAATTACCCACAAGATATGGATCTATCTCCAGTAATTACTTACATGTCAGGAATAATGCATATATATATATAAGAATAAATAGGGATATCTCATCATTAATAAAATAAATTTTATATTCAAAACATTATATCAATATTTACATCATTTTTTAGATCTAGATTGAGATATCTATTATTTTTCTGTTTTTGAATACTTTGTTATTAACATTTCTTCATTAGTTTACACCATTTACATGTATTTGATTTCATATTCAATACCAGAATACCTGATTTGGGTTTTCACATCATCTTTATGATTTCTTCATGTGCTATTACTATTTTTACAAAATGATTTCGATCTTGCTTATTTTTATGACACCATTATCAAAACATAAATTTTATTTCATAAATTATACGTGACATCTCATAAACTTTAACATCTTAAAATGTGACCATTTTATATCAATTTTACTTTTAAATATTCTTATTGTTATCTACTTGAATAATCATCCAATACAATTAGCAGGTGACGATATATTTCTTCACTATGTAACTGGACTTCTCCTTTTCATTTTCCAAAATCACACATGTTGATATAAATATGAATTTATCATATACTTGACATTATTTACCAAATATTCCATAATATTCAATCATGAATTGAAATCCATCATGTATTGGAAATTTATATGATTTCATAGTAACATGCCTCTCATTATGATAATCGTTTCTCATATATTTATCATTTTATCCATTTATTCCTATAAGTTTTCTAGTAATGAAGTTTTATAATTTTATAAATATGTTTTAAGACCAAAAACTCCAATAAATTAGAAGTGTTATTTAAATCATGATCTTATATATGGATTATTGTTCTATAAGAGAGATTTTTTGTCTCTATAATTTCATATATTGTGAGTGATATTTCTTGTGGGGGAATAACAAGATAAATTATTCCGCTACTTATCTATGAACTGTATTTTATCAATTTTCCATTTCATGTAACCAGATTCAGTATTTTATTTTAGGATTTCATTATTACTTATAATTGATATTATTTGAGACATATGTGATTTTAAAATTTAATATCTCTGAAAAATATTATTCTCCCCATATTTGGATGTCTATCCTTCAAAATTAACTAATATATTAAATTAGTTTGTTATATTTTTCAACACCTTTTGAAATAAAAGGAACATTTATTGTGTATGAGATAATTATTCCTCATTCCCTTTAATAATTTCACCTTGATCAGTCTGAATCTTCTCAAATTCGTCTAACATAAATCTGTATTGTTCATTTTCTTCAAAAAGTGTTTATTCTTCCATGTCAAGATCTTTTTCTCTACCTAGTTTTCCATCAATTTTCTTCATCATTAATTATAACTCATCTATATTCGTATTATTATTATTTACTACATTAATATGTGTCTCCCCTTTGTTGAATTATTATTTTTCTCAAATATGATTTTATCAATTTCATTATTTAGTTTTTATTCTCTCTATTGAGTAACATATTTTTAATAATAATAGATTCCATAACTTATATTAATAATCATTATAGTTTAGTTATCTCATTTGCATCATCGCCTTCAAATGATTCTATAGATTTTTTAACATATTCCTTAAGTCACATAGGTTTTTTTAAAGATATTATATCTTATAACTCACTAAAAATTTATGAAAATT
This sequence comes from Viscum album, assembly GCA_963277665.1. NCBI lineage: Eukaryota > Viridiplantae > Streptophyta > Magnoliopsida > Santalales > Viscaceae > Viscum > Viscum album. The sequence goes on along the minus strand of OY728142.1, from coordinate 1,296,190,906 downwards.
CATCTATTTATCTTCAAATTATATATTTATATTCTAGTTAGTAAATCACTTTTTATTCTTCTTCCGCTTTTTTTATTGGAATTCATATCACCAACACCTTTGTTAGTGTCAAAATACTTTTCATTTGGATATTTACCAATAAATTTACCATCAATTTGTAAATCTCTTCATTTCAATGTTTTTTCCATTTCCATTTAACATACCCATTTAAGACATTCCAATAAATAAGAAAATTATATTATTGATGTTAAATTTTACATCTTTTACCTCATAGTCAATTGCTTCATGTCCTTCTTCAACCAATGTTAATCCCATTTTATGGATTCAAATTCCATCTCATATCATTCCATCTTCTTAAATCATTGTATTTTTCAAATGTCATATACTAAGAAAATATTATGAGGTTAATTATAGAGATAGATCATCTAATTATTTGACTTAAAAATAATTTCAATCAAATGTATCTATAATATATCTTTTCGACTATTTCATAATAGTTCAGTTATCCAAATTCACACTAAAAAAAATATTTCACTAAAACTCTCATTTAATTTTCCAATTTTGTCATCAAGAAATTAATAATATTTAATATTGATATATTTATATATATTTCTCTAGATTTTGAATTTAGATTCCCTAACATTAATATTAACTTTATAACTAACTACTTCTTAGTTTATCCAAGATCTTTTTGTTGGTTTGTGGACCCATCCCATTACTGTATTCCTTTTTTTAATACATTAATCCAGATTTTATTTTGATCATTTACATTCATATCAATGTTACTATTATATTTAAATTTCATATGATCATTATCATTATTCTTTGGAAATACCATAGAATCTTCATTTATCACATATATAACATAAGATAGAAGATACAATACCATATTTTCTCTCCAACCATGATAGTTATCTTCATTGGAAATGGGAACACCCGTATTTTTTGGAATTTATATTCTCAATCCTCATTAGTGTTTCAAATATTTAAAAATGTTTTTTCTCAAACCACATATAAGGCCCAGATCATGGTAGGAACACTGATATGGGAGGATTGATTTAGATATCAGTTTTCATTATAAAAAACATTTCTTCACAATTTAACATCTTTGGCAGGTCTAATCCTTAATCCCCAACTATTTTACCACTCACCCACATCATGAATAATCTGTTAAAAAAGGTGAAAAATAGAAGGATTTACAGGGTTCAATTATATACACATGCTCATTTCTGTATTTTTTATTCCCTCTAATAGAATTTCTATACAATATATTATAGTTACTACAAACACTATTTTTAATTCCCCCAATTACAAAATTATTATACCCCCATATTGATTTCATATTTAATATTTAGTTATACAATAATCTTTTAAATTCTATTCCATTGATTAATTCCTCCCCCAATCAAAATCTTCTTGATACTAGTTATACCCCTTATATACAGCCTTCCTATTTAGATGTATTTATACAATATAGAATGTTATTATGATGATACTCTTCAATGATCTTAGTATATCAGGAAATCTATTGTACAAATCCAGAACCAATGCCTAGAAAATAGTATTTATCAATCAAATTTTTATCATAGTTTATATTCATCATTATTAGTCTTTAAAAAAAACTATGGAAATAATTCATAATTTGTATCAATGAAGTCTTGACCTGATGAAATGTGTCAATACAGTGAAAAAATATCTTCAATATTAATTTATCTATAAAAAAATTTCCTAGAACTTGAAATATTTTTACACCTAATATATCAATATTATCTTTTATGTATCTCAATATCTTTTACATTTATGCATCCATGTATATGTTTAAATTCCATAAATAGACTAATAAATTTCACTGTTGCTAGGAAAAAATTGATACATTAAAAGGGTCTCATGTTATATATTCATTATCTTTATTTTCAGGAAAAAAGAATAAGTTTATAATATCTATATATGTTAATATGAATGTTTTCTTTGAGCCTACTACCTTATCATAATGGAATTAATGTTCACCTATGAATTTGGTGCTGTGAAAACATAAGATGTTTCATATAACTACTATTCATGAAAGTCATTAATGTGATATTCTTAAGAAAACATTTCCTGGGTTCTCTTATTCATATTAATGAAATAAAAATTCTTCTTCGAATCTCTTCATTGTTAAACAAGGTTTCATGGTATACTTTTTTTTGGGAAAACATGGCCTAACTTCAATCAAATACACCACATATGACCTCTGTGAGTAATTATTTATAGGAATGGACTTCACTTCATTACACCCTCTTTTCTATGATACATTTTTCATTTCATGGATATTATTAAATCCACATATAATATGATTTTTTGACAAATTTAAATCACAAAAAAAAATTTCATTTTTTCAAAAATCATTCAACCTAAAACATGACACATTCATGATGAACTAATCGATATGGTATTCTGATGTCCATGAGAGGATACATTCATTACCAATTAGATTAAACATATACTATAATATTGAACAACCTTTGTAAACTTCTTTCTCATTTCTCTAAATCATGTTCTTCAAGATATCATATGCATGAAATAAATTAATTTCATACACAACCAGTAGTTAATAAAGCTTGTTTCTATCTCTCAATTGGATGAATAGATGGATGGGAATAAAGAACTAGAATAGAAATATTGGGTGTTTTGATATCACATGATGAGTATTAAATGTTGGATGATGTTATTTTTTACATTTTATCATACATACACAATCAACCAAATTTGATGATCATCAAATTATATGTATCAATTTAAGTGTCGATAAATAGTGTTGCATACGCCATGTCCCAGGTCAATATTACAATAAATTATATTTCTTATTTATATATAATTGTGTTACCTCAATGTTTTAGTGAGTATCAAGGGTTTTATTCCTATAACCACAATAATGACCTCCACCTCATGCTATATTTTCTACCACATGGTGTCTCTTGAACATCTATTTTCATGCCCAAACCCAATATGCCAACATTTTTCATGCACCACATCAATCCATGAAGGTTCTCTCACCCATTCCATAATGGGAATACCTAGTCGACAAACCCCCTACATGGTTAACACCTATTCCTAGATGTTGTTTATTGGGGAACATTGTGCAGTAATGGATTTCAATACATTTTTTTGATACATTAAAAATTATCTATGTGAAATAAGACATAAAATTCAATATATTGTATTTATACATAAAATATTTTCCTTAAAACATATATATGGAATTTACTTATAATAAAATAATCATGAATTTAATTTTATTAAATGTTCTTAAACTCTTCATCATTCTTTGAAAAAATGTATTATACTCTAAAAAATTGAAACATGTATTTGAACATAAGGTTTATTCAAAAATCATCATAATAAAAAAGTTAAATTTATCAATCCTGACATCCAATTAAATTTTATGAATCCATAAAAATTATATATTAATAAACACTTTATATTAAAATCACCAATCACATGTTGACACATCAGGGAAAAATAAAGGAACACTTAGACACAACAAGAATCTTGTTCAGGCTTAGAAGGGTATGTAGAGATTCATTCGTTTTAATTAGTTAATAAACTGTACTCCAATGTTAATGATTTAATGAATAAAGTTTCTACAATTGATATATATATTATTTTATAAATGGAATACATGATGAAAAAACATAGTTGAATTATAATGTGATATGGAGGAACATTTGGCAAAAAAGTTGAAAAAAACACATACAAAATATCTTCATTTAGATAAAAAAATTATATTTTGATGTAAAATTTTGCCATTATAAAGAATAAAAAATTTAAATCTATTTAAGTGGATTCTATTTCTAAATTATTATAATTAGTGTATCACCTATTAAATGATCTCATTTTTATCCAACATTATCAGTAAAAAAAATAATGGAAAAATGTTAATAAAACATGAATATTTTTTAAAGGAGAAATTATGGATAATTATATTATGAAGTTGAATTTGAAAATATAATGATAATATTTTATGAAATAAATTTTGTATTTTAAATATTCATTCCTCAGGATTCTAATTTTGAATTAATTGATTCTGATAAATTTTATACAAACATATGCTAGGAAATCCTAAGCTACTAAGAAAAGGAAAGAAACAGTGAGTGTTTTTTTATATTTTTTTATCTATAATAATTCTACAATTAGTTATGAAAATTTATTGATATCATATAACAATTTATATAATATATGTTCATGAAAGAGATAACCCTGAATAAAAAATTCTTATTTTTACTGGTGTTATTTTACATTATCGTAAATGTTACATAGTAGTGTATATAAAAAAGGATAATTTTTTTGAGGATCCCAAAACAATATTTATAGATTAATTTCCTATGTTTATGTAGTCAATATACTGAGTTAAATCACCAAATAACAAAGGATCTATCCAAAAATTTCATGGGTTAAATTCTATCCTAACTTCTTTTAAACGAAAAAGAATAAATCCCAATGTCCACTTCTGGGTTTTTAAGTATTTGATATACAGAAATTTATTATTTATATAACATGTAAATTCATTGATATAAAATAATTCATATATCATTGGGATGATATGGAGAATTAATGAAAAAATAGAGGTGGTTGAATATTTTCATCAACAATATATCTTTATTATTGGATAAATATTGTTGAATTTTCAACATTACTGGTCTTTTGATAAATATTGATAGTTCAGATATACAAAGAATAACTCACATACCATTTATTAGACATGATAAAAAAATTATAGTTAATTAGAGAAATTAATGTGATATTATCTTGGTGATTATAAAATGGAATAAACAAGACACACAGAAGAAGATTTCAAATGATTCTAAACTAAGGAAGGGTTTATTTTATTATGGGATAAAATTTGACATCGATGACCATTAATAAATGAACATTACCATAATTTTTTGATGAACTGATTTAATAATAAAATATAGAATCATTAGAAAAATGTAAAAACCAATTTCGTTGGAGAAATATAATTATATGAATAATAGATTCTTCTAAATAAGCATGATTCAAATAGGGATACAAATACACTTTGAAGATAAAAATAATGTAAATAAACTTATTGAAAATTCATGTCATTGATACTAGGATAGACAATGATAATGAAAAATAGATATAAATAACCAATAATTGAATGTGATATCACTACTAATGTTAAAAGGGGGACTTCCCATAGAATAAAACTAATAATATTACTAAATAATACTAAATAATATATATTGTAGAGTCGTAACTGGAAATAGAAATGAATCAAGAATTAAAATGTATAGGTTTTCTTATTTCTATTTTGTAAAATAGATTTTGTTGTGTTAATAGTGATGAAAATTAGAAGAAAAGCACAATACAAAAAAAGATTAATATATAGAAAATCTATGAATAAATCTTTTCAAATATAAAAGATTCAAAGAAATGGGTATCTAGGATAAGAAGAATATATCATCCATGTTTCATTCTTTCATAATATGATGAGGAACCCACCTATTACCTATATTTGTTTTATAAGGATCCTGCCATAAAAATCTGATATTCTGCAGGAATTTTTTATATGAAGTCAATTTCCACCCTTCCTAATAATATTTAAGGATTATAGTTTTATTGAATTGAGAAAAAACATTTACATTATAAATTATAATATTATAAATTTAATATTCTTGACAGAAATAATTTCCCCCATAAATATACATTAATTTAATATAAAACATGATTTATTTTCATATTAAAAAATCCACACTTTCAACATGAATACTTATTTTTTTACCCATCAATAACCCTATGAAAAACATTTAGAAACATGTGATGAACATAGAAAACAAGGTATGTGATAGAAAAATAAAACCATTTGTTCAATGAAAAATATTAATCCCCAATAAAAACATTTCTTTAAGAGATTCATATTCATCTGAAAAGTGGATATTTGTTTCTTAAAATATATCATTTTCATAGCTTTTGAAATCAATATATTTCCAGTAAAAATCATTAAGAATCATCGCAAAGTCATGTAAATATCTTAGGAAATCATCATCATAGAATATATAATGAAAAAAATACAAACACACTTATAAATTAAAATAACATTATTACCTCCTTCAAATATTATTCTCTATAGAAAAAATTAATTTCCTAATTTATTGTTTGGAAATATATTTGCATCCACCGTATATGATATTATAGGATCACCCAAAACAATCTAAATAAACCGATTTTATATAATTTACAAGGATCATACCATGAATAAAGCCCTTATAAATTTTAATCCCTTGTGAAAAAATCTTTTAATATAAAAATAACCATTTTCATAAAAATCACTTTTATAATCTAAAATATACACAAATCATACATAGACATTTTATTTAATAAAAAATATGAAATCATATTAAGGAAACAAAAAATCATAATTTTTTTTAATTATGTATGTTTAGTTATTATTTATAATTGAAAATAATTATTCATATTTTTTAAAAGTAGTTGAAAGATAAAAAATAATGAGAGTTTATAAATAGAATTCCATAAAATATCATATCATTGATGTGAGAATTAAACAAATGATTATATTATTTTCATCATATATAAGTCCACATAAATTTATTTACAATACATATAATATAATTAAAAATAATTTCACACTTTATCTTATCATTACATAATCAAAGAAGTAGAATTTTAACCTAATAAATGGAATTTTCATTAAGAAAACCCCATACCTCGAGTCTAATTTTCCACATTAGTCCTTTATCATCCTATAAAATTTACTTATTTAATTTTTTTTTCATTATTTATAACCTTTTGAAAAATTATTATTTATTTTTTATCACTTATTACAATTTTATAACAAGTACAGAATCATTAAATTCACATTACCGGTTTTAACCATATCCAGTACTTTTTTTCATAATTACTGTTTAGGTTGAATTTGTTTAATTTCTTCATTAATCAATAATTTAAATAAAAATATTCATGAAATAATTATAATTTCCTTTAATAAATTATAAATTTAAATATTTCATTTAATTATGATCATGAAAGTTGATATACTTTACAATCATTTAGATGTTAGGTCATACGAACTCTTGAGTAACACTATAAATTATCAATGATCATTATAGAATAAAATAATGTTTAATTTCATATATACATAATAGTAATAATATCACATATATATCATATTGTATTTTTAAATAAACTTATACATATCATCCAAGTGATGAGCTGATGAAAATTGAATCCCATCGCTTTGTTGAGGTGGTAGTAAACACATACGCACAAACGATGTTATAATTTTTATATACATGGAAATGTAAGAAAATATATGTTATATTATATTTTTATAATGATAAATTTGTCAAAAATAAAATATATAAAGGTTAAATATCTTATTTTAACAAGTAATATAATTTGATTATGGAAGATGAATTACATCAGTTCATGAGATAGTAGTCTGCCGAACCCAAAAAACGAAAAATTCATTTATCATTTAATGAAAGTGGAGATGAATATATTTTATGATATAAACATAATAAAATAAAATTATATTTTTTTAATATATTATCATGTTTGATTAATATTTTATGGTGTTATAAGAAAAAGTGAAACTAAAACAAACAGATAAAATAAAACTACTTCTTTAGAAATCCTCCATTCCTTAACACCATAAGACAACAAAGTTGTGTGTTCTGACTAGAAAAAGTATATAATGTGGGAAGGTATTATAGGATAGTATTTGGTCTAGTATTTTTTGAATAAAAGGTTTTTAAATTGTTAATAAATGGGAATAAGAGGTTCCCTTTTATAAGAGAGTGGAAACATAAACATCGATTTTCCCAAAATATAAAATTAATTCAAATAAACATTCAATTCTAATTAGATCCAAATATATTTATTTCAAATATTAGATTATTAGGGGTAAAATAATATCTTAAAATAGTTTTTTGAAAGGTTTTGGTTACATTATTTCATTATCATATAGTATGAACTCTTATTTAGCCCTTTAACTCTAATCATCACAACATTGATTTTTACTCATTGATGGTTAATATTTTTTTGATAAATATTTAAAAGACACATAATTGGATAATGGTTTATATATTAGACATTATACTGATTTTTTTGATGAATTTGACATTTTTTGATATTTAAAGGATTTAATAAGATTTTTTTAATTTTAAAATATCATTAACATCAATTTTGACACTTTTCATTATGGCAACTTTTGAAAATATAAATAAAAAATATATGTTTGAAAAAATCAATTAAATAATTTTATATAAGGATGTGTTAAAATATAATGTTTTCGTATTACCTTAATTATCTAGTATTGTATTTATACTAATATTTTTAATACCATTATTTTATATTTCTATTAATAAATTAATTATTTCAAAAGAGTTATGTAAGCATTTAAAATAGATATTTTCCCACTAAAAATGGAAAATAAATCACCCATATAAATATAAATCTTTATTATTTCAAACCAATATTTATAGATAAATATATCCTATAGATAACACCAATATAAATTTTTTTTGTTATTAAAAATATGAATGTGACAAATTTAGATTTTCATTAAAAAATATATTATAAAAGTAATAATCATATTTATGTGGAAATAAATGGTCATATAACAAAACTATGATGATTAAAGAAGAATATTAATTATCCGATAATATTGGTGTTAGTGTAAGGGTTATTTTATAATCCTTATGAATTCTTTTTTACCCTTTATTACTTGATTTACCATTTACTATGGTAACACAATTACTATGGTTACTATTCATGTTGACAAAAAAAAATGTGACCTATTAAATTATTTTTTACCCCATCTTTCTAAATTTAGAAACATTTTATCAAAACTTAAAAAACATTTGATTCATCATTTAATTTTATAGTATATCGATAAAACTCAATGAAAACCTTTTTCTGAAAAAACTATCCATCTAAACAAAAAATGTATTTATAATAAATTCAAGTATAAAATTTAATTGAAAAATAGATTTTTTTTAAATGTAAATCATTTAATGAATATTTAAAACTAATCGAAAATATAATTTACCATTAAAAATAATTTAAAATAAAATTCATTTTTCACTATTCATATTAAAATAATGATTTTAGATAAATATCAAAAAATCAACAATGGTTAATTATGATATTATGGTTTCAAAAATTATAATTATTTAAAAAAAATTTCCTTTTTAAAATAAATTACTTATATTATTCTCTCACAAAATTAATTAAACTGAATTTCAAATAATGTGAATTTAAATAATAAGATTACATTACTTATATTATGTGATTTATATTAAAATAATTAATTATTATATAATCATTATTCTAGACCATTTATTATATAATAAATTTGTTAGTAGTACTCATTCTCTCAAATTTAACTGCTTGGCTATAATTATTGTATAATAATATTATTTAGTTTTTCATTTTAGCTCGGTGTTTTATACTATGTATGCTATCAAATGTATTTTATCTATTTAAAAACACAAAATGTCACATTCTCCCCTATTTTCTAGAATTCATCCTCACATTTTTTGAATTCAGGTCCATTAGTTAAAGATTTATAGTTTTTTTTTGAAATCCCACATCATAAAAAAATTAATAAAACATCCACTTCAAAAGAAATGTAGGGAAGTATGAATGTCATCTGCATTAACATATACTAGGTTTCCATGTTGGAAAACATGGATGTTGAATATAAAATATAAATCAAAAAGTACCTGTATAGAGTGATATATATCATGTCCAGGAAAATGTTAACCATCAAAAATTCATAATCCTGTGAGGGGTATAAAGGTTATTGATTTCAGAATTAAAAAATAAACAAAAAATGTTTTGGTTTCAAAATCAATATCATATAGGTGAGGAATTTTTCATCCATATAGAGGAGGAAAATATGTAAATATACTTATCATACACGTATAATTCCATCATTAATATATTTCCACCAAAAACCCAATGTTTTTCTAAATGATGATCATGAATTTCTAAAATATTCAGGAACTAAATCAACATCTACATATCATAAAAATTATTAATAAGATAACAATATTTTCAACCATTATATTTACATTATCCAAATCCAAAAATGTTATAACAAGATATTATAATTAACAAAAATAATGATTTAAAAAAATAGAAATTGTATTAATCTCTAAAATTCAATATTAATTACCAAAGATATATATAGATCATTTAATAAATAAATTTCTGTAATATTCCTTAAAATAGACCAAAAAATTAATGAAACAAAAAATTATAAATAATTTTATCACATACCATTCCATGATAATTTCCTTTATCTTAAAATAATATCAATCACTCTTATAGTCTCATAAAAAATTATAATTTCCATAATCTCATAATCATCAAGTTGTTCAATTCATTTTCAGAAATCACCTGAATCATAAAAAAGAGAAAATAAAATAATATGTGCCACTAGATGTAAACTAATCCATTATTATCCCAAAAAACCATAATTTTTTCCGTATTAGTATAGTGTTGTAAAAATAGGAAACATCATAAAAACAATCATTTATCACTTAATCACCATTTCAATTTCTAGTCCCTGGTTATCTATATGATAAAAAAATATATTCCAAAAATAAACATAACTTCGACCCATAAGATAGTTTATATAATAAAAAATAATTTCATACATACCAGGAAATTACATAGGATAATTTTCAAAACATCACCCTTGTTTCCCCTGAGTTATGGGTTCAAACCCTCTGTGATATTAATAGATGCCATTTGTTGTAACATGGTCTGCGTCTTTAATTTTATGAAACATCATAATTCTTATAAAAATCAAAAAAAATATGACAAAATTCTCAAAATAACTTTAATAATTTAAACAATAAAAAAATTAATCCTAAAATGTAATCACATAATATTCATCCCCCAAGTTATAATAGATAATTACCTAAAAATTAAATATCACAAAAAATACAATTAGTAATGTTAATATTATATAACTCAAATCCTAAAAAGGGAATTATAATAAATTTAACTTATGATAAACCATAAAATGATAAACCCATGATTTCATATAATACATTTAAGAAAACCTCAACAAAAAAATCCCAATATCTATGAATATATAAAACCATCTAGGATACAAACTTTATAGACGTAACATTAAACAATTGATATTATAGTGATTTAAAAAAATAATTCATATTCTTTCTGTCACAACCCGCCTTCACCAAAAGGAGGGAAGGGTTACCAGATTGCCAGGCCCTTCCTTCTTTATGTTGAAGGAGAGATAATGACCCCCAAGACCCGCCTTCAATAGGTCCCGGAGTGGTGACTAGCACAAAGGGTATAGAAATTTCTCACAAATGGAAGGCATTATCCCTTTTTGTTTTAAAAGATCGAGAAATAAGATGATGAAACTCAATAACACCAAGGTAAAAGAAATGTAAAGCCAAAAGCAAACCATTCCCACATGCATGTTCCAAAAGTAAAGACGCAAAGTACAAAAGGTGACTACAAAGGTAAGTATCAAAGAAGAAAAGCATCAACTGCAACTGCCCCAAAGGTCTGAGATAGTATGGTCCTGTGGGATCCCTGAAGTCCTCCTGGAAACCTGAATGTAGTTTTATATACGTATGGTGAGCATACAAGTACACTCAGTAAGGAAAACCAAAGACTCCCGTGCACAAGTGGGGGAACGTACTAAAGTCCCGTGAGAAAAAGGAGTCAACCAAACACCTATCAAGGTAAACTATCCACCCCAGGCCTCACCAAGGCACACTCCCCAAATAACTCAAGTCATGTAATATATATAATCAGAGCACATCGATGTTTGGGTACCCCGCACCACTTTCCCACTGGTTATTGATACATCCTACGCATCGGACCAATCCCGCCATTCTCACTGCAGTCCCACTGCCACACCCTCCCGCACACACCTGGGCCACAACCACACGCAGTCCCACTGCCAAATTCTGCCCACAAACACCTAGGCCACAACTATCACATGTAACCGATACTTCAAACACCTAGGCCAAAACAACCACTGCCACACCCGAAGACACCTGGGCTAGAAAATCCACTGCCACGCCCGAAGACCCCTCGGCCTCATCCTGAAGACACTTGGGAAACCACCTGCCACACCCACCTGGTCAACCGCCACACTACACCACTAGAATGTTCTTGGGCTATTAATGGACATCAGGCCATCACAACCTGCCCGTAGATACTTGGGCTATCCGGGAAAGGGAGCAGAAAAGGAGCTAATAACCAGCCACTAATAATAGTGTTGGGAAAAACACCCTCCCCCATGAAATGGGGGTGTTCGTCACTAAGTGATCAACTTGGGTGGGGCGCGAATAAGAAACACAAAACTAAAAATATATACATAGGTAACAACACTTTCCCAAGGTTAGGTTTTTCTCCCGACAGCCTACAGATCACAACAGCGCTCAAGTCTGAGTCACAACTCCCGCCAATAAAACCCATCTGCCCCATTCATGTTTTCATGTTCAAAAATAATGTTCAATTATGTTTATGCACTACTGGGCTACTAACACCATAAGCATAACCGAGGAAAAGAAACCAGCCAAACATCAAATTATGTATCCATAATCGGTTCTCTTGTGAAGTTGCAACAACAAAGGAAAAGTGAGAACCCTTGAAGTCTTGGAACCAGACAACCCCTAGACAATTCCTCGTGTCCCCCAAAATGGTTTCTCATCAACAAAGGATCCCACCCCAATTCATGATATAAACTAGGTAACCACCCAGTCTCAAAACTCACAAACACTGAAATCCATAACAACAGTAGATGCCATCCCCAAATTCACAACCAACGAGAGTATAAAAATGGTGGATCCCATCCCCTCTCTCATCTCCAACAATCATTCCACAAAAAGAAACAACCAAACCACTACCACTGACAGAAAGTAGGGTCACACTTGTATTTTCAGATTTATAGGATTTAACACACTCCATGATTCCAAATTCCTGGTGTTTTAACATAGAGTTATCACAGAAGGGTTGATCCTGGTGATTCCAATTCATTCAGTCGGGTATACGTGATTTACCAATTTAATTTTCATAGCATGAGTTTATAATTACAAAACAATCCATTTAAAACATCACGAGGGTTTATTAGTGCACAGACAAAGACCACCAACGTCCTCGATTTTCATAAGGCGTAAGCCAACACAACTTAGAAATAAGATCACAATATAAAACAGTATCAACGATCACAGCCCCCCCATCTTTCTTTACAGGATTCATTCATTATCTTTAATTAGGTCTGGTTTATCTAATTCTACAGAATCAAAAGCACTCCCACCCCACATGATACACAAAAGAGAGAGGCGAAGGAGAAATTCCCTACTTGTTGGATCAACGATCTACGCTGAGGTCGGGGGAGGAACATCACGGATAACGATGCAAATCGCCTAAACGAGAATCACTTCATCTATCAATTCTTAGGTTGGGTGCGGAACTCTACGCATAACGATGTGGCTCACACGATGCACCAGAACCTGTTCGTGAAAATCCACGATCGAGGAAATAAGAAACTGTGGCTAACCCTTAGTTTATAAGATCCACAGACAGTTGAGGTGAGAACGGGAAACCGCATAAGGAGTGGTGGTCATGGGTTGACCACGCGGTTGGGCAGTTACCCACAGAGGACTCTCAGGATTTTTAGGAATTAATTATGGGCTTTAAATGGTTTTTAAAAGTAGTAAAAGAATTAATTTACGTCGAAACTTATGTTTCGGGAGTGGAAAAGTCATGTAATGGAAAAAAACAAAAGGCTCGTGAGGGGACACGGTGCCACCGTCACGGTGTCACTGTCACGGTGCCACTGTCACGATGCCACGATCACGGTGCCACTATTATAGTGCCACCGTCACAGTGTCACCCTCATGTTCTCACCCTCGCGGTTCCACCATGACCAGTGCCACCGTCACGGTGCCACTATTTTGGTGGAGCCTCACTTTTGGCAAAGTAATGGGCCAGGAGGGTCCAGGCCATTACATTAGATACCTCTTAAATGATTCTCGCCCTCGAGAATCAAAATAACCAAAGAAGTAAAGATAGGTTCTGAAAACCACCTCGAAAGATACCTCTTAGAAGTGAACTGATGCTAACTAAAAACACTTCCCTATCAAGAACCAAGCAATATACCATGCCAAACTTATCGGGCATGTGGGTTGGGGAGTCTCCTCCCCCATGTCAAGATATTATCCACTTTGGGCGGCATTGACTCTCATGCACGGGTTTAATCTCATCCACCTTAATGCGTCTTGATTAAGGGTCAGGTTCTCCCCTCCCCCATATCCAGGGCTTTTTACACACAATCAGAGGAATGAACACCAGTACATTTCATAACCAAAAGACAGAACGTTCTACCACAACAGGTACAACAAGGAGAAAAACATAAAACAACTATGGGTACTGTGTACGCATATGCGCTTCCCTCTCCCACGTACCCTCCTCAATCCCACCATTTCTCCACAACACACGAACCAAGGGAATGGTTCCCCACGAAGCACCTTCTCCTTGTGATCCTCGATCATCACTGGTCTCTACAAAAAGGTCACGTCATCCTCGATGTCCAGATCACCCCAATCAAGGATGTGTGAATCATCATCCAGATACCGACGGAGCAGGGACACATTAAAGACATCATGTATCTTTAGTTGCGTCGGTTGTAACGCTAGCTGATAAGCCTCTTCGTCGACCCTCCGCAACACATCGAAGGTTCCAATGAACCTGGGAGAAAGCTTACTCCCCTTGCCGAACCTCTGTTGCCCACGCCAAGGGGAGACCTTTAAGAACATGTGGTCTCCAACCTCAAACTCCAAGGGCCTCCTCCTGGTATCATCAGACGACTTCCGTCGGTCCTTGGCTGCCTTCATCTTTTCCAGTATGAGCTGAAACTTCTCTGTCGTGCTCTGTACCACCTCCGGGACAAGGATGCCTGCCTATCCCACTTCAGCAAAATACATAGGTGAATGGAAGGTCCTCCCCTACAAGGCATAAAACAGGGCCATACTGGTGGTAGAGTTATAGTAATTATTGTAGGAAAACTCTACCAGGGGAAAGTGTAACACCCATGATCCTCTTGAGTCCAAAACACATGCCCGCAACATATCCTCCAAGGTCTGGATGGTGCGCTCCGTTTGTCCATTTGTTTGGGATGGAAAGAAATGCTAAGGCGTAACTGGGTGCCAAAATCTTGATGAAATCATCTCCAGACTCGTGAGGTAAATAGTGCATCCCTATCTGTGACTATAGACCACAGAACTCCATGTAACCGCACCACATCATCAACATACCTTCGTGCCAAAGTATCCACTCCACTCGACTCCCTGATCGCCAGAAAGTGAGCTGATTTCGTCAACCTTACCACTACCACCCAGACGTCGTCGTATCCCCCTTTTACCTTGGGTAGTCCCGTTACAAAATCCATCGAGAAGTCATCCCACTTCTACTCGGGGACATCTAGAGACTGCAGTAGGCCTCCTGGAACTCGGTGTTCAGCCTTCACTTGCTAACACACTAAGCACTTGGCCACAAACTCTGCCACCGCTTGCTTCACTCCGGGCCACCAAAAATGTCCTTGCAGTCCCTGGTACATTTTACAAACTCCTGGGTGTACCGCCAGTGGTGAGTTGTGGAACTCACTGAGAACCTTGCCGCGCATAACTCTTGGAACAAACAACCTTTTCTGGGAAAGCAACCGGTTCTGACCATCCTCTATCCATCCTTCCGGAGCATTGCCCTGGCCAACTCGGTCACGCATCACTTCTCACTCCGGGTCTCCCCACTGAGACTCCTCTACTTTATGAAACAGAGATGACTGCACTGTCATCTGATATAGGAAACCTCTACCACCATACATCCTCGCATCCAGGTGTATGCCAGCCAACTCTTCCATCGCTTTCCAGGCGTCCGTCGACTCTCGGACCGCATCCTTCTGCATCCTCCTACTCAAGGTATCAGCCACTACATTGAACTTTCCCTTAGTATAAGAGATCTTGAAGTCGTAATCCTGGAGGAACTCCACCCATCTCCGCTATCACAAGTTTATATACCACTGGGAGAAGATATACCTCAAGATTTTGTGATCCTTAAAGACCACAAATCATTCTCCAATGAGGTAGTGCCACCATAACATTAGCTCAAAAACAACCGCTGCAAGCTCTAGGTCATGTGTGGCGTAATTACGCTCATGGGGGCGTAGCTGGCTGGACCCATAAGAGATCACCCCTTGTCGCTTCATCAACACACATCCCAGGCCCTATCCTGAAGCATCACAGAAAACTACATAGGCCGCCCCTTCTTCTGGTAATCTCATCACTGGGGCACTAACCAACTTCTGTTTCAGATCGCTAAAGTCTGACTCACACTGCTCACTCCACCCAAAAACCTGGTCCTTCTTGGTAAGGACTGTCAAAGGGGATGCTACTCGAGAGAATATGGTTATGAACCGCTGATATTAACCTACCAACCCAAGGAAACTACGGACCTCTGCCACATTCTTGGGTGCTGCCCAAGAAACAACCGCCTAAACTTTTGATGGGTCCACCGCTACCCCCTGCTCGGACACCACGTGCCCGAGGAAGTGCACTTCTCATGTCCAAAACATGAATTTCAACAACTTCCCATAGAGCTGATAATGTCAGAGGACCTCCAAAACTGTCCTCAAGTGCTCTGCATGGTCCTCTTCTGACCTCGAATAGATCAGGATATCGTCGATGAACACAACCACGAACCGATCCAAGTACTCCAGGAAGATGGAGTTCATAAGCCCCATGAACACAACCAGGGCGTTCATAACACCGAAGGGAATGACTACAAACTCGAAATGTCCATATCTAAACCTGAATACTGTCTTCTCGGTCTCTCTCTCCTTCACAATCAACTGGTAGTACCCAGACCGCAAATCGATCATCGAGAACCGTCCTGCCCCTTTCAGCTGGTCGAAAAGATCGTCTATCCTCAGAAGAGGGTAGCGATTCTTGATCGTCACCTGATTCAACCTCCAATAGTCTATGCACAACCTGATACCACCATCTTCCTTCTTTTCGAACAAGACTAGAGCACCCCACATTGATGAACTCGGCCGAACATAACCCATTTTCATCAGATCGTCAATCTAAATCTGCAACTCCCGTAGCTCTAAAGGTGCCATCCGGTAAGGAGACATCGAGATCAGAAAAGCTTTGGGCTGCAGGTCTATCCCAAACTCGATATCACGTAGAGGGGGTAGAGTCGTCACCTCATCAAGAATGATGTCCATAAACTCACAGACAACCTCTGGCACCCCCACCATCTCGGCATCTACTGACTCTAATGGTAGCTCGGCTAACAAGGAGAGGAGGGGTTCCTATCGCTTACTGCCCTTCTGACCGCTCCGCTCGCCGGTGAAGGTAACACGCGGGACGCCCATGACCAAGAACACGACCCTTATTCGGAAGCAGTCGATGACGACACAAATAGAAAATAGCAAGTAGATTCCTAGGACGACATCGTATGGCTGAATCTATAGTAGGAGAAGATCCCTAACCAACTGATGTGGCCTTATCATCAGTCTAAATCCTCGACAAACAAACAACAAGTCGGTCTGACCTCCGACTGGTGTACTCAACTGCAGGGGCACTATAAGTCTCTCGGCATCTAGACCCAAGGCACGTGCTAGACTGGGTGCAACAAAGGACTGTGAAGCTCCAGTATCGAACTAGGCATAAGCAGGAGTGCTAAACAAAAATATCGTACCTCGAACAACCTCTGGCCCTGCTGGAACAGCCACCTCTACATCGTGTAGATATCCATGCCCGACTCCTCTGCCCCTCGGCTATTGGCCACCTCCCCAACCAAGCCCTGGTCGAGGTCCCTGAAGAGCGCCATGAGGTCGGCCTCCTCCTATTACGTCTGCCCTCGGAGGAGCGGGAGCTCACTGTCCCTGCTACTGCTGGAAAGGCATGGATGGATGCTGCTGCTGGGGCGGGTGCTGGGGATGTCCGCCACCACCGTACCACACACGATCCAGGCACTTACTCCAGAGATGTCGAGGGATCCCACAGACGAAGCACCGCGGTCCTAGAGCAGAGGAAAAAAGGGCGAGGACCAGGGGATCAAAACTGAAACTACTGCGGCCTGCTCCCTACGGGTCAGAACCTGCAGGGTCCTGACGCTGGAGGCCTGGTGCTGATGGCCTTACCCTACGATGGTCCTAGCTGATCCCCTCCCACGACACACCTCCTAGATCGTGCATCCTCTCCACCACTTCGTCCTTCTTCTAGACTTCCAAGTACGTCGTCAGGGTAAAGGTGGTAACAACATACTGGATGGAGGGTCAGGGCACCTCCTCCAAACATCTTGCCCGAGACTCCTCATCAGGAATGTGGTCCGAAGAAAAATGTATGAAGTCCTTGAACATGATCCCTATCTCCCTCACGGACATACTCCCCTGTTGGAGGGAGAGTAGCTCCTATCTCTTTTCCGCCTTCATCGTCGAAGAGAGGAATTCCGCCCGGAACTCCCTCTCGAAATTTTCCCAAGCCAACTCAGCCTCTCTCCTCTCCCCCATGTAAAGCGTCCACCACTGACGCGCCGCTCCCCGCATCTAGATGACGGCCAGAGGATCCCAGTACTCGGTTGGGGCCCGAATCAGGCCGAAGGCTATCACTAGCTACTCTAGCAAGCCTTCCGTCTTCACGTCAGAGGTGATGTCCTCGTACTTCTTGAGGGTCTATCGCTGGAAGGCCCGAAGAGTCTTCTGCCACTCGTCATCCTCTTCCTCTCAATCATCTCTCTACTGATCAGCCAATGTAGTCTCTGGGGCCTCGATCGCCAGTACCACACGTGGTCACCTTCCAGGTGCCATAGCTGCAAGGTAAACAAGGAATGCCTAAGCCCAAGTAGTGCAGAATATCATTCTTAAAACTTATTAAAATTTTAATTTATTTTTAATTCCCAAGACATCCCAGAAACACAAGAACACAAGTCATTATGATGCATGTACCTTTCCAAGGGTCTATACCCTGTATTCAGCGTGGCCTCACTTGGTCGTTCGGTAGGTCCAGAGTTCTTGCATCGGATCATGGGGGACCCTAAAATCCCGTGTCCTAGACTGTCATCCCTGGCCCAATTCACGCTCCAAGGTAACCCAACACTGTTTCCTTACCATCCCATGCCATCCTCACTGTGCCTAACTCCAGACTCCATCATATCTCTCAACCATCAGCTGTGATACCATTCTGTCACGACCTGCCTTCACCAAACGGAGGGAAGGGTCAAAAGATTTCTAGGGACTTCATTCTTTAAGTTGAAGGAGAGATAATGACCACCGAGACCCGCCTTCAATAGGTCCCAGAGTGGCGAATACCACCAAGGGTATATAAATTTTTCACAAATGGAAGGCATTACCCCTTTTTGTTTTAAAAGATCGATAAATAAGATGATGAAACTAAACAACACCAATGTAAAAGAAATGTAAAGCCAAAAGAAAACCATTCCCACATGCATGTTCCAAAAGTAAAGCCAAAAAGTACAAAAGGTGACTACAAAGGTATGTACCAAAGAAGAAAAGCAACAAATGCAACTGCCCCAAAGGTCCGAGCTAGTATGATTCTGCGTGATCCCCAAAGTCCTCCTAGAAACCTGAATGTAGCTTTATATACGTAGGGTGAGAATATGAGTACACTCAGTAGGGAAAAACAAAAGACCCTTGTGCACATATGGGGGAATGTACTAAAGTCCCGTGAGAAAAAGGAGTAAACCAAACACCTATCAAGGTAAAATATCCACCCCAGGCCTCACCAAGGAACACCCACCAAATAACGCAAGTCAAGTAATATATATAATCAGAGCACATCTAAGTTTGGGTACCCCATTCAACTTTCTCGCTGGTTATTGAGATATCCTACGCATCAGACCAATCCCGCCATTCTCACCGCTGTCCCACTGCCACACCCGCCCGCACACACCTGGGCTAAATCTACACGCAGTCCCACTGCCGAATTCCACCCGTAAACACCTGGGGCACAACTATCACATGTAACCACGCCTGCAAACAACTAGTCCAGAACAACCACCACCACACTCGAAGACACCTGGGCTAGAAAATCCATTTCCACGCCCAAAGATACCTGGGCCTCATCCCGAATACACATGGGAAACCACTTGCCGCACACACCTGGCCAACCCCCACACTACCCCGCCCAAAGGTTCTAGGGATAATAATGGACCTCAGGCCGTCATACTCTGCCCGAAGATACTTGGGCTATCTGGGAAAGGGAGTAGAAAAGAAGCTAATAACTAGCCACTAATAATAGTGGTGGAAAAAACACCCTCCCCCATGAAATGGGGGTGTTCGACACTAAGTTCTCAACTTGGGTGGGGCGCGAATAAGAATCACAAAACTACAAATATATACATAGGTAACAAGAACTAACCCAAGGTTAGGTTTTTCTCTAGACAGCCTATAGATCACAACAGCGCTCAAGTCCGAGTCACAACTCTCGCCAATAAAACCCATCCGCCCCATTCTTGTTTTCATGTTCAGAAATAATGTTCAATTAAGTTTATGAACTACTGGACAACTAACACCATAAGCATAACCAAGGAAATGAAACCATCCAAATGTTAATTTAAGTATCCATACCCAGTTCTCTTGTGAAGTCGCAATAACAAAGGAAAAGTGAGAACCCTTAAAGTCCTAGAACCAGACAACCCCGAGACACTGCCCCGTGTCCCCCGAAATTGTTTCTCATCAACAGAGGATCCCATCCCAATTCGTTATATAAAAAAGGTAACCACCTAGTCTCAAAAGTCACAATCACTGAAATCCATGACAACAGGGGATCCAATCCCCAAATTCACAACCACCGGGAGTATAAAAATGGGGGATCCCATCCCCTCTGTCATCTCCAACAATTAGTCCAAAAAAAGAAACAACGAAACCACTAACACTGACACAAATCAGGGCCACACCTATTTTTTCAGATTTATAAGATTTAACACACTGCATGATTCCAAAGTCCGGGTGTTTTAATAGAGAGTTATCACAGAAGGGTTGATCCTGGTGCTTCCAATTCATTCATTCGGGTATACATGATTAACCAATTAACTTTTAACACCAGGAGTTTATAATTAAAAAAGAACCCATTTAAAACATCACGAGGGTTTATTAGTGCATAGACAACGACCACAAATGGCCTCGATTTTCAGAAGGCGTAAGCCAACACAACTCAGAAAGAAGATCATAATATAAAATAGCATCAACAATCACATCCCTCCATTCTTTAGTTACATGATTCATTCATTATCTTTAATTAGCTCTGGTTTATCCCATTCTACAGAATCAAAAGGACACCCACCCCACATGATACACAAAAGAGATAGGGGAAGGAGAAATTCCCTACTTTTGGGATCAATGATCTATGCTGAGGCCAGGGGAGGAACTTCACGGATAGCGATACGGCTTGCCTGAATGAGAATCGCTTCGTCTATCAATGCTTAGGCCGTGCGCGGAACTCTATACATAACGATGTGGCTTGCCCGATACACCAGAAGTTGTTTGTGAAAATCCGCGATCGAGGAAAGAAGAAACCACGACTAACCTTTAGTTTATAAGAGCCGCGGATGGTTGATGTGAGAACGTGAAACCGCGTAAGGAGCGGGGGTCGTGGGTTGACCACGCGGTTGGGCTGTTACACACGGAGGTCTCTCGGGATTTTTAGGAATTAATTATGGTCTTTAAATGGGTTTTAAAAGGAGTAAAAGAATTAATTTACATCGAAACTTATGTTGCGGGAGTAGAAAAGTCAGCTACTGGAAAAAAAATGAAAGGCTCGCGAGGGGACACAGTGCCACCATCACGGTTCCACCGTCACGGTCTCACCCTCGCGGTGCCACGGTCACGGTTCCACCGTGACTGGTGTCACCCTCACGGTGCCACCGTCACGGTGCCACTGTTTTGGTGGAGCCTCACTTTTGGAAAAGTAAAGGGCCAGGAGGGTCTGGGCCATTACACTTTCATTCCAAAATATGATGTAGGTTTATATTTTAAATGATTTAGGATAGAATTATACATAGTAAATCCCTACATTACAGAAAAAAACTTCTATATAATATCAAATTTTGACATAAAAACTACCTTTATTAAAATAAAATGTCATTTATTTTAATTAGAACATGAAAAAAAACCTACATGAATTCTTCTATTTTCTTACACAACAATCACCTCATTGAAAAAACATAAAATAATTGGATGAGTAAAAAACTATGTAAGGGTAAAAAAGGAAACAAGGAAGTTTTTTTATTAATAAAAATGAACTCCCATTTAAAATTTTCTTAAAATTTTCTTTTCATCCAAAAATAAACTCATTTTTCTTTTGAAAATATCAATATCAAACATTTTGAAACAATTATATTTATAATACAATAATGATCTAGAATAAAAAAATCATGTCGGTGCCTTGGGAGTCGTCATTATAGAATACTTATATGTACCTTAAAAACCCTTACTAATTTCATTAACCATATGCCTGACTTCAACTATAATTTTCCATGGAAAAAATTCAATTCCCAATGCATTTGAGAACTATATGGGCACACCAATCACATAAGATATAACGGGGCCACCCAAAAAAATCATGGAAAAAAAATTCAATAAATTTTAATTTCCAAATCATGAATAAATACACATATAATTATATTAAAACTATATTAACAACAGTTTTAGATATTAAGAGACCAATTTTTCTTAAATATCAATTTTAATATCTAAAAACTACACACATATTAAAAATAAAAGTTTTGATGGGAAATAACTATGAAAAATTTTAAATAAAAAATCTAGTCATAAAACTGTTATATAAAAAGGTAAAAGACACACATGTTGTATAAGATAAAAAATATTCCTATATAATTGTTGAAAATATATTTGATAGAGGATCTTTAATGAGATATTTTAAAATAATTTCACATATAAATATCATATCATTGAGTTGAGATTTATCAAATTAATAGACTATTTTTAATAAATATCAATACAAAAAAAATAATTTAATATATATGTATAATATAACTAAATGTCATTTCCCGAATAATATTATCATGAAATAATCAGATATGTATAAATTTAACATAGTGATTGGAAATTTATTTATGTTTAAAATTAATCTAACCCCGAGTTTGATTTGTAACATATGTTTTTTAATCATAAATAAAAATATAAATTCATTATATGCTTATTTACAACCTTTAATTTTTAATATCATTTTAAATAACTTATTACAATTTTATAACAAGTAAATATTTATATAAGTTCACATAAGTATTTTTTTCAAATTCGGTTCATAAGATTGAAATAATTTTCATTAGATGACTTTTTTCAATGTTTTCATTAATAAATAATCTAGATAATAATATTAATGGCCGAATTGTTCATTTTTATAAATAATTTATAAATTTACAATCCATGAATTTAACATTTCTATTAAACATTAACTATGTTATAGTCATGGAGACGGTAGGCCATACTTTGGCATGAGTAATGTATTCATTTTTTAGTGATTATTATAGAAATAAGTTAAGTGTAATTTTATATTTATATAATTATAATCATACCATATTAATCATATTAATTAATTAAATATACATATATATCATCTGTGTGATGAGGTGATGAAAAATGAATCACATCACTTCATGGAAGTGGAAGTCCACACGTACACAAGAAGGAAATTTTCATTTTTCTTTGCATGGAATGGTAAGAATGTAATTGGAAGAATAAATTTTCAAAATGATAACTATATAATTAATAAAAAATATAATAATAAATTACACCATTATATATATATTAAAAAAATGTTACAAAAAATGAATTACATCGATTTGTGAGATGGTAGTTCCCAATACATACAAAGGACAACTTTATTTCTCATCTGATGGAATTATAGATGGAAATAGGTTAGGATTTAAACTTAATAACTTATAAGTATATTGAGTAAAGTAGTGTTGTTACATTATCTTGATTAAAGAATATTTCATGTACTTGGATGAAGAAACTAAACTAAAATGAGCGGATAAAACATCAGATATTTTTTAGAAGCCTTCCTTTCCAAAACACCTTTATACCGCTAAGGTTGATGATCACCCAAGAAAATACCACTATAATGTTTATAGGAGATCTATGATGGTATTTTTTACTAGATTTCTCAAACAAAAATCATATTGACTTGTTCATAAATGAGAATAATAGGATTTCCTTCTATAATATAGTGGAGGATAACTCTAGAAATTTCTCAAAATATTATATTCATATAAAATAATTTTTTGTTTCAAATAGATCAAAAGTGAGTTATAATGAATATATGACTATTAGGGGTCTAATTAATCTCACAAAATAGTTTTTAGATAATTTATTTAATTTTCATACACTTATGAATTAGTTTTAAGTATTATTTAACTCCTTTAACTCTTACCATTGAAAAATATATTTTTACCCTTTGAGGGTCAATATTTTTATGATAAAATTAAAAACAACCCACAATTTCATATTTTTTTATATTATAAATATTATCTTAACTTTTTTAACTAATTTATTATTTTTGAAAATTATATATCATTTATGAAAATATTAATTATTGTATTTTCTCATTTATGAGAATTTTAAAAATATTGAATACTTTTACATTTAATATATAAATATATAAATTTAAAATAATAAAATTATTACGTCCATATCATTAAAATGTAATATATAAAATTGTTATATTACATTACCTGTTTAAAATTATATGTATTTTACTATTTTAATTAAATTTATATTGTATTTCCATTAATTAAATAATTACTAAAATATCATTCTGTAATAATTTATGGTAGTTATATATAAAATATATGTTAATAATAAATTAAAATTTTGAAGAAAAATATTTTTTCTTTCAAATTAATTTTTATAGTCTATTATATTCTCATCATAACCCCATATAATAATGTTTTATTTATTAAAAACATTAATGTCAAATCATTAGCTTTTCTTTAGAAAATATATTATAATTCTTTTGATCAAATCCATGTGGTCATAAATGGTCTAATAATTGAAACATGATTGATTATGGATGAATATTACTTATCAAATATCATTTAGTTATGTTTTGGATAGTTTTATAGTCTTAATCCCAATAATTCTATCCTTAATTACTGAATTTATCATTTATTGTGGAATCCAATATTTCTACTAATATTATAGATCAAAAAATAAATGTAACCTCTAATATATATGGAAATATTGATTACAAATATGGAATAAATTTTTTAAATTACAAAACACATATGTACTTGCATTTAGTTAGAAATTAAACTTGTAAAATTCCAAGAGAAATATTTTTTCACCAAAATACCCATTTTAATCATAAGTTGATTATATATTATATTCATGTAAAAAATCTATTTTCAATACCAAAATTGTGTTTTATTTAATAAAAATTAAATATTTGAAATTAATAATTAATAAAGAATATATTTTTAACAGTACAAGTATTTCGAATGAAATACATATTTCAATAAATATCATTATTTTTCCCTTTTCATTAAAATATGGATCCTTTTTTAAATGTATCAAAACATCACCAAAGGATTGTTTTGATATTATAATTCCAAAAATTATAAGTATTTAATCAAATAATTTTTTTCCAAGGTCCATATATTAATTATATTAAACCATTACAAAAGAGATAAAAATTGATTTTGAAGAATGTATATCTAATAAATAAAAAATCATTACTTAAATTAATTTCTAATTCATATAATAATTAATTAATTCATTTTTAATGAGTATGACTATTTTATATTTAATATTTATGGAAACACTCTTAATTCCATCTTATTTTATAGTAATGATATAAGGGTGATATAAAAACAATATTTACTTATTTGTTTAATATTGGTGTTTCATATCTTGTATGCTATAGAATATAGTGTGTAATTTTAAAAACATAGAATATTAAATGTTTTTTATATTATGTACAATGAATTAATGGTTATGATTTTTATAATAGTGGTATATTTTTTTAAACATCTTACAAAATATTTTCCACATCATGAAAATATGTCAATAGGATATATTATTGACACCTTGGATATTTTTTAAGCTGTATCTGTCATAATAAAGAGTGATGGGGTGATTTAGTTGATGTGATGTTGATAGGTTGGGATGTTTCTAGGAATATATTCTTTCACCTAGAGAACTAAAATTCATTTAAAAGATAATAATTAATGTTGATAATCACACTTCCAAATTTATATTTTTTTATCATAAAATATGATTTTGTTGGTTGAGTTTAGGTTAATATTTCTTTTGACATGTATTTGGGTCATTTGTAGGTTATAAGTAATTTGATGGTTCACATTAATAGCTAATATAATGATATTTCCCTAGTTTGTATCAAATTTTTATTATTTTTTGTAACATTATTATTTAAAGGTTAATCCTTCATATTTTTAACCCAATGAATTAATCATGATGGCCTAGAGATCATTAATTTATTCAATTATTATTTGTAATTTGGTGTCAAATGTTTTCCATGATAATCACGTTTATCTAAGTAAATATGATGGTAAATAATATATATGAAAAATTTTAGGTGATTAGGACTTTCTCAAATATTTTTTATTTATTTTTTCAAATAAGAGGGAAAATTATATAAACATTAGAATTTAATTGGGATTTAACAAAAAAATACAATGGGTGAGATTATGGGGCCCAATTATATTTTGATGAAGAGAGTTTCATGTGTGGTGTTTTTTAATATGATTTTATGAGTAAAATTAAATAATTGTTGGGATTTGATGAAGAGAAAAATAAATGAAGAGGTAGGGTATCTCGAGAGGGATATTGGAGATCATATATACATCTTATATTGATGATGTCTACCATTTTATATGACATAATTGATCCACGCTTAATTTATTAACTAATAATAAAGTAAAATATCTAGATTATTATTCATATAAGGATTCTGATATCTAATGATTTTATTTGTTGATAATTTATGTGAATCAATAAAAAGATTTTTTTTTGAGGATGATAGAATTTGAAACCATATGTTTCATCATGTGGAAGAGACATGATTATGTTATAGTTATGTTGGTTGAAAATTTACTTTATGATCTATATCTAGAATTCATATTATAGAATTTACAATTTTGGATGAATAATTAAGGATAAAAGAATATTTAGACATTAATTATTGTTTTAATAATTTCTAAAGAGATATATATTAAATGAAACCCCTACATAAATAAGTAAAATGTAATTAGAGCTTCCAATAATGAACTAAAGTGAATATATATATATGATGAAAAATAATGCTAGATATACATTTGGAAAAATTATGTAATAACATGGTATACAGTAACAAAAGATGAGTAGTGGATGAGAACAATTATATGTGGAATATCAAATAGTAGTAAAATGATAATGCTACGCGCATAATGGATATGTATGTGTTAGAAAACTCATAAATAATGGTTTTATATTTGATAAAATTTGAGATAGGTTTTAGAAGGTAACTATGGATTATGAACCTGATGAATCATTTATAAATATTAAAAATTACAAACATCACAATTATTTGAGAGTGGTTCATTATTCATAAAAACTAAATTAAATATAATATATTAATTGCCTAAACTATCATGATGTTGTAATATTTTATGATCTCTATAAACTCAATGATTAAAAATATTAATAAAATTTCCAAATTAATTTTAATGTAATAATAGTAAAGAACATGCTCATAGAATGTAATAGTACTTTTTAAATGACTCATGATATATATTTTTAGGTAAGTACCTTCATACATGAAAATTATTGGAGTTCTTGATTCTACCAGTATGTGTATGTGTTTCATTAAAACGTCATGGTGATATATAAGTGCACTCAGTTTCCATAAAATAAAAAAATATAATTGAAGAACTATGACATATATGGGTGAATCCAAGAATATTGGGAGTATGAAAAAGTTAATAAGATTATAATTATTATTTAAATGAAGGCATCATGTTGATATAAAATTGTTAATAGTTTGATAATGTTATAGATTTATAGAGACCATAATTAGATGATATTGAATTTTTATTTAGGAGATTAAATAATATAATGATGGTGGCAGTGAAATGATCTATGATGATGATTTTGGACAATTAAATAGTCACTACTAAAAAATCACTCATATATTAATATTTTGATTCAATAAAAAGTTATTTTACTATCAATTTTTGAAAAAAAAATTTATAAAATACTTAGGAATATCATGAAGAAGTATTATTTTGAATATAAAAATATTTAGAATAACAATTAGGATAAGAATAATAAAATTTAGTGATTTGGGGGAGAAATTATATTGGATTAATTTGACATATTAATTAATAATATTTAGAATATCATGATGTTGAAAATGATAGAATTCATATATTTAAATTTACTTATAATATTATTATGATTTTAATTGTTTAGATAGAAGTTAGTGAGAATTGATTCAAAAGAAAATTGAGAATAATCATATTGAATATTTTAAATGATGAATTTGAGTATTAAATATAGTTAGAGTCTTATTAAATTCATTGGTAGTAGATAATGTGAATCGAATATGAATAGTCAGAGTGGAAGGATAAAGAATCTGAAAAGTTACTACTACTACCTACCCAATTATTATCGAAATAGATGTGAATATAGAAAATGAAGAATAAAGAAGAAATGAAATTATAAATTCCATGGAAACAGCTATATGTTCACGATCTATGGGTCAATGATTTTGAATATTGAGTAACAAAGTATAATATTCCTCATAATATATATATTCATCAGATTAATGATCTGAATGAAGAATATGTTGATAGTAATATAGTAATATTCATATGGTTATATCACATTATCTACCAAAAATCGAGTAATCTAGTTGAGGGATAAGAGTATAATATATTATGATTTAGTGAGATTCCAATATAGAATAATGATCATTCTCATTAGGTAATTTTGAAGTACCCATTGTGTAATTTTAGGAGAGACAAAAAATAATCAAATTGGGAAACTATCAGATATTCCGATATAGAATAAATTACTTATCATGAGTAAGTGATGTTTCTAGGGATGTGGATATTGACAATACCATAATGCTTTTATTGGAATACAAATAATCACTATTGATGATAGTTTAAAGATGATACATTCTCACCCATTTGAGTCACTTTATCATGGTTGTGATGTTTTATTTTCTCAATATCAAATCAATCATAAAATTTAACGGTTACCCACAATAGTTTCAAAACCTATACAATTATAGGGTGCTTCTTTAATTTTGTTATTAATATATTTTTATGAATTAATTCCTCATTGAAATTTCTCATCAAATATAAATATCATTTTCTAAAACATAGTGTTTAATTAAAAATTGTGGTAATTAAAATAGTCAATAAATTCACTAAAAATGGTCATTCAAATACATCTCCTGATAATTATGAGATTATATTGTCATTCAATAGAGTTTAATGAAAAAATAATTGCGTATGGATATCATTAATTAAAATTTTAATAAAAATATTTTTTTTTTGGAATTTATCAATATTTAAATATTATTTTAAATATAATGAATGATCATAATGAAGAAATGGGGAATAAAATATTTCTTTAAAAAATATAGTTTGAATTTATTCAGTTCATGAATTCATATAAGGTTATCATATATGAGAATTATATATATATATATATATTAGATTATATTATTTGATAACATTCACAATACGACCTATAGAGGGAAATATTGATATTCTGGAAAATGACCTAAATACATCAATGAATAACCATATTTTAATGAACATTATATGATGTTTTATTATATAAATTTAAACTTAATTAGACTAAAAAGTTCTTGAGGCCTAGTTTCATGTAGAAAGTAGTTACATATAATATTAATGTGAAACATGGGCATAATACCATTATTTAAAAACTTTTAAACAAGAACTTAATTTTATTGGATATTATAAAATTGAATTGGATAATATGGGGATGTACATAATAAAGGGTTGAGATATGAATTCCATTATATAAATAAACAATGTATAAAATGATGAATGTAATACATGATAGTAAACAATAATATACATGTAACATAAAAGGGGTGTGAATCATAAACATGAAAATTGATGATTCATATATGATGTTAGTGTGATAAAAAGAAAATATTATTGAAACAACATAAAAACATGACACCATAAGAATTATTTAGGGATTGATACCAAAACACATAACATAGTGTTCTTATCATAACCTCTAATTCACCATAATTTTCATCTCTCCTAATAAAAATATTACCAATGCATTAGATGGGTATATGATTCTGGACCCACATTCCACATTCATATAATATAAATGAATATGTTCACCACATCATTGAACAAAATTAAGACTTTTATAACATTTAATCTGATTGTTATGGAGTGTGGGTTATATAAATATATGTATAAAATAAATTATTTATATGTACATCTATGAAAATAACCATTAATAGAAATGGGGAAGCGTACTCACTAGACAAATGTTTGGAATTTAAAATCGATGTATAAATTAAGAATAATAATAGGGGAACATAATGGATCATGTGATGGAATAATTAAAGAAATAGGGTTCTCTAGTCATATGGAATTAAGAAGAATAGTATGTGGGATATGTGAAAAAATTATATTATTAGGAATAATTGGAAATCAATGGTAATAATATAATGAATGTTATTAATTAAATAGGAGAAGAAGAGCATCCCTTATCTTCATAGGGTGATTATAAAATACTTATAAGAGCTTCATAAGTGAATGGGGGATCATTGAGAGGGATATAGAGATAGGAATGGTCGAATTAAACTCATTCATCAAGTGTTTTGAGTAGAGTGGGATTAGAATTATAGTGGGTTTATATAATAAATAGAGGAGGATTATTTTCTAATTACCAAACATTATTTTTTGAATAAATTTGACAATTTTATTTAAAAAACAAAAAAAACCATGGTTTTCCCATTTTTAATATAAAAATGTAGTTGTTTCATTATTTTGTATGGCTAAAAATCAAACACATGAATATAATTCTCTTAGTAATGTATGAGATAGTCATGTTTATAAAAAGTGATTTCAAAATAGTAAAATATAATAAATGATTCGATATAATAATTACTGATTTATAAAATTAATAAAAAATCATCAAAAAACATTTATATAATAAATATATAAATTTTATCATGGATACCTCATTAGAATAAATTACATCAGTTTTTGGTCATTATGAAGTCATATTTCACAGCGTATAATTATATTTTGCTTAATATATTCCCAAAAATTTGGCCATTTTTTAAAATAATGAGAAATTAACCATTGGGTAATTTTTATGTGAATATTTAAATATTATATTATTATTAATTAATTAATTCTATAAATATGAGAACAAACACATATAAATCAAAAGTATACATTTTTTTTAAAAAAATATATGTTTTCTTAATTATAGCTTTCTACACATTATAAAAATTACATTCATTTTTATAAAATTATTTTATAATTTTTATTTATTACATATTATTTTATAATGATATTCTATTAACATGTCATTTTTTAAAACATTTCAAATTATTCAATAAGAGTGTTTTTTCTGAAACTAATTATTTCCAAAAAATTCAACTTGTGACTCATTTTAGAAAATTTTAATTTTAATCAAACAAAATATTTATTAATATAAAAATAAAAAATAAAAAAGTATAAATAATATCATTTTTTATATAAAAATTTAAATATTCAAATTCATACATTTAGTTTCAATATACATTATCGTTTACTACCCCAAAAAATTCCCTTATGGTATGGTGTGAAGTGGTTATATTTCCTTAGGGATGATCAGTTAATATTTTTTGGGTTGTGATCTTAGTGAGATTTAACATATCCAATAAATAGTTTTCCTCTTGCATTATTTGTTGAATCTTATATTGGGATTGTTGAAGGGGAATCCCAATGATGATATCTCCACAATATGTTCTGACAAATTAAATTTATAGGGTACAATCTGATTAGTTGACACCATAAAATCATCCATTAGTGTCTACTAAACATTATCATAACAATTAGTATACTAATTTTAATTTAAACTATAAAATGTATATATTTTCAATGGGTATTATGCTTAATGTTATTTTGAATCTGACGGAGTCTAACATTTCATTATTGGAAAAGTAGTGAATGATTCTTCAATAAATAAATTAAATCATAAGGAATTTATCAATTCAAAAAGATAATTTCATATATAATAGTTTAGGTCCTTACAATCATTATAAATTCCAATATTTCCCCCATGAAATTATAATATCATAGGTTAAAATAGTTGTGGTTATTTTTGTTTCATCACCTCTTTTGGTTCCCATGATTGTTCCTCAAACAAGTGTCTTATTCACTACAAAATGAATTGGTGAAAGTCATGTTTCGTGGTACTTTTTCCCTATGATATAAGTCTTTACTGAATACTCATCGTTCAAAATTTCATTATAAAATGGTACCATATGTAGATTTTTTACATGATATGGTTTTGATATGTACTTCCTCAAGAGTGATGCATGAAACACCTCATGTACCTATTATAGGTTATGTGAGAGTTATAGTAGATAGAACTCCACTCCAATCTGATAATGGATCTAAAAGGGGATGATGAATCTATGACTAATCATTCCCTTCTTCCGAAACCTAATTCCTTTATTCCATGGTGATATACAATAGAACACTTTATTTCCGACTACAAAATAAATGTCTCTTAAAATATTTTATGTATATCATTTCAATATAAATTTTTCAACTTTTATATGAAATTAAATTTTTTGAACTATCTATTTAACATATCCGATAAGATTAGGTGTCATTATTTTTCCCCATAGATTCATCCATACAAGTAATAGTATCACACCTCTTCCCATTCATATAATTATAAGGTTCCATTTGAATTATATAATCTAATTATTTTTATATTAAAACTCTACAAGGTTAATGTTCCCGTAACAACATAATTGGATATCTATTAAACATGATCTTAGCATATACTATAGATTTTGAATGTTCCCTTCAAACTAACAATATTTCTGATGGTGATATTCAGTTCTTATGTATTGATCTATATCCAAAACATACTTAAGGATTCTCAAAAACCTCTTTGTAAACCTTGGATCTCAATCAAATAAAATATAGAGTTGAAAACTGTGTAGTCTAATGAATCCCTTATATATATAAGGGAATATTGGTCAAAATATACACCATCCATGATTGTATAGAAATGTTTCTAACTTCTATATACATCAACTACCGCTAATATGGTGTTAATTAAATTAGGTTTCATATGGATTCATATCATGGAATCACTGTTTTTTTCCCATATACATAATTTCATGTGTAGTAGTTGAATAATACCCTTATAAATATATCATTCCAAATTAAATTGTTAGAAACCCAATCATTATAAAACAAAAACCACAAAATCCATCCTCATTATATCCCACAAAATTTTATTGTTCAAATCTTAATACATGTTACATATTCAAGGGTGAATTGAGAATGATATCCTTTGCATATCATCCAAAAGCTCCCTCTTTTATTTTGGTATTGATGGATCACATATATAGTTTCCAAACTGTACAACTCTATCAGCATAAAAGTTGAGATTTGGACTATTCAACACCTTCTTCTATAGTAACCCATAATCTTTTTGGGCTGCATTGATCCTCTCAATAATAGAGTGTTGAATTTTATTTGAAGAAGGTAAGTTAAATATTCTTTTATTATTAATATATCCATCCATTTTATTTCCAATAATATTAGATCACAGTAATCACAAAAATAGATAGGGATGTAGGAACGCCTATAATCAGAGCATCTCCCATATAGTTTTCATTCCTATGATGTAAATTTATGGAATAATCATAATCATTGATTTATTCTAACCACCATTGTTGGTGCATATTGATCTTCATTTATGTGAATATATATTTGGAAAATTTATGATCTGTATATATATCACACATTTCTCCAATGACATAATTTTATAAAAACATTAATATGAAACTCACTACTACTAATTCTTGATCATGAATCTGTTTGTTATTCAAATGGATTATTAATTTGAGGGAGGAGTATTCTATTAATTTTTCATATTGAATGAGTACATAACCCATGACCATTGTGGAGTCATCATTGTAAATCACAATTCATTCCCCAATGGTGGTTAAAGTGAGAACATGGGGAATTTTTAACCTCTTCATAGGCACTTTCAAAACATTTTTCACAATTATTAGTCTATAATACCATTAATCCCTTATGGATAACCTAGCTTAGCGGTATTATAAATTTTAAAGATTATAAATAATAAAAAATATTTCATATTTATCAGTTGGAAACTATGGATTTAAATCATAAATGTTGTGCAGGACATCAATCTATTTCCTCTATTATTTAAAAATCCACAAATATCCTTTTTTGGTTATAAAAATCCCCAATAATTCTACCTTCTCCAACCAGAAATTACATTTATATTACATTTCATATAACTATTCCATATGTATGGATTTTTATGCAGTAGTTAAATTTACCTCATGGTGCTCCATGTGTTTGGAGTGTAATAGTGTATCATCTATAAAGGATACCTCAAAATTTTCAACATAATATTTAATGACTCTAAAAATAAATTACATGATGAATTATATAGATTCAATGAGTCCAAATTGAATCAAATTGGGCTTATATTGTCGAAAAATTATATGAAAATAAGTCATGGATTTATCCTCCTTCTTCAAAATTACTTAATAATATAGCAAACAAAGATCCACAATAATGAAATACTAGGAGATGTATTATTGGAAAAAAAATTCATCAATCTGTGGAAGATGACATATTTTCTCTTTCACAATCTTGTTGAGATCATTGTAATCAATTTATACATGCATTTAAAAATATTTCTTCATTTCAAAGAGGTATAGTGAATCAAAATATGAAGTAGATGGGAATATAAACCCATTATCCATATTCTCATGTAACTACAAATTCGTATACTCAAGTTTAATAGTGGGATTTGTATATGGAGTTTTGAATATTAAATAAGACCCACTTATATTTTGTATTCCTCATCCCTTTTTATAGGTGGGAGACTAGAAAATTCATCAGGATACATATAGGTTTTTTCACTCATAATAGGCATGTCTTGATGAATGAAATTTTCCTCAATATAAATAATTTGAGTATGGTATTATTTTTCAAAATAAATTAATATAATTTTTTTAAATGACGATACAAAAGAATATTCAAACCCTTCCATGAACATGTATAGAATTTTAGGATGATACGTAATACCAAGGGTGATTGCATTCTCTAATAAATTTATGGAATATTTATAAAAATAATCAAAGTACCTACCCAGAATCGTGTAAAATTCTGTAAGAGAGTGTTATGTTAATTTTTTTGGGGAAATTTAGTCTATATATTTGAATAGTGTATGAGTTATATTCATGATATAAAATTATTTACCTATTCACCATCATCACTAAGTACTCAGCTTCCATGTTTTGAGGCGATGTGTATGTAGTTCTACTAAACATTAGTGATATCAAATTATTCATAGATATAGAATCAAAAATAATGTTTAGTATTAATGAATGAATATCTAGTGTTCCTATCACCAATTCATTGTAAGGGTCTGCCACAGTAGATCTGATTTCAGAATATTGTCCATGATATCAAGGCCAATGGGCTTGTTATCATCAGTTTTAACCAACAACCCTTTTATTATGAAATCAATTATTATTGTGACATTATTCCTTATAGTTGAAAAATCAGACAATAAGTTGTGGGTTGATAGGATAATTCCTTTTTTTATATCCCATTAGTTTTTTTATCGTATCTAAAAAATCTATTGAGGTTCGCAACCATTCCATTCCAAAATCCGTTACATTTCCTATTTAAAAAATATCTGGGATACCTCTACACATACTTTTGAATTGTTTGGTGTTGTACTTTCAATCCACCATGAGATTTATCTATCACACCACCATATATTCATTAAAATATCCACATAATATCCCATTTGATATGGTATATTTGAGGTTAGATATTATCTAAATAAACTAAAAAGGAAAATCAAAAAAATTCCACATAAATTCCAATGTCTTAAATAAACAATTATTTACATAGATTTGGCTTTATTAAACGAATGATTTTATCAACATGACATTTTTGGGTGATGAAAATTTAGTTGTGTATCATGTAATTTAGGTAAAAGTTTTCACAAATTTCCTAATTTATATTTTTTCTTTTTTTTATAAGGCTAAATAAATCCCACACCTTTTGAAGTTAAATTTTATTTGAAAAATATATGTTACAAAAAACAATCTTGAATTTCATCTACTTCATCACATAGATATCATCCTTGGGCTTTTTATTATTATCAAACTTCTAGAATTTAAGTTCAAAATTATCCATATGATAAATAAATAGAAAAACAATTCATTATAGGATTGTTGGGGGATGGATAAGAATTGTCAATGGATTTGAATCATTATTCCTTGATTATGGGATCAAAATATCCACTAAAATTCAGAGTCCATTCTCATTAAAATGATTCAATTTTCAATTTCTGTTTTATAAAGGGATTTATGAATTACATCCATAGGGTTATATTCAAAATGTAATTGAATTGTAAAATTGATTTTTATTAATATGTATTACTTCATACATTTTTATACCTCTAGTTTCAGATATCACGAAAACTTTCTTAATTCATGTTTATTGACATTTTATTTTCCTTGTTTTTTAGAATGTTTTTTAGAAAATATTACCTTTTACCATGAATAGTAAAATAATAATGTATTTTTAATATAATCATATTATTATTCTCTACGATTACTGTAAATACAATGTTTTTGATTAATCAGACTAATATTTATTAGAACAAATTTCGGATGTGAGTCAAGTATATCAAACTAACAAAAGTCTTTCAAATTGGACTAGTACTGGTGTTGATAACATCATACATACACTCTTAATGATTATCATATCAATATTTTTAAGTAATTAAATCTGACTAAATAGTAATATAATAGGATTACAAAGAATTATTTCTAATATAAGAAATGTCTATAATGCTATAATTGTGACAATCAATACATCTTCTATCATTCAGTAATGATGAGCTATCAAAATCCCTTATGTCCATGTTTATTTCAAAAAACATGGAAATATGACTATTTTGAGTTTTCCAATAAATACCAATTTATTTTATGATTTTAGAGCCACTTATTTTTTACTCTAGTCATATGAATAATATTTATCTAGAACTAAACATTATTTGTCTTTTCTATCTATTTAGTGTGTTGTCTAATTAAGGAATCCCTATGAAGGTTGTTTCCATAATAAATTTTGAAATTCTATCCACATACAATAATTACTATAATCGAGGGATTCCATATATATAAATAAAGATAATATGATTCATCTAATCGAGGTGCTCTAGGGCTAGGAGTACCAAGTCGATCATCATTTTGTAGAATTTTAATTATATGAATATAGAGAAAATATGACCATCATATTGAGGGCCTTCCTATTATGAAAATAAAAATGTTTCTATAATTATAATTCAATAGATACCTTTAGTTATGGTTATTGACTACCATACTCTTATGGATAAAATTCGGATGTATTTTTAAATAGACTGAAATTTTTTCATACATTTTTATTCTATTATACTACTTGTTTTTTACCAATTTTATTTCTAATTTCTTTGAATAGAAAAAGAGAAATTATATTAATATTTATATTCTATTTGTTTTATCATATTAACTTTGATTATGATAATCACTATTTTATATATCAAATCCATTGTGGCTATGATTTTCACTCTAATAGAATAAGACATATTCTAATTATGATTCTATTACATTTTTAATTAGATTACAATCAAATATAATAACTTTTCTTCAAGAGGATTGTGTATTAATTTGTTTAAACATCTAATACTGTATATTTTTTTAAATACTATTCACCACCACTTATTAGTATATATATCATGAAAATTTTGATGATCCTTTAAATTGTATCAGAGTAAGGTTCAATAGAAGATATACATTTTGGGTTTTTTCATTATCTACTTACATTATGTTTTTCTTAAAATTTATGATATAATTTTTTTATAAATATTTGATTCACTAACATGCATCTATGGAAAATAATTTCTATTTATTCAAAATTCATGGTCTTGATATTGGTTTTATAGACTATATATATCCAAATATACCACCTATATTTGATGGTGACGATTATGAGTTATAGATAGTTTAGATGAATACATTTTCAATCAACACATGATTTTTGATATTATAAATGATTTATAAAGACTATAATATTTGTAAAAAGGACAATATAGTATTTACACATCATGAAAAAATAGTGTATTAGTTTAATAATACAGTGATGAATACTTAATTATGTTACATGACTAGAAGTATATATAGTCAGATATCAACATGTAAAGCTACAAATAGTATATTGAAAAATATTGAAGTCACACTCATTGGAACTTTTAATGTTGTTGAGTACAAAATACATTTGAATAATGAATAATACTTATCCAATGAATTTATACATATAGAATCAATTGAAAAGATAAACCATAGGTACATGATGATTATAAATAGTTTACAATATATATGTAAAAAAGTCTTTGATGATGAAATAATTTTAGAAATATTCATTTACATTATTCCCAATTAGTCGGAATAAAAAAGAACAGATGTGTTTGAGATAAGAAATTTGAAAAATATTACATTGGATGATATCAAGGGAACTCTTATGAATCATAAATGATTTCTTATAAGATATAGTGGGATATCCAAAAATAAATATAATGGTGTTTCTCTTTCAATATCTACTTTAAAATTTAAATTCAAACAACAGATAATGTTGTTAAATATTCAATGAAGAAGAATATTTTTATTCAATCTATGTCTCGTACATCAAATCATTATGAGAATGAGTTAGCTAAAACCACCAAAAGAATAAATACTAGAGTTTTCAAGAAATATTTATAATACTAATACAAGACACATCGCAAGGATATATGTCATATGAAATATATTGTTTTCACATTTTATGAAATGTAAAAAAAATTTCATATCCGACCTGATTTTACAAAGTGGAAGAGGGAATAAAAAGTTGAAATAAATTTAGAAATAAATGATAATAAATAATAAAAATATAAAATAATCAAATTATGTAAAGAATATGATGCATGGAGTGCTAGTGGAGGTGATTATTTTTATAGTTTGGAAAATAATGCAACCTCTGAATAAAATAATGCAAGTCATTTTGATAATGCACCCCTTATAATTCATTATACCATTTTTAATGTATGAATAGTAGAAAACCATAAAATTATTTCATTAAATTATAATTAACCCGATGAGTAAAATTTTACATCCTCATATAAATAATTATCCTTAAAAGAAGATAATTCTTTACCTATTTATGATTATGATTCACATTTTGAAAAAAGTTTAAAAAATAAGATTTATACGATCTCTAATAAAAAGTAATAATGTATTACATAAACAATATATGGCTGATTGAATAACAGATTTTTTAACAAATGAGATATCGAATATTTCAACATATCATTATGAAACTATTTCTGAAAAATAAACACTTCTAAAAGATTTTGAATTTTTTTATGATAAAAACGTTTAAAAACCATAATTCTAAAACTAATAATATTGAGGATCAAAATTCAATTATAAAAGTCAAATATGAACAATATTCCTTGTAAAACATTTACCAATAATTAAAAAAGTTAATGGAAGTTTTATCAAATGAATAAAAATTTACACCACATAGTAGTTGTTTTGGAATGTGTTTTACAAGTAATTTTTTAGAAAAAATTATATTATTCATAAATTATATCATTTACTTAAAGTGTCAATGTGGTGGGAACTAGAATAAAATTACTCCATAAACAAAGATCAATCAATATGTTTTCATAAATCCAATTTTTTAAAATTAATATGGATTACTACTTTTTATTTTTGATAATTTTAGACATAATAAGGATAGGGTGCTGAATATCTTATATTTTTTATTTCGGAAAAATAACAATAGTATAAACAATAAGAATATATGGTACATAGATATTAGGGGTTCTAGGAACATGACTAGATAAAATACATATTATTGTAGATAAACTAGATGAATGGTGGAAAATTAACATTAATAGATAATGATCATGAATATATTATCAGAATATGTTAAATAGTCCTTGGAAAAAATCTTATTTCATGGTTTTTAAAGTTATTAAGCACAAACTTATAATAATAACTACATTATTAAATTATGGTTACATTATGAGCTTTAAAAATGATAAATGTTTAGTAAATAGTTCTAATTATGAATTTATTAATTCATACAATTGGCAAGAAAATGTTGACACACATAACATAATTGACCATTGGAACAAATACATACCTTATCATAGTGAAATTAATGATCAATATTGGTTATGTAATATAATGGTAGGAAACTGTATCCTTAGAATCATTTTCATATTGTCTAATAATGGAATTGTTAATGATCTACTAAAACATAGTTTTGATTCTTCCATTGTATGT
Organism: Viscum album; assembly: GCA_963277665.1. Lineage (NCBI taxonomy): Eukaryota > Viridiplantae > Streptophyta > Magnoliopsida > Santalales > Viscaceae > Viscum > Viscum album. The sequence goes on along the minus strand of OY728142.1, from coordinate 1,296,150,182 downwards.
GAACCTTATTAGTACAGTATGCAACATAAGTCATGTATAAAATTTATTAGTGATGTCTTGAGTTTTGTTTCTTTTTAGATATTTCACATATAAATATTAGGTCCTATATAAATTGAGATTACTGGTGTAAAACACAATGTATATGTCTTAGATGATTGTTTATTTCCTCATAAAGATATTCTATGCCTTTTTATATTAATTTTTTGTATCCAAAGTTATAATTAAGAACTAACATCAATTTATAAATATTCATTGTGATCAGGGAAGAAAATTTTAAATTTTTATTTGGAATTGTTTTGTTGTATGAATGGTATAGAACATAACTTTTATCACCTAGAACACATAAAAATTGTTGTAGTTTTAAAAAGAAATAATATTATACAATAAATAACTTAATGCAAGATGAGTTAATGCTATATCACCCAAGTTTTTAGGTATGTAAACCTTTTTATGCCTTTTTTATGTATATACAGTGGTTGGGTAAAGATAGGGAGTTTTGGAGGGTTTTTGGGATGGATGTGTCACTTTTCTAAGGGTGGATGGTTTGAGAATGGTTTTTGAAAACCATGAATATTTTATATGAAACTATGCACAAGGATGTCATGGTATATGGGTTTGTGTATGTTTAAGGTGCACAGTTTTCCAAACCATGTGGCCTCTATAGGTTTGTCATGAAACATTAGATGTTGCACGTTTTCACCATTCGTGTACATTTTTTTTGTAAACATGTTGGCTAACCATTCGAGTTGCCCTTTGAGGCATAATTTGGAACACAATTTGTATATTTTTTTACTGAACCATGTGGCTAACATAGCATATTTTAAAAATAGTGTTGTTAAAAAATGGGTTTAGGTTAGGATTTACCCGAAACACCCCATTTTTGCTCATATGAGTGCCTAAATCAGAATTTTCTCTTATGAATGGTTAGGAAATCTATCCCAGTTCTTTCTGAAGTGATTACAATGGTTTTCTTGCTGATTTAAAGATGAATCTCCCTTAATACGTCTCCATTATTTTTTGTTAGATGGATTCCCTTATATTTTCATTTCTTAATCATCAAATTATTAAATTTTCTTCTATTTCATATATATCTACTATTTATTTGTGCCAATATTCATTGATTTTATCCTTTTTAATGTTATTTGAAGGGTTCTAAGGTAGTTTAGAGGATTGTTCTCCCAAATTGGTGAGAATTTTGTGCCTTTAGTCAATTTCCTCCAAAACCCTATAAATAGGTGGATACACATTGTATTATTTATAGAACATGAAGGATTTGATTTTAAATTAATTTATTTTATTGACATTGATTTAGAAATTCATCTTCAAATCATGGTAAGAACCCCTTGAGTAATGATTTATTTATTTTGGGTAAAATTGGATATTATTGTGCAATACGCTTTGTTTTTTTATTTTAAAATATTTCTTTGTAAATTATTTTGTTGGTTTGATTTATTAAATTTTTTTGAAAATGTATTTCAATAAATGTGTTGTTTTATTGAAATGATTTTTTTTCCTAAATGGGTAGGATATGTTTTGGCATAATTGGTTGACATTTTTCTGTCTTAGATGTGGCTTTTGGGTGATTTCAATAAATGGTTGATTTTATTAAACTGATTTTGTCATTTATTATTGGAATTTTTTTTCTTAAATGGTTGATTTGGTTTGGACGTTTTTAGGTAGAATGTTTATGGTAAAATATTGATTTTATGGTTATTGGATATGTATTTAATCAAGAGTTTTAAGGGATGTATATTGGATGTGAAGTACCGCAATAAAAATATTTGAATGTGGTCTGAAGTACCACTATAAAAAGTTAGATGTGTATGGATGTGATTTTTCCCCATCATTTGAAGAACCAGGCTCAGGAGGTTGATATATGTTTGCGGTGTTACAAGGTGAAATGAATTATGTAGATATGAAATGGGATAATGAGTTATTTATTTGGTTCATTTCCTTGTAAATTTGTTGGGTTGGGGAAATGTAGTGGTAAGGATGTGTTGGGCTTGTTGAAAATTATATAATTATTTTAATGGTTCTATATAATTTGATTTATATAAATGTGGTAACATTTTATATCTTAGTGGTGTGAGTAGGGATGTCATTTTTTGAAAGCCTAATGAGTATTATTATTACTCACCCCCTCATTTTTAACATTGGTTCTTTTTTAGGTGTTGTATTCCAAGACATAGATAAAGGTAATGCACCTAATCTTTTTAGTAGATCATCATTATGAATGGATGGTGTTGTGGCATTGAAGCATGGATCTTGGGGTGGGGATAGAGAGCTATATCTAGATTTTTTGACTTCTGGTTACTTTATTTCTATACTTCAATACCCTTATTTTGGTCAAGTGGTAATTGGTTATCATGATCTCTTAGTATTGTGGTATTGTAATACATTTTCATCATATATCATATATTGGGTTTTTTAATGGAATTTTTTGTTATTGTTTTTTATTTAAATGGAAAAAATGTTCCCCATTTGATCATGAATTATTCAAAATTTATTATCAACTGTTGGGGCCTTGGGTTGCCTCTTAATGCAGAGTAATATTGCATCGCCTTCTCAAGACAATGAAAAGGGGAAGGATTTTACAAATGGTATCATTTTGGTTGGTATTCTCTCATATGTTGTCAGTCCTGGAGTTATCATTCATTCATGGATTATTCCCTTATTTGGGGTGGTAGAATGTAGTGGGATTATTTGACCTTGAAATGCATAGCATAAAAATATGTTTCTTATCTTTTTTATGATGAATATAAGTTATAATGTTATAGGGTGAATAATTGTTTTAGTGATACAAATTGTTATTCAAATAACCTTTTCATGGGTTTGAACAATGAGAAGGGAATAGAATTAATGGTAGAAATGTCTAGCCACTAGGATTTAATATCTCATTTAGAGTAATGATATGTCATAGTCTACAAATTTTTTGATTTTTGAATTATTTGAAAAAAAATCAAATGTGAGATTTTGTAAAGAGAATTGATGTAGTATTATAAAAATATTTTGATTCATTAAACATTGTGGATTTTGTGAGAAATTATTGGACACAAGAAATGTCGAATTTCCGAAAATCATGGTTGTGATAGTTTCAATGTGATGGAATTTAATATTTTAATCCTTAATTTACTAGAGAGTGAGACTTATGATGGTGTTTTTATTTATAGGAATGGAACCCCATAGACTTCATAAAGGCCAACTAGAGGAATCTTCCAAAAATGTGGTTGCACATGATGCTTATGTGAACCAGAAGCTAGTTTAGAGCATAGTTAAATATTTTTATGATACAGATAGTAAGAATAAAAGGGATTAGTTGAGGCATTTTGATCATTCTATTAATTTTTTTAATCAAAACCCACTCATCTTTTGGGGTGATTCAGAACTAGAAAGAGGGGAGGTGTATATGAACATTATGAAACCACTATTTGATTTACTAGGAACATTAGTAGACATAAAAACCAAGTTAGCATCATACATGTTGGAAGACCATTCATGTCAAAGGTGGGAGTTAGCGGTCTAGGACTTATAAGACCAAGGTGTGACATGGGGTGGGATTTTGAGGAACTTTATAACAAATATTTCTACCCTCGTATGTTTAGAATTAAGAAAACCACCCATTACATCATCTCGATGTTCAGTAACCTTTTGGTGACATAATATGTGACAAAATTCGGGACTTTAGTTCCATTTTCACCCATGGTTGATGCTAGTACTTCGTGGAAATAACTCATTTTTGAATCTTGGATAGGGAAGGAAATTAGTTTGAAGATTTTAATGTTCTGTATAATTGATTATATATATATATATTGTAAGTATAAAAAAATTCTGAATGAGATATCTTTTGAGTTATAATCATTTGAGGTAAGTTCATACCCATGTGAAATGGTGGGAACTATATCACAGAGAGATATCAAAAGTGGGACACATATTTCGACAGTGGTATTATGGATTTGAATACAATGGTATGATCAGTAGATAATCCTCTAAAACATAAGAAATAGTCTTGATATTTCCAATATGGCTCTCCGATTCACCTTAAGTGAGAATGAATGGCACCACCCAGGGAATTCCACAATGAAAACAAGATTGGTAATATTCTACATTATTGGCGTAGTTCTCTGAGTTTAGGTATTAATGAAACTTCTGAGGGATCTCACATTTCTTCTTCCTCGATGGGATGAGGGATGCAACATTCCCCTCATTATAGAACAATGTTAGTCTTGGTGATTCTAGGAATACAATGACTCCTCGCTAGGTGATATTCCATCAAGGATGTGAGGAGAAAATTGTGGCTAGTAAGTAGGTGCATGGAGCTGAGTATGTTGTGGGGATAATCAATTGAAACAATCAGTGTTGAGTGGTTTGATTATTTTAATTTATATATTTTTTGAAGGCATTGTATGATTTGGGTGTGACTCATTCTTTCATTTCTTTTTGGCATCTTAATTTTTTTAGGTTTAAATGTTGAAATGATAACTTCAGTTTTAAAACATCATACTCACCTAGTTCAAAAATAGTGTTGATCATTTTATTTTAGAGAATTATCTAAAATAATTTATGGGGTTGAGTTGATATGGTAATTTTTAAATATTGAGGTGGATGTTTAACTCGCACAACAACGATTATGCCTAAATGATTAGTTTCACGATGGACGATGGAATTGAGAAAATATTAAGAGAATAAAATCTAGTAATGGTGCATGCTATAAGATTATTTTAACTAGTAGTTGGGTATATATTGTCCCAAACCAACTTGGGTCAACCCTGAACCGGTCACCCAAGTTGGCCCACAGCATGGCCCTAATGGCGTTCCTGATCCCCACGGGCTGCCAACCAGTGCCGAACATGAAAATTAAACAAGAGGGAATAATTTTTCCCAATAATAATAAGATCAAAATATAAAAATATAAAACACAACAAAGCTAACCACAATTGAATCTCAATAAAAGAACAATATGGTCTTATACAGATACAACTAAATAAAACTAACACTGAAAGAACCAGAAGCTATAACTAAATAAATCAACACGATATTAGCACGATCTCCATGTGACCTCTTAGTCACCTCCAATCATAAGAGAACCCTGCTCCAAGAGATACTGGAAATAGAAAAACCTGAACAAAATATGAACTTGCAAAGCAGTTCCGTTCTACCAACACCGAATGGTACAAGTAGGTTGTGAGCTAGATAGCTCAATAGGAAATCACCAAAGAGTCCATGTGTTTCCTTTCCCAAAACAATCCATTAACACTAGTGTAAAAAATAATTCTATAAAAATAGGTTTTATTTCTTTCTATAAATAAACAATTTTCATTACCTTCTTCCAAACTATGGACAAAATTTTTCCACATTCAAAATAAACTTTTCATTTTTAATAAGAAAAAACAAATCAACAACACCAAGTCTATGCTGAAAATAAATAAACTTAACAAACGAACATTCAATGTAGCATAAAGTAACATGAAATACAGATAGTAACCATGGGTGATCCTAAACTTCCCTAGAAGACCCCTAGACATACTCAGTTTCAGAACCACCTGCCATCGTATGGTGAAGATCCTAAGTCTATAACCAACTTGCCACCCTAACTAACCAATCTATTGTCAAATACCTCTTGGACTTACAAAATAAAGGGTTACCAACCCATCTAATTGGGGTTGATCTGAAACTGTCACTCGATCATCTAAAATATGCCCAGGAACCCAAGGCGGTGATAATAACACTGTGTATGTTGGAAGGCCCTCACTGGCATGACTCATCTCACCTCACTTGCCTACCTCAAACACTAATGCTTCCTATACGTTCACCCATAAAGCATTACCCTAGATATGAGCACTCCACAAATACGCATTCTATCATTTCATATCAACAAAATTCCAACCGGTCCGTCACACCATTTAACATTCAAACCATTTCATAAAATCTTCAATGTCTCCCACCGTGCGTTCACATTTTGTAATCACATTATTTTCTAGAATCAACAAAAAACATCACCTTTAAAATTACAATGCCAAATGGTCCATCAAAATCACAGACCCAAATACATTTACCAAGGTAGTTCCATATCAATTTGAAAACCATTTCAATGTATACAATGACAATGGGTTCACTAAACCATTTGAAACCAATCGTGTCCCAAAATTCCCCACGGTACAAATTTATATGAGAAAAAATCAATATAAATACATATTAAATAATAATACACCTTTTATAAATCAAGATCCATTTTTGGAGGATGATAATGGGAGAGAGAATAGACAACATCTGATAAATCAAGGTTCTCGTGTAACATCCTTTTAAGTGTAATTTTCACATGAATTCCCACTGATGTGTGTACCTAGTGCACCCATGGATGCATGAACATCCACTAAAACCCCTTGAAGATCTATAAGAATACCCAAAAACATTTTTCCAAAAATACTACTTCCCTTAAAACAAACAAAATTGCAACATATCTCATAAACATTTCAAAAAACCCGATGGACTTTTCCAAAGCATTTCACCATGAATAATCTAGCCATAAATAGAATCCCAAATCACATTCAATTATCCAATTCATGATTCAACAAATAAAATATATAAAAATAATTTGAAACAATACAACAAGGGCTCAATTTTCTTTTTATAAAACAAAAAAGGCATTTTATCGAACACCTCCAAGGCACAAACACATATACATAATCAAGTAATCCTTTTAAATCCAATTTTTAACAATTGTATCCAACATATTAACAACACAATAAGATAACTATAATAATTATGGAGGTGATAATCATGTTTAAAAATTAATACAAAGTGTTCAAGCATAAATGGATTACAATGGAAAGGAAAATCATGGAAACACCAACCTAAATAGTGTGTGAATGCATTGAATCATCAAGGGAAGAGATATCTATGTCCCAGCGATCATCCGCACACCCTAGACACAAGAAAAACATACCATATGATTCAACCCTGACCCTAGGTTTTGTCCATGTGGGGAGACCCCAAATAACACCAAAGAAAAAAAGAGGGGAAGAGAAGGAGAGGGGATTTGGTGAAGAAAACATGAAAAATCACCAACCATTCTTGAGATATTAACACAAAATCAACCCAAATCGAAGAAGGAAGAAGGGGAGGAGCCCTCTGGTCGATAAAAAACAGCTAGGGCTTCATTTGAGAGGTGTAATCACCCAATACAGAGCTCCACGTCAAATGTTATAAATCCCACAAGTGGCATCACAGTTTGGCTCCACGGTTTGTCCAACCGTGCGCAAAACATGGGAGGGCTACTAAAAAATTCCTGAAACAATGCATAGTTTGGTTGCATGGTTTGGGCAGGTCGTGGAAGAAATGTGAGACCCCAAAAATTGTCCAAAACCCCAAAATTACACCCTATACATTTGGGAAGTCCACCCAAATATCCTTCAATGTTTTAATCACAATATAGAGACACCGAGGGCATCACAAAATCTCCAACATGGCACTTTTAATCCAAAAAAATTCACAATAACCATTAATAGGTCTTGAATAAATCAAATACAACCAAAACAAAAGAAATTTTGTTAGAAACCCAAATCGAACCTCAACCAAAATATCCAACATCGAGAATAAAAAATAAATTGGTGGAGTATCCGAGGTCTGGGTGTGACAGTTCTCCCATCCACTGACACATTCTTCCCCCAGAAAGTCACCCAGTAGAAAGTCAACCAAAGATCATGTCCATTCCCAACAAAAACCAAGGGGAATCTATAAACCCCGAGATGACTATTTACTCCACAAGTTGCACTGTATCGATAAAGAAGAAATCGACACACATAAATGTGGATTAGGGGAAAACACGAGAGGGTTCTCCCCACCACATGAGCTCCAATAATGAAAACATCATTTAAATCCAAAACAATACCCACACTTCAATCAAGAAAAATGGATTTCATCATTTTAAATTTTAGGGTTTCTCGCATGGTTTGGATACACGGTTTACCATATCGAGTGCCAACTATATGCGAACTACTGAAAGGAATGGGCGCCCCGCAAGGCTTGGCCTCACGGTTTCAAAACAGTTCCCAAATCGTGGCAACTCCTCTGCCTGAAAATGACACCAAGCTACACGGTTATGAGATCTACTGCATGATTGCATGCTTTCCATGTAGTTGGTTCTGTGTGTATGGCTAGGGTTGCACGGTTTCTACTAACCATGAGGTAACCATGCGGTAACTGCGCTTCACCTAGAAAGATCTCTCAAAAACTCCAAAACCCAAAAATTTTGACAGATCTCAAACCCGAAAATCCATGTAAAAGATTGAAACTACCGCCACTGAATCAAGGAATCTCCCACACGAACCGAAGCCACAATAAATCAATTCTTAAATTCTTTATCATCTCCAAACGAGCACTGTAGAATGTTAAAATTGACACCATCTTACACAAAGGCAAGACACACTCAAAGAAGAATGATATTTTTTCAATGGACACATTCAGATAGACACAAATTCTAGGATTACAAGAGATCTAGTTGATCATACCATTACCAAAAAAAATTCAACTTAAAAAATCAAGGAAATAAGAATAAAGATATATTAAACATTTACATCTCGACATAGAAACCAATACTAGGTTGGAGTTTCACCCTCCTATCACTCCTAATTATGCACGAGCTTTACCCTGAGGCATGTGGTTGGGGCTCTGATGGCTGAAGCACCTCCTACCTGAAAGTTAGGCAACACATCCTCTGATCAAAACTTTTTTCTCTTATAGCAATTTCTACAGAACTTCTCCAAATGACCCAAATTACCACAGTGTCAGAAAGTCATTAGAGTAATATGACAAGATGTGTTTGAGTGACCAATCCGACCGCACTAGAAACAGACAAGAGAACGGTCCGATGACCCGGAATCCAAAAATGATGAATGATATTTTCCAGAAATAGGCACCTCTAGCATACCCCAATAACATGATGGTAAACCTTAATGAGAACCCACTACCATTGGATGCACCCCCAAAACCAATTCAACCATGAATGCCTCATTCACCAAATTCTTGAAACATGTTTCATTGGATGAGAGAATTTTCTCATCAATTTTTGGAGGAAGACCCCAGACAAAGATATGGGCCCTCATCTGATCCTCCAATGCTACTTCCAAAGAGTATGGGTCCCGATCTATGAAATGGTTAACATAAGACTTTATGGATCTGTGGACCTACTGAACATCCTACAGCTCTACCATCTTCCTCGGCGTCACCTCCTCCGGTATAAACTGCTCAATGAAAGTGTCCTTAAACACCTTCCATGAAATCATAACTTCCATCGATGATGGAGAAACCAACCCCCACTAGTCCAATATTGGACCCTCAAACAACTTTTGAACTGCACAGACTCTAACAGCATTGAGAGTTCCCAATGACTTAAAAACACGCTCAAATTCTTCAACCCACTATACAACTTCAAGCGAATATCGATCACCATGGAAAATATTAAAAACATGTGATGGAAAAGGAATCAGGTGTTACTCATTAAGAACAATGGGGACCTTTCTGGGTGGCATTTTCTAAACAACACGATAATAACATACCAAATCCAATATCAAACTGAGGCAAAAACACCACAAACTGAAACCAATAGGCTAAGAAGCCAAGTAAAAACAAACACCAAACAAATATACTTTTTCAAAAACCATAATTTTCCATTTAAAACACAAAACTATCTTCTTCCATGGCTAATTCCCAAATACCAAATACCCATTTTTCAAGAAAAAACAAATTTCTGAAATCATTTTCACATTTAAATCCACATTAGGGAAACCATACCAAACCTTTAACACAAAAACCCAACCCATGGTATCTTATGAAAAATTACATGTCAGTCAATCCAACTCCAATTCCATGTGCTAATAGGAACTTACCAAACATACCCACACACATGTCAACGTCCATAAAAAATACCATGGGCCACATTCGATTAACATTCTCAAAGCCAAAACACCTTTAATGTTTGAAAACCCACTTTACCAATTTGAAACCATTTCATGGAAAATTGTTATGTTTTCAAATCCATTTTCATTTCAAAATCCACATTCATTTTCAAAATATAGTTACACCAACTGAAACCAAAATGAAACACGACCAAAAATGGACCACCAGAATGAAGGACTAGTTCCTATGTCTAACCCGATGACATGGTGGTGGGCCATGCCCCATATAAGACATAATACTAAGAGGAACATAAACCGGGCACTTGGACTCCACACGGGTCACCACTCCATGTGAGGCTGCATTGTGAACTGATTCGACTCCATTTCCATCCCTCAATCCAATACTACAAAAGAAAGGAGACCCAATCCCAGGACAAACCCTGGTAACTCAGGTCTCGTCACGAGCGGTGGTGATCTGGCATTGACCAGTAACCTACCTCATGAGCCCCGATAGTCCTAATATCCTTCTACCAGACACCCCAAATAAAAAGGACCTCCTCTAATACCATTTTTTCACAAACCAACCCAGGTCGACCCTAAACCGGTGAACGGAGTTGGCCCGAAACATTGCTCGAAGGGTGTTCCTGATCCCCATGGGCTGGCATCCAGTGTCGTCCATCAAAATAAAAAAGATGGAATGATTTAGCCTAATAATAAGATGATCAAAATATTAAAATAGAAAACACATGAGGGATAACCACAATTGAATATCAATAAAACAACAATCCAGTCTAATATGAATACAACTAAATAAAACTAACACAGAAAGAACTAGAAGATACAAAAAAAAACCAGATATTAGCACGATATCCATCTGACATCTTGGTCACCGCCAACTATAAGACCACCCTGCTCCAAGTGATACTCAAAATAGAAAACCTAAAAAAATATTAAACTGCAAAACCGTTCTGGTCTATTGTAACACCCCGAGCCTCCACGATACACTTCTCATTCAATAATGCAATGGCTTGCATTATACGCAACTTCGAGTTCTAAAACACCGCGACTAATCAAAGTAGCTGTTATGAATAGTAATAACCACTTTTTAAAATTATAGAAATTTTATATTTCAAAATGGACTTCATTTTTGGATTCGGAATATTGAAATTAGCCTATGTTGAATTTTTGGTATTTTTCTGAGAACTTCTAATTTTTTATGAATAGTGAAAAATACTTAAAAACAACTTTTTTAATAAAAATAATTAATAGTGATAAATTATACTATTTAGTGGTTTTAAAGTATAATTGGAATATATTTTTATCATTTTATCCAATGGTGGTCATTAGAATTAATTTGACATTGAAATTGGACATAAACAATTGCCAATCTTTTGATATAAATTGTTTCTTAAAAACACGCTATTTGTTGTGACAACAGGAATTAATTATGAAATTAATTAATGCAACTTATATGTTTGTAATTTTGTAAAATAGACATCATTTTTGAATTCGGAATATCAATTATAGCTTAGGGTGAAATTTTGGCATTGTTCTGAAAAACTTCAATTTTTGATGAATAGTGAAACCACTAAGTGGTAGTTAAATAACTGATTTTTCGTTTAAATGAAATATTACAACTTCTGTGATTTGATTTTCAAAAATCCGATATACATGGTTGTCATTAAGAAGTAAAATTTGGTTCAATGAGATTAAAATAATTTTTTGGTGAATAGTAACTTTTAAGTTCTTAATCGCGATTAGAGGTAATTAGTGTAGTTTAAGGTACAAATAATGTTTTTATAATATGAGATGAGCATGACACTTGTCCTACTCCTATTGGATGAGTCATGGCCGACCAAGACAACCCATGGGTCAACTTGGGGACCCCATGGAGCCACTTTAGTTGGAAAATGACATTAATATATATTTATTTAATGTTAAAATTAAATTGACACAAACATGAGTTGTTTTACTAAAACAGTTTTTAAGTGGGGTTAAACAAGTCCGAATTTTGATTATAAATATTAATTAGAAAGCTAAAAATAATTCCTACATCATAGTATTTTTTTATAATTTTTAGAAATTAAATATATTAAATTATTTATGACATCATGATGATGCAGTGATGACCTCATTATTTAACGATTTAAATAAAATGGGAAGATAATGAAAAATCCAGGGCTTACACTTGTCCAAATCCAATTGGATTATGAGATTTAGAACCCTTATCACCTTATCCTCGAATTATATAAGTTTGGGACCTTTAGAATCCGAAAAGCATTGTGAAATAAAGTAACATTTCAATCTTTCCAAAAGTGCCCCTCCTCTCCACTTATAAAAGGCCCCCCAACTCTCCCACCTCATTTACACTTTCAAGCCATTTGGCTCGGCCAAACTCTGCCCAAATACTCTCCCAACATTCCTCCCTTACTCATAGAAGCCTCAATTTGGGCAGAACTCTTCCCAAGGAAGCCTTTGGATCAAATCAAAAAGAGTTACCCGATTTTGAGGTAATGTCTTTTCTAATGTTGTTTTGTTTTATTTTTCTTATCCAACCCCCTAAAATCTTTTTATTCATTTCTTTTGTAACAACAACAGTATCCTCAATATACTAGGATGTTTCTATAAGAATTATTCGAGCTACACTTACACACACCTACATCTAATGGTTAAAGAACATACGGTTTCTGTGGATGGCGAATTTCTGCCTCACGAAACGATGATTGTTCAACACTCATTTAACACCTTCAAAGGTGGCCATTATGATGTCACTATTTTTATATATGATATATAATATTTTTATGTTTTACTTATGCTTCTTTATTTTTCATTTGTGTCTTACCTTTATGGCTTCCATTATGGGTATACGCGATATCTTCATTTTAGGAAGTGCGGACTACCGCCCCCTCAAAGTGATTTGAATCGTTAATGCCATATGTGGGATGTATAAAGGATGGAGTAAATTGTATTATACACTATATTATACTGGAATTATATTATACATTTATATCATTATGATTTATTTCCATTAAATATGAAATTGAAATGAAAGCAGCGTTCATGCGTACGTACGGCTTACCGTCTCCATGAACGGTGCATTTCATTCCTTACCTCTAAATGTTACGTGACATTATGAATGAATTTATATACTGTATATATATGATATATATGATATCTACATCATGAATATAATTCTGGATATGATGGATATTTCACCACATGAACAACTTGTAATTATAAGAAGTTTATTTTTGACTCAAGTACCAAAGATCGACAAAACGACCGTTATTAACTTAAATAATTACATAATGTTCATATCATTGTAATAATTGATATAATAAGGATAATGAAATTGAAAATGGTTCTTAATAAGGTCTATATTAACTCTAGTTTATTATTCAGGAGGTTAAAGAACGGTTGAGTCAAGTCAGACATGAGTTAAGGGAATTTCTTAACCCAACTTCCATTCTTTGGGTTAATCTCCTACTTTCAAATTATGTCATGATATTATTATGTCCTATTTTGTATTTTTACATTCTTTATGTGTACCTATAGTGAATACACATAATAGATCTATTTTATTTTAAAAATGATCTTTTAAGGACTTTGTCTCAATCCCCTTTCATTGAGGCATATTTGGTTTTATACACAACTTTATTTTATACAGTGTATAAACCCCTTTGACTTTTACATTTATTCAAAAGGAATCTTTTTTATACGAAGTGTTTTTCTAAACGACAAAAGGGAATGTTTTCATTCCGTACTTATGCGGCGACAACGACTTCTCCACCGCCGTGACCATTATTTGAGTTTCGGCTTCCTCTACAAGCCATAATTTTTTTAATGAAAAATAAATACAAAGTTTTAACTTTCTTTTATTTTGGTATTGAAAATGGTTTTTAAAGCGTTATTATTATAACAATGTGTTGTATTGATATCTTGTGATTGAAATGTGGAAATGTTATGTTTCCTTTATACATGTTTTATGTGATACGATTATGTTATGGTTTATGATATGTTTAAACCTATTCATATGAGGAATGTATTGGACTTAATAAGTGACGGGTGGAGCCCGCTATAGCTCCTCGATGCATCGGTAGGTCTCATGAGACAAATAGACGTGGAATTGGTCGAGGCCCTTTCCCAATTTTATTTATGGTTTTGGCCGAGGCCTTAATCATTTTAGACGTCTTGGCCGAGGCCTTGACAAAATGTTTCAGAATGTCCGGCATTATACATTCCCTCATTATGAAAGTGGTTATTGTTATTGCATGTGATTATTCGACCAGTAGAATATCCATGTGAAGAAGTGAATGGAATTATCTCATTTTACTTTTTCCATATTATGTTGAAGTTCATGTTTAAAATGCTTTTGTTTTATTTATACGTTGCCTTAATTGTTAATGATTATTTATGAAAGCTTCCGCATTATTGTTATCCTTACTGAGCATCTGAGCTCACCCCTTTCAATGTTTTAATATTTTCCAGGATGTGAAGAAGTATTTTATGGATAACCTACAGGGATAGTCAGAAGAGGATATTAGTGTGGACTATGAAGACTTTGTTATTGTAGTTTTTCGCTTTGTGATGTAATGTAACGTTTACGAATGTATCTAGTGTTTCCAAGGCTACTAAACTAATCGGTCTTTCGAGACTTGATCTTTTATGATCATGCCAATGTTACGAAGTAATGCACCGGCTCTGGGTAGCTGGGGTCGGGGCGTTACAGTTGATATAAGAGGCAGTTTAGTACTAACCTTGGAAGCTAGATTTAGATAAACACTGATTAGAGCACATAGCCCAAAGATAGACTTTGAGGATTAGTATAGAAGAACTTCTTAGAATTTTGGTATTATAGAGATGTTATGAGTTTTCCGAGCAATACATCCCTGTCTGGATACGAGCAGGTAGAGGCGGCTCTGGCACAGATGTACCTAGGGGTAAAACACGAAAACACCGCTTTGAGCTAGACTCGAACGGGAACTGGTGCACGACAACGGGTCTTGCTGCACTCTTGGTTACGACACTCCCGGGGGATACGCTTAGGATAATTCTCATTTTATTTACAAACCACTATGAAGGGGTATGAGTATATACTTCCTCAAAGAAAACATTTCTTTTTATGATTATGGATTATATCCATAAATAGTTCAATTTATGTTAAGTATCTTACAAGTATGGAATTATGTATTTTGATTTATAAACTAATATAGTTTATGCCATTGTTTAGAAATGGCGCCTAGTGGAAGGAATGGAAACCGTATCAATGCACGCACTCTGTGTAGGGATTGCCCTCCTGCTCAAGATAATTATTGTGGATCTGGAGATACAACTGGTGCTGATCAACTTATTACCGTACTGGGACAACTCACTCAGGTTTTGAATAATAACCTTACTCGTATGGAGCACCCTGATCCGCAACGTGGAGGATCAATGCTAGATCGTTTCATGAGACAACAACCACCAAACTTCAATGGGAGTACAAATCCTATAGTAGCTGAGAAATGGATAAATTCCTTAGAGAAAATATTCCATGCCTTGGAGAGTAGTGAAAGGGAGAAGGTTGTCATGGCAGTTTACCGCCTCACTGGAGATGCCGATCAGTGGTGGTCGCTGATTCAAAACACAAAGGAAGATGATGACGTATCGAATATGGAATGGAGGGAGTTCAAAGAGATTTCCTTAGAAAAATACTTTCCTCGTGACCATCGAGCAGATATGGAAAGGCAATTTCTGAGTTTGAGGCAGAAGGAGGATGAGAATGTCGCAAAGTATGAGGCTAACTTTACAAGGTTAGCGAGGCATGCTGCCGATTATATACGTATCCCAAGGAGTAAGATTGATCGTTTCTTTGATGGGTTAAAACCATTTCTCTATCGAGCTTTAGTATCACAATCCTTCTCATCATACGAAGATATTGTCTCGTGTGCTATCAAGACAGAAAAGGAATTCTCTAAGTCTTATGACAACAAAGTAAAGCAAGAGAATAAGAGAACGGTGGAACAAGAGACAGATAAAGGGAAAAAGGGAAAGAAGGATTTTCCATTATGTGATAATTGTGGGAAGAATCACCCTGGTACTTGCCTAAAAGGAATGGGAGTTTGTTATAAATGTGGAGAAAAGGGTCACCAGGCTCGTGATTGGAAGGGAAAGAAAGAGGCTGTCAAAGTTGAATGCTACAATTGTAGGGAAATGGGGCATTATGAAAATGAATGTCCTAAGCGTCAAGGAATCTTACCTCAGAAAAGGCCAAGGGATCAAGGCCAATCTTATGCTGTGACTACAGTTGAAGCGGAATAATTAATGTATTGGTGCTTTTGGACTCAAGGATTATATTCTGGTTATAAGAATAATGTGATATATATAAATATTGTACTGCAGTACTTGTTGATTTCAGTAAGGTTTTAATCTGATTAAGGTAATCATATTTTTAGTATGTGACAATAAGAGAAACTTTTCTTTGTTTGGGGAATCTGATGTTACAATTGATTTTGGAATTTAGAGACCTTTTAGAGAAAGTCTGGATAGAGGTATTTTGGATAACTATTAAGGATGGAATGGATTAAGTTGAACCATGGATAGTATTGTTTAAGGATAAAGAATTTATGAAGATTATTTTTGGAATATTATAATACTATAGTTTTAGGAAAAGGACAACCTGTAGGGTGGGGCATAACCCATCGCGTCGGACAAAGCTGCAAGAATCGAACCCACAACCATAGTGCGATAGGCCTTTATTTCCTACCACTAGCCTACAGGAAGTCCCTGGTTATTACAAAATCGTTTTACTAATCTAAATGGTATGTGATAACATTTGGAACCTTATACAATTAGGATAAATAGAATATTTTTGAGTTCCGTTACCATTTGGAGTAAAAGTTGGGTTTTTGGTAAAAATTTATTAACGAATGAAAGTATACATAACAAGTATGTATATTCCCTTACGTTCTTAGTAAATCTCCTAAATAAATTCCTCAACATTATAAAAGGTAACTTAAAACAAAAATGTTGTCGGTTAACTTTTCCAACTGGGGATTCAATGACCGTTTAACCAATCACAAGTTTGTGATTTTCTTATGGTTAAACATTCTCCTAATCCTGTTTTCTATAACTCTCCATCAGACCTTGATGGTTTGTTTTTCTTCCATATCCATATTTTCATAGAATCCTAGAATGGGATATATCAGGTGACCTTTGTACTTATCCTGCTTTCTTTTAATGTTATATATTTATTAACCTTATTTCCGATGTGGGGTTTCCACAAAGGTATTTTCTATTTTCAACCTTTTATTATCAAAGAAAAATTTCAAATTGCGAGGACGCAATTTATTGAAGGAGGGGAGAATGTAACACCCCGAGCCTCCACGATACGCTTCTCATTCAATAATGCAATGGCTTGCATTATACGCAACTTCGAGTTCTAAAACACCGCGACTAATCAAAGTAGCCGTTATGAATAGTAATAACCACTTTTTAAAAGTATAGAAATTTTATATTTCAAAATGGACTTCATTTTTGGATTCGGAATATCGAAATTAGCCTATGTTGAATTTTTGGTATTTTTCTGAGAACTTCTAATTTTTTATGAATAGTGAAAAATACTTAAAAACAACTTTTTTAATAAAAATAATTAATAGTGATAAATTATACTATTTAGTGGTTTTAAAGTATAATTGGAATATATTTTTATCATTTTATCCAATGGTGGTCATTATAATTAATTTGACATTGAAATTGGACATAAACAATTGCCAATCTTTTCATATAAATTTTTTCTTAAAAACACACTATTTGTTGTGACAACAGGAATTAATTATAAAATTAATTAATGCAACTTATATGTTTGGAATTTTTTAAAATAGACATCATTTTTGAATTCGGAATATCAATTATAGCTTAGGGTGAAATTTTGGCATTGTTCTAAAAAACTTCAATTTTTGATGAATAGTGAAACCACTAAGTGGTAGTTAAATAACTGATTTTTCGTTTAAATGAAATATTACCACTTCTGTGATTTGATTTTCAAAAATCCAACATACATGGTTGTCATTAAGAAGTAAAATGTGGTTCAATGAGATTAAAATAATTTTTTGGTGAATAGTAACTTTTAAGTTATTAATCGCGATTAGAGGTAATTAGTGTAGTTTAAGGTACAAATAATATTTTTATAATATGAGATGAGCATGACACTTGTCCTACTCCTATTGGATGAGTCATGGCCGACCAAGACAACCCATGGGTCAACTTGGGGACCCCATGGAGCCACTTTAGTTGGAAAATGACATTAATATATATTTATTTAATGTTAAAATTAAATTGACACAAACATGAGTTGTTTTACTAAAACAGTTTTTAAGTGGGGTTAAACAAGTCCAAATTTTGATTATAAATATTCATTAGAAATCTAAAAAGATTTCCTACATCATAGTATTTTTTTTATAATTTTTAGACATTAAATAAATTAAATTATTTATGACATCATGATGATGCAGTGATGACCTCATTATTTAACGATTTAAATAAAATGGGATGATAATGCAAAATCCAAGGCTTACACTTGTCCAAATCCAATTGGATGAGGATATTTCGAACCCTTATCACCTTAGCCTCGAATTATATAAGTGTGGGACCTTTAGAATCCGAAAATCATTGTGAAATAATGTAACATTTCAATCTTTCCAAAAGTGCCCCTCCTCTCCACTTATAAAAGGCCCCCAACTCTCCCACCTCATTTACACTTTCAAGCCATTTGGCTCGGCCAAACTCTGCCCAAATACTCTCCCAACATTCCTCCCTTACTCATAGAAGCCTCACTTTGGGTAGAACTCTTCCCAAGGAAGCCTTTGGCTCAAATCAAAAAGAGTTACCCGATTTTTAGGTAATGTCTTTTCTAATGTTGTTTTGTTTTATTTTTCTTCTCCAACCCCCTAAACTCTTTTTATTCATTTATTTTGTAACAACACCAGTATCCTCAATATACTAGGATGTTTTTATAAGAAGGATTCGATCTACACTTACACACACCTACATCTAATGGTTAAAGAACATACAGTTTCTGTGGATGGCGAATTTCTGCCTCACGAAACGATGATTGTTCAACACTCATTTAACACCTTCAAAGGTGGCCATTATGATGTCACGATTTTTATATATGATATATAATATGATTATGTTTTACTTATGCTTCTTTATTTTTCATTTGTGTCTTACCTTTATGGCTTCCATTATGGGTATACGCGATATCTTCATTTTAGGAAGTGCGGACTACCGCCCCCTCAAAGTGATTTGAATTGTTAATGCCATATGTGGGATGTATAAAAGATGGAGTAAATGGAATTATACACTATATTATACTGGAATTATATTATACATTTATATCATTATGATTTAGTTCCATTAAATATGAAATTGAAATGAAAGTAGCGTTCATGCGTACGTACGGCTTACCGTCTCCATGAACGGTGCATTTCATTCCTTACCTCTAAATGTTACGTGACATTATGAATGAATGTATATACTGTATATATATGATATATATGATATCTACATCATGAATATAATTCTGGATATAATTGATATTTCACCACATGAACAACTTGTAATTATAAGAAGTTTATTTTTGACTCAAGTACCAAAGATCGACAAAACGACCGTTATTAACTTAAATAATTACATAATGTTCATATCATTGTAATAATTGATATAATAAGGATAATGAAATTGAAAATGGTTCTTAATAAGGTATATATTAACTCTAGTTTATTATTCAGGAGGTTAAAGAACGGTTGAGTCAAGTCAGACACGAGGTAAGGGAATTTCTTAACCCAACTTCCATTCTTTGGGTTAATCTCCTACTTTCAAATTATGTCATGATATTATTATGTCCTATTTTGTATTTTTACATTCTTTATGTGTACCTATAGTGAATACACATAATAGATCTATTTTATTTTAAAAATGATCTTTTAAGGACTTTGTCTCAATCCCCTTTCATTGAGGCATATTTGGTTTTATACACAACTTTATTTTATACAGTGTATAAACCCCTTTGACTTTTACATTTATTCAAAAGGAATCTTTTTTATACGAAGTGTTTTTCTAAACGACAAAAGGGAATGTTTTCTTTCCGTACTTATGTGGCGACAACGACTTCTCCGCCGCCGTGACCATTATTTGAGTTTCGGCTTCCTCTACAAGCCATCATTTTTTTAATGAAAAATAAATACAAAGTTTTAACTTTCTTTTATTTTGGTATTGAAAATGGTTTTGAAAGCGTTATTATTATAACAATGTGTTGTATTGATATCTTGTGATTGAAATGTTGAAATGTTATGTTTCCTTTATGCATGTTTTATGTGATACGATTATGTTATGGTTTATGATATGTTTAAACCTATTCATATGAGGAATGTATTGGACTTAATAAGTGACGGGTGGAGCCCGCTATAGCTCCTCGATGCATCGGTAGGTCTCATGAGACAAATAGACGTGGAATTGGCCGAGGCCCTTTCTCAATTTTATTTATGGTTTTGGCCGAGGCCTTAATCATTTTAGACGTCTTGGCCGAGGCCTTGGCAAAATGTTTCAGAATGTCCGGCATTATACATTCCCTCATTATGAAAGTGGTTATTGTTATTGCATGTGATTATTCGACCAGTAGAATATCCATGTGAAGAAGTGAATGGCATTATCTCATTTTACTTTTGCCATATTATGTTGAAGTTCATGTTTAAAAGGCTTTTGTTTTATTTATACGTTTCCTTAATTGTTAATGATTATTTATGAAAGCTTCCGCATTATTGTTATCCTTACTGAGCATCTGAGCTCACCCCTTTCAATGTTTTAATATTTTCCAGGATGTGAAGAAGTATTTTATGGATGACCTACAGGGATAGTCAGAAGAGGATATTAGTGTGGACTATGAAGACTTTGTTATTGTAGTTTTCTGCTTTATGATGTAATGTAACATTTACGAATGTATCTAGTGTTTCCAAGGCTACTAAACTAATCGGTCTTTCGAGACTTGATCTTTTATGATCATTCCAATGTTACGAAGTAATGCACCGGCTCTGGGTAGCTGGGGTCGGGGCGTTACATCTATCGACACAGAATGGTACATGTATGGTGTGACCTAGACAACATAGTATGAAATAACCAAAGAGTTAATGTGTTTCCTTTCCCAAAACAATACATTAAAATTTCTTTCAAAAATAATTCTACAAAAATACGCTTTCTTTCTTTTTATAAAAAAAAATTTCATTCCCTTCTTCCAAACTATGCACATCGTGTTTCCACATTCAAAATAGAATTTTCATTTTAAATAAAAAACAAATCAACAACATCAGGGCTATGCTGAAAATAAATAAACTCAATAATCGAACATGCAATGTAGTAGAAATTTACAAGAAATACAGATAGAAAAAATGGGTGATCCTAAACATCCATAGAAGACCCCTGAACGTACTTGGTTTCAGAACCACCTTCTGGCGTAAGGTGAAACTCTTAAGTCTATAACCAACTGGCCGCCCTAACTGACCAATCCGGTGGAAAATCCCACCTGCACTAACAAAATACAGGGGTACCAACCCATTTAATCGAGGTTGCTCATCAAACGTCACTCAATCATCTAAAAACCCCCAGGAACCCATGGTGGTGATAATAATAATGTGTAAGTAGGAAGGGCCTTGCACGCGTGACTTATCTCACCGCACTTGCCTACCCCAAACATGGACGCTTCCTATACGTTCACCCATAAATTTTTACCCTAAATAAGAGCACCCCAAAAATATGCATTCGATCATTTCAAATCAACAATGTGCCAACCGGGCCGTCACACCATTTAACATTCAAGCAATTTCATAAAATGTTCAAAGTTTCCCACCGGACATTCACATATTCTGAATCACATTATTTTATAAAATCAACCCAAAACATTACCATTATATGTAAAATTCCAAAAGGGAATTCAATATTATGCCCCCAAATACATTTACCAAGGCAGTTCCAAATCATTTCTAAAACCATTTCCATGTATAAAAAGACAAATGGACCATTAAAAAATTTGAAAACAACAATGTCCCAAAATTCCCCACAGTTCAAATTTATATGAAAAAAAATCAATATAAAGCCACGTTATATACTACTAAAATTTTTAGAAATCAATATCCTTTTTGGAAGGATGATAATGGGAGAGAGGAGAGACAACATTTGATAAATCAAGGTTCATGTGTAACATCCTTTTTAAGTGCCATTTTCACTTGAATTCCCACCCATGTGTGCACTAAGTGCACCCATCGATGTGTTAAAATATAATAAAACACATTTAAGATGTATAAGAATACCATAAAACATTTTTCAAAAAATAATACTTCCCTTAAAACCAACACAATTGTAACATCTCTCATAAACATTTCAAAAAAACCTGAAGGACTTTTCAAAAACAATTACCATGACTAATCAAGCCATAAATAGGATCCCAAATCACTTTAATGCTCAAATTCATGTTTCAACCAATAAAATATATAAAACCATGTTCAAAAAATACAATAAAGGCTCAATTTAATTTTTCTAAAATATCCATTTTATCAAACGCTTCCAAGGCACCAACACATAGACATAATCAAGGAATCCTTTTAAATTCTAGTTTTAACAATTGTAACCAACATAAAAACAACACAATAAGTTAACTATAATACTTATGGAGGTGATAATCATGTTTAAAAATTAATTCAAAGTTTTCAAGCATCAATGGTTTGTAATGGAAAGGAAAATCATGGAAACACCTACCTCAAAAGTGTGTGAATGCAATGAAACATCAAGGGAAGAGATATCTAAGCCCCACACACCGTCAACACACCGTAGCCACAAGAAAAACATACCACATGATCAAACCCTAACCTTATGTTTTAGTAAAGTGTGGTCACCCCAACTAAAACCCAAGAAAAAAATAGGGGAAGAGAAGGAGAGGAGATTCAGTGAAGGAAACATGAAAAATCACCAACCATTAATGAGAAATTGCCACCAAATCGACTGAAATAGAAGTAAGAAGAAGGGTAGGAACCCTATGCTCGATAACCAACACCTGGGGATTCATTTGAGAGGCGGAATCTCCCAAAAAAGAACTCCACATCAAAAGTTATAAATCCCAGAAGTGGCAGCATAGTTTGGCTGCACGGTTTGTCAAACCGTCCGCAAACCATTCGAGGGCTGCTGGAAAACTCCTGCAAAATTGCATGGTTTGGTTGCACAGTTTGTGCAGGCTATGCTCAAACTATGAGACACCAAACTTTTCCAAAAAACTCAAAAATCACACCCCAAACACTAGGGAAGTCCACCCAAATATCCTTAATTGTTTTAATCACAATATAGAGACACTTAGGGCATCAAAAACTCTCCAACATTCCACACTTCATCCCATAAAATTCACAATAACCATTAATAGGTCTAGAATAAAACTGATACAACTAATACACAAGGAATTTTCATGGACACCCAAATCAATCCTCATCCAAAATATCCAACATTGAGAATAAAAAATAAAATGAAGGAGTACTTGAGGTCAGGGTTTGACAGATATCATATCAGTTATCGACTCTATCTATTACATCAATAGAAAATAATTGGATATTTAATTTTCTAACAGTTGTTGACCAGTTTCTTGGATATCCTTAATGATTAATTATCATGGTGTCCTACTATAAAATATGTTGAGTTTTTGTTAGATCTCATTACATAGACTCGTACGATATCACAATTCATATTTTAGGACGACACTAGTTTAGTTAAGGTAATTAAAAATTTAATTGGAAGATCTAGAAAACAAAGGTTTTATCCTACCTAGAATGTCTATATGGGAAGAACATTTTTTTGTTAACAATGCATATTGCAATTGTTGGTTGTTATTTTATTCTCACACAATTAACCAAGTTATGATAATAATATAATATACACTCGCACCCATGGATGATCGATTCAATATGTTTATGGTCTCTTATTGGTTGTCATATATTGAATTGAAATCTAGATATCATAAGATGTACTTATAGATAAACAATATTCTAAAAATATCCTTAATATGTAGATACTGTCATTATTAGTATGTGGTCATTCCCTTTTCCCTAAAAAATGCACCTGATATATTTATGGAATTTATGAATCAAATATTTTAGATATATTTGTATTAATTCATAGTTTTCATCATCGATGATATATAAGTGTATACACGAACAAGTGTTTTTTCATGATCAACACTTCGAAACAGAGTTGTGATCCATTACAGGACTTCAGTTACATGCGAAATTATCAAAGTTTGATTTTTGGATACAAGAGGTGTCTTTTAATGGAAATGTTATTTATGGTAAATGTGTTTTAGTTGATCAAGATAATATAGAGGTGGTAATTTCATGGAAACCTTCAGTTAATGTTTTGATATATTATGGTTCCTTGGTCTAACAGGTTATTATTGATGCTTTTTCCCAAATTCTCATGACTATCATCTCCGATGAAATATTTTACAATGAATAATGCTTTATTTCAGTCAATTGAGTATTTTCACAAGCTTTTTAAGAGCTTAGACATCACCTTACATGAAAAAAATTTAGGTTTTTATATGACCAGAGAAAGGGTGTGGGGTGTATTGTGAAACATTGGGATCAGGGTTGGGGTGTGTTTTCATTAAATAAGGTCATTGTTTTCATATATATAACATACATTGAGGTTTCATGATAAGAAAAATCCAATGCATGATTAGATGTTAGATGTTATAGTGCATGCATTCAAAACATGGTGTCATTATCTGTTCTGTGATAAATTCACAGTGTACACTGATCCTAATATTGTGATGCATATTTTATCACAATTTTTTTTAATTTGAAGTAATGGACATACAAGAAGTGTCTATAGATGTTACAATTTGACAAAACGTAAACACTGGGTAAAGGTAATTTAGAGGAAGATGTATTATGTAGGAAGTTCTATGATCAGGTGGAAAAATAATCCTTTGATTAGTTTTATTTGATGTTAGTCAAAACTAAAATGTGTTTGTAATGTGATAAATGAGGTGATGAAGAGTATTTTGTTCCTATTTCATTGGTTCTATATTTTTTGGATTAGTTAATGAGGATTAGGCCTCCAATTCAGAATATGTGGTTATGAGGTCGAAACCTAATGGTTGGGAGATCATTGAAGGCTAGAAACATGATGGAAACACAGCGATGCTGTTTCAGAATCGAATTGTTGTACTAGTTAATATTTGAGAATAAAATCCTAGTGTAGATCATCATTTCATATTGGGAGTCTATCCTAGAATTCAGAAGATGTATAAGGTGATTAATGTTTAGTTTTTACAGGTTGGTATGAAATGGAATGTGGATGAATTTTTATAGAGATGCTTGAATTTGTATAAATTCAATTTAGAGCATCAACTACCAGATTGTATGCTTCTATCTTCACCTGTATGTGATGGAAAATGGTACTATATAGATATAAAATTTATTATAGGCCTACCAATAATAGTTTGGAAGCTCGATTCCAAATGGTTTTTGGGGGTCGGTATAAAAAGTCGCCTCATTTCATCCCTATACATGAATCTCATATAGTGGAAGATCTGTACAATATATATATCCAGGAGGTGGTAAAGAGGCATGGTGTACTAGTTGTGATTGTATCATATAGATATTCAAGGATCATAGCTCATTTGTGTAAATCCTTATAACAATCTCTTGGGACTCAATTGAATATGAGTATGGCATATTATCCCTTTATAGATGGGATATCTGGGAGGATGATACAAATGTTGGAGACTTTTTCAATACCCATGTGATAGATGTTTGTGGCTCATGGGAGGAGAACATACCATTACTATAGTTCTCATAAAACAAAAAGTATCAATCCTCGATACAAATGGCTATATTTGAAGCAGTTTACAAATTTTGATGTCCTTCTCTACTTTATTATGTGGAAAGTTGTGTGACGTTGATGGTTGGAACGAGCCATGTCCAAGAGACTACAAAGAATATTATGTTGATCGTGAAGATATTGGATATGGCTCATTGTTTTCATAAATCATATGAGGATCACCATCGATGGTCTATTTTCTTCTAGGTGAGTGATCATGTGTTCTTGAGAATCAATCCTAGGCTTGGACTTCGTCACTTTGGATTGTAAGGAAAGTTATCTATGGGAAATATTGGGCCTTTGAGATACCTTATAAGGTTGTAGAGATGGAATATCTGTTTCCCTTTCCATTAAGGATTAGTGTTGTGAATATTTTCAATCATGCATCCCAGTTGAAGAAGCATAACCAAGATCCTGACCATGTGGTTCTATGGGATCATGTTTAGCAAGAGCTTGATGCTTCAATGGTGCACATGCTGGTGCAGATTGTGGATATATAAGATAATGTTTTTCAGGGGAAAAGAGTTGGTCCTGTGTGGGTTATTTGAAAAACATAGTCATATTTAAGTTGATAATTTGGAACGAGATAAAGAATTGGCCGAGATATGGACCAATATATTTCCAGAATACAATGGTTTTATTCATTCCAAGGACATAAAGACTAATGGTAGGGTGTATATATGACCTTATATTGGATGTATATAACCCTATATTTTGTCTTTTTGTGTGTATAAAGATTTTGAGTAATGTTTTGGTGTGTTTGGATGTTTATTTATGTTTTTTTTTATTTTCTAAGGGTTCATGGTTTGAACATGGTTTCTGAAAACCATGATGATTCTCAAAAAAAATTTGCATAAAGGAATGTGGGATATTGGTTGGCACACAATTAAGTCACGTGGCTTTCAAAATAATGCAGCCTCACCAAGTAAGTCATGCAACATGGGATAGTGGAATACTTCTTGGTTTTGGAATAATTTGTCTTACCATGTAAGGTTCCATGTGAGGTTCTTGTAGGCACTTTGTTAGTGCTCGGTTTTCCTAACTATGTGGTTAACTGTGCATGGTTTAAAAAGTGGATCTTTACAGACAAGGGTTATGTCGGGATTCACCCCAAACACTACATTTTCTCTCTTCTTATTCCCTATAATGTTATTTTTTCTTCTCAAAGTTCATGTAACCTATCAAACTTATTTCTGAATAAATTCAATGTGTTTTCATGTTTTATTGATTGTTAATCTCCCTTATAAGTCTCTTTTCTTGATATTTTTTTAGTTTTCCATAGATATTCTTTTGTATCTCTTCAAATTTATTAATCTAATTTAATGAGGGTAGTTCTACGGTTTATCTCTAGTGATGTTGATTTTTTATCTTGTTAATGTTATGTGAAGGGATTTGAAGACATTTGGTTGCGTTTTTAGCCAGTTTAGTAAGTGTTTTATTATATTGGAAAAATTCTAAAAAACTATAAAGGTAGGTAGCTTCACTCTCTAATAATATTTTTATATCATGATGTCTTTGATTTTAAATTAATTATTTTTCATGATATTGAAAATGAAATCTGTGTGTGAAGCTTCATCTGACCCCCTTGAGTGATTATCTGTGGATTTGAGGGAAATGGTATACTATTGTGCAATATTCATTATTATTTGATTTTAAAATATAGATTTTGAAATAGGATTTATGGTATTATTTATGATAATGGTTTGTAAAAATGGTCTTCAATAAAAAATTTGTTTTGTTGAAATGATATTTCATATAATAGATTAAATAGGATTTGGCCTAATTGGTTGTAACTTTTTTTTTCATAGGTATGGCTTTGGAGTGCTCTCAAAAAATGGATGATTTAATTGAAATAGTTTTCACATGTCTTGATGGAAATTATGTTTGTCATAAATGGTTTATTTTGTTTGGAAATTATTGGGATACATGGTTTTGGTAAATTTCAATTAGATTTTTATTGGATAAGTGTCTAACCTGAGTTGGAAGGGATATTCCATAGATGTTAAATACCACCATAAAAGGATTGGAATATGGCATGATGTACCACTATAAAAAGGGGAGGGGTATGGATGTGATGTTTTACTATAAAAGTTAACACCAATATCTGGTGTCTGTGATATGTTTCTAGTCACATGAGATGAAATGGGTTTGGAAAACAAGAAATCAGAGAATACATAATGAAATTTTTGATTACCTTTCCTTTTAAATGTGTTGGTTTTTTGAAATGTTATGCTAAGGATGTGTTTGGATTATTGGAAAATTTTAAACTATTTTTATGATTTTGTATAAATTAATATATATAAATGTGTTAAATTATTCTATCCTAGTGGAGTGAGAAGGGAAGTTGTTTGGGGAAGTCTAATTGAGTATTATTACACACCCTATACTTGAAAACATTGGTTCTCTTATAGTTGTTGTATTCTAAAACATAGGTAAAGTTATATAATTCCATATTTTAGTGGTTCATTGTGATTCCTGGGTAGTCTTACGGTGTTAGTGATTGGATCTTGGTGTGGAGATATGGAGCTATATCTTGAGTCCTTAAGTTCTTATCATCATATTCTTAAGATGTAGTAGACTAATTTTGGTTATGTTTTTGTTTTATATGATTATCTTTTAGTATAATGGTATTATAATAAATTTTTAAGATACATAATGTAGTGGGTTTTGGTATTTGTTTGTTTGGTTGGTTATTTTTATATCAAATGGAAAATCATTCCTCGGTAATTCATTGATCCCTAATATTTATTTACATTCTTTGTTTCATTGGAAATATAGTATAAGGATGATTAATATTCCCCAAACATCTCAATCCAAATAGATGGGATTCGATGTTAAAACACTTTATTTCTAATTTTTCTTAATGGAGTGGTTAGTACATCTAGATATACAATTAATTGAGTTTTAATTATACATTTTCATAATGAATCTCGTTATGAGTTGTGGATGGGATGAAAAAGAAATGTTTATTACATCACTGTTTTTGTTTCTATGTATTCAATATAAATAATAAATATTACTTAACGAAATTGATCCCAAATATGATAAAGGAATATTTTTAAGTTATTGCACTACTTATATGGATCTGAGAGTTCTTAATAAAAATTCATAAAATATTGATGAAACATTATATGTTATTTTTTTATGAAATATATTCTTTTTTTTGAGAACCTCGACAAATATAATCTAATGATATTGGTAAATATTATTTTCATCCTTTTATATAACGTTTATATCATAATGATATAACTCAATAAATAGTTTCTAATTTTTCCCCATGAATATTTTCAAACTATTGTAGAGGAACAAACTTTGGAAAACCAATGAAGTCAGTTGATTCTTATGAATAATCCTAGTCAAAATGTCATTGGCAATATAGATCAACATGTTAGGAATGAAGGTTCTTTAAGGAATGAAATATAATATCTAGGATTCTTCTCCAAATTTTAACCTAAAATTCATGATAATTATGTAGGTTAAGTGTATTGATTTAAGGTTATTTAATATGAAATGAATGATATTTAAAGAGAAAATGTCTTGAAATTAGTTGAACAACCTAATGAAAATTATATAATTGGATTAAAATAGGTGTTTGGAAAAAATGTGATGAAATTGGAATAATTAATATAAATAAATCTAGACTTGTTTTTAAAGGGGTAATCAATAAGAAGGTACAGATTATGATGAAAACTATGTTCGGGTAGAAAGACAAAAAGAAATTAAAATACCTTGAACATTTATAAAAAAAATTATTTTCAAACTATTTGAAATGTTTGTGAAGTATAATTTTCATAATGTATATGTTTAGCAGGATGTTTATATTGAACTACTATATGGTTCAGAAAATAAAAACCGTTCATAACATTATTATAATGATAAAAATGATATATATAGACTCAAACAATCCCCTTGTACTTGGTAAGAAATATTAGTTGCATTTTTGTTTAAAAAAATCTTGTTAAAGGAGATAAAGATCTATCTATTTTTTTAAAAAAAAAAGTCAATATAGATATTCTATTTGTAGAAATTTATTCAATTTCATTATATTTGGATCAAATCCAAAATATTTAATAGATTCTTTTGCAGATCTTCTAAACTATGAGTTTGAAATGAGTATGATATTTGAGTTAAAATACTGTCATTGTTTTCTAATTTCACAAAAACTAGAAGGATATTTTATATCTAAAAAAAGTATATAAAAGATATTCTTATGAAATATTTATATGATAATAATAGAAGTATTATTACACTCATGGTTACCTTAAATACATTATATCTATATGAATCTAGGAAATTGGATGATCAAATGAGTTTTAGAGGTATTATTGGATATTTACGTTACATAACATCTAGTTATCCATATTTAATGTTTTTAGTATTCTTATGTAAAAGATATACAAAAATAAAAAATATTCCTATTTTAGAGATTTAAAATGAATTTTTCATTATCTAATTGGAACTATGGATTTTTTTCTTTTATATTCTTCTAAAAATAATTTTGATAAAAAAAATACACATGATTACTTTGGAGAATGTATAATGGATAGAAAAAAGCACATCTGGAACTTATCATTTTTTAAGATATTACTTATTTTCATGGTCATGTTAGAAACAACGGTCATTATCACTTAATTTCTACTGTTGAAGTACAATATGTTGTATCTAGAAGTTAATGTGCTCTATTTTTGTGGATGCAAACACACTCACTAAATCTGGCTTTTAATTTTACTAATACTCAATTACATTGTGATAATACTAGTTTTATTTAATTAAGTAAAAACATAGCACATCAGTCATGTGATTAGAACATAGATATAATACACCATTTCCATACAAATCACGCACTCAAAGATGATATAATTTTACAATTCCTTATAATTAAGGATTAACACGTAATCATTTTTACAAAACATATTAGTTCTGATAGATATAAAAACATTAAATTTAAACATGTAATGAAAAAAATCAAATAATTCTTGTATAATTCTTCTTTACAGATATATTTACATTATGATACTTTTTTCAAAGAGGGGATAAATATTTTTTGTAAAAAATATTTTGTTTTTGGTTTTTTTAGTATTTATTTGAACTATTAGATTTATAAAATCAAATATCATAGCGGGTAATTCAGACCAAAAAAAGTTGTTATAAAAATATTGGACTGTGAATTCCAAAAATAAAATATCCTAATTTTTGTAATTGTTGTAATATTTTCAACTGTCAGAAATGGTAATAAAATTTTTGAAATCAAAATATTGTAATAAATTAATTTGATTCAAAATATGTCTTAATCAGCTTTTGAAATAAAACTATTGAAATTACATTTCTAATTGAAAACAATGTATCTAATTTTAATTTTGAAAACTATTTTATTCTGTTTAGTATATAAAATACATGAAGAAAATGTAATTTATATCAATGAAACTCTTCCCTCAGAATGGTACTCTCCTAATCTATATTCATTAACAATGTCTCATTTATTTTGTTTCTCATTTTTATTATTATTATATTTTTTCAATTTTAAAAATATATTTTTCTCAGAAATAAATTGTAAAACAATTTTCTAATCAAATTATTCATTTTTAAAATAACAATGTTAATATAAAATATGATAGTTTTAAAAAATTTAAAAAATTATTCTAAGGATTCATGGTCGACAATCCATTACGTGTTATCATCTCAACCATTGATCATTTTCTGAATGATGAACCATCATTCAAAGAGATATATAAGGAGGACCACCCCCATATCCCACATCAATTATTTAGTGTTTGTGCTCCTAACATGATGAACCTGTAAATGATCTCTATCTAATATGATTCCTTTTCATCTGATTTATAGTTTTCATATTCTGAAACCAATTGAGGTTAATAAATATCATATGAAATGGTTCTTATTTAAAAAGACGGTTGATGAAAGATCATTCTATGATAAATATTATTCAACACATAAGAAGACAATTTCTTTTCAAGGATAGGAATCAGTAAACATAGAAAAAACTAATAAGGTCTTTGATATCCATTACCCTGATATAGATCAGGAATTTTTTAAATCAATTTTGATTTTCAATGATGATAGGAAAGAAAAAAATTATTTAATGATATATAAGAAAGGTATAAGGTTTCTTATAAAATTGTTTATAAACTTTTTATAATTTCATCAGAAGGTGAAGCTTATTTTCTATCCTAGAAGTTCTTGAATTTCATTGACATTTAACAAAACAAGAGTCAAGGAATCTTTGTCATTCCTTTATGAAAATGTGATAATGTGTTCTCATTTAACCTCTAATGATAGAGTGGTTTAACTATGGATTAAAGGTTTATAGATTTCAAAAAACAGGAACTGAGATACGTTAACGGTATCAAATTTTTTTGTTTATGATTTCATGGAGAACATGATGAAGATAAACCTATTAAATTACACGATTTTAACTATGGACAATAAAAATTTTTCTTCAATAATATAAAAAATTACCATGTTCCCAAACTTGATAAGAAAAATGGTTGAAACTGTATGGTAATTTTCAATGTTTCCAATAAATCGTATCTAATGAGAGAATATTTCATTTATATGAGAGGATACTGTGAACATAATGAAAAGGTTCTTTATTGAAAAATCAATAGAGAATGTTGAGAAAGAAGATGGTCTTAAATGAGAGGTAGATCAATTAAGGTAATTAGTAACGGTTAGTAAGAATAATAAGAATATAAATAAAGATACCACTACTCAGATGAATAGAAATTAGTTGAAGGTGGCATATGATGTTTTTAATGAGCTGATGAAAAATAAATCTCATAAGAATTAAGGGGATTTCGAGTTCAATATCGACCCAACAAAAAAAATGCATTAAAAATTAATGCATCCTAAAATTAGTAAATATAATCAATAAAATGAAATAAAAGATAAAATTTCAAGAAAATTAGTTATGTGAATGTTTTTGAATAAAGGTCAAAGGGATCAGATAATATAGTGTAACAGAATTATCTTATAGATTTGATTATACCATAAGGTAGATTATGCTTTTAAGAAAATCTATTTGTTCAATCTGAAATTTCATCAGTTTTTAATAATTGGAAATCAAAAGTTTTAGATAAATAATTATTCCCAATCATTCCTAATTAAATAAATGAAAACCAGAACCTATTGGTCATGGTGGTTTAAGAACCACCAAACAACATTATGATGAACATGATATAGAAATTGATTATGTGGTTGATGGATATATAAAATATGGAAAATAAAGATAGTGAGAAGAACAAAAAGAATAATAATTTGAAGAAATCAAGGAACAAATTGAATAATAAGTTGAAGAAGAATAGGAATAATAAATAGATGAAAATGAAGAAGATGATAGTTAAGAAAGGAATTCTAATAAGGAATCATAAGAGTCATTCTCCTTACACTTTCCCACAAAAACCAATAATAAATAAAAATTATTAAATTATTAGGAGGAAGAATATTCTTCGGATTAATATGTTGAATCATTATCATTAACAGAAAAAGAATAATAAAATTATATGACTAAAATTGAAGATAGTGTCATGTATAATTTGAATGTGGACTTTGTGGATTTATCTAATGATAATTAAGTCCCTAGTGATATTGAAGAAGATATTTTTAAAATAGTTAAAAAGAAATAAAATGAAGTTTATTTCAAAACTAATAAGAATAAAACCACATAATTTTGAGAATGATCAATAAAATTCATCTTGAATGATATCATATAATGTTTTTAATTTTATTGTGCATGCATTATGAATTTTGGAATGAATTATTCATTTTTTACAAAATCTTTATTCTTTGTGCTAGCATATTCAAAATAGTCTTATTTAAAATTAAGAATAAATAAAAGTGTTAACAAAATTTTTCTTTTTTATGGAGGCCTAGTAGAAATTTTTTTATTAATTTTATCTTACACATAAATTGTTAAGTAATCAGATGGTGAAATAACT
This sequence comes from Viscum album, assembly GCA_963277665.1. NCBI lineage: Eukaryota > Viridiplantae > Streptophyta > Magnoliopsida > Santalales > Viscaceae > Viscum > Viscum album. The sequence continues at coordinate 1,296,116,443 of OY728142.1, read as the reverse complement.
TTATCATGTTAATTCTGATATTGAAATCCTAATTATAAATTTGATGAAATAAAGAAACTAACGGTAGAGTCAACAATTTCCATCAATTAGTTATCCAATGATATGTTTAACAGAGAAAACTTCTTTGAAGAGTTCTAGGACGTAACTGATGAAAGAACCAATAATGTCAATTTCCTCAAGAATAATATCTCAGAGAAGGAGTTTTGATGACCAGACTCTGATCTGCTGAAGATGAACATTTTTTATAAAGGAAGAATATAACATGGTTCCCTAAGGAGATTGAATGTATTTAATAAAATGTTAAAAAAGGAATCTCTATAAGATAGTTTTTTTAACCTTAAGAAATACATAAATGAGTTCATGAGGATTAATGCCTTTTATGACCCAAATGAAGAAAGATTTTTTTTTTTTTGAAATGTAATTGTGTTTATTTATAAAAGGTTTGGTAAAACATTTGAATGACTTTAAATAATTACTCATCATCCAAATATTTTTGTTTTAAATGTTTTCCAATTCTGATTGGTTAAATCTTCTTACATAATTTTTTTGGAAGATTAAATAAAATAATATATAGTTTGGAATATTTTTCCCTTTTCTATTATTTCTGTAAATCATTGGATCATTCCCATTCCATTTTTAAAATCTCAAAGAGGGAGAATGATATATTTTATGTAACATTTTTTAAAAATGGGGAAGATAATTCTTTTCGGAAGAGTGTTTATTTGAAAATGAATATGTTTTATTAAGGGTAAGAATATAATCCATAAGGGAAGAAAAATTCCAAAGGGGTATAGTTTTCTTAAAATAATAACATTTATAATACTCTCTTCATATTAAATAAAAGTATTTCTATGTTTTAAAAACACAAGGGAAGTTGATTATTAAATAATAAATATGAAAAAAATATTAAAAGAATAATGGGATATATTTTTTTGTGAAATTATTTTTATTTTATGTTTTGTGGATTGATCTTTCAAAAAATGGGGATATTATTAAGTGTTATTTTTTTCTTCTTATTTTTATATTTATTTAGTTTTATTAATTATAAATCATTCTTAAATTTGTTTTACTACATTTTCGTTTCCCATTTGTTTTAATGGGTTTTTATAGAAAACATTATATTTTACCAAATATAGAAAAATTTCTAAAGTGTTATGAATATAAAGATACTTTTCTTAATAAAAATTATTATAATGAGAATGTTTTTGATTAATCAAACTCATCATTATCATACCATAATTTTGAATTTGTTCTTGTCTATTATATAGGAAAAAGTATTCAAAGTTTGACTGATATTGGTACAAATAACATCAGACTTTCCCTCATAATGATTATCGAAATGAAACTGATAAAGAAGTCCATCTAACTGACTATGTATTTAATTGGATTAAGAATATTTTTTATAATGTAAAGAATGTTTATAACACTATAATGCTGTTAATAAATATGACTATAGCCATTCATTTAGGATGAGTTATCATTTACCAGTTTTCTGAGATAGTTGCGACAGAAATGAAAATTTGACCATTGTGAGTTTACATATAAATACAAATTCTTTTAAATACTTTGGGGCCAATTATTTTATCTATCAGGTTTTTTGAAGAATACATACTGTGAAATTATCATTCATAGTATTTTTTATTTATTTAGAGAGTTTTATTCTTATAAAATTTCTAAAAGGGTTTTTTACTTAAGAAAATTTGAAATTGCATTCACATCAGGTCATTGTAATGATTGATGGATTATAGAGATATAAATACTAAGAATTTGATTCAAAATATTGAGGAAAATCCTTTTCATGGAAGACTGTTGTGATAATTTTTTAATTGGATTCTAGGGATAAGAAGATAAAGAAAATATTAGCATTATACTGAGGTCTTTCATGGTACAGAAATAAAAACATTATTATAATACAAATAATTGGATTTCATTATTCTATGTTGTTTAATCCCTTACTCTTAAGCCGAAAATGTTTTTATCTTTTTAAATAACATTTAATTAATTCATACATTGGTTTATGATTTTATTATATGTTGTTTACATTTTTTATTTCTACTATATTTTAATACAATGTGATCCATCATATTCATATTTTTATTTTATTTATTTTATCATATTAACTCTAAGTATGATATTGATTCTAATATAAATTTGATCTAGTATGATTTGGATTTTCACTCTTATATAATCGAATATTTTCTAATACTAATTCAATAATATTATTTATCAAATTTTGTTAAATGTGATAAATTTACATTAATAATATTATCAGTAAATTAATTAAACCATAATAAAATATGTTTTTTAAATACAATTCACCACCATATTGAATGTATACCCTTAAATAAAGTTTTTATGATCCTACAATTATTATTTTTTCGAATCTCATGATTCCTACTCCCATATTGTTAGACATATCATTTGTGATGTCATCATATTTCCCCTCACATTGGTTGTTCACTCAGTTCCTCATATTCACATCCAATTACTAGAATAATTGGAAACTTATACATAGTTATTTTTAAGCTATTAACACATAAATGAAAAATCATGATAATTAAACTAATAAATAATAAAGGATATATATTCCTTATCCTATAAATTTTATAGTTCAAATCCTTGTTTTTCTATTATCTATTTCCTAATATAAAATCTTTTGGGAATTGTTTTCCCTTAATACATGTTAATAAGGATAATTTGAATTTAAAAAAGCATATACCACATGGTTTTCAATCCATATGCACAATAAGGCCCATTTTCATGCACCATGTGATGAACAATCCGATCCTAATACACCCTTTTCAAGGTTGTGACCCATTGGTTCAGTTGTTCGAGATCTGCATCCATGTCTAATAACCCACATGGGATGTATTTTCATAGAAACCAAAAACTATATAACATAACAAAATTTATAGATGTTTTACATTGATTATTATTATCCATAGGTATTCAAATAGTGTTTTCTAAACATAATAACAAAAAATAAATCCACATTACATCTGATACCAATTATTAAAAAATTTATTTTAATACATATTCTTTAATGAATAGTTACATAAAGGTACATAAAGTAAAGAATGTAAGATCATGAGGAAAATAATATTTTGGGAAATTAAGAACATATAATATTATCAAGAAACATGGTTACAACATCATTATTAAAAATTGTGAAATATTTCTTTCTTTTATTAGGATCTTTTAAAATTTCATGGGAAGATGTAGTGATTTACAAAATAAAAAATGTGATATATAAATCCTAGTAACATAAAAACAAATCACAACATGATGAATATAATACATGAGTCAGTATGAATATCAATGAGCCGTCAAAGTGGTGAGAATCATAAACCTGAAAATTGATGCATTATATGTGTTGATAACAAGAATTTATCATGGGAATATGAAAATAACATAAAATAATAAATAATAATAATTCAAGTCTAATAACCAAGACATCATACAAATTATTCCTAAAAAAACCTCTCATTCACGATATATATTACATCATGTGTTAATTATATTACCCAATACATTAAAAGGTGATATATTTCATGTCCCTCCCATCATATTCATATCACATGCATGCATAAGTGTTCCACATATATTACACAACATAATGTTCTTATTTATCATTGTTAATCATATGATTATATGGTATTTTATACATAAATGTACGACTAAATTAATGAGCTATATATAAATTTAAGGGAATTCCCTTAAGTGGAAATGGGGATGGGTTTTCACTATATCAATGTCTTTCATGGATAATCATAGGATTATTTTAGCAATATAATGGGGGTTCATAAATGTTCTTTGGATATATTCATGATTTTGAAATGTATCTCTATTCACAAGGAAATCATAGCCAATTTAATACTGATATTAAGAAAATATTTCGAAATAACAAATTGATAATCAACGGACATAATATAATGATTCTTCTTGAATTAATAATTGAAGGGGATTATCCCTTACCTTGAGAGAAGTTTTTAAAACGATTGAAAGTATATTATTAAAAATCTAGGGGAACCTAGGTGGTACTATAGAGAAGGATGTGATTATTAACATCAATTTCAAATAGTCTTCAGTGATGTAGAATAGGTGACTGTGTTGGTTTATATTACAAAGGAGAAGAGAATTATTTATTACTCTCGATATATAGGACTAAGAATCTATTTGATAATGTAACAAAAACCACAAACCGTCCATCTGTTTTTATGTTGGTTTCAACCGAAGGATTAGTTCTCATATTAATCTCTTTATGAACTGATAATGATAAAATAATTCCCTGGTGATGTGGAATTTTCTCATGTTTATAAATAATTTAATTCAAAAACATAATATATAGTATATGATATAATTGATTAATTATGTATTTATAAAATTAATAAAATAACATATAAAAATTATTTTAAGGGGGTAATATATATTTTTTCATGGATACCTTCAATGGTATATATTACAAAACTTTTGGGTCCATATGATTTCATATTACACCTTATATAATTATATAATATCTAATTTTTTAAGATAAATTATGTTATATCAGAATATTATGAAGCATTAACTATGGGATATTTTATATATCATAATTTCCAAAAATATTAATTTTTTGAACAGATTTTTAAAAATATGAAAAATTAATGTTTTATACCAAAAACAATATTTATAAAAAAATAATAGTTTTCTTAATAACTCATTTTAATTCCTTAAAAAATTAAATTTGACTTAAAATTATTATATTATAATTATTATATAATAAAAATATTTATTTATAATTTTTAACTAAAATATATTTTTTAAAAAGAATTCATAATTTAAAAAGATCATGATTGAAACTATATCATTACCAAAACTACAATTTTAGTTTCATCGTAGAAAAATATAATTTTTATCAAAATCCATATTAAATATTATAAAATATTATAATCATAATTGATAAATATAATAAATATTTTTTTAAATAAACAACATATAAAAATTTATAATTTTAGGCACTGGTTACATAACCCTTTATAACTCTAGTAAATAACTTAAGTGTAAGGTTTAAAATGCTTATTTCTTATTGGGGTTGTTTGGGAAACATGGTTTGGGTGGTGATCTTGATAAGTTAATGTTATCTTTTAAATGATTTCCCTAGTTCTTTAGTTGGGGAATTTGGGCTTTGGATTAGTCATGGGAAAATCCTAGTGATGTTATCACCCTAAAAAATCTCAAATAAAATGGCTTTTGTGGGTAATTTTTTACTATTTTAGGCCATCAATACATTCATATATCTAAGTTAAAAATTATTATATCCATTAATATATTAACTATAAAGTCTTTTATATAATTTATATATTACAATTTATTAAGATTTATAATAATATTTTTAATATAATATTAAATAACAATCTAAAATTTTGAAATCAGTGCTGATGTTCTTTATAAATACATTTCTTGATATATAATTTATTTACTACAAAAGAAAAATTAAATTAAAAATATCAGTAAATTAAAATAGTCAATGATTTTTGTTTTCATATCATCACTTTTATTTCATTATTTGTTAATATAAATTTCTACATACAAGTGATAATTATTTTAATTATATGTTCAAGAAATAATTAATTTTTTTAATGAATCATATGTATGATTGGGTTATGAATCATGTTACAGAAATGTAAGTAAACTAAAAACAAAAAATTGATTCATTACAAATATAACGAAAAATGAAAAATAAAAGAATGAAAATATAGAGCTCTGAAAAAATAAGTAACTCCCAAAATATAAGAGTAAATCTCATAATAAACATTCACATATTCATAAGATGAAACCATTGAAGTGTTTGTAAATTGGGAGAAAAAGGATGGTAAATTATAATTTCTGAATAAATCATCTAGGTAACACATATTCATTTCATCTACAATATTAATAGTGGATATTATGAAAAATATATCTTGTTATATATGATCATATGAATAAGGATCTTATGATACTCATTGATTAGTGTAAAAATACTAAAGGTACTCCTGAAATGATGATGAATAATATTTCATTAATAAAAGAAGATATTAATGGTCAGTGAAATGTTTTTATCTTATTATATAAAAAAGTATATAGTGCTCAAGATTATTTTAATAAATTTATTGATTTAAAAATTTTAAAGACGGAAAAGTAATGGAAATTGTACTAAATTCATGAAAAACTACGGGTTTTGAGGAAACCTTAAAAAGATAAATTTTTATTGACATTAACATATGAATGGGGAAAATCATGTGAATATATATAGTTACTTAATTATAAGACTACAAGTTGATTTACTATCAGTATTTAACTACATTAGGTTTGGTATATATGGTCATTTTAAATATTATTATTCAATTCTATATATAATACAAATAGAATTTGAAAAATAAATTCTAGAACTGCCATATGTATAAAAATTCATATAATGTACCTAACATGGGTTTAAAAAATATGAATTCAAAATCTTATAATACCTGTGATATATTTTTAACTGGACTAATATATATTTTTATCATATTTTATGACAAATTCAATTTATATTATTTTATATTGGATTATACATTACTTCTAGCTAATGAGATTATTGTTTATCATTTGATTGATTGGTTTACATTATTTGTATCTTATGTTAATTTAATTATTTTAAAATACTATCACTTATAGAAGTTTTATTTTATTTTCTATTATTTTTAATTTTTTGAATATTTTTTCAATTCAATAAATAAAATATTCCAAATAATCATATCTTGAAAACAAATTAATATTTTTTATATTTAGATTTCAATTTTATGAATGTTAGTTCAATGGAATATATTGTAATATATATATATATACATATTTGTACGTTACAATGTTTTAAATACTGGAATGGTTTTTTAAGGGGGATAGATTTGTTTTATATATCTAAATGGTGTTCATATTTTATATTCTCTAAATTATTCATCATCGGGGTTTTATTTTATATTAATCATACTATTAAATTTTGTTTATTACATGTATCTTATATTGTACATTTCTCATAAATATTCCATAAATGTGAGATTTGGTTTAATATTTTCATTCGTTGAACATATTCTATAACTGAGTTTTGGATCTTCTTTTTATAATTTATTATCATAACTTTTATTATTGAATTTGATAACTGGGATATATTTAAATATATTTTTAATAACCAAAAATAATAGATTGTTGGGTCGTTTGATTTTATTGAATTACTATAATAATTAAAAAAAATTCAAATTTATTCTTTATGATTACATCATAGACATATTTTTTTAAAAAAATTATTCCATTCTCATGAATGAGTGTTTAGAGTGGATTTATACTGAATATATCCTAATTTTATTATAAATATTAACATTGTTCATTATTATTATAATAAACAAATAATCTTTCAAAACATAAATAAATAGTCCCTTGTATAATCAAGTCATTTAATACTTTTAAACTCTTTCCTATATGTTTTTGATAACTCAATATTGTCGTAAAAATTCATTATGTTTATAGAGACCTAATTCATTCATTCATGATTATTACAACATTATTATGAAAATAATTATAAGAATATTACAATACAAAATCAAAAGGTTTGGTATCACAGGAAAATTGTTCACAATAAAGAATAATTTTTACTACCATAACATAAATAATATATCATATTCCAAAACATATTGAATCATTTGAAATTTATTGGAATGTGGATTCTTGATAAATATGATACATCATAAAATTGTCATCAAATCCCATTGATAGTTGTTAAAAAATTAAAATCATGTCTATGAACAACATATTTGTAAGAATAATTATATCATAAAAGGTGAATAAATATAGAATAATGTTCCCACATAGCACTCATCATCTACTGATGTATATCACATTAATCAACAGAATAAAAGGATATATAATTCCTTGAACAGAAATCACAACACTATAAAATCAAATCATGTATTCCATATATAAATTAAACATTTTTCAATAATAGAAATCATTTAAACCCACAAAATATGATTCATGATAGCATAATGAGAAATATTATAATGATGAGTCATGGATGTTCCTCGATTGAAAAATGGATGATGGTAAATTTAATATTAAAAGGTATTATTAATAATTGCAACATCATGCTTTTTAATATAGGATAGAAAAAACATTGGAATTATAAATGAGGATCATCAAGAATAAACATGTTATTAATAATTATTAAGTTATAATTAAAATCATCAGTAATAAATATATGTGTATTCAATGATATGTAAATAATTTTATGCAACCTCATAGTTTGATGAAACCCAATATTAATGGGATATGTCAAAATATGGGGAGTGATATACATACATTACAAAAATAATATAGTTATTCCAATAGCATAATGAAATTTTTATATTATATATTTATATCTGAAATATTTTAATAAGGTAGAAATATGGAAAATAATTTTGAGAGTAGAATGAAGAAGAGAAAAAAATTGATAAAAAGAGAATTAGGGTTATCACTTTATAAAAGATTACTCTTTTATAATAGACTTCCATAACTAGGTTTGTCTGACTCTATAACATATTTAATCATTTTAGGAGTGACATGTTGTATAATATGGGAAGATGTCATTCTTTGATATGTGGGGTAATACTGGTATATAAACATGAGGGGACATGTATTTTGGCTTTCAAATATTGATTAACTTTACAATTATTATAATGAAATTGAATGGTAAATATTCCAATGAAATATAATTATTTATTAATATATTGAAGGTTAATTTACTTTTAAAAAAATCTAAACCTGAAAGAAATCATATCAATACATAACTAATGTGATATGAATATTTTTTTTCTTATTATTTCAATAAAATAAAATGTAGGTACAAAAATTATATTCATAGGTTTTTAAAATTTCAGGTTATTTCTAAATGGTTTTTATAATAAATATTTATATATATTTTATCACAAGGGTTAATAAATTTATGATTCATCCATATATTATTATTTTTTTATAAAACTTATTTTATATACTAAAACTATATTTGTTAATATTCATTAAAAATGACGTTTTTTCTTGAAAAATTCCCAAAAAAAATCAATGTGTTAATTCCAAAATATACATTTACTTTGTTCAAATTTTCTAAAATATTAAAAAATTACATTTTAATTATAAATATTATTTGATAAAAAATAATTATTATTATGGGAATCAAATTTATGACCTTAACAAAAATTAATTTTGATTTCATAATATAATATAGTTATTTATAAATAAAAGAATATTTTAAATAATTTAATCCTATAAAAAATTACTTTAATTTTTAAAAGTATCATAATAACATTTTATAGAAGAAATAAAACATATATGAATTACAAAGAGTGATTATATGGTTTCATTAGACGAGGAATATATTGTATCATATTTCATATTTCCATTATATATTAAAATAAATTTATTAATTTTTTTCTCTAAAGTTATTTATAAAAATTAATATATTTATATGTTTTGTTTTTTTTTATTATACAACACATGTTTTTTATACAATATTATGTTATTAAATACATAACATGATCATTTTTATTGGTGATTCTATATATAAATTAAAATATTTTCGTTATCTTCTCTTATTTTGGTATTTTATCCCAATATTTTAATTACCCACAGTTTGATGAAATCGTATTCAATTTTCTATTTCAGTTTTCATTTGGTTCCTATTTTAACACTTCATCTAATGGATCATCTGATATACACAGACAATGTGAGTTTTCATGTTGCACATAACATTATGTCTATTATCCAACATCTTCACTGGTCACTCCATATAAGAGGGATAATTTTCTATGAATACCTCTCTTATGTTATTTATATGTGATGGATCATATATGTACTTCCATAAAATTCTATACATGGAATTAATCATGAAATTGAGAATATTTGGTTGGGATTTGTATATGATAAGTTGAATCTAGGGTGTGATTAGGAATATAATAGGTGGAAATCTATATAAGAAATTACATTCTATTTTAAACATAACTCATGACTCGCATATGTTAATATATAAAAAGGAAGAATTTATCTCTAACATCAAACTCCAGGTTTCATTAATGAATTTAAAATGATATTTTTTATCGAATCCTTGAGGATCTAATATGTCGATGACTAGATTTTAATGTCTCTTCAATTTCTTCTAATGATTTGGGTCATGATAACTTTTTCTCTCCAACCTAATTACATCATTTTGGACTTCAATACTTATTAAAATTTTGTTCCTCATAAGGATCCATTTGAATGATTCTTTTTATGTTATTTTTGAATGAGAAGCTAACTAGAGGGTCATATTGATCTCAACCACCACTGAATTTGATAATGAATATTCCATGAATATTATCAAGTGTATGGATAATTTATTTAGAATATTTTTTATTAGGATTATAGGTAGTGAAATAGAACTATTTTGTGTTTAATTAGTGTTGTATGCAATTATAAAAAATTATTGTAAAAAATTGATATTGATAATATAAAATAAAAACTAGTGGCACATATACCCTGTACAATTTTATATTGTGTATAACTAAAATTATATATAGTGTGATGTAGCTTGTAAATGATATAAAGATATAATTACATGTTAGATGATCCATTACAACACATTTGGTATTATTTATCTTGTGTTTTATTTGAAGACCAGTGAATTAATACATGGTTGTGATCCCTATTGGATTCATTCCATTATTCATTAACATGATTGTTAGGATGGTATGTTTGAGTATGATATACTCTATTATACCAAACATAGGATCGAAATAAGAATGATATTCTTAGATACAACAGGGGTTGAATTGTACCTTTTAAAAATTCCCTTAGGAAATTATTAGGATGGTTATGTTTAACTAGTTTAAATAAGATAATTCAAAGGACCTTTATAAGTTCTAGTTACTTTCTAAATTCCAGAAAAGTGATTCCAGAAATGATTCTTATCTATTGTTTACAGAGATGAAGATTCTATCTTAAAGCGTATAGAATCTAACTATATAATCAAAGTACAAGTAAGGAAGTATAAGAAGGTTACACTTTCTTTAATAATACAAAATGTAGGGAAAAAAAGTTGTAAGTAACAAGAAAAAACACTATTAACCCAAAGAGGAGGGTATCCAACAACCATGGATAAAGGTCCCATGATTTATAATTTCATGAAAGTCTGTCTTACACACACCAGGGTAAGCCCTCGATACGAATATCAGAGTCTGCATTTCTATCCCCGGAAGCCCTCAACTATCAGGTAGTCGGCACCTCTGTCATCCTCAGCAAGAAATCCCTCAAATTCACGGTGTTGGAACCTCTATCTTCTTATCCCCCGAAGCTCTCGATTGTACATAGCAACAGTTAGAGTCGCACGAAGAAAATCTGCACAAGGAAAAGTTTGAACAAGCCGTCTAAAATTTCTGCATGAATCTTGAGAGATGATAAGAACCTCTCTCTATAGAAATCACTTCAGGAAGTTCTGAGCATCAAAAGTTTAAAAATTCTGAGTAAGTTCAAATGAGATCCAATTTATAGGTGAAGCTCTAATGGTTGGCCCCCTCCTCCAACGGTTAAATTATTCTTGAAATTTTGGAGGGACCTGTACACATGTCAATTGAACCATGCTTAATCAATAACTGAAAGCACGACATCGTTTTGTAATATAACAAGTATAAGCATAACCAAAACTGATATTCATAATGAAGATAAATTAAAGTTAGGAATAGAGAAAGTTAATGTTCAGAGTGTAGAAATAATATGAATTCGGAGTCTGTAGTACTACGATATTCATATTCTGTTTTGTCGGAATTCAGAACCTGAATTTTATAGAATATCTGAGCCTTAATTTCATGGAAATTTAGATTCAGTATTCACAGGATTTCGGAACCAGAACATAAAAAGTTCAGTGTCAGAGTTCATGGAAATTCAGAGTAAGAACACATAAGATTTCGGAGTCTGTATCCAGATAACTCAGAGTCAAGAACTTTATAAATGTTTGTAATCAGAATTCATAATGAGAATTCGTAATCAAAATTCATCATCAGATTTTGTAAAGAGAATTTGTAATCAGAATTCATCATCAGATTTCGTAATGTGAATTCCTAATCAGAATTCATCATCAGAATTCATAGTTATAACTTTATATATGTTCCTAATCAGAATTCATATTTGAACTTCATAAATGCTCATAATAGGGAATTCGTATTAGAACTTCATAAAACATTGTAACAAGAATTCAGATTCTACAATAGAATGATTCATGTCTAAGTATTATAAGAATTTGAGGTTTTTCGTTTCAAACTGAGTTTTATACTTAGAAAATTTATGAAATGAATAATGAAATCTTGGAAATGGTAAATTTCCTTGGGGAAGGAAATTTTCCTTATATACGTAAAACAGGGGTAAAATAACAGTTTCCTTAAAATAAGGTGTTTGTGATTTTTAAAACAAGAAGAATGGTAAATTCATAAGGGAAGCCTTAATGACTTAACAATCTCCCCCTTCAATGATGTAATGAAAAAAGTCATAAGGAAAACCTTATTGACTCTACAATCTCCCCCATTTTGGAGTGCACAAACATCCGTACGAATAAAATGTAACGTTATAGAATAAATTTCTAGACTTCGAGAATTAAAGCATATCAACCTTTGTTTATGGAAAATGTTGAATACGACTCACTCCCCCTTAGGCTTTGTAACTATAAGGATCATATTCTAGATTTCTGGAATGAGAAATTTCTTTTGAATGTAGAAATCATCATAATGAGAACTCCTCCTTACTTAAGGTTAGTTCTTCTTTACATAAAATTTTTTCTTCTCCCTTTTATAATTCTTTTTCCTTCACCCCATTTGTGTTATTTAAACAGAATTTGATGGAATGGAAAACAATACGGTACCTAAAACCTTAGTAAAGACATACAAATAACACAAAAAACTATATTTTTAATTAATATTGAAAGTATTTTTACATGAAAAGACATTACACCAAAATATCAGATTGGTCTATTTGTCTTCATTTTCCATGGGAATTAGCTTCTTCAGAATGATATTTAGCTTATTTAACTCTTTGTGGTCCTCCTCAGCATGCCTTTATAAGGCTTTAATCATGTCATCATGAGCCTTCAGAGCCTCATACTGAGCCTTACGAACTTCATCCTTCTTTAGAGGCTTCTCTTCCATCTCAATCCAGATATCTCTTTCCCTTTTCTAGCGGTGAGCAACAGAGTAAAGCTTCCCATTCAAATCCTTCACCTGTTGATTCTGAGTATTTTTCTCAAGGGTCCCTTTTTCCAAAAGATTCTTCATCTTGGAATCCTCTGTATCAAAAGCTTATTTTACATCATTTTTAATGTCATCAAACTCTACTAAATCTTCATCGATTTTCTTTGACCATAGAGTCATTTTACTGCAAGATTTTCTATGGACCTCATAGTTGATAAGAAAATTTTTATGTTCTCCCTCAATCTTCACACATTTATCCATCACCATGGATACTGATTCTGACTTTTGATTCATGTTGTGCAAAAGCATCTGGTATCTGATGTCTATTGTAGGAAATATCAGAATTGTATCTAACAACTTATTTTGGTACTCAACAACAAAATCATGACCCATTGCAGATGACTTCAAATGAGATAGCTTGTTAAGATATTGTACTTATTATATTTTCGTCATCTTCCGTTTAGAAGATCCTCTAACTTTCTTCATCCTAATGATATCTTTCGTCGGGGTGTCAATAAGCACTTGCTTGCCCTTGATGATTTTCATAATGACCTCTTAATTAAGGGATTTTTTTTCACTCTCTGATAGCTGTAAAATCTTGTCCACATCAAGTTTCTCCTTCTCTGGTCCTTCCTCAATAATGTTCTTTTCATATCTTTCTTCCACATATAATTCATTTAATTTATATTCTCCATTTTCTTCATGTTTCTTTCCATATTTCTCTTCTTCATTTCTAGTAGTTACAAGTTTTGAGGACTCGTCCTCAGATGTTCAGATTGGTAATTTCTCTGATAGATGTGACTTATATTGATATTATTAAACTTGTTTAATCAGATCATCTAAATCATCGCGTTCTTCTTCTTCTTATTCCTCTTCTCCTTCTACTTCTTGAACAACTTCATTCTATTTTTATTTTTCCGATGTGAAGGAATTCATCCACGGAGTCTCAGGTAATAGCTCATATATGAATCTTTCTGGTGATAGAATATTCTTAGAAGCTACTTTTGTGGATTTCAAAAGAGATTTTACCACTTCAGCATCAATCATTTTCTTCTTCATCTTCATCACCTTTTCTTGCCTCTCAATCTCTTCAGCATCTATTTCTTTTAAGGCCTTAGCCTCAGCAGGGTCCAATCCGAACTGTGGCTCCCCTTCTTTCCAATTTTCCTTAACAATCCTCCATTTTGCAACCACTTCATCCGGATAAGCTTTTTTTCTTCGGTTTGGGAGGTGCGGATTGGGCTTCCTTAGAATTAGGGGTTTTATCTTCAGCTTCCACTTATTTCATCTTCCTTTTCATTCCAACCTTCATCGATGGCTCAACTTTTTTAATATTTTTGGGATTGGATTCTGCCACTCCCTCTAGCAGATCATAAAACTCTTCTGTCTCCTTAGAATAGCCCATATTCATTATTTTTATAGTTTCATCACTAACAAGAATAAATTTTCAATTCTGAGACTTTGATTTTCATGAAATCTAGAATGATTCAAGACACCGAACAATTTGCATTGAAAGTAAGGCATGATACATGATAATTTGGGGTCTTATATTTCCATTCTTCATGTTCTCAATTTTAACAAGAACATGCCTCATCAAATTGATTTTCCATAGATTTACTAGGAAATCTAAGAAATATATGTCACATTTCATGTGGTTATCATTTCCACATTTTCTCATTACTAAAAAACCTTGTACCCATAATTTATGAATTTGGTTGTTAGAAGATAGGTGAGAAATTTTTGCTATCTTGACATCAGCATGTCCAAGACATTGTAAGGCATTTATGTTAACGAAACTACCTTGAACATTCGGGAGTTTGTGGGAGAAAAATTCTGCCTCCCCTTCATATGGTAATCCCACCAAGCTGGCTGCCTTTGTATAAGATTGTTTTTTGGTTTTTCCATAATACTTGAATGAAAATATTTCTCTATCGTCTTCCTTAAAGAAGCACATTGACTCATAAAACTCTATGAGTAACTCCGGACACACCATGTCCTGAACACCAGTCTTGGATAATTAGACATCATCCCATCCATTTAACATGGTATTCATAGAAATGATAGAATCGTACTTGATGAAGTTCGGATTCCCCAACCTTTACCTGTATATTTTTCATTTTGAGATTGGCTTAATGGTATAAATTGCTTAATAAGAGGCTTCTATATACATTCAGACTCGAGGAACATTGAGAGATTTAGAACAGGCTTATGAACTGTGGCAGGGCTTCAAGATGCCAGAGCTTAGAAAACCAATGAGGGACAACCATCGGGGGTCCCCTTAAAATAGGTGATCAATGTGACCTTTCAACTTCCAAAACCAATCTAATGGTAGGAAAACTCTCTGATCTGATCTGACAGTTACAAACATTCCCATAAAGAAATATTGATTCCGATCTTTTGAGTTTTTAAAAACATTCAGATTTAAGAAGAAACTAATCCGAAATATTAAAAGAAAATACCAACAATTTATAAATGACTATGAAAACTTGATTAATGAAATCATACCTTTCTGATTTTCTAGGATTTTTATTCGTAATAAGTGATATTCTTCTTAATGAAAATTTGACTAAAAACATAATATGAGAAAATCCCTATGAAAAACTGACTATTAATACTTTCAATCGAAATGTTTTATTGAAAATTCTTTGAGTACCAAAACTTGATTACGAAAATTATGAGTACGAAAATTCCCATTACGAAAATTTCCACTGCAAAAATTTCTATTACTAAAATTTTCTGTACGAAAATTTCTATTACGAAAATTTTTTAAATGATAAATTCCATTACGAAAATTTTCAGTTCTAAAATTTGTAGTGTGAAAAATTCCATTACGAATATTTCTATTAAGAAAATTTCCATTATGAAAATTTAAAAAAGAAACTGCGAAAATTTTATTACTAAAATTTTGAAAAAATAAATATGAAAATATTCATTACCAAAATTTGAAAAACAGACTTTGAAAAATTTCATTATGAAAATTTTGAAAAATAGACTATGAAAATTTTCATTAAGAATATTTTGATATAAAAACTACGAAAAATTTCTTTACAAATTTTTTGAACAAAAGACTACAAAAAATTTCAATAAGAAAATTTTGGAAAACATACTACGAAAAATTTCATTACAAAATATATGAAAAACATTCAATAACAAATATATCCCCGTATGAAAAGGAGTTTATCACCATAAAGAGATTGATTCAATAGGATGTTAATGAGGAAATATTACCTCATGGTTATCATTCCTAACGTCGGTTTAATGTATTCAAATCTATGGGTAGGTAATGATTTTGTGAAAATATCAACAAATTGATCTTGTGTTCCAATGAATTGATGAATGATATCTCCTTTTAGTGTGTGATCCCTAAGAAATTGATGTCTAATGTCTATATTCTTACACGAGAGTGATGTGTAGGGTTTTTACTAAGGGCAATGACACTTGTGTTATCACACAAAATTTGAGTCTTAGTGAAACTCAAGACATAATCTGTTAGTGTGTGTTGCATCCAAAACACTTGATCACAACAACTTCCAGCTGATACATATTTAGCATTAGTAGTGGGGAGTGATACTGAATTTTTCTTCTTGCAGGACCAAGAAACTAATGATTCTCCTAATAAATGAAAAGTTACGGATGTACTCTTTATATCCATTCTACATCCACCAATGTCAGCATCTGAAAAAATTTAAACACAATGTCTTTTCCAGAAGTATAAAATAGTCTTAAATCCATAGTTCCATTTAAGTAGCAAAAAATCATTTTCACTGCCTTTAAATGAGATTCAATAGGATTGGATTTATATCTTGCACATAAGCATACTGAAATAATTAAGTCTGGATGACTAGCTGTCAAGTAAAGTAGGCTTCCTATCATACCTCTAAAAGATGATTGATCTACTGGTTTCCCATCTTTATCAAGATCAAGTGTATTTGAGGTACTGATGGGAGTACTTATACTCTTAGGGTTATCATATCCATACTTTATAATAAGATCTTTAATATACTTATATTTGGATGTATAGACTTCTTCTGGTTTTTGAGAAATTTTAAAACCAAGGAAAAATGTTAACTCAGCCATCATACTCATTCCAAACTCATATTTTATTATATTTTCAAAGGAATCAGTTAATGATTTCTGATTTGAACCAAATATAATGTCATCAAAATAAATTTGAACAATCAAAACATTTTTCTTATCTTTCTTTATAAAAAGGTTGGATCTGCATTTCCCTTAACATAATTATTTTGAAGACAAAATATTGTATGTCTATCATACCAAGATTGATGGGCTTGTTTAAGTCCATAAAAAGAATTGGTAAGTCTAAGAACATGATCAAGATGTTTTTTATCTTCAAATCTAGGAGGTTGTTCAACAAAAACATCCGCTTGAACATAATCATTAAGAAAAGAACATTTCACATCCATTTGAAGAAGTTTGAAAATTAAGAATGCTACAAAGGTGAGTAAAACATGAATAGATTCAAGTCTATCTACTGGTGCATAATATTCTTTATAGTATTTTACTTATTTTTTATTATAGACATTAGAAACTACTCTGGCATTATTTCACACGATGATTCCATTTTCAGCACACTTATTTCTGAAAACCCATTTTACTCTAATAACATAAGTTTCCTTAGGTCTTTCAACCAAGGTACAGACATTATTCCTTTAGAATTCATTTAGGTCATCTTACATGGATTTTATCCAGTCATCATCACCTAAAGCTTTGTCAGTGCTTTTTTGGTTCAAATTGGGAAAGGAATGCTAGATGTTCTACTACATTTATTAAGGATCTTCTAGTCCTTATGGGTTGATTCACATTACCAATGATACTATCACTGGGATGATTTTTTAGAAATGACTGATTTGTGTTTTTTACAACCTGTTCATCAACATATGGTAATAAATCTTCTGGGGTAAATGTTCCAAGAGTATCTTCTTGAAAATTTTCCTTATCAGATGGGTCTTCTGTCATCGATTTATAATCAGTTTTTTAAAACATATCCGAGGATGTAGGATGGGGTTTTTTAAAAACAAAAGGATCATTTTCATAAAATTTTACATGTACTGTCTCTTCAATAGTACATGTGTTTTTGTTAAAAACTCTATAGGCCTTAGAAGTTGTGGATTAGCCTATGAAAATTCCTCGTCCGATTTTGGTATGAATTTGTATAAGTTATCTTTAGTATTAAGAATGAATACATTGCATCCTAAAATTTTAAAGTACGAAAGTATAGGTTTTCTACCATTCCATAACTCATAAGGGGTTTTATTATGAAAATTTCTAATCAAAACAGGATTTATAGTATAACAAGAAGTACATATATCTTCATCTAAAAAATGTTTGGCTACAGAATACACACTCAACATGGTTCTAGTTATCCCTTTTAAAATTTCATTTCTTCATTCAACAACACCATTCTATTGAGGTGTTCAGGGTACTGAGAATTTGTGAGTAATACCTTTTCTACTAAAAAAAATGTCAAAATAAGAGTTTTGAAATTATCCTCCGTGATCACTATGAATAGTTTCCAATGGTAGGTTTTTCCCATTTTTAACTTGGGCTCTAAAACATTTGAAATAAGAGAATGCTTCAGACTTCTTTTCTAGAAAATAGACCCACATAAATCTAGTGTAATCATCAACTATGACAAATAAATAATACATGACCCCAATGCTTCTAGTATGTGTTGGACCAAAAATATCTCTATGCACTAGATATAAGGCATCCATTTTTGAGACTTTACCGACTAATTTGAAAATCGATTTATGTTGCTTGCCACATTGAGAAGGGTCACAAACTTTTGAAGAATCAAATATATGCTCTAGTAGATCCTTAAATAAACCATTCATAGAAAGTTTGCATAAGTTCCTATGGTTATAGTGTCCTAACCTTCTGTGCCACAACTATGAATGATCTTCCATTGCACTAAGGAAAGGTAAGTCATTGCTCCTCAGTTCTTCTAAGTTTAGTGTGTTAACATTCTCTTGCCTATTGGCAGAAAGAATAAACTCTTCCTTGGAATTGTGTACTAAGAACATATCATTCCTAAAATTCACAAGCCAGCCTTAATCGCATAACTGTCTTATACTAATGAGGTTTTTCTTAATAAGTTTTACAAATAAAACATTTGAAATAAATGTTTTTCTAAGAAGAACGATTTTACCAATACCAATAATTTCTCCCTAAGCATTATCTCTGAAAGTTATTTTTCCTACTTTCGTCTTGATAATCTTTTCAAACTAGTTTTTGTTACCAGTTATATATCGGAAACATCCACTATCCATGTACCACATATTGTTTTTGGTACATTCCCTATTTTCCTGAAAATAAGAAAAAGTTAGATTTTCAGGATCCAAACATTCATGGATCTGAAATTGATAGATAACAAAATTTTGGGTATCCACATTTGTTTAGAAATATAAGCTTTATGAAACCCAAGATATCAAATTCTATTTTAGGAGTAATTTTTCATTCAATGCCCACCGCTTTGACACTTAGTGCAAAAAGGGGATTTAGAAGGAACATAATAGTTATTTTTGAAAACCAGTTTTTGGTGAGTATAACCAACTCCCGTAGTGTTTCTGTGAGGTTTATTTTGTGAATACATCGTGTAAAAATTTTCCTTCCAAGAGATAAATTTTTCAAGGAGATTCTTAAGAGAAAATATTTCAGATTTCAGTCTGACGACTAAATTCCTTTCCTCATGAATCACTTCCTTTGAGTTATATTTTTACTCAAAAACTATTATCTTTAAAATAGAATTCTTCATATCTTTAAAAAGTTCTTCGGTATCATAATTTTCTTTCTCCATGTCTTTAGAATTTTTATCTGAAAGCTCTTCTTTATCTCTATGATCTGTAGAAAGATCTGAAATCTATTTTGTTAGAATTTATTCCCTAGTATTTAAATTGTCTAATTTTTTAGAAATTTTACAATTTTTTTCTTTAAGTAACTTGGAAAATATAGATACTTATTCATATGAAGGTTCATCATTTTGTGAGGATAAAGTATCTTCATTAGAAGTACAGTGTTTAGAATAGTAATTCTTATCAAGAGATATATTTGTTAAACCCTCGGCAGAGCGTACATTGGCCATAAGACATGGGAAAGAAGTAGTAGAAAAGAATCCCATATTCTTCTTTACTGATGAATCATATTCAGATGATTCACTTTTTGAAGAATCTCTATAGCTATAACTCTATGTGTCATTAGCTTTCATACCTTTCTTGTGCTTTGATCGATAGAATTTATTTCTGTTTCTTTCGGAATTCCTTTCCTTCTTTTAATTCTTTTTCAACAATGGAATATCGGGTCTGATATGACATGTTATTTTACATTCATAACTTGTAACCTCTCCATAATTCTTATCTCTATAGTCTTTATTATTGAACTTATTTTGATGATTCCTTTGAGCTGCAATCTTGTTCATTCTTCGAGTAAGATTAGCTAACTCAGTCTCTAACTTTTCTTTATCACTAGATTATGACTGAACAATAACTATCTTTGACTATTATCTAGTTACTATTTCTGGGGGATTGGCTTTCATATGTTTATAAGTTGTAGTAAAAGAAACTCCTCCATTACCATTCTACTTCTTGACATTTTCAGCATCTCTCTTCATTCTTGTTTCATGCTGATGAAGAGTTCCAAACAACTCATCTAAGGAAATCTATGTGACATTCTAATTCTCATCAATAGCTTTCCTCTTAGACTCCCATTCATTTGGGATGATATCTAGGATCTTGTCCTCAAGATCCTCATCACCCAAACCCTTTTCTCCAATTGATTGTAATATATTCACGATTGTTATATAACATTGTTGTATTTTTCTTACAGGTTCTCCATAAAGAAAATTAAAACTATGGTATTCAGCACTCAAAATAGCTCTACTGGTCTCTATGACTTTTGATGTACCAAAATGTGTTACTTCAAGTTTCATCCAGATACTGTTTTCAGCTTCACATGAAGTTATTTGAATGTAGATGTTCCTAGTCATGGAACACAACAATGTATTTCTGACTCTGGAATTTAACTGATATTCTACTTTCTCTTGATTCGTAAATGTTCTAAATTCCTTATTCGGAATCTTATAATATCATGTCATCATTAGATAGTTATCAACACTAGTATTGATAACAAAATTATTCATCCTATCTCTGCAGTATTCATAATCATTTCTATCGAAAATAGGTGGTCTTTTGGGATTTAGATTATCAATAGAACCAACATTTAAACCTTCCATTCTTAAGAAAAACATTGGCACACAAACATATTATTAGTAATAGTTTGTAAAAAAAATATCCTAAGCAATGAAAAAAATATAGCAATAGTATCCTCAAGAAAAACTGAATCTGAACTATGAGTCTAAAAAACAGATTCCGAAAAAAATATGAATCTGGAGAATATGATTTCGAGAAATCAATTCCGAAAATTCTCTTCTGAATCTAATATTGAGATTAATTTAGATTGAACCAAACTTCAATACCAAATGTTAGGATGGTATTTCTGAATATGATATAATCTATTATACCAAACATATGATCGAAATAATAATGAGTTTTTTAGATACAAGAGGGGGGGGGGGTGAATTATACCTTTTTAAAATTCCCTTAGTAAAGTTTGAGGATGGTTATATTTAACAAGGTTAAACAAGTTAATTCACAAAACCTCTATAAGTTTTAGTTAATTGATAAATTCAAGAAAAGTGATTCCGGAAATGAAACTTAACTAACGTTTACAGAGATGAAGACTCTACCTTAAAGCAAATAGAATCTAACTATATAATCAGAGTACAGGTAAGGAAGTATAAGAAAGTTATAGTTTCCTTAACAATATAAAATGCAGTGGAAAAACAAGGTAGTAAGTAACAAGTATAAACTCATTTAACCCAATGTGGAGGGTATCCAACAACCTTGGATAAAGGTCCCTTGATTTATACTTTCATGAAAGTCTATCTTACACACAATAGGGTAAGCCCTCGATACGAAGATCAATGTCTGTCTTGCTATCCCTGCAAGCCGTCAACTATCAGGCAGTCGGTACCTCTATCTTCCTTAGCAAGGAATCCATCAACTTCAAGGTGGTGGAACCTCTATCTTCCTATCCCGAGAATCACTCTATGGTACACAACAACAATCGTAGTCGCATGAAGCAAATCTTCACAAGGAAAAGTTTGAACAAGTCGTTCAAACATTCTGCACAATGCTTGAGAGTTTATAAGATCCTCTCTCTCTAGAAATCACTTCAGGAAGTTCTGAGCATCAAAATTTCAAAAGATTTGAGCAAGTTCAATTGAGATCCTATTTATTGGTGAAGCTCCCACGGTTGGATCCCTCCTCTAACGGTCGAATTCTTCATTGAATTTCAGAGGGACCTGTACATGTGTCACTCAAACAATGTTTAATAAATAACTGAAATCACGTCATCATTTTGTAATAGAACAAGTATAAGCATTACCAAATTGATATTCAGAATAAAGGTAAATGAAAGTTCATAATACAGAAAGTTAATGTTCGGAGTGTAGAAAAAAATGAATTCAGAATACGTAGTTCTATGATATTTAGATTCTATTCTGTAGGAATTCAGAGCTTGAATTCTGTATAATTTTAGAGCCTGGATTTGAAAGAAATTATGATTCTGTATTCACAAGTATTTGGAACCAAAACATAAAAATTTCAGAGTCAGAGTTCATGGACATTCAGAGTCAGAACTCATAAAAGTTCGGAGTCAGTTTCCATAGAACTCAGAGTCAGAACATTATACAAGTTTGTAATCAGAATTCGGAATGAGAATTTATAATCAGAATTCATCATCAGATTTTGTAATGAGAATTCATAATCATAATTCATCGTCAGATATCGCAATGAGAATTGGTAATCAGAATTCAACATCAGAATTCGTAGATAGAACATTATATAAGTTCGTAATCAGAATTCATAGTTGAACATCATAAAAGTTCATAACAGGGAATTTAGATGAGAACATCATAAAAGTTTGTAATAGGAATTCGAATTCTAAAATAGAATGATTCATGTCTAAGTATTATATGATTCCGAGGTTTTTGGTTTTAATCCGAGTTTTATACTTAAAAAAATTTAGTAAAGGAATAATGAAATCTAGGAATGGGTAAATTTCCTTGTGGATGGAAATTTTCATTATATAATAATAAAACAGGTGTAAAATAGCATTTTCCATAAAATAAGGTGTTTGTGATTTTCAAAACAAGAGGAATGGTAATGTCATAAGGGAATATTTAATAAATTAACAATCTCACCCTTGAATGAAGGAATGGAAAAATTCATAAGGAAAACCTTAATGACTTAGCAATGATAGAATTCAAATAACATTAATGTATATTCAAAAATCTCTTTCTTTATATTTTCAAATTTTTAATTATTTATGTTATAACAATATATCATTATAATTATTTGATTCATACATAATGTAGGGAAATGAGAATTATTCAATAACTTATTCATTATTTTACTCATGGATGGTACATGTTGTCATGATGTAATCATCAAAACTGAATCACATTAACTGTTGAACTATAATACATTACAATATTTCATAAAATACGCATTCATTTGAATGTTCACATAATCCCCTGGGGATTTTTTTGTCCTCTCTAAAATTATAGTATGGTCAATAATTTTTATAAATTTAGTATAATTTTAATTCTATTATAATCCCATTTCCATAATTTACATTTCATATAATATAACACATCATCTATAGGGTCCTTCCTACCAAGATCATCTACCAGTTTATTAGATATTCCGATAATGTAGTATATTTTGGAATCAGTTCCCTTAAATGACTCTAAACATAATTACTGGTGCAAACTGAGACTATTTTATGTAAATAGTCACATATATCTATTGTGATGAGTACATATACCAATTTTTTCTCCATATATATAATGAATATAAATAATAAAATCAATTCATACATTTTTTACATTGAAATCCTATAATAAATAATTATCCCCATGGATCTATATCTTCTAAGAGGCATCTGCTATCACATTTTTACTTTTCATGATTTTGAAAACTAAAACATTTCATGAAGAATAATTATATATTATAAATACTTCTCTATATTATGGTGGAGTGATTATAAGAGTAGTGATTATCCCCATCTTTATTAGTTTAATTATATCATCAAATTCATCAAACTAGAAAAAAATTCATAATTTCAAGTTATCCTGGTAATTAGAAGTGACTATGACTTCCATCTGATTTAATAAACATTATTTCTGGATTTATTACATAATATTACACATAATAAAACCCAAAATATTGATAATTATATTTTCACATAGAGTTGGGTACATAACATAATAACATAAAACAGTGAATACATCCTCTTTGCTGAAAACCTCATTGACAAGTCCATAATATTCATCTGTACATAAAACAACATTGGATGACCTACGAGCATACATATGAATGGGGTTAAATATAAATCCAAGTAATTGAATAAACATGGAATAACAGGAATAAATTAATGACTGTTAGAATGTAGGTATATCTATGGATAATAAATAGAGAGATAAAAAAACATGAATAAGGATGCATAATATATCAAGATAAAATAAAGGAAACAAGTGAAATGTGTAAACAACATAATATAGAGATTCACAAACATAGGTTAGGGAAAAATTTCTAGAAATCATTATTGAAGCAGTCCCATGATGGCTTAGGTTCACTCCCTAATATCTTTCATTATATCTCATGAAACAAAAACATTACCAAATTCATTGAACTGCAATATAATTTTGGGTGCACCCATTGCATTCATTTCATTCTTAGGCTTATGTGTACCAAATAGATCATACAGCATTGATTAATTCATCATTATATTGTATTCAAATATTAAGGAGTATGGATTAAATAAATTGAAGTCCCTAATAATGAAGTATATATTCATAAAGTTTAAAAATGTGATAGTATGTATGTATGGGTACTCACTATATAATTTCATGGCAGAGAATATCGTGGTGAAATTATGACATCATAACATCATTAGATAAAGATTGAAAAAATGGGTTGATGATAGAGAAATGGGTCTCTAGTAATATTTAAATTAGAATTAAAGTAATAAAAATATGTAAATACAAATCCAATATTTAGTATTTATAATTTGTAGGCATAATATAATGATGAATCCTCAATAAAGAGGATATACAAAAACGTTTTCCTTGATAGTGTCAATATAAATGCTTGGGAGGAGCTTCTTGAGAGGCTGCGGGGAACCATGGAGGAATATAGAGATAAATGGGAATAGTAATTAAATTCTTCAAAAAAAAATTGAAGATAATTGGGATTTTGGATTGGTTTTTATAGGAAATGAGTGGGGAATTCTTTATCATTTTAAAACATATTATTTGGAATCTATTCAATAAAATAAAAAAATTCACAATACATTCCATGTTTTTTTACAATTTTTCCATCCAAAGGGGTGTATTTTTCATTATTTTATATGAAGAATATCCAAACATAATAAAATAATACTCTTTTTGATGAAGATTTTGGTCATACTATAAAAGAAAAGATTTTAATACCTTAAAATATATAAATCATATTGTAGGTTTCAAAAAGGCTTTATAAAATTAATCAATTAAATAGAAAATCACATTATATTAAAAAGAATACATAGATTTTGACATGGACACCAATTATAATATTTATAAAAACACATTTGTTTATTATGATCCCTAATACACATTTTTTATTTATACGACATTTTTTTATTTCCTAAAATTTTCACTATGTTAGAAATCATCTAAAATTTAGCTCATAGATTATTGTGATGTTGTGAGTTAAAAAATTAATATTTCCCAACCTGCATATTTCCATATAATAATCATTTAATTAAATATTTCCATACACAATCATGATTTGGAGATAACGTTTTGGTATATTTAATATAAAAATGGAAGGAAATATAACAGTGAAAAATATGCAATACATGTCTCTCTTTGTCTTTATCACTACCAAATTTTCATCCCTTCGTTTTGTTGTGTATATCGTAGCCCGTATCTGGGTATTGAAGGAATCATATACAATTCCATTCTCAATATCATTTGGTTTCATTTTGAACCCATTCTAGAATTTATATTAATTCTCATCACCCGAACATCTCATTTCCTAGAATATGATGGTCGTATATCATTGTGTGATTTTTGTTGCCATTAATTTTTTTATATGTCATATTATTGATGATGGTGGTGGTGATGATGATATGATTTTATAACCTTATGTATAGTAATGTGAGAGGACTGAATGTATAGAGGATAGATGCTTCCCGCATAGGAAATTTACTTTCGATGTGAAGCCCATTATAGGATTGTAGTATTTGCAAGAGCCGATCTATATGAACTAGTGGTAGTGGGACTATCTTGGTGACTCCCACTATAATTTTATGATTTATGGAGATCATTGTATGGAGAAAATGGTCATATAAATGTCAAATACCATTAATAGTGGCATTTTCGACATGTTTATGGGATTCGAGAACATGATTCTATTGATTTACACACAATAAATCTTTAATTTGAATCTTATGGGTGGATATACTTATTTATAATAATTAGCTACATGATTCCTATGAATCCTAATTGGAAACAATAGTATGAATTTACTAAATTTTTAAATGTTTATGGAATATTAACAATGACCACTTGGTTCTAGAGTGTTTTTTTCCACAGAAGGTACGTAGAGCTAAAAGAGATGATATATTATTAATGTTATGGGACATTTCTCAGATTTTATCTCATCATTTACATACTATGGTCCTTCAATGTGAGATATTAATCTTATATGGTGATCTTTAATGCTATGTTGATTACCTTTCCGATGACGCATATCTTCTATATAATATTCTATTGATTTGATCATGGTCTAAACAAAATTGTGTGTATTGGAATGGGAGTCTCTAAAATGTTAACATGGTAAATATTCGTAGGTATGATATGAAACCCATATCACTAGATGTTATGGGTTGTGGGGGGGGGGGGCTCTATATTCTTTTATAAATTTAAGACTGAAATCCATTATAGGGTTTCGTTGATGCCCATGTTTTTTGGAAGGCCAAAAAAATCCCTCTCACATACCTTTGGTGGAGATTCATCTGAGATGATAGTGATATTATTATGTGCACTCATACAAAGAAATCATATTAATACTGCGAAATCGATGTTCACATTATTAGAAACATCCAATAGTAAACATGTTAAACAATACATTGAAAAAACAAAATCTTGCATGATGTGTCATAAAATGATTTTTGAATCATTATATCATTGAAAAAATAACAAATATATATTTTAGTTGGTATGGTTTTGGTTTTTACAATATAACAGAGGATATAGATCATAATTAAGTGGAATTTCAATTCCTAAACCAAAAAATAGTGCCAAAGAATGTCTAAAACAAACTACTCGTTATTTTTCTAGAAAAATTTCAATCATGGTGTAAATGGTGAAGAGTAAATCAAATAGAGCATTTGATGAAACCTTGATATATACCACTTAATTTTAATGAAATTTTTTTTATATATAACAGTCGATGAATCATATAAAAATAACTAATGTCCCATCGAGGTGTAATTCACACAAAAATATGATAAAACATATAGGTTTATTGAATGATTATACATGAGTTGAAATAGAAAATAGTACAGTTCATATCATATTTTAAACATGATTTAGAAGAATAATCCATCATAATATAATTAAAAAATATGTAGTATAATATTAGTTCTAAACATTTAAGAGATATCATTATATTGTTAAAAATAACAAAACAATTGAGGATTGTGAAAATTAAAACAAAACCTTTGATTATAACCAGTGGATCTCTAATGTTTAGTGAATCATAATAAATATTTAAAAAATTGATATAATACATAATCATTTAATTATAGTCAACTTATTATTATAAAATGTGGATAAAAATTAAATAAAGATGCATAGATTTTGAAAATTCAATGAATATTTTCATACTATTAATTTGTACAATAAAACTATCAATATTTTTGTATACTATAAAATATATAAATTAAATTATATTTAAAAAATTTCAAATTCCATAAAATAATGTGAGGTATTACAAATAATGTAACAAATATGGATGTGTATTGGGAGAATAACTAAATTGAAGTCACTCATAGTGTGATTCTATGGGTTAATTTGTATTGTAAAAATGTATATTGTTGTAGTCATGGTCACTAAAGTGAATTATTACAAATATAAAATTATCCATTCATATATATGTATATATATATTACCCGAAATGTAGTCTTGTAACTAGAGAAATATCCATCAAATTTTGCATGCCGCCACAGAAGCACATTTCAAAGTGTAAAAGTAGAATTTTATATAATGCGTGCCTATAATATACAAACAATTGGAGGAAATCAATAATAGTGTGTTTATGTGAAATTATTTATTTTCATAATATTTTAATGTTAAATAAGAAGAGGAGTTATGTTATGTCAAAATATCAATAGTAGAGTCTTTATAATTTTCAATAATTTGAATGAACATACACATACTTTATGCATACATATGTATCTAGTTTGAAATAATTTATTCATATGGTATGTGTTTTGTACATGTAGTGTATATACAATTATACATATTGAAGACCTAGTACACACATTAATTATAGAAAAAAGTGATTCCAGGATGTTCATGTGAGCGGTGGGAGTATGTTGTTGTACACTTCATATAGTTCACTATTTTTTACCTTGAGGTAGTTTCAAAGAATATATGCATACTGTATAGATACAGATTTACATAATTACAAAATATTTATACATACCATCTTCATATTATTTTCATAATGAACCATATAGTTATGTAACATCCCCTTACAATTTTATAGGGTTATTCGTTTACCTCATTATGGTTTTCCCCTCCTTTAAGATTGGGTGGATACCTTTAATAGTGAAGTAAGAGATTTGTTATAAATTAACTTATAACTTTCCATTTATATTGAAATTATTGTTGTTATATACTGTGTAATGGTTGCGGTATATATTTCCTAAAATATGAGTTCATGCTATGAAATATTACACATGTGATCGTGACATAAATGGCGTGAGTTGTTAAAAAGTCAGTTATTAATCAGAGGTGATGTGGTAATTGGTATATCTGTATCATGGGGGGGGGGGTACACATCATGTAACTGGGTTACATGTTTTTTAATATCCCACATAAATTTTGTAAAAATAGTGTGGAGCTATTTTGTTTCTGTTTGTTGTCAGGTTCCTCACGGCTCTCGACCTACGAATGTTCCATAGAGTTTTTGTGAGACTCAACCCCTTCTAGATCGATTTGTTCGATGATAAATCTCCATTTTAATTGTGGTGCGTCTCTCCGGGTAAGTATTCTTTTCATTATTTCATTTCCTTTGATCATGGTATCACTGATAAATGTGTCTTTGGATCCATTGGTTTATGTTAGTTTTGTCTTCTTGGTTTCTCATAGATCCATTATGTGATCTCATTCTGAAAGTCTTTTGTTCTGTTAATCGATGTGTGGTGGATGTTATTATTTAATGTCTTTTGGTTTACACTATTCTTTTAAACCATTTTGTTTATAATTAATTCCATACTATGTCGTATGGATCTGATTATAGGGTCTCTGTTAGTGTTTTTGAGTTTCATTGTTGGTGGATCCCAAATTTGGCATGTGAGACTCGAGATTTATGGTATATGGTTCCATCACTAGCCTATGTGGATGAACTTGATTGTTTTTCATTCTAATCTATTTTTTCTATTCAAATTTTCATGATTGGTTTTTTTTAAAATAGGTTTTATTGAAAAATGGACTTCCCTGGTTACTGAAAAATGGAATGAAGAAGGGGTATTTTCAAAGCTTGAAATGATATTAGAAATATTTTTGAGATGGATATCAAATCATTGAAAGTAATTGTGGAGAAATCACATGGGTTACCTTGGGTAATTAGGTGTAATGTTTTTCTGGGGTCTACCATTAATTTTTTTTGGTTTTTCAAAGAGGATTGTCTTAGGGATTTTATCTATTTCCTAGGCCCATTGCTCTATGAGACTAGTATTGAAATTTTGGGGGGTTTACTCATGGGTTATTCCACTACTTCATAAGGTCGTTGTTCTATTTGCAGAATTTTTTCACACGATTGTCTGTGGTTAATGTAATTTGTGGCATAAACATATAGTATTCCATGGCGTTGTGGTACTTATTCATCAAATTTTTATTTCATTGATTTCAGATATAACCTCTATATTCATGTTTATACTGATGAAAAATAATATGTATAATTTGATTTGAAATTGATATAGCTAATATTGATGAAGAGATATAAAAAAGGGAAAAATTTTACCGTGATTTCTATAAATCTAATTTACTGATTATCTTTCAATATTTAATTTTAAATGATCAAAAATGGATTTTTTATATAGAGGCTTGTTATGGGACACCTGGTTGGGATCCTACTGAGCATGTTATCTCAAACCATGTGTGATTCTTCTATTGTCTGTTGAGAACTGTTTGTCTTATATTATAGGGATAGTTAAGGAATTGAATTGAGGCCGCATGTTTTGTGTTAGTTGGTTGGGTAACTGGTGGTGATATTTTGGGAGTCTATCCCTTCCATCATACATAGTCTCTATTTGGTTTTTAGTCTTTTTATGTTGGATTTGACTTTGTGTTTTAATCATATTTTTTAGTTGTCAATTTCTGCTATTTTATTATTGTTATGGAATATATATATTGTTCATCCTGCACAATTTATTCTTTTTGTTTATATATATATGCCTTGTTTTTTATCCGGTTTAGATAAATTGTTATCTTGGTTGTGTTGTTCGATGCCCGAGTGCGAGTTGTTAGCCGATGGGAATTGGGAATGCCCTTCAGGTATGTAACTGAATAGGTTGAGTTCTAGGTTTGAGTGGAACCCTGGTCAGTTCATATAAATTTGTATCAGAGGGATGTATTTACTCAATATTTTTGTCTTGGGAAGTCTATTAGACCTGGTAATAGGATTTTAGGGACTTTATTGGTTTTTTTGTAAGTGTCTACCCATATCTTATCATAATACGGCTCATGTTTCCATGGGATATTGAGATGTTTTTCTCTAGTATTTGTTTTTGTTTTATATATATCAGTTTTATCTTGTAGATTTTCTAGTTTGAACTGAGATCTGATCTATTGTGTGACTATTATTATGTTTTGTGGTGTAGTAGTATTCCTCTGAGATGTCTTCCATGAGTTCCTCAAGAAGGAGCAGCTGATGCTCTTCCAGGGATCCCACAGGAAGATCAGAATCTCATCAAGATTATCATAAGTTAGTCTAGGCTATTGATCAAGGTTCTCCATGAGGTCATAGTGTAGTTGTTGACGTACAACCAAGATTTGGATGATAGAGAGAGATAGAGGGTGTTATTTCAAGAGAATGTATCATCCTTTAATGGCATGAAAAAACCTCAAGAGACAGAGGGCAGGTTGGATAATTTCAATCAAATCATCAAAGTTTTTAATAATCCTTAGAACATAGGTGTAATGTGTGTACCATTTACTCTTTAGTGGTCCGATAAGTGATGGTGGGATTCTATGATCCAAGAAGATAAGTACGTAGACATAGATTGTAAGGGTTTCAAAACCCTAATCATTCGACAATTTTTTCTACAGTCGCTGATACTGGTGATGTTTCTAGAGATCCTATATTTAAAATAAATAGAGAATTTGTTGTTGTAATACAACAATTATTTATATTGACTTGTCCATATATCACCGATCATGGTGAGGAATGACTAGATGAAGTCTTATAAGTACCTATATGATTTTCTATTGGATATCAAATCACAGGTGTTTAGGATGAATCTTTCTACCTATGAAAAGATGTTAGATAGAGATATGATGGTAGAAATGAATATTTAAGGACATGTTAGATTTTACACCACTTTACTTCAATTATATGAAAGCTTTAGTGGTGAAAATGGAAAGAATAGGATGTGGAATGATCATCAAGGGAGTAGTGGATGTGGGTCTTAGTAGCGAGAATCTTCTACATTTTCCTTTAGAATGGTTAATGTTCCTCTGAATCTCTATTAGTTTGGAAAGGGTGGACATTAGAAACATTCCTTTCAAATAACCGTGAAGATTTTCAATATATTTTTACTCATTGGTCACTTATAGTGCTTCTATCAGACTATGACAATGTGTCATTGTGGTCATGGTTTTTCATATCCAAAGGCTAATGCATTACAGTTTGAAGCGTCAAAGACTCCCGGGATCCAGCCACATGCCTCAGGAGTGATGCATTTCCACAGAGTATATGAGTGTCTAGTATGAATTTATTTTGGTTAGAAAATAGTGATAGGTATTACACTTATTTCATCTTTCATTACAATTTCTTCATTTCATACTATTTGGAACCACATGTTTATATCTTCACATGTTTTTTGATGTTCTTAAAAATCCAATAGAACATATGTCACATAAATTGGATCTAGAAACACCTCATGGTAAGTGGAAAGGGCTTGACTTCTGGTTTTCCTCTTGTTCGATAATGATATATAATATAGTGCTTTTCTATGATTATCTCTTTAGAGATCTAAATCTTTTTTCCATCATCATCGGTGTGGATTTGATAGTCATTCATCAGGATGAGGATGATTTTTTTCATTAAAATATTTTCTTTCATACTTCCAATGGGGGATCTAATGAATTTCTGTAGTATTGGAACCCAAGTTCAGGGGATGTAAGACCTTCCTGCATAGAGCCCGTGAGTTTGTTGTATTTGGGACATTTGAGCATTATGATGTTTCTTCAATTCATTATCATCCTGTTTATGTTTGTGATGTTCTGAATGTGTTCCTACACTATTATTTCTAGTCCTCTTAAAAATAGATAGGTATATATTATGATTGATCTGGTATAATGTAAATAACAAATATCAACACCTCCTTATCATATGGAACCAGCTGAGTTGAAAGATTTCAATATTCAGTGGGATGGTTTATTAGTAGAAGGTATTGTTCACCCTAACATGTTTCCTTGAGCAGTCCTTATTCTCTTTTCCAATAAATAATATGGTTCAAATATTTTATGTGTCTACTATCAGACGTTTAATAGGGTAATGGTTAAGAAAAAAATTTCCATTTCCTCATGTGTATGATCTATTTGATCAGTTAAAGGTAGAAATATTGTTTTAAATGTTTAATAATTAGCGGGGTTATCATAATCTTGGATTTTGGATTTTGATATATCAAAGATAGTTTTTAAATGAATATATGGAAATTTAGAATATCTTGTGATTCATTTTGATCCAAATAATTATCTAGTAAATTTTAGGTATTTGATGAATCAAATATTATATCAATATATTGGCACATTATGGTAGTGTTCTAGGATGATACTCTAGATTATAAAAAAATCCGAGAGTGAGCCCGATCACCATCTCAGTTCAGTACTGGACATTTTGAGAATTAACTATTTGTATTGAATTCTTACAAAATGTTGTTTCTGGATTCAAGATGTGATGTTCTTGGGGAACATAATTATGAAGCATGACCTATCAGTTTATCCTGAGAAGGAAATCGATATTTTTTCATGGAATGAACCATATAATTTCATTATGAAGTGAAGCTTAATTGGTCTTTCGAGATACTAATAAATGTTTTTAGGGACGTCCCTAAGATGGTTTCACCATTGAATACTCTTATTAGTGAAGAGGTCAAATTCATATTGGATGAAAAGTGTAAGAAATCTTTTGGTGAACTGAAAATTATTCTAGCATCGAATTCTATTCTGAACTTACCTGATCTCAGTAAGAGGTATGTGGTGTTTTATGAATCATTGGGTGTGGGTTTGGGAATGTTGAATATTTAGGATGACCGTGTGGTAGGTCATGGATGTCATCATATTTAACCAAATGAAAAAAATTAACTCTCTCATGATTTAGAGCATTCTATAGTTATGCATGCACATAAATTTGGGTTCCACTCTCTTTATGGGGAAAGTTTCATGGTCTTATATGCTTATAAGTGTGTAAGTTATATGTTTATTCATAAGGACTTGAATCTAATATATATGTGATTGGTATAACAACATCATAAATTAGAATATGATATCACCTACACTCTATTATAGGGGAATGTTGTTGAAGACACTCTTAGTAGGAAAGTACCATCACAAACAATTACGGAATTGAAGGAGGTGTAGAGCCTTATGGAAAATTTCACTTTGTGGAACCTTGATTCACAGTATAATGTTTTATGCATGGGTTTGTATAGTGATCTATTATTCTCAACTCATTCTAGAGTCTATTTTATAGAGTCACAAATATGATGTTTTATTTCAGAAGACTAGGGAAGGTACTTATAGTGGGGAGACTACATCTGTTTTGTCACTCTCTTCAGACGGTATGCTTTCATTTATGAATTTTTTTTCATCCCAGTATCTTTGAGGAGTTTTTTCTTGTTTGATTTTCATAGCTTTTCATGGTGCATGCATACAATAACTACCAAGATGTATGATGACATCAAGAGGTTATTCAAGTGACTGGGTATGATGTGTTACATCGTAGAGTTTGCGTATCACTGTTAAACCTTCTAACAGATAACGTTACAACACTTAAAACCTTATGGTTTTCTTTAACCCCTTTCATTTCATGTTTGGAAAAGGGATGTGGTATACATGGATTTTTTTTGTTGGATTACCACAGAATCCCAATGAGAGGAATTATATATGTATGGTTATTGATTAGTTGATGAATATTACTCATTTTATTTTGATCAAAGGCAGCATTAATGTTGATGTTTCGGGTAAGCTATATGTGTAGGAGACTCTGTGGTAACATGGGAGTCCATTTCCATTTTTATGGATAAGGATCATAGGTTTATGTCAAAGAAATATAGACGTATTTAGGAATTGATTGAAACTAAGTTCAATTTCAGAAAAACCTACCAGGAATTGAGGGAAGGTAAAATTGAGTGAATAATTAAGATTATATAGGATATACTCCACAACGGTGTCTTGGATTTTATAGAATCATGGGATGACAATATGGGACTAAAAACATTATTTACAACAATGGTTATCAGTATTTAATGAAAATGGATCTCTTTTGAGGTGTTGTAGAGTCACCCATGTAAATCTCCCCATTACTGTGATGAGGTGGGAGATTTATCTTTAGTTGGAAAAATTTTGGTTCACAAAGCGTCAACGACAATTCATGAAGTACATCAACATCTGGTTATAGCCATGTGTCGACAAAAATTGTATGCAGATCATCTATGTCACCCTTTATTTTATTACATAGGTGACTATTTTTTCTTGAATGCTTCTCTTTGTTTGGGTCAACATCTACTTAGAAAGAAGAAAATATTGTCTCCAAGATATGTTCGACTGTATGTGGTCGCTATGCGGCTAAATGTTTTTTATTATCAGTTAGAATTTCTTGTTTAGTTGAAAGGTACTAATATTTTTTCTATTTTTCATAGCTATGTAAATATAACCATTACCATCCTATCGTTATGAGTTGGGAAGATATTGAGTTATATATATACACTTCTATTATAGAGAAACTAGTTGAGATCGTTGAATCACATGTGAGTGTTCTTTTTGTGGGAAGATGATTCTGCTATTCAAAGTAGAAAGGATGTAAGGTTCAGATTATCATGTGACTTGTTGATGTCAATCGTTGATGAGGGAGCTATGGACTCATCTCTGCCTAGGGATTACATCTTTAACATGACTTCCCAGGGATGGAAAGTCCTTATAGTGGGGAGTGTGTAACATCTCATTACTGTTTTATCGTCTATTCCCTTACCCTCATCGTGGTTTTCACCTCCATTTATATTTGAAGGATAATTATAATGGGGAAGTAATAAATTTTATGGACTTTCACTAATAACCTTGCATTTCTATTGGTTGAATAGAATTTACACGTTGTGTATCTATGTTACACAGTATGTAATGGTTAGTGGATAAAAGTCATGAAAGATGACTTCACGCTGTGAATGGTTACACATCACAACTATGAAAAACCAGATGTGAGTTGTTAAAATGTTAGTTATTAATCTTAGGTGATGTTTTTTCAGAGTATGTGGATCATGGGGTGTTACAAGTCATGTATCTAGGGTAAATGTCATGAAATCGCCCGCATATAGTTTTTAAAAACTGCACGTGACTATATTGTTTCAGTTTCTTCATCGGTTATTTTTGGCTCTATACCTAAGGATGTTTTATCGAGTTTTTAGTGACTCAACCCCTTCTAGATTGATCCATTAGTCACTCGATCTTTATTGTGGTAGTGATGTGTCTATCTTTTGGAGTAAAAATTCCATTTATTCATATCGTTTGATCAAGATATCATCGTTTAGTAAAATCTTTGTATCTATTGGTTTACGTTAGTGTTGTATTCTATGTTTCGACAATATTCATTATGTGATATCATTCTAGAGGCCTTTTATTCCATTGATCGTAGTGGGGAAGGCATTAATATTTGATGCATGTGTGTTTCCTATCTTTATTTAACCAATTTTGTTTATAATTTTATCAATACAATGGTATATGGAGTAGAATATTGGGTCTCCGTTGGCATTGTTGGGTTCATTATTAGTAGATCCCGTAAAGATCGTGTGTGACCTGAGTTTTGTGGTAGGTGGTTTCTTTATCAAGTCTACGTTGATGAACCTGATTGTTTTTCTTTATGAACATATTTGTATATTGAAATTAGAATGAGTGTTTTTTTGTGTGTAAAAATGGTTTTTTTGGAAAAAATGTTTTTCACTAGTTATTGAAAATAGGAACCAAAAATGGTTATTTTTAAACAATTGAAATTATTTTTGAAATGGTTTATATACAGTTTTCAAGGAATTGAAATAAAATGTGAAAAAATAACATGTATTACCTTGGGTACTTTGGTGTAGGCTTTATCATGAGGATATCATCAATTGTTTTATATTATCAATGTGGTTTCTCATAAAGATTTCCTCTTTTTTAAGGCTTGTCATTCTAGGAGAACGATATTGACATTTTAGGGGTGATTACTCATGGGTAATTGCTTTGCCTTCTTGTCCCATTTGTTCTACAATAAGACACTATTCAGTTTATTGATTTTTATACAAGTAGTTTGAGGCTTTAATTGGTAGTATTCCTTGGGGTTGTGATACCAGTTCTACTATGTTGTCTTTCCTGTCTCTTTGATTTCTCCTTGACATGCATGTTAACAATTGTGGAAAATTATATCGAAATAGTGATTTGAAATTAATATTTTTACTTATGTTTTAGAGATGTGAAATTAAGGAAAAGTTTACCCTGTTTTCAGTAAAATATATTTAAAATTTATTATTCCATATTCTATTAAAAATGTGAACATGGGGATATTAAAATAACCTGGATAGGGTCAGCGTCCTCTCCTGGACGCCTCATTCGTTTGAACCACACCTGTATTTCCTAATCCAAATAAGCTGGATAGGGTCTCAATGCAGCACAGTGCTGGCCCGCGTATGTGTCTAGAATCAATGACATGATGGTAACACCCCATATTTGGCATGTGTGATGGGTGTTTCGTAGGGGTCCCTGCATGCGAACGGGATGGCAGTGCCAAGATTTGGCTTGTAGTGGGTCTTCTTCATCATGCTGGTGATGTTTTTTATTTTATGTTTTTTTGTTTGTCGTCGTTGGCTTGGGGTACATTTGTGTTCGTGTGTTGGGGTGATTGGCTGTTTTATATTTTGGATGAGGTTTTGTGGTTATATTGGGTGATCGGTTCTTGGATATGGGTCTGTGCTGCTCCAAGGGATGAGGATTCGGTTCGGCTTATTGCAGATTGATGTTAGGTTTTGGGTTTTTGTAAAGGGTGTTCGGCTGTGAGGATTGTGGAGATCATGCGGTGGAGAAGCAATTAAGATTGGTTTATGTGAGATTGGCTCTAAGGATAGGTTTTATTTCATGTTGAACTTCATTTGATATAGGTTTTTTGTGCACACCAAGTGATGTCTTACCACTTGTGTGAAGTCCGATCGTGCCAACCAAGTTTTTGTTGAATGCTCATAGAGGATTTTGTGTTGGTTGACTATTGGTTTGAGTCTCCCTTTGTGAATGTTTCAATTTGAATTTTATGTGAGTTGTGATGTGTTTGCTCTGGAATTTTTCATGTTCTTGTTCTAGAGGAGGTTCAGAGAAAAAATGCTTTCACCAACGCATGCCATTTGGATTTGGATATTTGAGATGGTCTGGCTCTGCTATTGGTACCAGGCATGTCCAACTCTTCCTGGGACAGCTAGCTGAGTGGTCATGCGATGGTGGAGGCTTTTCATCATGGTGTATTCACTATGGAGGGGAAGACTCTGTAATAATGATTCAATTTTACCTTCATTATGGGTTTATTTGATTGTAATGTTGGATCATGTGGTTTCTCACATTACCCTCAAAAGTTGATTGATAATAAAAAGAAGTTAATTTTAAATACATATATTTGTTTAGGAACACCTGGGTGGCATCCTATTGAGCATGTTATATCTAACCATGTGCGTATCTTTAATGGTGTGTAGACTTATTTTCATATAGTGTAGGGAATGGCAATGAATCAATGTGATTAGTATAGGTTAGTTTCATCTAGTTTGGTAGCTGGTGGTGAGATTGTGTGAGTCTGTCCCTAACATAATTTGGAGTAGCTATTTGGTTTCCAGCCCTTCTCTATTATAGTTTCCTTGTAATTTATAGATATTATTGTGGTTGTTTGTTTCCTCTATTCTCTCACATTTTTGGAACATATATCTTGTTCCTCATCAAATTTTCCATCTAGTCTTATATATATATGCCATGTGTTTGATCATGTTGGTTAAAATTGTTCCCTCTGTTGTATTGATCGATGATCGGGATCTTCTTGTCAGCCCATGGGGATTGGTAATTCTCTTAGGGTACGTAAAAAAATGGGTCAAGTTTTGGGATCAAGGTAAAATCCTGTCAGTTCATTACAGTTCTCTAGTTTAAAGTGGATTTTCTAACTCTGATTCCTTGTATACAGTGTACATACTCCCATTTTTTAAAGAAAATCATGTTATTGTTGGAGTATGAATATAATTTTATCACATATGGTATTAATGTAAATACAAGTATTAAAACATGTGTAACACATAGAAAAGATAATGAAAAGGCAGGGTTTAGATTTTTATGGTATAGAAGTGTTTTTTGTATTTTTTCAACTAGAAACTATTGAAAATGGTGTTAATGTAAATAAATATACTTAAGAACAGAAGTTTAGAGTGAAACAGATTTCATTAAATGTTTTTCTAATATGTAGAAAATTATAGATGAAAGAAGGTTTTAGGTATATTTGGGTAAACATACGATTATGATATTCTCCTCAAGTAAATTGTTTGGGACATTCATCAAATGAATTTCTGTGTAAGGAAATCATCTATAAAGAAGGGAGATAAGATTACTAACATTTTATAGATCATTTTATATGTGGATTCAAATTAAAATTGAGAATTAATTATATATATATAATAGGTAAAGGTT
The DNA here is from genome assembly GCA_963277665.1 of Viscum album. Taxonomy (NCBI): domain Eukaryota; kingdom Viridiplantae; phylum Streptophyta; class Magnoliopsida; order Santalales; family Viscaceae; genus Viscum; species Viscum album. Next base: position 1,296,076,687 of record OY728142.1, on the reverse strand, counting down.
ATATTGAGATTTTTGTTAGGATTTGGTAATTATAAAAATAGATCATCAAACATATTACCTCTCCATTAATATTTTTTAATCAAATCTAAATCATTAGTTTTGAATTTATGTTATTCCAACCACATTAAATATTAATGTATATTAAATAATATATAAATCAATGATTGAAAAACTATACACCTAGAATAATTAGAGCATATGTACCATCTTAATTCATAGTAATTTCATAAAAAAATAAAATACATTACAACTAAAATTAAAACCTTAGACAATCAAGGAATAATTATTATTATTTAACTCATGAAAGTAATATTCCATGTGAATATTTAGATGTGTTGGATTTATATAACTCACACCGTATAACTTGCATGAATTACATTTATCAACCACTCATTCTATTTTTTTCTCTTTGATATCATTCTAATGATAACATGGAAGAACAAAATAGTAAATAGAACACTAAAAACAATAAAAATAGTTACCAAAAAAACAATTTGATAAGCTAATTCAACTAATGAATAAGATATTCAACAGAAAATGAATTAGAATAAAATGTTGATGAAATATTAATATAAATAATAAATATATAATCAGATCTGGGTATATCTATATACACACACACAATTTGACAATAATATGAAAAACCATAGTGTCAAATTTTTTTGAGTTTATAGTTTTTATAGAGTAGTATGCTATCACCAAAAGTGGATAGTCCATAAAAAATTTTATTCAATCAGAATATGTTCATAATTTTATGAACAAAATAGTACAAAAAAACTTAGTTATATACTATGTAATGAAATCATATTCCGAACATTTCCAAACATACATTTTTGGTTACTTTTTTACTCATCGTGGTTAACATCCATCATAACCTTTCTTCTTACTGCACGATTTTTTATTTAATTATATTATTTTAAATTTTTGGAATATTATATATATATATATAGATTATAATGAGAAGTTGACATTAATAAACTATAGAAACTAGTTTAATATATCAGTCTCGGGTAAATATTTCATAAAAACTTAATAATTTGAAAAACATTATACAATATTATTAAAGACTTATTAAAATTATTTCATCAATTTTTTTTTAAATTGTAAAATAGATTTTATAGATATTTGAAAAATAGAAAACACTATGGTTGTATTATTCATAAATGAATATGATTAAAATGGTTGACATGTTAAAAAAATTATTCATTACTTCCAATGAATCTTAATCATCAATGTTGTTCAACAAATTTATCTATATGGTAGAAATAATAGTGGGACTAATAGATAAGACCTGACTCCCTTTAAAAAATTAATTTGTTAAAATCATTTGATATTTTATATACCCAATAGTATATATTATTCATTTTTATAATGTGAATATTTATTAAAGTTATTTCTATTAATATAATTTTTTTTGAAAAATATTAAATATTGCATTTCATTATCAGTATAATGAACTAACAACCTAAAAATATAATGTGAAGCCTAAATATTCATGTATGCATACATAGAATATAGTAAATTTTAACTTCAAAATAAGTGTACTCTTTAAGGTGATTTTATTTAGAATACATGTATGATAGAGAAGTCCAAACCTAAACCCTTTTAAGGTGAATGATCTCATCTTTTTAGAGAGTGAACTATTCACATGTTGAACCATTCATAGTTGACTTATAATGGAATTGGTCGATTGCTGATTATATCATTCCTTACACAACTAGATATCTTATATCTTTCCTATTATATAATATCTATAAACAAACCCAATGGAATATATGTGCATGAACACACTGTGATAGATTTTCATTATCAGAGGTAGAGAGATACATAACCTTTTCTAGTGTAGGAGAAGAGTTATTTATGTCTAAATTAAGTGGCAAAAATATACATTAGTGAAAAAAATATTATATACAATTTAATGGTTCTTTAGAAAATAAATCATTGATATGATAACATCATATTTAGAAGGAAAGATAAGATTAATCACAAAAAACATTACAAAGGATTGTGATTTGATTTGGTTTGGTTTAAAATGACAAAATCATGCCAATTTTTATCTATTTCATGAGAAATGAATAGAAATAATATGAATTCTTTGTGTTTTAATTTCTCTTATAGTTAATTTAATTCTACATTATCTTTTAATCCATTATTATTTATTAGTATAGATTCCAAATACTTCCAAAAAAATTTATTTTTGATATTGTATAACAATTATTAAATCAATCATAGAAAAACTCTATATCCTACAAAATTAGATCATATATATCTTCTTAATAATAATTTATTGAAAAAATATAAAATATTATAACTATGCATTAAAATTGTCGACAAGAAATGAATATTTATGATTATTTACCTCAAGAGATTCATTTTTCATGTGTTTCTTTAGATTCACTATATTTCTAAATTGTATGCCATAATCCTTGCATGTATTATCTTTCCCAGCCTCACATTCTTGTGTTTTACTTTTTATATCATTTAATCTTAAAATAGTAAGAAATTTTAAAACACATAAAAAATTTAGATGCGATAAAAAAAATAGAATGTGATAATCCTATTAAATTATTGAATAAGATATTGAATAAATATAAATTTAAATTGAAAAATGATACTCCAAATAAAGAAGAAGAATCTTAAATTATATATCTATTAAATGATGATTATTTCTAAACATGGATAGAGATTAAATAAAAGAATATGGAAGCTAGTGAGGATATGATCATAATAAGTTCTTTCATTGATCTATAAATTCCATTTTCTCCCACATTTATTAGATTTCTCAGCTTTAACTTCTAGTTTTTCCCTTTTATATCATCCCGATGATAAAATGGAAGAAAAAAAATTAGGAGAAAACTAAAAAACATTATATGTAGTTAAGATAAATACAATGTACTAAACCAATTAAAATAGTGAAATAGATATTCAATAAATAATAAATTATATTGAAAAATTTAAACCCTTAATAAAAATTATTCATTAATTTTATATCAATAATAATTGTAATGATTTCTAAACATGGATACAGATTGAAACGAAGAGAATTTGTTAATCAGTGAGAATGTATGAGGTATTAAAAGAAAACATTAATATACAAATTCCATAAAACCCTTAGGAGGATAAGGTATTGACCAAGGTAGAGGAGAAGATTAAGGTGAATGAGATAGAGGTGGATGATATTGAGTTAAAGTTAGAGAAATAGGTGAAGATAAAGGTAGAGACCTAGGCATAGTCATAAGTAGAGACTAAGACCATGGAAAAGGAGGAGGCGAAGGTGGAGAAAATAAAGGCTGAGGCATATGAATAGTTGGAGGAACATGAGGAGGTGAATTTGTCATAGAAGTTGTTTTTACACTATAGGTATATCTACAGTGAGATGGGGAGGGTAAGGATAAATCGGAATTAGAAGAGAAGGTTTTTGAGGGAATTAGGATGCGAGGAGATGAATGTTTATGATATTGAGGAAAAGTCATAGGCATAGGTAAATTTATCCGTAGTTTATAAATTAGAGATTTTTTTAGATATAGTAGGTAGCAGTGAAGCGAAAGGAATCAAAAAATTGATAGAATCTAAATGTGCAGCAAGGATGCCACATAATAAGAAAATAATTGGCAGTGACATATGGTGATAAAAGGCACACCCTTTAGTATATATAGTAGATATAAGGGTTTGTAAGTATACAAAACTATACATTAATGGATAAATAAAGGAAACATCATAAATTATGCCACAAAATAAAAAACTGGTAATTTCTAAATTTTTCTATTGTATAGAGATGAAACATGATTCCTATATATAAATATATGACTTCTTATAGTTTAAAAAATAATGAAAAAATAATCTAAATCTATTATGGAACTAATCTAATACTACATTGAAGTATTGGTTGAGTTCATAATATAATATTTCTATAAGTATAATCATATATCATTCTTCTTACCATATTAAATGATGGACTTCATATTTCAAAATTTACATTATTTGGAAATGAAATATAACAAGTTTTTTTGAAAATGACAATTAAATCATGAAAAAATAGTAAATACAATTTCATATTACCTTACCTTAAAAATGCTTATAAATAGATAAATTAAAATAAAAAATTAATATAAAAATGTTATAATATATAAACATTAAAAAAATCATCTTGCTCCAATTGATATAATATTAGAAAGAAAAAACTATTTAATTCTTAATTAAGACACAAAAATCATATTTATAGTCAAAATGAAATAATGGTATGATTATAATTAAATAGGGAATTATGATGAAAAAAATATAGATTAAACTATTGTTGATTATTTATTGACAATGAACTCAATTAATATATTAAAGTGGAAAACATAATATGAAATTCTAAATCCAGAGGCATTCTTTATTCAAAAAACCTCAAAGGTGAGCCGAACAATGATGAATATAATCTAATAATGGTTGGAATAATTGGTGATCAGGAAGAGTTGATTTTTTTGAAATTTAATATCATTTAATTAGTTATTAGTTTACATCTATTTTCTAATATTTCAAAACAATTATGCCTCTTGTATATAAAAATTCATTTAATGACTTTTATTTTAACATTATCAGTGTTATTCATGTTATGATTAAAAATAACTAACCAAAAATATCAAGAATAATGATAAACTAAATCATTCATAATCAAAACATACAAATAATATTAACTAAAAAAATGTAGTAAGAGTGTGATATGAATTAAACAACGATTCATTTTTTAAGAATATGTATTCAATGTTTATTTAGAATCTATAGCTAATTAACCAAATTTTAAAATTAAAAAGGAAAATTCAAGAACAAAATCATTATATGATGACTTTTAGTATTTAAAAACATCAATTTTGATATGCACAATGTTGAAAATAATGTAATATAAATGGGTAAAATCAATCATAATAATTCTGTTTTTTTTTCAGAATACCATACCTTAATGTTTGTGGTTATGGTGTCAGGATACATGGACTTAATCGGTATGCGGTAGATATGAGTATACCTATCGCGAAAAAATAAAATATTCTAGGTCAAAATTTTCTAACCAAAAATACAAGATAGTGGATGTTGTTATAATGAATTTGAGTGTGGTTTCAGTTATATAATTATAATGACATAAATATGAAACATAATATAGGGTAAAAATATACTTGATGATTATTATATAATGAAGTATATATTAGAATATCTGAATTAATTAATAATCCATGTTATGTTCAATGATGTGTCGACAAGATGGAATAGATGTATCCATTGTACAGATGTAGGTTGAAACCATGGGAATACTAGGCATTGAATAAATAAATGAAAGCATTCATTTCATAAATACATCTGAGGAGAAATGTTATTCGTTAAATCTATGTTTCATAAAATAAAATATACTTCACTATTAACATATTCCAATTTTAATTTATGTAATTTCTAAAAACATTATAGTGATGATGAAATAAATAATTATACCTGTCTAAAATTACCTAAATATAAAAATTACAAAAGTAATAATTACCTTTTCATTCTTCTTACTGATGAAATTTTTTTGACCTATGTAATTAGATAGTAATAGTTAAAAAATCACAATGTAGATATTTTGAAAATTGTATATATTCATTTAAATCATTTTCAAATAAACTATTAATTTCATTGAACAAAAATTACATGAATAGTGAAAAACAATACGATTATAAATATGAGAAAACTACAAAGAAACATAATTCTAACATGAAAAACCCATGATTGATTGATGAATAATAGATGATGTTTTATTTTCGGCAAACTAGATCATATATTCATATAATGGGATATGATAATGATAAAGGGAATATAAAACTTGGATATTCACAGTTATAGATAGTAATTTTAGGGAAATGAAAAAAATTGGGGAAACAATTATATAAAATAGGTAATGATTTTTCATCCATTAATCAATAATTTAAAAAAAACGAGGTCAATGCAAGGAAGAAGTGGGACCATTGAAGAATAAGGTTAGCATCATTTTATTATGGGGTGATTATGAGAGTAGATCATAGGTAGACAACCTATATACAGGGATAATGAGAGGGGGGTCTAGGGAGAGGATGTCGGGTAAATGGAGGTGGAGGCGGTGAGGTGGGGAAGGGTGGTGGTGTCGGAGGCAGCGAGGTATGGATGAGTAGCATATGAGGTGATTTTTGGTGACAAGTACATGTGGAAGAGGAAATGGAGGCAATACTGAGATGGTGAGGGAAATGAGCATAGTGGAGGCAGGAATGAGTGGAAGCAAGACATTGATGTAAAGATAGTGGAAGAGACAGAGATGGCGATAATGGGGTAGAAAAGGGGAAGTAGAAAAATGTGTGCTATGTGACCATGAAAAATAAATCGAGAGGAAGGGTAAAATAGAGTATCATTCAGAATCTCATTCTATGAGGTTGAGGAGAACGTTGAGAGGAGAGGTTGGGAGGCTGTGGCTGAGAGTGAGGAAAATGTGATGATGGATTTAGAGCAGTAGTAGAAGAGGCAGTAACCCAGGTTAATAAGGAGGAAAAGGTGGAGGGGGGTGGGGTTCTGAAGGGTTTAGAGGAATTGTAGAGTCTTTTGTGGAGGAATAGGTGGAGAAAAATCTGAATATAGAGGTAGAGATCGAGGTGTAGGCAGTGGAGGATACAAAGGTAGAACTAATGGAGGAAATAAGGAATAACAATTTATAGGAAATCGTGAAGCACGAACATGGATCCAAGTAAATGAGAGCATTGTGGTATCGACGTACGGCTTGGAAAAGGCATATAAATTATTATATATAATAGATATTAATGTTATGAAAATAATTTTCTAATTTTTTTTATATTTTCTCTTTTTAAATAAGAATGAATATTTATTTTGAAATGAATAGTTTTTTTGACATTAATATTTTTCAAATCTGTATATAAATTATATTTGACCTCATATAAATTAAATCATCATTTCTAATTAATATACATTATTTAAGAATAAGATATTATAAGAATATTATTTATTTCAATAATCGGTAAATTTTTCAAAAGGAGCATGTTAACAGAAATTGATTTCTAATTAAAAAATAAAATTTATGTTTTAATGAATAAAAATAAATATCATTTATAAAGTAATTATAAGAAAAAAATATGAAAATTATTCTTTTGAAAATAAAATATACATATCGATATTATAATGTTTTCGATACACATCCCTTTAATACCCTATTAAATTCTCTGTGGGTCTGTTGTGTGATTGTGAGAATTTTGTGGGTCAGTTAAGCATACATGGTTTGGGTTGTGATCATAATGAATTTAAAAATCTCCCATAAACGGTTACTCTCATGCTTATGTAATTGAATACATCTTATTCTTGGTAAATAGAAAACCCAGTGATTATATCTCTCAATAAAGATAAAATAAATCGTCTTTATAGGTTATGATCCAACTAGTTGAAGCCTTCCCTTCCCTTTCCTATGACAACTAGATTTAATAAAATCCAATATTTATACAAATAATATGATCACAATTCAATGACTATATTATCAAAATTAATGATTCTTAGTGGTATTATAAATCCAATAGGCTAAAATTAATCCAAATAAGTGCATGTCCTATCAGTATATATAATATAAAATAAGTTATTTAATTTAAATAAAATGGGTGATTTTATTTATAAATTTTACATTTCATTTCAATATTCCCCCTTCATTAATTTCTCCCTAAAAATTTTCATTTTACAAAACAATTGATGGTAATTCTATTTCATTAATTCCCCCAGTTCTAATGTGTCATTTTCAAACATTTTTTTCCATATAGAACATTGAACATGTTCATTTACATATCCAATATAACATTGACTCTACAATATAATATTTTCACTTGCTTCTAATCGTAGAAAATTCATTCTCCCCTGGTATCAACTCTGGATTCAACACATGTAAGGGTTATAGTATCTACTTCATCAAGAGAGGAACAAATAATACAAAAATTTAATTGATATATGTGCGTTATGAGTGATAGTATATTTTCAACCACTCTGATTTGATCCAGTATCTCAAAGGGACTGATGTATCTTTTATTTCATTTTTCATTATTCACAAATCCCATTACGTTATTCCGTTGATATATTCATATTAATAATATTTTTCGAACCTCAAAATCTAGTATCATTGATGATTATCCGTATAGATAATTTTTCCTCTCTAAGCAGGGTTGATGTGATACAGAATGGTCCTGACCTTTTCTACCATTACCTCGAGCATTTAAGCACCCAGTAGTTTGTGTTCCCCAAAATCATCCCAATGTATCAGTGTTCTATAACTTATTTTTTAAAGGACTTCATAGAGGGACATTTATGTTCTTGAGTGGGAACTGTTAATCAATGATAACTAGACCATAGGAAGATGTTTGTCCCATACTCTTTTAAATTCAATTGAGAATTCTCTCAACATATCAGAAATCTAATGGGTAGTATGATTAGATTTAAAATTTGTTTGAGTGTGATAAGGTGTGTTGAAATAAAACACTATATTCACAAAATTTTGGTGACTCTTTCAAAAATTATAACTAAACCATGAATCTCGATCAATTACCATCAATAGTGGTGTTCTATATTACCTCACTACTTCTCTTATTTATGCCCTTGAAGGTTGATTGAGTGAGATATCCTCTCTAAATGAAATTTAGTGAAATGTCTTCATTAGAGAGTCCACCACAACCAATATAGCTTTATTTACTATTGATTTATTTAGAATAATTGTGATAATGTTCATGGTGAGGTTTTCCCATTTCAATGTAGCTTAGGGAAATGGTTGCATTATCACCATGGAAATTTTCTTTTCTGCCTTCACTTACTGACATACAACACAACTTGATGTATATTCTGTTATATACTTCTTCATATTGTCCCACCAATATTGATCTTAGAGATATCGATACATCATTTTTATCCTATATAGATAGATAAATTTGATTTATGTGCATCATCCAAAAACTTATTATTTATCTTATGATTTTATAGTACACAGAGTCGTGACCCGAATCTCAAACAGGTTATTTACTAACATTGAACTCTAAGTATATTCTATTTCATATAACTTCCAGTTTCCTTTAAATTCACACGTTATATCCTTGAGCAACCATTATATAAATCATAACGGAGAGTTTATAAATCATTTTTTAAAGGATTGATGATGTTTTATACATTGTGATTCCCTTATCTATCCTTTCCAAATATAAAAAGACCAGATCCCTCTCAATTCTAATCAATAATTGAATTTATGGATCCTTCATACTTAGATCATTTTCCAATTAATTCATTTTCCTAATATGGTAGTTAATTGGGATATCACAATCCTTTCTCAACTTTAACCATATTCATTGGCGTGTATTTTTTTCATTCTATTTTAATATATATATAATTCTTCTACAATCTAAATAAATTTCACAGTTTTCGCGAAATAAATAATTAAACCATATTTTTAAATAAAATTTCACATAGCTAACTTTAAAGCATTTGTTAAGTAGTTTTATTCTTGAACATTCATATTCCAGGGATCATAGGCTATCACCTTTTCATTTTACATTAAGACAAATCCCAATAAATTCCTTGAATAATTGTTGAGTACCCTGAAAATTTAATCAGTTTTGTGTAGTGTGAGTACATGTTATGTTATAATCCTCTTTTTTACCTCATTTATGTAACATTAAAATTCATCATTCAATGAAAAACTAATTCACTTACAAGTATTCTATTTTAGAGGCCTTGGAACTCTTGATAAATGTATCACAAATAAATGATAGTACCCGCCTTATCCATGAAAACTGTGGATTTTTATCATAGATGTTGGCATTGGACATCATTCAATAGAGTATTTCTCTGAAGGGTCCATATATATCCAATTAATTATAGAAATACTTCTCAAGAGTGATACATCCTTCAAATAAATCTTCCATTTGGATTACATTTCATAAACATTCTCCTTTTGTAAGTTCCTTAGAAAAGTGATCAGATGATCCTCATGATCCTCAATGATTTTTTAGTATATTGGAATATCGTCTTTATAGAGTAAAAAACTTTCGAATAAATCCCTAAAAACACTATTAATATATACCGTCACGATTTTAAATTATTAGTGAATCCTAATGGAATTAATAAGAAATCATAATAATCATACCATGTATGAAAAAAAACTCTTTGGGATATCCTCTTTCTTCACCCAAACATGATAATATCCAGACCATAGATAACCATTGGATATATATTGTCTTCCACATAGATGATTGAACAAGTAATTATTTCATGTAAATGGATACTTGTTATTTATCGTGATCTTTTTGACCTCAGGATAATCAATTCAAATGTAAATTGGCTCGTCCTTCATCATGAAGAACAGGACTAGTGAACACTATGGTGATGAACATGGGAATATAAAATTGTTATCCAAAGTTCATATATATTTTTCTCCAACTCCTCATGTTCCACAACAATAATTCTGTATAGAGTCATGGATAATGGTAATTCCCCATGTATAATCACAATTTAAAATTCCACCTATATGCTAAGAGGAATATAATTAAATTCCATGGGAAACACATCAACATATTATATCAAAATGGTAATGTATTAAATGATATTTATTTCATATATTAGATAAATTGAGCTAGTTATTATTTCACTTTGGGTAATAATATCAATTATATATGTTTGGGTTCTAAATAAGATCCATCGACCTCCCTTAACTTGTAAAAGATCGATGGTTGATTTTTGATATGAAGAGAAATCTCCTTCTCATTGAAATCATTGTTTTCTCTACATAAGGAAAAACTTCATACCCATAATTGAATAAAATTCTACAAAATAGATAATTATAACGTTCAATTTTAATTTCAGACCAAAAATTATTACCAAGGAGGATTCATATAATTTGGAAGAAATAGTGTACCCAATTTACATTTTCATTGATAGAAATTATTCCATATTTTTTTGGGTTTTAATAGTTATTCTATGCTTTTGGGTTATTATGGATTGCATAGAACCAGACACAAAAATATCATTTTCTATTATTAAATGAATAAGTGGCATACTTGTAACAACTAAGTTGTGGGGATCCAGCTTAGTGGTTATCTTGGATAAAGATCAACCTTTCTAAATTGGAGGTTATTGGTTGTCTCTGAAAATCCCTAAAATAGTTCATTGGTTTTCCAAGTACCTTATTTTCTTGTATTTAAATTAATTAACAATGTGCTAAGGGTTTAATAGAGTGTTCCTATTCTCCAATGAATTAGTGTCTTTCCTTTGTCAGTAATCATTATCTTGGTGTCCTTCCTTCCGGCACCAAAATACATTCTCCATCCCCCCTAAAACATTTCCCTGTTGGTTCTTATATTGAACCAAGACTGGTATGCATAGATATTATATCATTTTAGATAAATATTAAACAAATTTAAAAAAATACATTTCAGTTGACTTTAATAGTTTAGTTTCATTAGAAACATGGAAGAAACAATTATAACTTGTTAAAAGATCTCCAATGATTACAAAAAAGATCATCCCTTTAGTTATTAATCTTGAACCCATTATATATAACATAGGGAAAGAAAATACAAAAATATGGTTATCTCAAAGGATCAGTAAGGGTAAAAAAGAGAGATATATAATCATAATATGAGAATAGGGATTCAAGAAGATGATTATAACATTAAAATATCATACCATTCATATCAATGATCATAAATATGAACCATGTAATAAATATTCCAAGTTCGTAAGGCATGAATGATATTGGAATAATAACCAAATGATATGAAAGAATAACATATAAATATGATATGGTATTAATGGCAGACACATATTCAAATAAAATCATTCCCAATATATCAAGGCCCATTTCCAAAACCTATCAGGGATCTTTATTGGGGTATACGTACTGGGATGTACACACAACCACTCCACGTACCATCCATTTCATTGTTATGTAATTGGTTCACTCCCAAAAGAAAATGATTTTCAAGGTTCTATACCAAAACCGTCTTAATAGTCAAGGCTCACTGCCAAAACAATCTCTTTCATCAAGGTTCATTCCTAATACCATGTTTTAATAATATTTCTTTTACTAAACTACATTTACCACATATTCCATAAAAATTTATATCATGACATATAAATCAGTGTCCAATTTATTAGTGGGGGATATAGGTCCCACCCATCTCATAAAAAAATCATACATCTGTCAAACACTAGATCATACACATCCATCATTTAATAACCCATGAAATGAAATGGGTATCATAAACATGTAATCATATCATTACATATGGAAGATGGATAAGTTTAATTATCATTTCCTCAATGAATATTCTTTAAAAAGTAGCAGGTTTCATTGTCATGTAACTCATGAAAGTGAAATGGGTTCATTAACAAAATTTATCATAAAAATAATCCACTAAAATAATGAATCAGAATGACTTTCTTAAATCATATCCCCAGTAAAACATAAACTTTTTCTTCAGATGTCATCTTAGATGGTGAATTATTTTTAATGATCATATAAATCATTTAATATAGAAAATAGACTTTATTTAAAAATAATTTCATAAAACTATTTCAAAAATTCCTATATTAAAAAGTAATATTTAAAATTTTGTTACAAAAATTTTGAAATAAAAATATCTCTTCCACATGGAAACACACTTTATAAAACAGAATACATTTTTAAAACTATTTTTCCTGAAAGTAGTTTTGAAAATTTATAAAGGAATCTTGAAAAAATTTTGGGAACATATTTATTTCTAAACACTTTAAATAAATATAATGAAATATTAATAATATTTTAATAATTTTTTCTACATGAACATATATAAAAGAAGATTGATAACATTTTCAAAAACCATTCTATTTGAAAATTTTTAAAATAAGATTGAATGTTTTTGGGAAAACACTTTCTTTGAAAATAAATTTAAATAAATTCAATTTCCATAATCATCCAAAAAATATATAAAGAAAATATTTTAATCCTTATAATGATTCTTGAAATGAATTATGTTCATTAAGGAAAATAAATTTGTACATGTATAATATTTATTTAGTGTCATTAAATTTTTGGAAAAGTTCAACAATCAGAAAATGACAAAAAGATTAATATTTAAAACTAGTTTATTTTAAAATGTAAAACATGGATATAAATTTTATTTAAATAATATAGAAATTGTTTAGAAATTTTTCAAAACATTTTCATAAAACATGGTTTTTTTAAAGTATATTTCTAGCCGATGAGTGAAAGGAGGTTATATTTTCTGAAAACTAATCCTTAATATAATAAATAATAGAGTGAAAAAATGGTACTAAAACATTATGATAACATAAACAAATATTTGAGAGGAAAAGTGACGAGTTTTCTAGAAATATGTTTTATAATATTTCATCAATGAAATAATAATCCTAAATAATACTAATAAACTATGTGATTGTTAAAATAAACACTTACCACATGGTAACTTTGAATCATAATCCACATGTAATATATAAAATTAAATGAATAATAAAATATCATGAAAATAAGTATATTCCAGATATTACCTATCATATGGAAGTGTATACACCTCGTAGATGAATATAGGTTCATAACATGGCATGTGTCTCAAAGAAGAAAAATTCGGACAAATTTTTTTAATGATTCAGTACTTTTTGAATTGTAAACCCCAGGAAAGAGATATTATAAAACGGATTTGTATATAACCACATATTTAATGAAAAAAAATCATATAATATTTCATGGGGATTATATACAACACAATAAATAGAAAAATTATGAATAAGGCATAAATATAAATGAAATAACAGTGATATGAGAAAACTCATACCTTATGTCTTTTGATTCTTCATACATGTTCAATAATCCAATATAATTACTAAAATATTATTATAAATATACCACATAAACATATTCGTATATATAATACCATATATTATTTTTTATGAACTTTTATTACTTGTATATTAAAAATTCCATGTTTAGTCCTTATTTTTTGTAATAACATCTTTTTTTCATACATGATTTGACATTCAATATTTGGTACCTTTACCAAGATCATGATTTAATTATTTAATGATTTTAATAAATTTTAACAATATCATCTATATTCATTATATACTAAATTATTATAATCAAAATAATATATAAATAAGAAATGAATTACCCCATTGATGGAGATTATAGGTCGTACGCATGCATGAACATTGTTTCCATATTCTTTAGGAATTTTTAATGTAAAAGGAAATATTATATATATATATATTATCACTATAGTATAATTTTTTTTGTTATATATATATCTTATATATTAACTAAAAACATCCTTAATACATTCTATATAATTTCTGATCGAATCACGTCGCTTTGAGGATTTGCAATTCCACACATCCACAAAAGATGTTGTCATATTTAAAAAAAATGAGAAGAATGAAGGTACATGTTATATAAAAATTATAGTAGAATAAATAAATCATAAATTACATAAATAAATATAAATATATATATATCATATATATCATATAGATCATATAAAAAACTAAATTTCATCATTATTCAAAATAGTGGAAGGTGGTAATTGAAGAACCAACGACATCGATTCGCAAGGCGTCGTTTGTCGTACACATGAATGATGATTTTGTATAACCATTAATTGAAGCATGTGTGTGTTTTGGTCAATAAATAAACATAAAAACACATAATTATATTTATTATATTTATTTTATTATATTTATATATAATAATAATATTTTAGGGGTTGGAGAATGAATATAAAACAAAAGTTCTTGTTGAGATATGTTACCTCTTCTTTGGGTAACTCCATTTGGTTTAAACCAATGAGAATCATGAGTTGGATTTATGAATAATTCATGGTCACAATGATTAATTTATGTAATATATTATATTATTTTAGTGGGGTTTTCCCATCCAATTTTATTTTTATGTGTTAAGAGTTGAGGAGGTGAGTTACCTTTTATAGTTGAGGATCAGTATTCCTGTAAATATAAATAGGAATAAAATATTCAGTAGTCTCCCTTAGATCTGTGACTCCAATAATTTTCAATATTATATAAAAGTTATTATATGGTATAAATATTTCCATTACAATTATTTTTACATGTTTCTAGGGTATTTGGCTCATTATGTTAATGTTTGGACCCTATATAGTCATGTTTTCCCTTAATCATTGTATTGAATATAATTTCATTCACTACTATTTTTTGGTCAAAAGAATGATAAAATAACTAGACCTTATAAATTATTTTTTTCCAATTATGGAATCTATTTTTTCAAATTCTAATAACATAAGTGGTATAAATTAATTTACAAATAATCTCATGAACAAAATGAGACTACTAGTTTTTAGATTTAAAAATTCAAAATATTAAAAAGTTTTTATTTAAGATATTGTTGTGAAATTAGTTCCAATGACATAAACTGTACTAATTGATGTATAATATATATAATTATACAAAAAACCAATTTAATATATAATTATTTTATATAATTAAATTATATAAAAATACAGTTTTAAATTAAAATTCAATGTATTGTACTATTCCTCGAAAAATGGAACATCTTAGAAAAATAAAAAATCACCATAAGATAATTATTATTTTCCTAATTTAAAAATTAACATAATTGTATCATATATTTTTTTATGGTTTCCAAATTTTATATAAATTTGACTTCCATTAAAAGGTGGCTAAATAACATTTTAGAAAAATATATATATTCATGTGTAAAATTGATATTATTCTTATATGTTTTCTAGAAAACACAAGGGATGAATGATAAATAGTTTAGTAAATAATATTTATATATATATATATATCATTAAAATAATTTTTCAAAATTATATTATTTAATTAATTAGGATAATAAATGTTTGATTTCATAAAAATAGTTTTCCAGAACAATATTTCATATATTTTATAAAGGAATTTATTTTCATATTTATTAATTTTTAAATAAATATTTATTCTTATATTTATTTTGAAACCATATTTTCATAATATAATGAATTTTATTTATAACCATCCCTCAAATGGCTAGGTGAAAATGATAACAATATTTTAATAAAAATATTAATTGTACATTTTAATTTTGTAAAACTAAGTCTTCCATGTAGCATAAGATATTAAAAAAACTCAGTTTTGTGTAACAGAATCCATAAATTGACTTTTTTTACAAAAATAAACTCTATGTATTTCACATAGTCAAAATTTATCATCATGTTTTATGAAACACAATCCAATTTTTTCCTTTCATATAACACAATATATATTATGTTTTGTGTGAAATGAAAAATATAAAAAGATTAAATTAATTACAAATATATATTTCCAAAAATATCTGGGTGTTACACTTCTTTCTAACCCTTTCAAAATAGGGATGTAGAAATTTTTTGGCACTATCATATTTCTTCATTGGACCTCCATAATTATACTCCACTTTCCGCTAATTATTTGTGTGATACCATTCAAATTAATCAAACTCTATTTCAACATTGTAAGAACATCAGAAAACCTCCTCATTGCTATCAATGTATTGAATCTCCATAGATTTTAATAGAGTATGTTTTATCCATCCAACGAAGATATCAGCCATGAATTCTAGGGTAATTAGAAATATAGTGGTGTATCATTCATTTTACCTAATGTTTTACTCATATGACCTGATAGATTCATCATTTTTTTATTGAGGGAATGGAAATCCATATCAATTTTATGTTAGAGACTGTGACGAAAATGTTTATCAAAAAATGTTTTCCAGAATTCCTTCTACCCCATCTAATTGATATCATCCGTAGGCTTCGTATTCTGGATCAATGTCCACTAATGATCAATTTCACCATCAATAAAATATACAATATGTAGAACCTCTTATTTGTCATAGCATTGAAAGATGTAGAAGATCTTCTCAATGGAGTTTATCCATTATTCCATTATTAAAATATTAGATTCTTCTTTGGAATCCGAATGCCTTTGTCAAATTAATGTCTAAATTGAAGCTTTTTCCTCTTAGGGGGTTTGGTATCTTCTCCTGATCTAGGATTCTATTCAAAAACTACGTCTGCTGAGAATGTAACATCAAAATGTTCGAGATTCCTCATCCCATCGGGTTAAAAATATTTTTGGGTCTTTCATCACATTTCTCTTCACATTGGTTTTTTACATGAAAAATCATATTTTCATCCATTTTATAGAATAAAATTAAAATTAAGTCTGAGTTTTTTAAAAAAAATTAACAAAAAATTTGTTATCCAAATACGTTAAGGATATAACATATATATTACATGTATTTACATAACTTATTCGTTTTTATGCTTCAATTAATACCACCCATTATCTATTTTCTAACATGTACTCTAATGGTATTTTTTCCATTAAATAATTGTAAATAATGACCTTGTGAAAATACCAAATAAAATCCATTAAGAGTGGCATACCATGTTTATGGAAAGGTCCATTATTATTCACAAATTCTAGGTCGAGTCTAGCTCAACGATGAAGGCCTATATACATATATCCTAGAGTAATATATGCATATTGTATCCCTAAAAGGATGAAGTTTCGTGAAAAACCTCTTACTCTACAATTTACCTAATTTTTTGTAAATTTTATTATACATATTTTTAACCTTATGATTTTATCTCGGGTTTTTAATCCAAATTCCAAAAATAACTAAACATTTATATTTAAAATATCTATGAAACCCTTTTCTTTATTACACTTTATTTCGTGATTTATTATTTATGATTATTTATAATACATCCCAGTTGATTGAGAAGTCTAGTTTCTTTGGGAGTAAGATACATTACATAACAACTTAGCACAAGGAATAAATCACTTTTATTAAAAACCTCATTAACATGTTTATAATATTCATTCATTCATAAATCATCTTGGGATAACCTGGGGATATACATAAGAAATGTATGAGCTATAAATCCCAGTAAAGTAATAAGCAATGAATAACAAGATTAATGTAATACACGATAGAAAATATGAATGTCAATGGGGCATAAAAGGAGAGATAATATAATAATTTGAAAATGATGTTTGATATAGTTGGAAAAAATAAAGGAACCATAAGAAATGTGGGAACAACTTAAAACACTACATCATATACAATTGTTAAGGGTAACTACCAATAAACCATGATGATTAATGTAACCTGATTGATTAGGCTCATACCATAATCCCTTTAATGACATATCATTAGAATAAAACATTACCTAATGCATTGGAGCATTAAATGTTTTTTGTGAACCCGTCACATTCATTTCATTCTCATGCATATGTGTACCACATAAAAAAACAACATAGATTAATTCATAATCATATTTTGTTCCAATATCTAGGATTGTCCAATATAAACCGGTATATCCCCATTTAATATGTTTAAGTGCTTATTGTTAAACACCATCGAAATGAAAAAGGTATGGTTATTCACTACACAACTTCTTGGCATGAAAAATCATTGTTTAATTTTGACAGCATAATGTCAATACATAATGATTCATAAAATGTGTTGATAAGTGAAAAATGCGTCTGTTGATATTTATAAATAAAAAGTAAATTATAAGGTCCATGTAATGAAATATAACAACATTTGGAATTTCAAATATGACGCATAATATAATGAAGATACATGAATAAGGAGGTGATGTAAAAGAAGCCTTTCCTTCAAAATGTGACTCAAAATGATTTGGAGGAACTTCTTGAGAGATTTAGGGGACTTGGGTTGACTCTAAGGATATAAGGGAAGAGTATATTTGTTCTCAAAAGAAATGTTGTGAAGTTTAATGTGATCTTATGTCGGTTTATATACTAAATTAGGGGTTAATTATTTATTATTCATCAAAAATAGGTTTTGGACACCATATAATAAAATTACAAAATCCAAAAAACCATCCCATTGTTTTTTAACAATTTTTTCTACCAATGGGGAGTATTTTTTATTGTTTTATATATCCAAGATTAGAACATAATAAAATAATAAACCTTTAAATGTGGATGTAAATACTCTGGATTTCCATGTAAATGTTTTAAATAAATGGGAATTTTACGTGTCTGTGAAAATTGACGGCACGTGATTCCGAGACCCGGAGTGCCCAGAATGTGTTTCTGAAAATTTGTTCCAGTACGTTTATTAAATGTGTGAGTGGTTTTTTCTAACTTTTGAACTGGTGCTCGGAATTTAAATATGAGTGCACAATTGAACACCAAGCACCAATATTCTTTTAAGGAGACTTTCACCTCGACGATAGGATGTCGAGGGTGAAAGTTAGTTTTTGGGTATTTCAAGTTAGAATAAAATAAATATAAAAGTGTTTCACTTTTTATTATTTATTTAACACACCCAAGTGGGTGTTGAGAGGTGGGGTCCACCAGAACTAGACCTCTAAGTGGAAGTTGAGAAGTGGGTACCACACGAACCTAAATTCCAATGAGAGGTTATGGTAGTGGGGACCACTCGAGGCCTAAACATATCGAACTCCCCTAATTATGGAGAAAAGCCTCCCAAACCCCCCCCCCCCACCAATTAATTTGTATAAGCCTCTTGACTTCCTCAACATTTAATGTGTCAATACACCTACCTTTAATATGCCAACATAGTTAATTTATTTTTCTATTTTGATTTTGTGCCAACGAACTAAATAGAGAAGATAATATATTATCATTATAATCGTTGGTGAAAATGGGAGGATGGAGCTCTTGGGAGAATTATCTTCAACGAATTACGCGTTCTTCCACTAAGAACGCTCCACCGATGAAGAACGCTCTGCCAACGAAGAATGCTAACCCCCTTCGACCATATTCCTTGGGACTCCTTCAACTGTGTGACATCCTCATCTACAGAGAATCGATGATTGTACTACCTTTTTATGCCAATATCGTAATGATAACGATGTATGGGTTTATTTCTATTTGATTATTGCTTTCTATGTTCACCCCTCCTAATTAGTATGTGGGCTTGGAAATAGGGATTGATGTGGGTTGTGGGAAATGATGTCTCAAAATATCTTCCATACATGTTCATGCTTCTTTCTTTGTGAACCACTTGATACCACTCTAAACGCGGAGTGTGCCGGCCAAACGTACATGGCCTGACCGCTCCATTATTCTTCTTTGATGTGTACTTTGAAATGGAGGATGGCGACGAAGGAAACAATGCCTCCACCCACAACCTCTGCAACCCACGCCGCCCTGCGACACTTCAACCTCCCGTCCGAACCGGCCCCACGCCGGCCGAGCCACCCACGTTCGGAATGATCCATCGCGCCGCCCCCAACCAAACCCCCTCGTAGTGCCGCCGTCGTGCTGAGCTACCGCACCACCCCTAGACGAACTCCCTCGCCCCATCATCGTTGTGATGAGCCGCCGCACTGCCACCATCTGCCGTGCTGAGCCGCCGCACCACTGCGATTCGCCGACCCACACAGCTATCTGC
This sequence comes from Viscum album, assembly GCA_963277665.1. Taxonomy (NCBI): domain Eukaryota; kingdom Viridiplantae; phylum Streptophyta; class Magnoliopsida; order Santalales; family Viscaceae; genus Viscum; species Viscum album. Next base: position 1,296,056,223 of record OY728142.1, on the reverse strand, counting down.
CAAGTTTCACCGCTGTCCATGCCGAGTCGAGCCGTGCAAACACTATGCTTAACTACTTTCCGGGATGAGTTGAGCCATGATGCCACCGCCGTTGTTGTGTCCTCGTCGCGACCCACCATGTCACATGAGTCTCCCTTGCCGCGGTTTTGCGAGCTGCCTCAAGATGAGCCGGCCCGCAGCTGAGCTCCTCCACGGCTGAGCTGTCCTCATGGCAACCTCAAAGACTGTGCTGCCTCGGTGGCCCCTCATGGCCGTCGGGCCGAACCCGACATGTCAGGCCGCCCAGTAGGATGGGCTGGACCCAGGCCCACTAGGATCCCTTTTACGCTCTTTTGGAAATAACATAGGTACCAGACACCCGTTTGAAAAAACCCTCAATGGTGCTAGAAATCTTGGATTGAAACGGTCCCTCTGAATGATACCCCACTGAGTTTTGGATTGATATGGGGAACGGTCAGGATTGATCGAGCACGAATCCAACCTGGACCCCAAAACTAAAAGGCTAATAACTCACAGACCGGGAATCTGATTGACATGCCTTCTATTATGTTGAGACACATATGACTTGGCAGGCTCTTGAGATACTTTTTTGGGAGGCTTCGATGTAGTTGGAGAATCTACTAGTATCTTGTGGAGCATATCCTCTTGGAGATGAGAGATCTTTGTGTGAGAACCAATTAGTTGGCTGAGACCTGATGATTCCTGAACATTTCGACTTGGAGTGACTCGACTATCCAGTGGAGAGCACCTTGGTGACGCAGAAGACCCAAGGTGGGGGCGCTTTGGTGATGTGGTAGACCCATGGTACTCGACAGGAGGAGTACCTCCTTGGCCATGAGGGGGAGTGCCTTAGTGACACAACACACCCATGGTGGGGAGCACCTTAGTGACGCGGCAGACCCACAGTACTTGAAGGGAGGAGTACCTCAGCATTACAATGTTAGTGGGAAGTGCCTCTGTGTGACATGGCATGCCCACTGTACTTGATAGAGGAGGAGTTCTCCAGGATCCAAGGATTTATAATGTTACATGTTACTACACCTAGAACAAATCCTGGTGTGATCTGAGTCAGTACCTTTGTGTTAACCTCATGATTGAGATTGATTACATGATAACATTGGTATATGTATGTTCATATAACTATGTAGGGTTATTTATTGAATTCATTATTTGTGGTTTATCCTTTCTATATTTTGAGAGGCCTTGAGGGTATCAGGGTCCCTACTGAGTATCGTTATACTCACCCCTACATAGGCTATGCCAACACATCATTTTTTTTACATTATATGATAGACATGGCTGACTTAGGATGACAGTACTAGGACTGGATAGTACACGGAGGATACAAACAGATGATGAGTGCCGAGGTGGAAATTTTTACATATCCTTCTTGTAGGAACCTCGAAGGATGACCCTGCAGCTGAATTTCCTTTTTCTTCAGTTGTATTGTATCACAATTGTACTCTTACTTTCAAGGTGGGCCTGTATTCTACACTCCATTAACTTTTGACACTATTTTGTTATACAGTTCACATAGTGTCTCATATCAAGCTGTGTGATTTCTTGTGGGTGTGTTTAAAGGTTAAAAAAAATTCCTTCCTAGTTTTATGGAATTACACTTTTGGTGTATGTCGCTAGCCCCTAGCCTATGGAAGGCGGGCTTGGGGTATTCACAACATGGGCCCCGAGGGACAGGTCCTGATAAATTGGAATCAGAGGCTGGAGTTGTAAAAGATCTAGCCAAGAATGAGGCAGTTCTTTCATTGGAGCCACCCAAGAGTGTGTCAAAGGTACAAAGTTTCCTGGGTTAGGATGTATATTACCGGAGGTTTGTTCATTATTTCTCCAGAGTTACAGCACCACTATCAGCATTGATGAAGAAGGGAAACCCTTTGTTTGGTCGTAGAAATTTCAGTGGAGTATTCAAGAGATGAGGAAGATTCTAACTAGTGCCCCACTCCTAAGGCTTCCAGAGGAAGGCATAGGGTATGTAGTCTACTCCGATGCATCATGGACCAGACATGGATGTGTCCAGATGCAGGAGAGAGCAGTGATCATTTATGGTTCTCGACAGCTGAGACAACATGAGCAGAACTATTCTACCCATGACATGGATTTAACAGTAGTGGTATTCGTGTTGAAGATGTGGATACACTATCTGATGGGTGGGCATTTTACCATGTACTCTGATCACAAGAGTCTCAGGTATATATTCTCTCAGAAGAAAATGAACCCCAGACAAATACATTGGCTTGATTTTCCCATGGAATATGACTTCGAGGTAGCCTCTACTTTAGGGAAGTGAATTATTCTTGAAGATGCACTCAGTAGGAGATCTGGTATACAGCTTCTTAGTGAGGTGACATAGCAGCTGGCCTCTTTTATGATATCTTTTGTGGTTAAAGATGGGGCCACTTTTCTTTAGTCCCTTAAGTCACACCCTCACTTATTCAGTGATTCATGGAGGTGCAATGTGGGTACGCTGGCTACGAGGCACGACGTGCTCAGATACCCACAAGACAAGAAACTGATAGATTTTGTGTTGGTGGGGAGCACGTCTTCCTTTTCAGAGGATGTACCATGGTACATGTTTCACTTTAGGAGGAAGTTTTGAGGGAGTTACACACATCCCCTCTTGTGGTGAATCCAGGAGTGGCAAAAATGTACCATGATCTCTGACGATAGTACTGGTGGATAGGAATGAAGAAAGGAGTAACAGAGTTTGTTTCTCGGTGCCTCACTTGTCAGCAAGTGAAGGATGATCATCTGGTACCAGAATGCTTGGTTCAGCCTTTAGAAGTCCCAGAGTGGATGTGGGATGGGATATCCATGGACATCTTGACATTACGTCCATGTAAATCTAGAGGTCATGACTCTATCTGGGTGATCGTCGACCGACTCACCAAGTCGGCCAACATCCTACCGATTAGAGAGCAGGGTTCTGTAGAGAGCATGGGATGCCAATATGTGCAAGAGATTGTGCGGCTACATGGAGTACTCATGATGATTGTATTTGATCGCGATGCACGCTTTACATAATGGCTATAAAATGGGTTGCAAGATTCTTTAGAGACACAACTTCATTTGAGGACCACCTTCCATCTGAAGATGGGTGGACAGACTGAGAGGACTATTCAGACACTCAAGGACATGATATGTGCTTATGTCCTCAACTTCGGTTGTAGCTGGGAGGATCACTTATATTTGGAGTAATTTTCATACAACAACAAATATCACTCCACCATAGGTATTGCCCCTTTTGAGGCATTTTACGGGTGACCTTGCATATAACCCTTCTGTTGGGCTTACCAAGGGGAGTGAACACTAGTGGGACCAGAGATGGTTCAGACTACCATAGAGAAAATGCTAATAATCTTGGAGTGGATGAAGACTGCACTGAGCAGGCAGAAGTCGTATGCCTACAGAAGATGGAGACCCTTGGATCTTGAGGATGGAGACCACTTCTTTCTGTGGGTTTCACCTTTAAGAGGTTTGCAGAGATTTGGCCGAGGAGACAAGTTATCTCCAGGGATCATCAGACCTTTTCAGGTCCTCATCAGAGTTGGCGAGGTGTCTTACCATTTAGCTCCTCCACCTCAGTTGCACAGGGTGCACAATGTCTTCCATGTATCCCAGCTGAGTACATATGTGTATGACCCTTCTCACATCATCGACCATTGCGAGCTGGATGTCCGCGATGGAGTGACTTTTATGGAGGTTCAGTAGATATTGAGGATCGATAGAAGCAGGTCATTCATGGATGGTCGATACCTCTGGTGCGTGTTCGCTGGCAGCACAAGAACCTCCAAGAGAGCACAAGGGAGAGGGAGGCTCAAATTAATGCTTAGTACCCCCTCTTGTTCTCTTAGTTTGAGTTGTGGCTTATGAGGAAATAGAGCCTAATAGTGGATAGAATTTAATGACCCAAAAATTCCATGTAATTTTTTTTAAAAAAAAATTAGAATTTTACGAGTCTTAGAGAATTGACGGTACATGATTTCAATGCCCGGAGTTCCTAAAAAGGATTTTTGAACTTTTGTTTAGGTAAGTTCAGTAAATGTGGAAGTGGGTTTTTCTATCTTCTGAACCGGTGCTCGAAATTGAAATCCAAGGCACCATTGAACTCACAGCGTCAATATTCTCTTAAGGAGGCTTTTAACTCGACAGAATATGGATGAGGGTGAAAGTTAGTTATTTGGGGTTTTCATGTAATAATAAAATAAAACTAAAAGTGTATGACATTTTATTTTTTATTTTCAACAACCATGTGGGTTTTGGGAGTTGGGGTCCACTAGAACTAAACGTCTATGTGGATTTTGAGAAGTGGGGACCACCCAAACCTAACCTTCCATGAGAGGTTATGGTGGTGGGGACCACCCGAGGACTAAACCTCTTAAACTCCCCTCATTATGGAGAAAAACCTCTCAAACCCCCCTCATTAATGTGGAGGAGCCTCTTGACATCCTCCACATTAATTGTGCCAATACACATACCTTTAATAAGATAACCTAGTTAATTGACAAGCCTATTTTGGATTTGTGCCAATGAAATAAATGGAGAACATAATCTATTATCATTGGCATCTTTGGTGGAAATGGGAGGAAGGATCTCTTGGAAGAAATCACTTAAACAAATAATGCTTTATTCCACGAAGAATGCTCTATCGACGAAGATTTCTCTTCCAATGAAGAATGCTGACCCCCATCGACCTTCTTCTATGAGACTTCCTCTGATATGGGACATCCTCATCATTGGTGAATCGACGATTGTACTACCTTCTTGAGCCAAGGTCATTAAGCCATCGAGGTATGGGTTTATTTCTATTTGATTATCGCTTTCCAGTTTCTCCCCTTCTAATTATTTTTCAGGATTGGGAATAGTGATTGACATAGGTTGTGGGAAATGATGTCTTAAAATATCTTCCATAAACATTCATGCTTCATTATTTGTGAACCACTTGCTACCACTCTAAACACAGAGGGTACATGGAAAAAAACAAGAACCGACCCCTCAGTTGTTATTCTTTGATGTGTACTTCGAAATAGAGGAAGGAGACAAAGGTGATGAAGGAAGCGACTCAGCCAACCATGGCCTCCGCAACCCGTGCTGCCCTGCGGTGCTTCTAACTCCCAGCCGAACTAGCTCCTCGCTGGCTAAGCCCCCCGGTCAGACCGCGCCGCCACGCCGTCCCGGGCCGAACCCCCTCATCGTACTGCCACTGCGCCGCTCCCATCCCGAGTTGCCGCGTCGAGCCGCCACGCTGCCGCCACGATGCCACTATGCGGAGCCACACCACCGCCATTGTCCTCCGTGCCGAGCCGCTGCACCGCCTCCGTCCGCTGAGTCGCGCTGCCGTCCGCCGAGCCGCGCCAAAGTCCCGCCGGGCATGGTCGTGCTGCCGCCATGCAAAACCACTGTCTGGGCCAAAACGGCTCGCGGTCGAGGCATTCGGCGGCTGATCCGCCCTCGCGGCCGAGCCTCCCTCATGGCACCCTCAGAGGTCGAGCCACACCCATGACCCCTTACGGCCGTTGGGCCGAATCCAATGGGCCAGGCCGCCTAGTGTGTTGGGCCGAACCCAATGGGTCGGGATGCCCAAAGGGTCAGGCCGGGTCGGATTGGACTCTTTCCCACTACGAACCATTTTACGCTATTTTGGCCATAAAGTTGGCACCAGACATCCATTTGAAAAACCACCAACGGTGCTGGAAATCATGGAGAGAAACGGTCCATTTGAGTGATACCCCACTGTGTTTTGGATTCAGATTGGGAATGGTCAGGATGGATCAATCACAAATCCAACCGGGCCCCCAGAACTAAAAGGCTAATAACTCACAGACATAGAGTCTTATTGACGTGTTGTCTGTTATGTTCAGATCCCTTGTGACTTGGTAGGATCTTGAGATACTTATTTGTGGGGATTCATGGATATTGGAGCATCGACCAGTAGATTGAGGAGGGGATCCTCCTGGAGACGAGTGAGTTTTGTGTGAGATCCTAGTAGCTACCTGAGACCTGACTACTGCGGGCCGTTTCGACATGAAGTGAATTGATTGGCCTAGTGGGGAGCACCTTGGTGACGCGATAGACCCACGGTGGGGAGAGCCTTGGTGACACGGTAGGCCAATGGTACTCGACCGGAAGAGTAACTCAGTAGGCCATGATGGAGAGCGCCTTGGTGACGGGGCAGACCCATGGTGGGGAGCACCTTGGGGACGTGGTAGACCCATGGTACTCGACTGGAGGAGTACTTCAATAGTCTTAGATTAGTGTGAAGCACCTCTGTGTGATGTGGTAGGACCACTGTACTCAATAGAGGGGGAGTTCTCTAGAAGCCGAGTTTTCAGAATGTTACTTGTAACTACCCCTAGAACAAATCCTGGTGTGAGCTGATTCAGTACCTTTCTGTTAACGTCATGATTGAGAGGGATTACATGATAACATAGGTATATGTATGGGAATATACCTAAGTAGGTTTATCTGTTGAATTCATTTTTTTGGTTTATCCTTTGTGGATTTTGAGAGACCTTGAGGGTCTCGAGGTCTCTACTGAGTATCGTTATACTCACCCCAACACGGGCTATGCCCACACATATTTGTGTTTGGTGCAGACGACAGACTGTGCTGACTGAGGACGAGTGTACCAGTACCAGACGGTACACGGAGGAGACAGATGGACGAGGAGTGCTGAGGAGGTGATCTGTACCTACACATAAAGTAGGAACCCAAAGGATGACCCAACAAATGGCTTTTACTTTTCTTCAGGTTTATTGTATCACAGTTGTACTTATACTTTCTACTGGGGCTCGTATTCTGGACCCTTTTACATTCACGAATCTTTTGTTATACAGTTTACTTAGTGTTTTGTATCCATATTTGTGCTTGCTTGTGTCTGTGTTTACAGGTTATAAAGGTAATTCCTTCCCAATTTTAGGGAATTATGCTTTTAGTGCTAGTTTCCATCCCCTAGGCTATGGAAGGAAGTCTTGGGGTAGTCACCACACGGGGCATAGGGGATGGGTTGTGATAGTGGATGTGATTCATACTCTTAAATAAATGATGTCAAAAACTATTTATATATTAATGGATTTGGATGATTCATAAAGCTTTAAAAAATTTATCAAATAGGGATACAATCTAATTATATTAAAGTAAATATGTATATTTGTTCACAAATACCATTTGTGGTTTTTAATGTTATTTTTTTGATAATTATGTTGTTATAACACACACTGTATAATATATATTTGTATCATGACCATAATAATATCAATATTTATATGTTATATTTAATCATGGTGAATAATTGAAACCACATGCCTTTACCAATAATAAACATGAATACTTTTATAGACGGAATATGAGCTGAGTAAATAATGCCATAATAAAACATAGTCATGGGTATTCCACTCGTCGAATAACCACATGAACCATCAATATTATTTTCATAATGAGGGAATATATAATGACAGACATTCTAAAAAATTTTGTTAAGGCCTCAGCCAAGACGTTTAAAAATGATTAAGGCCTCGACCAAAACCATATATCAAATTGGGAAAGTCCTCGGCCAATTCCATGTCTAGTTATCCCATGAGACCTACCGATGCCTCGAGGACCTAGATCAGGCTCCAACCGTCACTTACTAAGTCTAATACAATCCTCATATGAAAATGTTGAAATATAATATAAACATTCATTTTAAAACTAGCATACGAAATGTCAATACTTTAACTATAAACCATGAATGGTATAAAAATAGAACATCCACGGTCAAACATATCATAACTCATGCAATAAAATATGGAAGATTGCATTATAATAAATCAACCTCAATCAAAAATAATATCCAATAAAGGATGCTAACAATGTTGAAAATGATGAGTAAATTTTTTTGAGAAAAATAAACTTATTATAAAATCATTTAAAAGTCACAAATTTATAAAAGAAGTAATTTAAAAGACATTTTTGAATCAAAGTGTACCATATTAATTTGAAACTCTTTAAAAAAATTATCATTTCAAAACATTTGTGTCCATATAAATAAATCCTTAAAATCATTTGGAAAACATGGACATTAATTAAAAAGATTTAGAAAGATAAATCTTGAAAATATATAAAATTCTGATCTTGATAAAGAGTATCTTTCAAAAATATTTAAAATATTCATTTTGAAATCATTTTTATGAAAAATTTACATGGATGAAAAAAATCTCCATGTAAATTCTTACACATAAACAATCTTGAAAAATAATGAGAGAAGAGAATTAACCCTTACGTTGAACATTCCTTTAGTCGATGGTACGTATAACTTCTTGTATGAAGATCATAGTATATTATTAAATTATACCAGAACTATATTAATATTTTTTATATCATTCATGATTCATTTATGACATTACACTACCAATTTAATAATAATGTCCATGTTAAATTAACATTTCGAGTAATAATTTCTTTCTTTATTGTACGTGTTTTCACTTTTTACTCTTGATTGTATCACATATATCAAGATTTAAATACTTAGATAATATAAACCATGATTTTTATATCATATATATTTATAATATAAATATTTATAACAGACATATATATGAAATGAAAAACACCGTTTATGGAGACGGTAGTCCGTACGTACGTATAAATGTTGTTTCCATTTTCATATCATATTGAACAAAACTAAGTGAATAAGAAATATGTAAGTACATATATATATATAAATATATATATCTTCAGTAGAATTATTATGTCATATATTAAATACTTATTTGTAATATATATTTTTATAATCGTCCATGAATGGTGAACGTGAAAATGATTCTCATCCCATCATTGGGACGGTAATCCGTACGTATGCATGAGCGGCAATATCATTTACTTAAATGTGTGGAATTGGATGGTATATTAATTTTACAGAGACATTATCATGTTATTTTCATTATTTATATATATATTACTCATGATTATATCCATCCAAAAAACATAGTTTTGAATAAAAAATTACACCACGGCATAGAGACAGTAAACCGTACCTACGCATGCATGGTGACATTATCATTCATAAGATGGATAGAATAATGAATATAGTTGTTCTATATTTATAATAACATCACAGTTTATATAATTTACTAGAGTTATTATTTTAGAATGGAAACAATAAAGAAACAGTAAGTGGAAGAATAAGAGAACTTGAAAGAAGGTGGTGAAATCATTAATCTTCTTTGGGTTCTTCCTTTTTATTTGATCAAAATGGATCTTTCGGATGACTTTTTGACCAAATAAAGGACTCTATGATGAATTTAGGATATTTGGGAGGATATTTGGGATGGGGTTTTCCAATACAAATGGCATTGGAGGTGTGAATTTGAGAGAAGGGGATGTTCCCTTTTATAAGTGGGGTGAGGGGTACCTTTGAAAAAGAATAAAATATTATTTTATAATAAATTCATATTCGGTTTATAATTTCTAAAAAGTTACTTAATAAGAGTCTATAGTGGGGATGGGTCAAAATCCTCTAAACCAATATGTTTTATACAAGTTTAGGTTACCATTTTATCCTTATCATTTAGATTTAACTCTATGTTAAATAATTTAACTTTTACCATGTATTCTTGTATTCTTACACTATGTCATTAATAAACATGCATTATAATGCCAATAGAACCACAATTTGTTCATTAATGTCATATATATTATTATTTATGTCTTTTGGATGATTCATAGATCTTTAAGACAATTATATCAATTAATTATAAATTTTTTTTAAAAAAAACAACTTTATAGTCAATTTTGACACTATTTGGTATTTGTTTTATTATTAAAGTAATAACAACATGATTACTTAAAAAATACATTTAATCTATCCTAACATGTCATATTCACCTATAAAATTAGTGGATGTCATAAAAACTTCGAAATTATGTTTATTTTAATATTTATAGTGTAGTTTATTTGATTCGTTGGTTAATAAGGTAATTAATTCATCTCATTGTGTCATTAATAAATTTAATTATTTAATATTTAAAAATTATAAATATAATACCATTATGTAGAAATTTTTTCTTATCATTATAATTAATATTTATAGTCGAATTTATCTTATGTATAACCCTATATTAAAAATGGTTTAGTTATTAAACATTGATTTTAACTCTTTTAACTCTTCTTTAAATAAAATAATAATAAATGTCTTCATCTAATCCAAGTGGACCTAATGGGTCATATTTTATTATAATGGTTGTTTCTGGTCAAAATACACTTATCCAGTAGAATTAGGACATGTGTTAGGGTAATAATATATCATTTTTAACATTAATTACCCTATTTACTTTAAACTGTGGTAAATAAAAGCAAAAAGATACTATTCTTGAAAAATTATTTTTATCGTATTAAACTAAGTTTTACTTACTGATATCAAATTTTTCTCAAATATTTTTTAAATTCCACTCCCATAAGCAGTAAAAATATTTTTTATGTGAATTCACAAATTCTCCTAGGAGGTGGGTAAAAGATGGAGAAAAGTTCTATAAGAATATATATATATATATATATAATTATTATAAATTGACTCCAATGAATTACATTGAACATATATGGATATTATGTAACTATTATGACCTTAATTAAATTTCACTAAAATAAATAATTATTCCAATAAAAATTTAGCTTTAAAAGATAACTTAATGTTTTTTTCACTATTCATAAAAAATTGAAAGTTTTCAGAAAAATACAAACAAATCACCCTAGGATAATTTCGATATTCCAAATCCAAAAATGAAGTGTATTTAACCAAAGTAAAAACATAAAAGTTGAATTTATTAATTTGAAATTATTTCTCATTGTCAAACAAAATAGCGTGTTTTTATGAAATAATAACTATCAAAAGATTGACACTTGTTTATGTATAATTTCACTGTGAAATTAATTCCAATGAACAACATTGTATTATAGGGTAAATATATAATCTAAATATACTTCCAAAAAATTATAATGTATAATGAAACACTGTAAATTATTTTGATTAAACAAGTTATTTTAAGTAAAAATTTATTATTTTTCACTATTCTCCCAAATATGAATGTTATCAGAAAAAAAAATTATTGAAACTAAATTCTTATGTCCCAATTCTAATGAAGAAGATTATTTTTTCAAAATTAATGTATAAAAGTTTCAAATATTGGATTTAAAAAAAGGTTCTCCATTAAAAGGCGGTAAAATTGCATTTATTGAAAATTAATTCTTTTATCTAAAAAGATAAATTGGTTCCTACATTATGTATAAGAAACTCATAATATGGATTCTAAAATTATAAGGATTATATGATGTTCAAAATTCAGTTAATACTATTCATATCCTCTTTTGAATGGCTAGTTTGATATGTCATTGTGTTCTTGAACTCAGTGTTACGGGTAGTGAATGTTATTACATTACTTTGAAGAAATAAAGTACTATAAAATCTTGGGGTGACAAACTCTTCCCTCCTTCAATAAATTGAGTCCTCGCAATTTGAAATTGTTCTTTGAAAATAAACGGTTTAAAATAGAAAATACCTTTCTGGGAAAACCCACATCGGAATTTGGGTAAAGAAAATTTAGTCTTAAGAAGAGGAAAAGGGGAATCAAAAAGTCACCACCAAATTATGATCTCGATCAGGTGAAAATTGGAGGAAATTTGAGATAGATAATTGGATAAAGAATTAAAATATTTATAGGGAGTGATTGAGGTCATCAATCAAAAACAATTCTAGAATTGTGGGCCTCAAAGAAACCAATCTATGATGATTTAAAATACCATCGGTTCAACAAAACATAAAGTATTAGGATAACACATTTTTGTTTTTAAGATCCCTTACACCATGTTTAATAATTAATTTATCCATAAAAAAATAGGGAAGTATAAATACATATATATATATATACATGACAATTAGATTTTCATCCTTCAACTAATTCCAACCTCAAACTCATCTTTCACTCTAAAAGATTACAAAAATATAAATATTATATTTATCCTAATCGTATAGGGTTCCAAAAATAATGAATATATAATTCCCATATCAGACCCTTTAAAAAACTACATTATTCAATCGAGGACATCACATGGGTAAGTGATAGGTGATACACCCTTGACTCCCTTCAGTTGCATGTTCAAGTCTCGCGGCCTTACCGGACGTGACAGGTTACCGCCCGACCTCCAGGTTGTCCTTTTTATGGAAATCCAAAAATAACCTTAACAGTAGTATCCAATTTCATACATAATCCATTCCAACTATTAGAATTATCCAAAATACATATATCCAAACTATCAGTCCAATTTTTATAAGGAAGTTAAACATAATGGGGACTCTTTTTTCGAGAAAATATAATGAGAACACCTTCATCGTGTATTTTTTTACAACACTGCAGCATCCTGAATTACCAAAATCAACCATCTCTTATTCCAAAATCACTATCTCATTATGGGGACCATATTAAGAATTTCCTTTCTTCCAACCATTTATTTTCCATAATTTGTAGCTTACTATTAAGTCACTTTTCATAGAACCATATAATCTCAAAACATCAACAAAATAGTACTACAGTACAATACATATTTATCTCTATAATTCATATAACCAGTATACTATTTATAAAACACTCCAATGATATAATTCTATAATAACAAAATAAGAACTCTAGTCATTATTCTTCATCTGAGGTAGTATCGTAACATGATTATTATCCAATTTTATCATTTGCGGTATACACTTATAAATAGGACATTGATTCGCGTAGTGTCTCAACGCCTTGCAGATGAAGCATTTTAAATTTGAAATTTTTTTCTTACCCTTGCAATCATGTACTTGGTATCCTTTTTCACCAAACTTATAAAAAACTCCCATTCCCTTTATGCATTTACCAAGGTGATTCATTACACATTTATAACATATTTGAAAATACTTATTTCCATTGTTCCCATTATCTATCTTTCATTCTACCATCCTTTTCTTCTATGGCCTCCCTTCAAACACATAGGATTCATAGAATTATTTACTAATCTTATTAATATATGATTCTATTTATTAATATGATGATAATACGTGGGAGACTATTTCCTTTCTAAATGTTGGCTTAATACCATAAATGATATGACCCTTTTTACTCATTGGATCATACATATTGTTGTAGTTCTCATTCGTTCTACTGGGCACCATTTCATAACAATGGAATACACAAGGCCAGTTTATGAGTTGCAATTCATAATTCCAATCATGTAAAATACCTAATGTAAATTGAACAGTTTATGGATATAATCAATAATCACAAAAATGTTTTCCTTAAGGTGGTATATACTCCTAAACCCTTCATAGTGGTTTGTAAAGATAATGAGAATTATCCTAATCATATCTCCGGAGAGTGTTGTGACCCATACTGTAGCAAGGCTCCTTGTCGTGCACTGTTTAATGTTCGAGTCTAGTTCAAAGTGGTGTTTTCGGGTTTTACCCCTATGTATATCTGTGTCAGAGCCGCCTCTACCTGCTCATATTTAGACAAGGATGTATTTTCTTGGAAAACTCACAAAATCTCTACATTACCAAAATTATAATAATTATTTCTATACTAATCTTCAAAGACTATCTTAGGTCTATGTTCTCTAATTAGAGTTTATCCAAATCTAGTTTCCAAGGTTATTGCTAAACTTCCTCTAATACCAACGGTAATTCCCTGACCCCAGTTACCTAGAGTCTGTGCATTATTTCAATACATTGGCATGATTACAAGGAATAATGTCCTGATAGACTAATCAATTTAGTAGCCTTGGAAGATAGATTACATAAATGAGTGTTACATTATACATTTGAAAATAAAACAAAACATAAATGACCCTTTGAGAATTCCATTAATCCCCAACCTTAACCCTGATTATCAATCATAACACACTTCTTAAAATTCTGGGAAAATAAAACATAACTAAGGGGTGAGATAAAATGCTCAGTAAGGGTAAAGAATACAACAGATGATAACATTAATATTAAGCATGGTGAATAATTGAAACCACATGACTTTACCAATAATAAACATGAATAAGTTTATAGAAGTAATATGAGCTGATTAAATAATTTCATAATAAAACAAAGTAATTGGTATTCTATTAGTCAAATAATGACTTGAACCATAAATATTATTTTCATAATGAGGGAATGTATAATGTCATACAGTCTGAAACATTTTGTCAAGTCCTCGTCCAAGATGTCTAAAAATGATTAAGCCCTTGGCCAAAACCATATATCAAATTAGGAACGGCCTCAGCCAATTCCATGTCTAGTTGTCTTATGAGACCTACCGATTCCTCAAGGAGCTATAGCGAGCTCCACCCGTCACTTTCTATGTCCAATCCATTCCTTATATGAAAAGGTTGAAATATAATATAAACATTCATATTAAAATTAGCATACAAAATGTCAAAACTTTAACCATAAACAATGAATGGTATAAAAATAGAACATAACCAGCCAAACATATCATAACTCATTCAATACATTATGGAAGATTGTATTATAATAAATCAACCTCAGTCAAAAATAATATCCAGTAAAGGATTCTAACAATGTTGAAAATGACGAGTACAATTTTTGAGAGAAATAAACTTTTAGTAAAATAATTTAAATGTTACATATTTATAATGGTTGTAATTTATCAGAGATTTTTTAATCAAAGTGTCTCATACTACTTTGAATCCTTTGAAAAGAATTTTCATTTTAAAACATTCATTTCCATATAAACAAATCTTTAAAATCATTTCGAAAACATGGACATTAATAAAAAATATTTAGAAAGATAAATCATTAAACCATTTAAAATTTAGATCACGATAAAGAGTACTAGCCAAAAATCCTTGAAATATTCATTTTGAAATCAATTTTCTGAAAAATGAACATGGATGATAAAAATGTCTCATAAAATACTAAAAGATAAACTATCTCAGATAATAATGAAATTGTGGTATTAACCCTTTCCTTGAACATTTGTTTAGTAGAGGGTACATTTAACATCATGTAGGAAGAAATTAGTATGTTATTAAATTATACCATAACCATATTAATATTTATGATATCATACATGATTAATTTATTACTTTATACTACCAATTTAATAATAATTTCCATGTTAAATTATCATTTCAGGTTATAATTGCTTTTTTTATCATATGTGTTTTAACTTGTTAATCTGGATTGTATCACTTAGATAAATATTTAAATACATCCAGAATAAAAAACATGATTTATATATCATATATATTTAGAATATAAATATTTATAATAGATATATATTGGAAATGAAAAACAACTTTTATGGAGAAGGTAGTCTGTACGTCCACATAAATGCTATTTTTGTTTTCATATCGTATTGAACGACACAATGTGAATAAGATATATGTAAGTACATATATATATATATATATCTCTAGTAGAATTATTATTTCATATATTACATTCTTATTAGTAATATATATTTTTATAATCATCGATGAATGATGAACGTGTAAATGAATCACATCGCGTCGTGGAGACGGTAATCCGTACGTACGCACGAGCGACAATATCATTTCATTAAAGGTGTGGAATTGGATGGTATGTTAATTTTATAGAGACATTTTCAAATTAAATTCATTATTTATATACATATTTCTCACCATTATATCTGTCCATATAACTTGGTTTTGAATAAAAAATTACACCACGGTGTGAAGACAGTAAGCCATACCTACGCATGCATGGTGACATTATCATTCATAAGATGGATAGAATAATGAATATAGTTGTTCCATGTTTATAATCATATCACAGTATATATATGATACTGTTATAAATATTTTAGAATGGAAACAAGAAAGAAATATTAAGTGGAAGAATAAGAGAACATGAAAGAGGGTGGTGAAATCATTACCTCTTCTTCAGGTTCTGCCTTTTGATTTGACAAAAGGGCTCCTTAGGTTGGTCATTTGACCAATGGAAGTCCTCTAGGATGAATTTTGGAGAGTTGGGAGGATATATTTGGGTATGTTTGGACGAGACAAATGGCTTTGGGGGTGTGGATTTGAGAGAAGGGAAGTTCCCTTTTATAAGAGGGGTGAGGGGCACCTTTGGAAAAACGTAAAATATTATTTTATATGAAATTCATATTGGGATTATAATGGCTCCATAGTGACTTATTTCGAGGATAATGTCGATATGGGTTGGAATCCTCTCAACTGAGAGGTTTTAGAAAAGTTTAGGTTACCATTTTAACCTTATCAAATAGATTTAACTATAAGTCAAATAATTTAACTTTTACCATTTCTTCTTGTATTCTTACACTCTATGGATAGTAAACATACTATATAGTGCAAATAGAACCCCAATTGGTGTATTAATGTAATATATATTATTATATAATTCTTTTGGCCGACCCTTAGATTTTTAGGAGCATTATATCAATTAATAATATAATATTTGTTTTTAAAACTATTTTATGTCAATTTTGACACTATTTGGTATTTGTTTTTTATTAAAATAATTACAACATTATTAAATAAAAAATACATTGAATAAAATCTAACTTTTCATATTCACCTAGAAATTTCGTGGATGGCATATAAATCTTCAAATTATATTTAGTTTAATATTCATAATACCATTTATTTGATTCTTTCATTAATAAGGTAATTACTGCATCATCATTGTGTCATTAATAAATTTAATTATTTAATCTCTAAAAATTATAAATAAAATACCATTGTGTGTGAAATAATATTATCCTTATAATGGATATTCATAGTAGAATTTTTCTTATGTATAACTCTATATTAAAAATGAGTTAGTTATTAAACTTTGATTTTAACTCTTTTAACTCTTCTTTAAATATAATAATAATAAATTTCTTAATCTAATCCATGTGGACCTAAAGGGTCATATTTTATTTCTAAGGTTTTTTTTCGGTCGAATTACACATATCTAATAGAATTAGGACATGTGTTTGGGTAATAATAATATAATTTTCACACAGAATTATCCTACTTACTTTTAACCGTGGTAAATAAAAGTACATAGTCATTATTCACAAAAAAAACTATTTTTATCTTATTTTACCACATATTACATACTGATATCAACTTTGACTCTAGGATTTTTGAAATTCTACTCACAGAAGCGGTAATATTATTTTTTATATGAATTCGAAAATTCTCCTAGGAGGTGGGTAAAAGACGGGGTAAAGTTATATAAAACATTTTATATCTCTAAAATTATTATAAATTGACTCCAACGTATTACATTGAACTTATATAGATATTATGTACCTATTTTGACCTAAAATAAATTTAAAAAAATAAATAATTATTTAAATAAAAATTCGGTTTTAAATGATAACTCAGTGTATTTTTCACTATTCGTCAAAAATTGAACGTTTTTAGAAAAATACCAAAAATTCACCCTAGGATTATTTTGATATTATGAATCAAAAAATGATGTCTATTTTACCAAATTCAAAACATAGAAGTTGCATTTATTAATTTAAAATTAATTCTCATCTTCAAAACAAATAACATGTTTTTAAGAAACAAAAACTATAAAAATATTGATAGTTTTTTATGTATAATTTCTATGTAAAATTATTTCTAATGACAAAAATTGTATTAAAGGGTAAAAATATAATCTAATTATACTCCCAAAATATTAAAATTTATAACTCAACACTATAAATTATATTGATTAAAAGAGTTGTTTTCAGTTAAAATATAGTATTTTTCACTATTCACCCAAATATGAAAGTTATTAGAAAAACAAAAAATATTTGTTTAAACCAAATTATTATGTCCTAATTATAAATAAGAAGTTTATTTTGTCCAAATATATATATATAAGTTTCAAATATTGGATTTAAAAAGGGTTATCCATAAAAAGGGGGAAAATTTTCATTTTTTTGAAAAACAATTCTTTTATCTGAAAAAATAAATGTGTTCATACATTATGAATGAGAAACTAATAATATGGATTATAAAATTATAAGGATTATATAATGTAAAAAATTTAGTTATTTCTATTCATAACCGGTTTTTAACGGCTAGTTTGGTATGTCATGATGCGCTTGAACTCAATAGTGGGTGTAGTGAAAGTTATTACATTACTTTGATGAAATAACGTACTATGAAATCTTGGGGTGTTACATAGACATTGAATAAAAAATATTCACTATTAATTGTTGAAAAGTAATTGGCTATTTAACTTCTTCATTACCATGCTCTAACTCAATGAAATTGATATTCTACGATTTCCAAACCTAACTTAATATGGTATGTCTCTAAAATTGATTCAAATTGACGTTCTTTAGTTTGTAATGTGGACCTATATATTTAAAATCTTCCCTATGGTTAAAAAATATGAAACTAGGTGGTGCATTCGGTAGCCACTTCCATTATTCTATTTTATTTAGATGTTTTTCATATATATTTTATGATGATAAAATTATTTTAATACCATAAATACATTACCGCCTGAGATATATTAAATTAGAAAATGGGTTAGATGGATATAGAATTATGGGCCACTCTCTACATCATATAATCCTCCTAATCCTTAATTACACATATAAGTGAATCTTTACTAAATCAATAATACAAAATAGGCCTTAAAAAATAATGATATTGAAGATAATATAATATTGATTATAATAATTAATATATCATTGATGATTTCAAAAGAAAAATATGAGATACCAAATTAGGAATTTAAGGGGTTTAATTATAATTGATATGATCTTGTTTCATTGAAAATAGAATGAAGAACCATTGTAAGATCATAGGGAATCGTCATGAATGAAAATGATGTCAATAATCAGTATAGATCCATAAAAATGATCGCAATGATATAAGAATAAGTATATCCATCATACAAAAAATGTAATGAAATAGAAAATTAATTTATTATGGCTTTGAAGAGTAATATTGACAAATAATATAAATATGTGATGAAACCAAAAATAGAAGATATGGGTTCGTGATTTCCCCTACCATTGGTCATGTTATATTCAATCTTAGGTTTGAATCTCTTATATTATATATATATATTAATTTCAATATCAATAAGAAATTTATAAATAAAACTTTTTTCTTTCACAATTTGTCTTAATCACTAAAATTTATTTGTTATAGTTTTTTTTAAAGGGAATGTCTTGATGACATGTTTTCTTCAAAATTATACTATTTTGTTCCAATATAGTGATTTTCACCAGTTACAATTTTTTGTATACTAAACCTATTTATGTAATATTAAAATAAATTAAAAAAATTTATATTATACAATCTTCACTAACCATAAATATAGGTGATTCTAATGGAATAATTAAATATTTCCTCTTAGTAGGATGAAACACACTATTAGCAAGATGTTTTTATAGTGGGTGGGTCACATTCGACCCTTGTTGAATACCTTCTTTGTATGGTAGAGGTAATGTGATTTAACCTCAATTCAATCCTCCAATAAAACATATGTAATAGATTAACATAAGGGTTAACTATAATATTTTTTAGAGGAATTGCACTTTTAATTACTAAGAAAATGTTAAAACAACACTAATCAACAATATATATATGTATGTATATTATAAAGAGTTAGGGTTTACCATGATAAAATATGACTATATAAAATGAAATTTACTTATTATAATGATAATGTAATATTGAGTTCAAATTCTAAATTACTATTATAGAGTCAATGAAGTTCTATTAACATAATCAAACTATCCTACAAAACAACTCAAGAAACAACATATAGTGGTGACAACATAGAAGTACTATGTTAGACAAAATATCAATGCATAAAAATGTTCATGAAAAACCAATTATTTTGGAGAGATGGGTAGGTGACATAAAATATAATGAATGATGGGAATATAAAAATAATAATTTAACCAATCTTAAAAAAGAGATATAACGTATTTTAACAGCAACAAATCCACACAATAGATATTTTAAAACATATTTTATTTGGATTTAGCCTCGTATCTATATACCTGAGCCTCATGTAGGGTTTTTGGTTCCCTAATAGTAATATTTAAATCAATCCACTATATCAGTGAACCTATCTAGTGGGATAGGCCTCAACCTTACCCACCATTGTCCCATGTAAGGAAAAACATACTTTTTTGGCATTCAAAATTCATTCGACCATATCATTTCTATTCTAATACAGGTTATTCAATCAGTATACCTTATATAATACCATAAAATATGAAAACACTATTTATTCAATAAAACTTTTCAACTATAAAGAAATTAATTCCATATCAACATCTCAAATTGAAAATGATGCAGTCCATTATAACCACATCTGAAGATACCGATTTATTTATTCCACATAGCACATCATATAGAATATAATCCCAAATAATTAAAAATCATCACGACCATGAGTATAATAATTAAATAATGGGATATAATTATTACAGAAATAAAAAAATATTTATAATAATAGATATCACAATATGGATGTACCACTATCACTAGGGA
This sequence comes from Viscum album, assembly GCA_963277665.1. Lineage (NCBI taxonomy): Eukaryota > Viridiplantae > Streptophyta > Magnoliopsida > Santalales > Viscaceae > Viscum > Viscum album. The sequence continues at coordinate 1,296,035,703 of OY728142.1, read as the reverse complement.
AGTTCTCTACATCCCCATTTTATTACTCTTCGTAGAATAGGTTCGTGATAAATAATGCTTTCCTATTCCATTATAGAGTCTCCAATAATATTTTAACATTAGAAAAATAATGAATACATTTATTATCCTAGAAATTTATTATTTTAATTTCCTAACCTCAACTAAAGATCCTCATTACTGTTAATAATATAACATCTTTCAATCATTTTTAAACACACTATTACAATAAAAATCCATGTTAAAACTACCTATACATTCAATATTTAAACATGTGATGTTATTTAATTCCCTATTAAATTATTTATTTAGTTAATTAAATAATTATCTAACATTATTAAATCAATATGACCCATACCATAATCCATCATAACAACCATCCAAAGAATATAATTAGTAATCATGTAAGACCACTCTTATTCAAGTTTCCGTTATAACATCATTCAATTATTTAACTAGTTATTCAATAATTTTGTTGGGAAATTATTACATTTAGATAATTTTTTTTATTTTTAATTACATTGATAGTTTATTCTTCAATCCAATCCTACTGATTACTAAAACTCACATCTTATCCATAGGCCATCATTTTGATGGAAAAACAAATTGAAAAATACAACTATAGAAATCTATAATACAATACAAAATTGAATATAATAAGAGGAAATACAAAATCAGGTATTCCCAATAAAATATAAATATTATAAAAAATAATCATAACAACACCCTTTTAGCTTTATCAAAACACGCATTACATACAAAAACATCAGCAACAAAAAAAGACAGAAACACTAACCCACCAGCATTAATAGACACATAGATCATCAAATTACCACTATTTTTTCAAGGAATGATCCTAATGCAATGAAGGGAACATACGTTTTAATCCTACCTATCGAGATTAATAATAATAATAATGCATCAATAACTAAGGTTATGAACAAGACCATACATATAAATGAAAATAGAATAAAAAGGAATATAAACTAATTTTAAGAAAGAACAAAACCCTAACACAAGATAAAATACTACAATGGGAAAAGAAACTGACTAAATTATATAACAACACAACACTAAAAATGTTAAAATTAAATTATTATTTTTTAATATGCCTCAAAAATATGATATTTCAATTATATAAATCTATTTTCAATGATAGTTTCATTGTATAATCTTTACATCGAGATAACCATTCTAATTGCATCTCATTCACATTGATCATTATATATATTAAATTCAACTATAGTTTCCGATTCTCTTACCACATTCATTTCAATTTAATCTTCAAGGACATATAATTATTTAAAATTATTTTTCTCATTGTATGATAATTTAACAAAATTCATTAGTCCTAACATTCATGGAATAAATATTGCTAAACCAACCTGATTACATTTCACTTCCAGTTCATATCCAAACCAATGACTCAGGTCAATAATCTTTCATAGTGTGTATATAACAATAAAAATATATATAATAACGGTGGTTTATATAATAATAACTAAAATGTCTATAATTATATTGATTCAAAAAAATTATCAAAAGTCATTAATAGATGAATCCCAAACAAACCCTTCCCTGAAACCAAACCATTATCACCAAGACAGAGAGAATGGATTGAGAAAGGGATTATTGAAAGCATAAGAGGACCCCTTCCCCATAATAAACACATTGATACCCATGGAAAAGTGAATTTTGAAAATTAAAAAAGTATATATAACCCCTAATAAAACCCATCTAAAAAAATCTTGAAGATAGATAAATAACACACCACCTCAATAGATTGTTTTGGGTGTGTATTGTTTTCTATAAATTCCATGGTAAAATAAATAAAATATATTTTTAAAACTATTTGTATCAATTAAATAGAACTATTAATGTTTAATAATTAATAAAAGTCACTAATATTCACGTGAAATGAATAAAAATAGTCATTCTATTAGAGTGGATGCAAAAAATGAAATGTTATAAAATTAGGGGAATCATAGAGGTTTCAAAAAATGTTGATAAACTAATAATTTTATTATATAATAAAATGTCACAAATCAAATTCCTCATTTAATCCATGTTACTTCTTAATTACTTATCCAAATGCATGAACCAATTAATCCATGAGATAATTAATTTAAATAAAAACCCTTTTTATAAAAAATATATATTTTTATAACATGATGAAATTAATAACACATATAAAAATCATATATGATTTCATAAAATTATGTCATAAATTTGTTAATTTTTTTTAAACCAATCCAGAAAAATAAAATTTATTTCAAAATTTTAAATTAACCATGAAAAATTATTTTTAAAATATTAAAATATATATGTTTTATTAAAAAGAAAAATTTGTGTTATTTATTTCACAAATTTACATAATAATATTTGATACTTTTTGGTATCATTATTTATATTTTTTTTTATTCTAATAATTAACTTTTTTATATTTATTCAATTATTTTATTGTATTTTACCTTTCATGGCATTTGTTTTATAAAACATGACATTTCTAACTATAGAGTATGTTAATTAAGATGGAAAGTTATGTATATAAATTGAAATTATTTTACAATGATACACACCAATAAGAATATGTTGATATTTTTATGTACAATTAATTTCCCCACATTTCGTATTTCTAATGTTTTAAATCCAAAAGAGTTATTACAAAATCATAAGATATATACCATGGAATTACATTTTAGTATTTTATTTTTAGATATTAAAAAAATTATAATTATTATTCATGTGTAATGAAGGGTGAGTGTTATATTATGTAGTCTAAATCACCAATGTTTCACATAAATATTTAGGATAGCATTTTCATGATTAAAAATTAGTTTTTGACTATATTATGATTATTTATTGAGAAAAATGTACCTTTTCATTTTTTATTAAAGGTGATAAAAATATTAAATAATTATCAATAATTATTTTTATTAAAATATTTAAGGAACATAAATTTCCTATAAAACATTGATTTGATCCTCACTAAGACAACATATGTTGATTTTGAGGTGGGAAATTCATTTTCATGCTCAATAATGGGAATCATATTTTTACATTCCACATGATTATTCACACACGATTGGGTAGAGACCATTTAAAAACATATGTAAATATAATAATGTATCAGTGAGTATAACCCCATATGTATCAACACCGGATTTACCATAATTTGAATGATGTGGGTGTCAAATCCATAAAACCCATTTTTGAGTATTTCCTTGGAATGTTTTCTCCCCATTAATAACACAAATACCCTTTATAGACCACCAATATGGGTGTATTTTCTTTCATAAACTTTTATTTGACTTTTCATCGATCCCAAACAAACTTCTGGAATAAATTTAATAGAATATTTATGTTTGGGATTAATTTTAAAAAAAATATTATAAAGGTTATTCACAATGGCAATTCCATGGACTTTGAAATATACATCGCAGACCAGTAACTCTCATATTTTAAAGAACATCTACAATATCAATTCTCATATCCATATCTATGAAACCACAAAAGTTACTCACCATGTGTTTATAATACAAAATATCGATATATTCCTTTGAATTATCATGTATAGTCCACTCACCACATCGTA